>OY284415.1:17646776-18246776 GCA_958301585.1 Merodon equestris | reverse complement strand
CTTTCGAGAAGGAAAATCTACAGAAGATGCTATTCTTAAGCTATGCACTGAAATTTATGACAGTTTTAATAACAACACCTCGAACTTAGTCTTGTTTATAGATATGACCAAAGCATTTGATATGGTTAATCACGATATTCTTTTAGAAAAATTACATAGAGCAGGCTTAAGAGGTGTAATTCACAGGTGGTTGTCTTCGTATTTGTCAAATAGAACTCAATGTTACGTGGTGGTTACATAAGCAGTCCGCGAAATATTAAGATTGGTGTACCACAAGGTTCGGTGTTGGGACCGTTGTTGTTTCTAATATATACCAACTCACTATTCTATCAAAGACTTAGTGGAAATCTAACAGCCTTCGCTGATGATATAGCATTAACATATGAGAATAAAACTATTTTTGACTCTGTAGCTCAGTTAAACATGGACTTAAATATTTTAAGACAATGGTTCTTCAAACATGAACTTCTTGTAAGCAATAAAACAAGGCTAATGATATGTAACCCAAAAGGTCTTTCATCTCTTGACTGTGACACCATATTTCATTCTAGTGCCTGTACCAAGCATTCGATTTCTGTTCATAAGTGTGATCAAATTAATTATCAAGATAATATTTCGTGTGATTCAAATTGTTTTAAAATAGAAGGGGTTGAAAACTTTAAATATTTAGGCATTACTTTAGATAATAAAATGACATGGAAGCCACACGTGGAAAACCTTAAAGATTATATGTTATCTGTCATTCGAAAAATGTATCTGTTAAAGGAGCACTGCTCTCAAAAAATATTATTAATGTTTTACTATGGACTTACCCACTCCAAACTTCAGTATGGTATTGCAAGTTGGGGGGGTACCTATAATAGCACTATTGAAGTATTGCGTAAATCTCAAAAGCATATAGTGAGAATTATTTGCAAACGTAATCGATTAGCTCACAGTTGGCCTCTATTTCTGACTTTGCGTATACTTCCACTTAACCACCCTTATATCTACAAGGTTTTAAAAGTATTTTATTTAAGAAGCGGGTACAGTACGACCTTAAGATCTTCAGCTATATACAGTCTTAGAATAAATAATTTGGCTATGTCTAATATCCCATTCACTAAAAAAACCCGTTGTTTTAAATTTTATACTGCGACAGCACCTAGGCTCTTTAATAAATTGCCAGAACACGTAAGAAAACTGTCTCAACCTGTCTTATTTCTAAAGGAGCTTAAAAAATTTCTTTTAGTTTGGATAATTCGGCTGTCTACCTAATGCTTTAATGTTTTTGACTTATATTAAATTTGGTTATATTTCCTTTGTTTCATTATACTGTATATTTTAAATCTATTTTAATGTGTATCCTTTTAAAACGTGTAGTATACCCCACAAACGAGTATTTATAATAATATGTAGATTTCTTGATGCTTTATTCGCCTCTAGTCAATACGGACTATAGAATGATGCCCCTTCATTTCCGTTTTGCTTGTAATAAAATGTTTTACTTATGTACTTATATTTATAATATGTAACATGTAAAAAGGAAAGGTTCCGTGCAGGGACGGGTTAAGAATATCCCTGCAGCGATACCTCTCGCTTGTCGTAAAAGGCGACTAAAACAAAGGTAAACAAAAATCACATCTAGGCAATTTTGAAAACACCAAGGTGAGCCTAGGGACACATATACCACCATTAAACTGCCCCACAAGTATACATGCAAATCAGTCGTGTCAGCGACTGGAGATCACCGGTGTTGTAAGAGTAAGATCAAACAAAAAAATCTGGAGCATGCCCGTGTCACAAAAAAAAAAACAAAAACGGCAGGCCGAAAAACAATTGATGCAAAAACACCAGCATTTGATTGGCCTCAGCGATGAAGTAATCCCAAACCGGGAAAGCTGCCGCTACTTTCTGAGGTCAAACCGGCGGACCCCACAAGCGGACCAGTAGGAATGCAGTTAAGTGGGAAGGTTATGGTCCTACACTTCTGACCATAACAACGCCGGAAAAAGGAAAAAAGGAAAAGAAGAAGAACATGTAAAAAGGAAAGGAAACGAAATAAAAAAAAAAAAAAAAAAAAAAAAAAAAAAAAAAAATGGTCCTTTCCTTGCCTTTGATAAATTTTGCAAAATCTTTTATTAACATGTTGAAGGGCGCTCTAGAGCATCAGAAAAGAGAAAATGGAATCAGAAGAAAATTAAGCCATGGATATCTGATTATTTAGTTAAAAAAACATGGTAATCATCACCGACTGTTGAGCGGAAGGTCTGTAGTTCATACAAAAATTAATAATAATTAATAATAAAAAAATTAAAATAAACTCCGCATATAATACAGAAAACAACCAAACAACATGAATCGAAGTTATTTGTGAAAATTTGCAAAGAAGGCGCCACTAAAATCCCTAAATGCAAAGAAAATTTACATATTGAGAAAATTAAAAAGGCTAAAGGTAATTCTAAAAAAGAATGAGGAATTTTAATGAATTATTCAATAAAAATGTCTCATTGGATGCGCCATCCTGCATCCCACATAAGGATAGGAAGTATATAGAAATAGCTAATATTTTCCATGAGTTTTTAACAAGTGTTGCCTCTAATACCCTTGCACAAGTTTTGGGTCAGTGACACAAAACTATTGCTCACAACACTGCCTAAGCATAACAAATCGTTGTCGTCGCCTAGATATAAAGGGTTTTCCAATAGGGACTTGACAGTTTTGAATTTAATTTGTGAACGCATCTTTCACTAATCATCGAACGGTCATTGTCAATATATTCAGTAAACTCAACATTTTCATCATGGTAAGGTACACGAACGAGCAACGTCTGCAAATTATAAAAATTTTCTACCGAAACTCGGAGTCGGTGACCGCAACTTTAGGACCGTTAACTCCAATTTTCGGTCGTAATTCTCGCCCTAGTAGACAGGCAATAACAAGCTTAGTGCAAAAATTTGAGTCTACGTATTCGTTGTGTGATGTTGCCCGGTCAGTGAGACAACGGGTTTGTCCAAGTGTCGAAAATATCGCTGCCGTTCAGTCGTCCGTAGCAAACGATCCAAATCAGTCAATTCCACGGCATCGCTCAGACCACATTATGGCGTATTTTGCGTAAGGATCTTGGTTTACACCCATACAAGATCAAGCTGACTCAAGAATTGAAGCCGATGGTCCATTTGAAGCGACGTACGTTCTCCGATTGGGCTCTGGAGAAGATGCGCCAAGATGATGAATTTTATCGCAAAATCATCTTCAGTGACGAAGCTCATTTTTTGCTCGATGGGTTCGTCAATAAGCAAAATATGGGTTATTGGTCGGGTGAAAATCCACATGTGCTTCATGAATCACCACTTCATCCACAACAAAATAACTGTTTGGTGCGGTTTGCATGCCGGCGGTCTTATTGGGCCATATTTTTTCGTCGACGATAACGATCGTCACGTTACTGTGAATGGCCAGCGTTATCGCGCCATTGGCCCGAATTGGAAGATATGGACTTGGACGACATGTGGTTTCAACAGGATGGTGCCACAAGCCACACAGCACAAGTTACAATCGATTTATTGAAAAGTAAGTTTGATGAGCGTGTTATCTCAAGAAATAGGCGAGTCGATTGGCCGCCTCGTTCGTGCGATTTAACGCTTCTAGACAATTTTTTTTGGGGCTACGTTAAGTCATTGGTTTATGCCAACAAGCCAACGACGTTGGAAGAGCTCAGAGCCAACATTGAATGCGAAATAGCGGCCGTTTCGGCCGAAATGTATGGCCGAGTTATCGAAAATTGGGTCCAACGAATCGACCACTGCAAACGTGCTCGCGGTGGCCATATGAACGAAGTCGAGTTCCATTCATAAATGTTTTGATTGTCGATAATAAAGTTTTTGAAATATCTCAAATGGTTTGCGTTTTATTTAAAAAAAAAGGTTGTCAAGTCCTTTCTGGAAAACCCTATACTTATTCGAATGCCTTCATGAAGCATATTCCTCTTAATATTGTTGACATCTTGGCTCAAATTTTCAATAAGAGCTTTTATTGCGGTATATTTCCTGATGGATTAAAGATTGTTGCGGTCAATTCAGTGTTGAATAATTACAGGCTCTCTCTTCTTTCGGTTTTTTTCTAAAAAAATTGATAAAGCGATTAAGACCAAGATTATATCATATCTTGATCGATGTTCTTCTTTAATAATTGCCAATGGGTCTTTAGAGTTAGCAAATCAACGGAGGATGCTCTTTTAAACTTCTGTAAACATGTTCATGATATCCATAATGGCAAAATACTGAGTGCAGCACTTTTCATCGATATAACAAAGGCTCTCGACACAACTGAACACGAACTTCTTTTGAGTACGTTAGAAAAAGCTGGGTTCAGAAGCTTTATGTCTCATATCTTAAAAAAAGAAAACAATATGTAAGAATAGGAGACGTGGTCAGTGAGATCCTGGACATTAGAATAACTGTTCCCCAAGGTTCCGTGTTTGGCCCTATCTTATTTCTTATTTTCATTAACTCGATCTTTAACTTGAATTTCAAAGGAAAAAAACTGAGGATGATACAGTTTGTGCGTAGCGTATGCTAATCCTTCTGTGCTAGATATGGTGGCAGATATTAACTATGATTTAAAAGTCTTAACACATTGGTTTGGCATGCATAAGTTAGTCATAGGCAATAAAATTAAACTTATATTGGGTATATAACTTAATTCGTGCGGTTTTTTTTTCAAAATTTTAACGTTTATTTAAGAAAAACATGTATAGGTACAATAGTATTGCCCATCTGAAGCTATGACTTTTTCCCATCTTTCTGGCAATTTGTGGATCCCAAAAGAACTGCGCCGGGTTGGCAGCCAAGAATGAATCAAGCCAATTTTTGATATTCTGCTCTGATGTGAACCGTATTTCAGTGGGGGCGTTCTGCATCGACCGGAACAAATGGTAGTCAAAAGGGGCAAGGTCTGGGCTATAAGGCGGGTGGGGTAAAACTTCCCATCCACTGTTTTCCAAATAGTTCTTAACCGGAATAGCAACGTGGGGCCGAGCGTTGTCATGATGGAAAATTATTGCCTCGTGTCTGGTCGCATATTCCGGGCATTTTTCGGCTACTGCTCTCTTCAAATGGATTAATTGTGTTCGGTAGCGTTGTCCATTGATGGTTTCACCCGGTTTTAGCAGCTCATAATACAGCACACCCTTCTGATCCCACCAAATACAGAGCATTACCTTCACGCCATGGATATTCGGCTTTGCCGTTGATTTGGCTGGTTGGCCGGGTTTCACATATGATTTTTTGCGCTTGGGGTTGTCGTAATGGATCCATTTTTCATCACCAGTAACAATCCGATGCAAAAATGACTTCCTTTTGTGGCGTTCCAGTAGCATTTCGGACATGCAAAACAGCCTTTCGACGTCTCTCGGCTTGAGTTCACGTGGAACCCAATTTCCTTGCTTTTGAATATATCCAGCTGCTTTTAAACGTTTTGAAATGGCTGCTTGAGTGACACCCAAAGATTCTGCGAGCTCTTCTTGTGTTTGGATCTTCATAGAGTAATGCTTCCAGTTCTTCATCTTCAAATTTTTTTGGCTGCCCAGGACGTTCATCGTCTTCCAAGCCAAAATCACCACTTTTAAATCGTGCAAACCACTTTTGGCACGTTCGCTCAGCTAGCGCATGTTCACCATAAACTTCCACCAAAATACGATGACTTTCGGCAGCAGTTTTCTTCATATTAAAGTAATGAACAAGAACTACCCGCAAAAACACTTTTTCAGGCACAAAGTTCGACATATATTGAGTGAAAAAAAATTATTGTTGTTTAAATGAATGACATATACTGAAATGACGTACAATGACAGTAGCTTTCCAACGCATGTTCCAATGGAATAATAACAATGGAATAATACAAGTTATCTCTTAGCAAACCGCACGAATTAAGTTATAGACCCAATATTTATTGACCTACCCTCATTTGATATCAACTGCCCGGAATTTATATTTCATAGCACTGATTGCAAAAACATATATGTTAGTCTTGATATTTGTGGCATGAATAGGAATATCACATCGTATGATATCAACAATAGCTACTCAACAAAATGTTGCACAATTGGATATGAATCTACTTTCAAATACTTGGGTTTAAATATGGATAGCATGCTGAAGTGGGATGCACATACTTCCTTACTAAAAAAGTATCTCTTGAAAGCTACGTATGTTTTGATCACGAAAGCTCCTTGAAACATTTTACCATGGTCTCTCATGTTGGAGTGGCACTACTACCCTATAATCATTAATATCCTCAGAATAATTGGGAAAGAAATGCGCTATGAGCTTTCCTGTGCTTCAACAATACTTCCACTTAAGCACCTTTACTTTTACAAGGCTTTGAAAATATTTTACATAAGAAGTGGCAATGTACCTCATCGAAATTCTTCTCAATATAAACTTCGTAGTAATGAAAGATACATGACATACATTCCACCTCACAATAATCATCGCCTCTTAAGTTTTTATATGTAGCTCAATAGTACCCAGGCTTATAAATCGATTACTTCTTGAGATCCGGGAAAGTTCGAATCAACAATGACTAAGGTTAAGGTTAGACTGATGCAACTCTATCGGGCTCGTGAGAGCGGACTTCATTACAGGCTCCATTTGGCTAGAACGTACATATCACTTTTTATTTTTGGACTCTGAGCTTAGTTTACAAGATTCTGTTTACCGATATATTGCACTCCTTCTATCGGACTTTGTCTGGTGGATTCCGTTTTTTGGAATCCGTCTGTTGCACTCCGGAATCTGTCGCGATCTTTGTGTACTAGAGTCTGTCCAGTGGACTCCGCTAATGGATCCTGCCTAATGGATTCCGTTTGCTTGACTCTGTTTGTTAGACTACATCTGCTGATTTTTATAGATGGTAGTTGACTCCACTAATGGATTCTGTCCATTGGACTCAGGCTAGTGGACTGCGTCTGTTGGACTCTGCTTTTAGAAATCTGCCTAGTTACTTCGTCCTCTGCTTAGAACACTCCATCAATTTGAATTTATCAACTGGTGTCCAGATTCAAGTAGAATCTATATAGAGAACTCCAGCTACTGACTGCACTCTGCCTAGTGAACTCCACTACTGGGTTCCGACGTTTGGTGGACCTCGTTATTTCAACTCCGCCTTTTGGGGTCCATCTGCACTGCAGTTCAACCAGGATGCGCGCCAGCTCAAAGGCTTTTAAAACACATTTAATAGATGTCCAAAACGTATTTTTAGGGTTGAAGTCTTATTCCAAAGACTAAGGCTACTGACATTCGTTTTCGTTTGTCGCCATTTGAACACAATGCTTAACCTTCATTCTTGTAACGGCTTACCATACTATCAAAGGCTAGAATAACATGGTGATTACACAGGCATCCAATCAACCCATCCGACCACCCATAAAGCCAACGGATTGATTTACAATCACATTACCCAATGTCGACCATTCAATTAGGATCAAACTGAAACACAAACCCATCCACAAGCTCCATTGAGTGCACATGCAGTTACAATAACCTGCGGTCATTACCACCATAATTCCTCTTACATCTCGCCCAAGGAGCCCCCGACTATAACCCACAACCTCAAATGGGATCACATGACTGAATCCCTGCACGGCATAATTAAGACATCCAAGGCCAATTCGATACCCTGCACTCGGTTTCTCGAAATTTCCGTTCCAACTTATGAATTATTACGTCTATCAAATGCCGTCATGGTATCAGCATACCATGGAAAGGAGTTCCACACGCCATGTTCGGTGTTTACTCACCGCAACCTCGAGAGATTATGTACATCAAACGATTATTTTAGCACTACTTACAAAAGGTAGTTTCCCTTTATAGAGCTACAGGATACAATACGTTCCACACTTTGATCCTACTTTGTAGGAATTATTTATTCCCTCTATCCCTTGCACGTGGGGAGCTTACACCTTTTCACTTGCCTAACTATATCGTTACGACGTTATTTCACGACTATTGTCTTAGTAATGAGATAGACCGGCTTAGAGGGGTGGCGGCCGCCATAAACAGGATGTGTATTTGCTTATTCGTTTATAGTCCGAAGGACATCTACCCGAATCGATTGGAATGGAAGCAATCTTATTTCGAGACCACGTTGTGGGGATCAATGAAAAGGTCGTGTGACGTTGCATATCTCCCGTGAATTGTTTGAATTGTTAGGGTAGCCCTAATTGGACAACTGTTGTCCGGGACCATTCGTCGATTTTAATTGCTTTGCGAATGATTGAGTACGTAGATTTGGCCGATACAAACGGGCGGAGTGTGGAACGATAAACTTGTGTACCGTGGTTACGCTGTTCACTGTACCGTCAAACAGGGCTAACTCAGGTTAATTAATAATATTTAAGGAGCATTTAATTGGGCGAGTTAAAAGTTTTTTTTCCTAGTCTTAAAGGAGGAAGTTTCCTTGCTTCTTTTGTTTTTTCTTTTTGTTGGTTTCCACTCTGACGGGAATCGCCATGGTGCGAGTATACAGCTTTCGTCGGTCTGGAGATTTACCTATTATTTGCGGTAATCTGAAATCAATTAGAGTTTTGACATGGCGCGCGTTGGAAATTAAACTTTTTTTGCCAGGGTACGCGGTGGAACTTAATACTTATGAGTGATTAATTGACGATGAATGAGTGAGTGGATTAAGTGAGATTAATTGATTTAAGGCTGCTGAGGGAGAGGGACACACGTGGAAGGATAATCTTATCAAATGAATGCCATTGCCCTTGTTTGATTTGGCCTTTGGATGACCTTCGCTTAGAGGTTATAGAATGGAATCAAATATTTGCTTGGTGTATCGGGGCTAATTTGCGGATTGACGAGGATGCTGATTTATAATATTGCTGATAGTGACTTGGATACAAACGTGACAAAAAGCAAAATTGATTTCTATGTTGTCATGCAGGTTTACGTCGAACTCATCAAAAGCCGTTTTATGTGTGTCATGGCAGTCTTGTCTGGTATATAGCCTTGTCAGACCTTATATCATGTTATGCAGGGCTATCCAATTCGTGGTACTATAAGTACACTTAAATAAAGCACAATTCTGAATAAGATTTTAATAAAACTTTTATTTGAGTATATTTCTTGAATCCTACCATTATGAATGCAATATAACATCATTTAAATGTGCTAGATGAGAGTCCTTGCAGGACTCAATTCCAACAAGGTAACTCTCACAAATATTCGTTGCTGTCTTAATACGAAAAGGATTGTGCCGTAGCACTATTCATAGTGGCTTCATACAGAGATTTGAAGTGTAAGAGGTTCAACAACACTCTGAATAATATTCTTTATCATTAAACACAGCGGTTGTCCACCATATCCCTAAACGGAATAGAGATAGAACAAATCCTACTAACCTCGGACCAATTAGTTTGCTTCCGAATGCTAGCCAGATTTTTGAAAAAGTAGTAAACAGATCACTGATCAGTTGGGCTGCTATTATTGCTGGCCATTTGGGACTCGAAAACTCAGAGCCTCGTTGACCCTTCGTCAATCTCCTGTCATGAGTGTGTTCCTTCCATGTTTCGCTGACAACCTAAACTAGGACACTTTATTTCTACAGATTGATTTGACAGTTGAAAGTTGTTTTGGAGTAAGAACAACACATGCAAATTGTACGAACTTATTTTGAAAACCATGGGTGAAATCAGCTAAGGTGATTTGTGATAAGTGACAGTCAAATTCTCGGTTTCGGATTCGTGTAAGGTGATAGTCACTGTGAGTGTCACAGTCTTGTGACAGTTTTCTGGTGACAGCTATTTAGCTATCACTTTCATATGTTTTGTGCATTTGAAGTGACTTTGTTTTGTGCTTTTGCGTATTTTGTAAAACAAAAAATATGTTTTCGTGCTTGGAGCTACTTTTAAGTGAAGGTGAAGAGGTCAATGAGACAGTGATGAACGTTAGAATTCTGAGGAAGAATTTGAAAAATCGATCCAACATTCTCGAGCTAGCAGATGACATATAATTGGGAATCATTTCGTAGTTCATATTGTTAAAATTATGCTAAATGATTGTTTTTTAGATTCATGAAAAACTTCCGCTTAACGAAGGAAGCATTTATGGTGGTGGTGGCTTACCAGCGACAAGTTGGGGCGGATTGGACAACACCAATGGGACAAAGCACTGTAGCGGAGCTAACCATTAAGGTTTTCAAAGAAATGGAACGTAAGCTATGTCCACTTATGATAAAGTTTTCACTTTCTGAGACAGCAAAAATGTACTTTACAGAAAAATACAAGCTTCCTGGAGGTACAATTCTCTTTTTACTATTAACGATATTCTTAATTAATTTTTTTTTCGGCATAGAGGTTGCATAGACGGAACACATATAAATCTTATAAGACCAAGAGAAAATGAGTTTTTCAACAGGAAAGGGAGCCATAGTAAAGGGTCCGCCATCTAACGTTTTTTTTTTTCAAGTAGTGCTTATTTCGTGAATGGTAACACTTAGCTCATGTCTGATTTGACAGATAATTAGTTTTATCCTTCCGCTGAACGAATATGGTTGTGCATACGCTTGAACAACGCTGGGAAATATTGCGACATTACTTTGAAAATCATGGTAATGTTGCAGAATGTGTGCGAAAATTGCGTACATCTTTTCAGATGAAGCTCATTTTGATCTTGGCGGGTATGTAAACAAGCAAAATTGTCGCATTTGGGGCACAGAAAACCCGCACGCATACATTGAAAAGCCGGTGCACTCAAAACGAGCCACTGTTTGGTGCGGATTTTGGTCCAGAGGCATAATTGGGCCATTTTTCTTCGAAAATGAGCAAGGAGTGGCCGTTACAGTCAATGGCGATCGCCATGTTGAACGAGGAGGATATTGGCAACATTTGGTTTCAACAGGACGGCGCTACGTGCCACACAGCCGAAGCTACACTCGATGTTTTGCGCCCTGTTTTTGAAGATCGCATTATCAGCCGCAGAGCTGATGTCGTTTGGCCACCTCGGAGCTGCGATTTGACACCGTTGGACTATTATTTGTGGGGTGCCGTCAAAGATAAGTGTTACGCCGACAAGCCAGAGACAATTGACGCTTTAAAGGACAATATTCGTGAAGCCATTGGTGAAATACAGCTGCACACAATCGATAATGTGCTTAAAAATTGGACCGATCGTGTAGGCTACTGCATGGCCAGCCGAGGCAGCCATTTGAATGAAATTATTTTCCATTATTAACCGGAAGGATTGTACTTTCAAATAAAAAAAGAAATTTGAGAAAATATTCAGTAGTTTTTTTTATAGCATTTTCAAAAAAAAAAAAAGTTATTTGGCGGACCCTTTATTAATGCCATGATTGTAAGTATAATTAGTTTACATTATTATTAAGGCTCAAATAAATTAAATAATTCAACAATTAGATATGCGATGAAAAAAAATTAAGGCTACAAATGGGATGTACGGGGGAAGCACTCACTTTAGTTTTGTTTGCCGACAAAATAGAGAAAGAGAGGCATTGCAACAAGGTCATATTGTGGGAAATTCCTTCTGGCTTCTAGGTAAAAAAAGTGGACTGGATTTCAATGGTTCTCTTTATAATTTAGCTTTTATTTTAAGGTGATTCTGGTCACCCACTTGAACCATATCTAATAACGCCCTATAGGAATGCTGAAATGACTGACAAGATGGCTGCTTCATTGCAGCCAACTTGATTCCAGAGTGAGAATCTGCTACATGGCCTTAATCAGGCCCATGGTTGCATATGGATGTCCCATCTGGTTCAATGTGAGAGCCTATTTAATGGAAACGATTCGGGTGTTTGAGAGACAATGTCTCAAGACTTGTCTAGGGTTACATAGGACACCCGAATCTGAGTACACGAAATTTTACCCGAACGAGGTCCTATACGAGAGTGGTCCGATAAGTACTTAGCCTCACCACCAGATGGCGCCAGTATCGCAAGAGCAATCGGGTCGATACTTTTTTTTTATTTTTTTATATTGGTGGAGGCTTCTGCTGTCTGTTGGAGCACTCAGACACAAACACTGGTCCATTGTACTGCCAGACAGACACCTTAGATGGCGTTAGCCAAGCTTCTTTTTATTCACTTATGTTGTGTGCCATTTGTTTTTCCACACAAGTGAACGAAACCTAAAGCTTAATGCCGATTCCGAACGGCGAGAGCCGAGAAGCTTTTTCAAGGCAAGTGTACAACGGGGGGTTTTGCCAGTACCCCGCCGAGGAGGGACGCCGCGAAATAATCATTCGATGGCGTTGGTGTTATCGGGATCCGAACTCGCTCACCTTGCGTCAGCGGCCGACACACTACCCACTGCGCCACGGCGCTCCCCAACTCGGTCGATACTTACTATCGCATAGTACATTCTAGTAGACGGCTACTGTCGAAATTTCAGTCGGATCGGACTCGTAGTTTTGTTTTGACCGCGTGTGGAAGCCGGAGTGTGCGCGGATTTTAGAAAAATGGAAAAAGAGCAATATCGGTCGGTGATTCGATTCTTGTTTTTGGAAGGGAAATCGCGCAGCGAAATCAAAGAGCGTTTAGATGCTGTGTACGGTGACACTTCTCCTTCGATGGCGATCATCAAAAATTGGTTTAACGAGTTTCAACGTGGTCGCACGTCGGTTTTTGATGAGCCACGTCCAGGTGCCCCGAAAACGGCTACCACGGAGGATAACGCTACAAAAATCCACGATCTCGTATTGGCAGGCCCCCGATTGAAGGTGCGCGAGATAGCTGAGACAGTAGGCATTTCAAAAGATCACGTGGGTCATATCCTGCATGAAATTTTGGGCATGAGAAAGCTGTCGTCTCGATGGGTGCCGCGTTTGCTCATTCCGAGTACCACTTCAGAGTAGTGTTTGACGCTATTTAAGCGCAATCCGAAGAAGGCGAAGACTGCCCCATCGGCCGGAAAGGTTATGGCCACCGTATCCACAATGGTGTGATCCACATCGACTATCTGGAGAACTGCAAAACGGTCACAGGGCTCTACTATGCCAAATTATTATTGGGCCGATTCGACGCCGAATTGAAGAAAAAAACGGCTCCACTTGGCGAAGAAAAAAGTGCTCTTCCACCATGATAACGCACCGGCTCACACCTCCGCCCTCGCCACGGCCAAATTAGTCGAATTGGGCTACGACTGCTGCCCCATCCACCGTATTCTCCAGATTTGGCCCCGTGTGACTTCTTTTGTTTCCAAACTTGAAAAAGTCACTCGCCGGGCAGAAATTTCAGTCGAATGAGGAGGTCATCGCCGCCGCGGAGGCCTACTTTGCAGACCTCGAGAAGACGTATTTTTCAGACGGGTTAAAGAAGTTGGAGCATCGCTGGGTCAAGTGTATCGAGCTAAAAGGAGACTATATTGAAAAATAAATCGCCATTTCTCCTAAATTTGCGTTTTTCTATTGTAGGCTAAGTACTTATCGGACCACCCTCGTATAATGGGACCAGGATTGTACGGGTGGATAACTTCCTGATCAAACTGATTCGAAGCCACGTAGCAAGAGCAATGACCTCGGTCAATAGCCTGATCTCCGGGGCTTACTACCCCAATGATTTATATCACGAGAGAGTGCGCCTTAACGGCTTTGTCCCGCCAGAAGCATTCCTCTATTTAGATAGATGTGGGCTGATCCAGGATAGATTGGCGGTGCCGCTAATCTTCCACGTGGGTCGCAATTCCATGGAACGGCGATTCCTCTACGGACTAGATGTCCCGCTCAATGAGCCGAGCGCCTCAGGTTCTGTAGACCGGTCTCATGTCGGGATCGAGGAGATGTAGTCCGTCAGCATTAACGCTTTTGATGGCGGAAGGGAACTACGTCAGTGGACACTTCAATAGCTTCAGCCTAACAACAATAGGCTAGGGTAGGGTAGAACAAAAAAAAATAAAAATCAAAAACCAAAAAACTGTGTGGTAATCGTATCTATCAAACTTTGTATCTATATTTTCAATAGTCATTATATTAAAAAATAAAAAAGAAGATGTTCATTTTAAGAAAATAACAAAACTTTTTTTAAAAATCCATACATTATAAATAATATTAAAGAAACAATAATAAAACATCATAAATTCACGCGGCAAAACATATTGGACTAGTGGTCTATAGCTAAAAGCCTTTGTTTTTAATAAAATCTGCACATCTTTTACTCATGGAACCTATTAAATTGTCTATTACTTGTTTCGATATTGCTGACCAAGCTTGCTCCACAGCTTGAAACAACTTATTTTTGTCGCCATACACAGCATCCCTGTTGACCCTTCTGTTTACAATCTCCCAGATGTTCTCATTGGGGTTTAGATCTGGGGATTATGGCGGCCACTTTATTACATCAATTCTTTGTTCCATGAGCCAATTTTTAACCAACATGGATGTGTGCTTAGGGTCATTGTCGTGTTGAAAATGCCAACAAAGAGGCATATTCCACTCTGCGTAAGGCATCATTACGTCTTTTAGGATCTGTTGGTATTGGAACCTGTCCATAATAATTTCAATTTTATGTAATGGACCCAGAACTTGACCCGAAAAACAACCTCACACCATAATATCTCCACCCCCATGTTTGACAGTCCCCTTACAATAGCGTGGATCCAAACGCTTATTTAGTGGCCTTCGTACCATTTTCAAACCATCGGAATTTTGGAGATTAAATTTCGACTCATTCGAAAAGAGAACAGTGTTCCACTTTTGTACCGACCAGTTAAGATGTTCCTGTGCAATTTTTATGCGGGCTTTACGGTTTTTTTTTTCAATAAAAATGGGTTTTTTGCAGCTCGGTAGCTTTGAAGCCCAGCCTCGCATGCTCTCCTCTGCACGGTCCGACCAATAATAGTTAAGTTAAATGTATTAAGTTCGCTAGAGGCCGACTTTTCTGGATGTTTTTTAAATCCTCTCACTATTTTTGCATCCTCTCTCGACGTTGTACACCTTGGCCGACCGCCTCGGTGGAATGTTTCAACAGTGCCAGATGTCTTGAATTTATTTATAATGAAATTGACCGTCGATTTTGGCCAAGCGAACTTATTACAGATATCCTTCTGGGATCTGCCGTTTATATAATCTTTAATAATTTTGAGATCATTAGAATACATTTTTCCAGCCATATTCTAATCTTGTGTCTAAAAGTTGCCTGCTTAATTGAAAAGTGTACCTTTAAAATCAGAGAAGAGATCTACACGCTTTGGAAAACTCTAAGCAATTCACAACTCACAATAAAAAAATATTTAAGAGTGGTTTTCTAGTTAAGAAATAAAAAATTATTAAATATTTCGGGAAAATTACTGGGGAAAGTATTTACAACATTCTGAGTCATTTTTTTAAATATATTTTTCTTAAATTACTTTTGTTTGACAAAAGTCTTACTGTATTCTTAAAAAGAACATATTTGTTTAATATTTTGGATATACAGGGTGTCCCACGAGCAGTGTGCCAAAAAGCTAGAGCGTGTAGGTCTGGTCAAGACAAGAAAATTGCCCCCGTTTATCCGGAAGGGGCAATTTTCTAATAAATTGACATAATTTGGAAAAAAAATTATTCAAAATCAACAGTTACATCCACAATGCCATGATATACTTTTTTGTAAAGCCAGAAACCTCTTCTTTCATCTTGTTTTTGAACGAAGCTGTTTTAAGGAATAGTTTTTGAGAAATTAATTTTCAAACTCATAATTTTTAAAAAGAAATTAAATTCTCTTATTAGTTTTTAGTTAAAAACAGAAAACCGGATGCAAAAATGTGTTGTAGTTTTTGAGAAATAAAAAAAAAACCCGAACCATTTTTTTCCAAGAAAAACCTTTTTTTTTTTGTTTTTGTTCTGAGTTTTATGAGGATACAATAAAGTGACACAGTATTGGAATAACCCTGGATTAATCCTTTTTTTTTCTTTGATAACGCCTGAAAACTGACCAATTTCGTCTGGGTCCGCCCGCCGCCGATGGGTTCTACCCGCTAGGACCTTAAGACAATAAAACCGCAATTTTTCTTTATTGAAAAACAAAATATTTGCAACCCAAATGTAAATAAAAGGCATCGCATTTTTAATAAAAAAACATTTCCAAATTGGATGTTAACTCATCAACACATTACGATGTCAAACTCATACTCTCGGGAAGAATTAACGGACATGCACTTCTGCTACGGTTTGGCTAATGGTCGAGATCGTGAAGCCGAAAGACTCTACGCTGAAAGATATTCCAATCGGAGGTGTCCCAGTCGTAGCATGTTTTCAAGAATCCACCGACGCGATGTCTGCGAGAGCACGGAATGCTAGAGTATCGAAGAAGCGAAAGAATAGTTAGAGATGAATAAGGAATCTTAGATGAAAGAATTTTGGATTTAGTCCGACGTAATCCCTCCCTTAGTACAAGGAGGATAGATATTATGCTTACACCCGTACCATTTTAGGCCAGTTCAGGAACTCACCTCAAACGACAAGTTTTTGAGAGCAGAATTTTGTCGATCATTACTGCTTCGAGATGAAACTGAACGAAACTATTTTGCAAGGATATTCTGGACGGATGAAGCACAGTTTACCAGAGATGGGGTTACTATCTTCCACAATTTGCATCATTGGAGTAGCACCAATCCACACAACGAAAAACAAAATAAATCACAACACCGTTTTAGATGTAATTTTTGGCTTTATATTGTTGGACAAACTGTAATCGGGCCCCGGTTTTTGAATGCCGTTATTAATGGAGAATCATACCTGCAGTTCCTACGAGACCTTTTGCCCGATTTGATGGACAACGTTCTTTTGGCCATAGCAGATAATTTAATCTACCAGCAAGATGGAGCACCAGCACACTACAGCTTACGGGTTAGAAACTGGCTGGATGATCATTTTAGTGACCGTTGGATCGGAAGAAGGGGCTCCACGGAATGGCCACCTAGATCACCAGATTTAACTCCTCTAGATTTTTATGTGTGGGGATTCATGAAGAATTATGTTTACGAAGTGGAAATAGTATCTTTGGAACAACTGAAAGAACGGATTGAAGTCGCTGGAGTCGAATTGCAGGAAAATTTGTCAAGCATAGACTTATGTGCAGCCATTAGAAGGAGATATAATCTTTGCCTTCTAAAAAATGGGAATCATATTGAAAATGTATTATAATAAAACCCCGAATTTTTTAAAAATAATGAAAAAGAGGTTAATGTTTCATACATTAATTTGCCTACAAGTCCAGCCGCATTAAAACCAAAAAAAAGGTTTTTCTTAGAAAAAAATGGTTCGGGTTTTTTTTTTATTTCTCAAAAACTACAAGACATTTTTGCATCCGGTTTTCTGTTTTTAACTAAAAACTAATAAGAGAATTGAATTTTTGAAAAAAAAATTAGTACATACAATTTTGAAAAAAAAATAGTTCGAAATTTTTATTTTTAATATTTTTTCAAAATTTTGAGTTTGAAAATTAATTTCTCAAAAAGTATTCCTTAAAACAGCTTCGTTTAAAAACAAGATGAAAGAAGAGGTTTCTGGCTTTACAAAAAAGTATATCACGGCATTGTAACTGTTGATTTTTAATAACACGAAAATTCTGCGTCGGATATTCGGCACTACCTGCGAGGAAGGCGAATTGAGGAGAAGACACAACGAAATCAGTGAAAATCAACGTACCCGCTAAGAGGATGTTCGAACCCGAGCCTCCTGGTTCCAGAATAAGAGGAAGACAGAACCTCTGGTATAAAGACTAAGTGATCGCAGATGTAAGACGACTTGATCTTAATTACTGAAAGCACCGGGTATGCTGCCCATCGCGTCAAAAATGGAAGGCAGTTTATTAGAACAAGGGCTTATAATGGCGTCCAAGCGATAGATCCAACATCTAACCTTTCACTGTCCAACTCTCCGGAATGGTCGTGTCCTAAGCAGCAATCGATACCCAAGCTACTTCAAGAACTTATGGAGACAATGTCTCACCAAAGAAGTAGTGGTCTCTTGCATTCTAGGACTGCATGATCTGATGGTAGCCTCTAAACTAGTTCATAGTGATCCAAGTTTATTTACTTTTCAACTGCCACGTGTGCCACGTATGTTTTTTATCCTCGTACTCGTAAATCACTTAGAAAATCATGCAACTGAATTCCAAGAATTCCATAAGTCTTTCCTGGAATGCAATTAAGAACCCAAGCATCGAAACAGATCATTCCAACCGACTACTTCTTCGACAATATTTCCATTCAAGGACATTTTCGAAAGCAAAAGTAATTAGATCAACAACTTCACGTGCACATCCACCCTCTTAACCACAAATATTTCTTCAAAAGTAATGAAGTGTATCCACACAAATACCCACTCAGCACTTGACATAAATACGCTTACAATAAATAAGTCCCTAAGTCCTAGCAGTTACTTGCAACCCACTTTCTTCTAAACCGATTATTCTAATGGGATGTGCTATCCAGGTATGTACACCCACCTCATGAAAGCTTTCGAGATACTGAAGACGACGAGAAACTCTTGCATCGCATCCTTAAGTGTATTCCAGGAAGAACGAACGGAAAAGGAGAGAAGAAAAAGGATTTTCCGGTAGGAAAGTGAAATACAATATTTTTTTAATTATTTAAGTACTTCTCCACTTATTCAAGGATTCAAAAGGAAAGTCAACCGAATGCACATCGGTAGCAGGCCGGTTCGAATAAATTCAGGACTTTTCCATCGTTCAACCGCTGATGGAAGTTTCCTCTTCTTCAGAAGTAATAAGAAAGAAAAATGTAAAAATAACAAAAAAAAACAAGTTAAAGTCCCCTAAGGTCCATGAATCATTTTGTAATTCCTTGGTCATGCTCGTTATTGGAAGACAGCGTGAGGAGGACAATATCCGAAACACCGTGAAGAGAGTGATACCTTTTCCCTTTTCTTTCCTGTCCAATTAATTATTGTTGCTTCCTTCGTCCTTTACCTAATTGTACTTTGTTGCACTCGGTTTCTGTATCACTCGTTGTCTTGTTACCTATCAACGAGTGAAATGTGAAATTTTAATTCATTAAGTAGCCGGGAAGCTGCTATTTTTCTCCCACCGGAAGTGACAACTTTTCAGTGATACCCCTCCTGGTGCTTCCGGCACTCTCGGACATCTGAGACAAAGGGACACTCTTCTGGCTTACCTCGGTGGTCAATTAAGTTCTGCGGGAATTTAGGTAACTCAGGATATGTATGCTTCTTGCACGAATACCGAACTTCCGATGGAAAAGTTGCTTAACTCCATGCGGTATACCTGTGTGTTCCACCAGTGACTTTCACGTGTTTAACGCTGTGCGACTGTTCATTTGTACAGCTCTGCGGCAATTGGGGTTGAAAGTTTGTCGACTGCATCATGGGGATGTGGTAAGGAAACTGCAAATAGAACGGGGAGAAATTAGAAGTCCTTCCCGACGAGGCCAGTTGACTTCTTGCCTTCATAAACGCTTCATCATCATGAGTAGATGTGATAGGCTTCTGTAATGGACGTGAGCATCATCGCGAGCGAACCAGAAGTTGTTCATATACTCGTAGTTCGACGCTCGATAACAATCAGTTGGAAGGACTCGATCGCCGTCTTTGGTATTCCCCGGAATATGCGGCAAGCGGAATAAATTACTTACAAAATGTAAGGATGACTTGGTTCGCCTACCGAGAATGTGGAATAGTTTGCAACCGCATCCCTCCAGGACCACCTCTTTCTGCTCTCCACACGAACGAGCCGAGTTTTTCTTTGTTATTTGGTCGTATATTATTTAGTCACGAGAAACACTAAAGAGACTCACGTTTCACTCTCACGCATACCACATCGTCCATTGGGTCATCAAGGCCTAAAGGCCGATGTCGGGACCCTGGGGCGCATGTCGAGGCAATTCTACACACTTAGGCAAATTCCTTAATTAGAAGGTAATGGTTTATTTCATTTAGTGATTCTCGTGACTGGATCTGTTCGGATGGGATTCACGTCACGAAGAATATAGGGCGTTTCTACAATGAGGAAAAGTATCCTTGATTACAACGTGGACGACACGCAATGATTGTATTACCGGCGTTTTTCTTTACAAGTGAATCTATCTCGAGGACACTTATCGCTGTTGGAGTGGAAAAGGACACTGAAAGGAATTCAACTTTCCTTTCAGGTGATTCCTCCATTCACTTCACTTAGCCTAGAATTGCTATGGACGTTTCAGCTCTTTCTTCGCTCATAATCTGTGGCGCAAAAAGTCAAAGAGTCAATCCGCCTCCTCATGATTCTCGTCCTACAATTCAATGTCTCATTCATTTTACATTTAGTTCTGCTTTTTTTCATTCCTTTTTTTCATATTCATTGATGCCATTCAGTGGGAGCAGCAGCTTGCAGCGGGGCCTGGAGATTAAAACTACTTGGAGGCAGGGCACTTCAATTTAAGCGAAGAAAACGAGGCAACAAAAAAGTTGTTGAAAGGCGAAAAAGAAAAGAAAAAGTTTGCTTTGGGGTAAAGCACTTGTGAATCTATCACATGGATTGCATGGATGCTTATATCCTATTGCGGGCGACGCGACGAGCTGTGCTGGAAAATCAGGATAGCATGATGAATAAGTTATAAGCTGGCTTGGCTGGTGGAATTGTACCATTACCTGGCTATAATAAGTATGCCAATGAAGGAAAATGGTACTTATTCGTGTAATAATGCAGGACGAGTGACAGTGGGGTGACGTTTTCGAATAAAGTTGGCAAATGCCAGTTGTTAAGGACAACTACACATTTGCTTGTGGCGGTACGGATACCCACAATCTTGGAATAGTATTATTTATCAGCAATAAAATTGTGCAGAACGTAATGGACATATGTAGCAATTCAAAACGACCGAATGCGTTGGCCAAAATCCGCGCTATAAGTACTTCTGAACTTGCACTGTCGTACGGAAGATAGGGATGAAGAGATAAAAGACGCGTTTTATGAAATTTTGGATTGAATATTTTTTACCATCCTTCGTGAAAATCCTACTCGGGGACTTCAACGCGAAAACAGGAAAATAAGCGATATATAGGCCAACAGTAGGAGAAGAAGGTCTCCATGCCTCATCAAACAATAATGGTATGAGGACAATAAGTTTCGCCAAATCAAAAAATATGATCGTGAAAGCTGCAACATTCAAACGTAAGAGCAGAAAGAATGTTAAAGCATACAGAAAAGCAGATTGCCATTTAGATCACATACTAATCAACACAGAAGCGGAACACATCAATGTATGAAAAAATTCAACGTCCAAAAGGTAAAGGACCCTCGTACGTAGCATCAATACCATGACGAAATAAATAACAGTTTGTCAGACTAACGACGAAACAAAACAGCCAGAGCAAGGATGGTCAATAAAGGAGGCAGCTGAAAACAACCTAGGCTTGGTTTGATGAAGACTGCGAGGAAAACTATACTCGAATAATATATTATATAATAACCCAAGACTTGAAGTTCTGGAAAATAGAGAAGAGATCAGACGTAGAAGCTATCAAATCCTTTCATCCTCTTCGAGATGAAAACGACAATAGCACAGGAAAGAGTTTGCTGAAATTCAGTAAGAATGTGCCGTGAAAATCACGAGAGCAATGCATCTAGGGGTTAAACGCTATACGGAAAGGATACCAAGCCAGGTCAGGATTTAGCCGCCAACCATTAAAAAAGTAAAAGTAGCAATCCTTCGGCTTAAGCATAATAAGGCCACAGGAAACAGCCTAATACCATCAAATTAAAAGAGACGTTACATGTGCTCATTACATAATGAAACAATTCCCACTCAAACCACTCAATCATCATTCCCGTACTTCAAAAGGTTGACCGACCACAATGCAACAATTACCGATGATGCTGTCAAATATTCTCTAATGAGGCTGACTACCAGTGTGGCTTCAGAAGGAATCGCTCGACAAGTGAACAGGTTTTTTAAAAGGCAAACGCATGCTTTTTCGCTATGAAGGAAATATTCAAAACAAATCTTTTGCCTCTCAGTAGTAAAATCCGCATTTAAAGGTTGTTTTTTTAAGATGTATACAAATTCAATATGAAATTAAGAACTTGAAACAAATATAATTGTCTAAGATATTAGCTTTATTTATCAAAATAATTCTATGCCATTAGTGTTTGAATATAAGTTCGGGCATATACAGAATGCGCCATCGCATATGGGTCGACGTGAACTTCGAATAACTTCAACAATTTATTGTCAACCGATTTTCATATGTCATTTTGGAAACATGAATTCAGTACAATATTAACCATGAATAGCTTCATACCAGAACGCGCGGAAATAGTTTCAATGTTCATTAAAAATGAACGGTCGATTGTACTAACTCAACGTGCGGATCGTGCAAAATATGGTGATAGTGTTGCGCCCAAAAAAGATACAATTCGTCGTTGGGGCTCAAATTTTTTTCAATTTGGTTCTGTGGCAAGCCCTCGTGAGCAACCTAGACCACGTCCGCGATGTTCAAACTCATTTATTCAGTCTGTGAAGGCCAGTGTTCAAGAAGACCCAAGTTTGTCATATCGGCGCCGTTCCCAACAGTTAGGCATCAGTGGGGCCACTTTGCGGAGAATTTTAAAGGATGATCTTCACTTATTTTCATACAAAGTGCAGACAGCTCAAAGAATTTTGCCACAAGATGAGCCGCGGCCCTTGGCATACGCACAAAATGTCGTTGCAGTGATTAATACTGAGCCGGAGTTCTGGCAGCAAATTTTGATGACCGATGAGGCACATTTTACATAAAATTGTCGCTTCTGGGGCACCAAAAATCCTCACATTATTCACGAAGAGCCGCTATATTATCAAAAGGTTATTGTTTGGGCCGGTGTATACGCTAAAACCATCATTGGACCGTATTTCTTCAAAGTTGGCGATACAGTGGATGGCGATCGATATCGGTGGATGTTGGCCAATTATGTGGTCTTATTTCACTTTTGACGACGCGACATGCCATACTGCGGACAAAACAATGAACCTTTGGCGTAAGAAGTTCCCTGGAAGATTGGTGTCCAAAAAGGGCGATATTGACTGGCCTCCGAGATCGCCGGATTTGACTCCTCCAGACTTTTTTCTTTGGGAATACATGAAAAGCAAGGTGTATGCTAACGGCCCGAAGACAATAGAACAGCTGACAAAAAACATTCGTGCGGAAATCGCAGAAATTTCGACCGAAATGCTCGAAAATGTCATGGAGAATGCGCGAAAATGAGCCAATTTTTACATCGGCAATAAAGGCGGTCATTTAATTGATATTGTTTTCAAAAATTCCCAAAATCGGTTAAAAATTGTTGAAGTTATTCGAAATTTACATCGACCCATATGAGATGGCCCACGCTGTACGTGCCACAGCTAGCTCGAATGAAGCGCAATCTTGCAGTCCAATCTACGACAACTTTATTGAACAACAGTGACCGTATATCAGCAATAACACGGCGAATACTCATTTCCATCTCTGGTTTATCGGATAGACTAGTGACTTCACATACCCCCAAGGAAAGTAATCTAAATGTGTGAGATCACACGATCGTGGTGGCGAGTCATAAGTCCATAACGCGAAATTATACGCTTAGCCAATGTTTCCCGCAATAATTTGATGGTGTTGCGCGCCGTGTGGTATGTTGTGGAATTTTGTTGAAACCAAAGCTCTGTCACGTCAATGCCATTCAACCGAGAAACGAAAAAGTCAGAAATCATGTTTATATGGCACTCTCCATTGACAGTAACATTCTGGCCGGCATCGTCCTTAAAGAAATATGGGCCGATGATTCTATCAGAGCACAAGGCACACCAAACAGTAAGTTTTAATGGTTGCAATGGCATCTCGACAAAGGCTTCTGGGTTTTCTCGACTCCAAATTTGGCAATTTTGCTTGTTTACATATCCATTTAACCAAAAATGGGCTTCATTGGGGTAAAAAATGTTGCCTTTTCGGCCCGTTCGCGGTTTCAACTCTTGCACAAGCTGGTTCTTACAAACTTTAAAGCCAAGACCTTTCCGTAAACTCTGCCACAAAGTGGATGGGCATAGCACAAGTTGCTGTGTACGATGGCGAATCGACTCATTCGGATTTTCAACAAATTCTGCTGATTCCATCTCCGTCAGCCTTGTCGTCTGATGGGAGACTATCCGAACCTGTGGCTTTGTTGTTCTTCAGCTTTTTGATAGGTGTGCCGACTTCAATGCTGGGTGGGAAGACTCCTTCCTCGCCTGGAGTTGAGATTTCTTCGCCCCCCACGACTCTCTCTATTCCCTGATCGTTAAGTAGGAGTAGCATTTGGAATTGCTGTTTGAACGCGTCAACCATTTCCTGCGGGTCAGTGACAAGATTACCCTTGCAATTTCGAAGAGCCTGTTTGTCTTTTCTGTAACCTTTTACCTAGCTTGAAGATCTGACTTATTTTATGTCGATCGCGGGACTCTACGATATCCTAGAGCTGGGAGGCTGCGTAATTCCTTTTCTTTAGTTGCAGTATTTTCTTCTGCTCCTTTCTTTTGGCGTGGTACTCTTCATGCGCTGCTGTTGGTTTCTGTTGTAGCGCCTTCCGGCGGTGGTCGGTGGCCTTAGGTCTTTCGCCCAGTTGCTCTCTCTAGGCTCTGACAACCTCTGGTGTGTTCAGGCGTCAGTTGTCAAGTTGATTTTGGTGTGTTGGCGCGACTTTCTGACATTGGATAGTCGAGTTCTGAAACGTGCTGTTAAAACACAGTTGTCACAGTTGTTCGCACATCCAGGATGTTTGACGAGTGCTTTGCGTCAATGAGCACATGGACGATTTGATTGGCAGTTCGACCGTCTGAAGACCGCCAGGTTGCTGGGTGGATTTTCCCGCGAGGATATTTTGTGCTACTTACCACCATATTATGAATTGTCGCAAAATCTGTGAGTCGGAAGCCGTTATCAGTTGTCGTGTCATGAAGGCTATGCTTTCCTATAACTTCGCCATAGATATCTTCCTTACTGTATGTCAACTTGACGTGAGCATTGACAAAAATCGTTGCGGGCATCTTGCGGTTTAAGAGCAGTTACCAATTTTACCCTGTCCAAGCCCAATTCAGTGGAGCGTTGAACATTTTTTACTTCTTTTACTCCGCATACCGATAGATGTTCCACGGCCAGAAGCTACCCTGTTCTATTGTATTGAAGCCACGTCCATATTGATTTGGTTTTTTTTAATAATACTTCACGACGCAATAAGCTTAAGGATGAAAGTATTGAGAGATCGTCATTACGGATGTCCATGGTCCAACTCTTCCGGTTTAGCCCTAAATTGGATCATCAAAGGCGTGTGCTCCTCCTACAACGGCGGTATATTTGCCTCGACACCGATGAAAATAAGGAGATATTGCCACATGCCTTAGCTTCAAACCAGCATTGCGCCATCTGCTGGAACACGCCGAAATCAAATGTGTACAGCAGACATGTTACACCTTACCTTTGTCACTATCAGCAAATAAGACCGATTAGGCTTATTGTATCCAATTATTATCTACAACGATTCATTACCTTCCTTCATTCACGACGAAATTAGTATGTCCTTTATCCGATGGACATGAAACACACATTTACCACACGACCCAGTTGTCACTCCTAACGATTTTCTCTATTACGTGATACACTAGCTGGCTATCAACTACACCTGTGTCCCATCTACATCCTTTCCACCCCTCCGGAAGCAACACGTCAACCAGATGAAAGAAAACAAGGCAAACCCGGAATCTCTGCAGGCGATCACCACTTAACTTATAACTCCTCAAGGATATCATCCACACGCAAATCCAAGTAACATCTCTCTGACGCGAGCACATCAGACTCATATGAGTACATGTGAAACTGTATTTTATAGGCACTAAAGTATCTTTTTATCGCATCACTGGCTATGAATACGGAGGAAAGTGATAGCTTCCTTCCCTCCGTATAAGGTGGATGGTCTGAATGCGGGCTATGGGCTATGGGCTATTAAGCTAACACCTGTAGCTTGACTGCAAGGCCGTGAATGAGTTCTTTCATGTTGCAATTGACTGGATTCACCTTCACAGCTAGATGAGATGCCTTACGAATCAAAAGGGGTTGCCAGCCTAAATTGCAGCATTTTGAGTGCACTTAGAGGTGGATTCCTTTAAAGGTGCTCCCTAAGGTAGAGATGATTCATTCAGCGACGCACAGTAAGTGGATGGTTTGGATGAAAGTTAATCTCGTGGGTGAGATTATGGTGACAGATTGCCTTGGGCAACTGACATGTGCTTAACCTTGGTATTGTGTCGTTGTTTCCTTTTTAATGTAACTTTTTTGATCACTTTGTTGCAGCGGCGTGGGTATGGAAGCAGAGATGAGTGTCGCAATTATAAGGATAAGTGGAACATCGCGTTTTTGTTGACGTTTTACTTTATGTCAGCTTTATGCCGGGAAGCCGTGTGAGTTGGACTAAATGCATTTTAATTAGAATATTTCGTGATTCGAGGTAAATGACGTTGATGCGTCAAATAGAATCGCGGCAGGGGATGCTGAGAGTGAAATAATTTGTGTTGTTTTTGGTAACCTAGAAAAGGGTGCAAAGAGCTAAATCACTTTGTCAGCTGGAAAGAGCAGAGAACTAGTTTGAGGACGGCTTTTCTCTGGCGAATTCCGGTCATTTCCCCAGAATGAGCTCATTTTACATTCCTCTGTAGTTTTTGACCTCTAAAAGTCATTTGAAGAAGCACTTCAATTGAATACCTTCGCTCTGTGGTGCTGTGACCTTAGCCCCTTTTTAGTCTAGTAATTGTGTAAGGATAAGTGCCTTAAAGTCAAAGTCTCTAGTCTGGCTCTAAAGGATTACAGCAGTGAAATTGGGACCAAATGAAAATCTTCGAGCTCTCCTCGAAGCCTTCTGAGAAAGATGGCCTCACTGAAGCCCCTGATATAAAAATCACCCAACGTCACCCACTGGCGACATTAAATATGCCATCTATGAGAGTAAGGCTTGTTATGTGAATTTGTTTTTTTTTAATGGATCGTATATTGCAGACTACTATGATTCTTGGAAGAACTATGTCAGATCGTCACTACGAACATAGCCTCGACACAATAAAGCTTTAATAAATATTGTTGCAAGACTGTGAACTCTTGCACTGATCGAACCTGAAATAATGTTTGACAAAAGGTCGAACATTTCAGCAAAAGACGTATTACAACATTAAGCTGTACACACCGAAGGGTTTTTCCATCTACTTCGTAATTCGAGAATTGACAAAGTTTACTCCAAAAACTTATTTTTCTTACATTCCAACAAAGAAATCCTCAAAGTCCTATTTTACCTAAAAACTACAATACACCACCTCCCATACCATAATCCAAACTTAACCTTGAAGAGGCTGAACGATAAAACAGTCGATAACGGACCTTCCTCCAGCCACCAAAGTATGACACCGCTTTTCTGAGCCTGAGGCGCTCCGGCTCACAGAGCGCGACATCGTATTCGTAGAGAAGTTTCTGCTCTCCGAAATCGCCACGAGACACGTATAAGATTAGAGGCACCATCGATCTATCCCGAATCAGCCCACATTTATCTAAATAGCTGCAAGGCTCAGAAAGATCGTATCCAAGGACCCCTGCGTCCCGGGATTCATCCTTAAACCAGATGTGTCTTGGTCAGAATACAGTCAGGAATCCCTAGAACTGCTGACTGAAACCCACTTCCCAGGTTGTAAAATCCCTGAAACCACAGTCCCCCTTCGGGACGACGCGACGGTTCCTACGGTTCATACAACCGAAGAAGTAATATATCGGATCTTCTAAAATTCATAAAGAGCAGGGCGTGGTTTCAGCCACCACGTGATAGGACAGGTTAATTATATGTGTACCCACACAAATTAAGGGAATCAAAATGGGCCTTTTGGCTTCGGAGTGGAAGTGATGCTTAGCCATCGCACTCCCCTTCTTTAACCTAACCTAACCTATCTAAATAGAAGGATGCCTCTGGCCTCTGTAGGGACAAAGCCATTAATACACACTGTCTCGTGATACGAATTATTGAGGTAGTAAGCCCCGAAGATCAGGTTATTGACCGAAATCGTTGCTCTTGCCACGTCACCTTGAAACGAAAGCGCCCCGACCTCTAGTCAGAGCAGCATTTACATGTCTGATCCTAGGTATCTAACTACATTTTATTTCGCCAGTTGGCATACATAAATTTTTTTCTACTGTCCCGAAAGGCCTATATAAAGGCGTTGTAAAGATAAATGTACCCCAATGGCGTTAATAAATGAAAGATTTGAATTTTGTGACTCTCGTGGTCGTTTCATACTTTATTTCAAAAACGCCATACAACAACAACAACAACAACAAAACCCCGACAGCCCTTACTCTATGAAATTAGGTGCTGTACCGGTCTTAAACTTCAGTGTTGCCAGTCTTCAGGTTGACACTCCTATACTCTAAAATGGCATACATCTTCTAACAGGCGTTCTGAATTTAATAGATAATACTCCTGAGTTTTTTTTCGCAGGAAAATGACAATGACGTCGATCGTTGGGCCTGATATATAGGCGAAGAAGTCGTCTGCGTACGCTGCAGAATGGTGGAAAGAAACTAGCAGCAGATCGTTTCGGTAAATACTGAATAGGATCGGCGAGCTGCAACCCATTGTTAATATTAAGTTTTTAAATAGAAGTCACGTTCTTTAGTTTTTACAATACTGTTTAACATGTCAAAAATCATATAAAGCTGTGGTTTACTTATGCCCAGCCAGCTAAGCTTGTAGAAGAGTCCTTCAAACCATACGGTTTCGAAGACTTTTTCCAAGTCAATCAGACAAGCACTCGTGCATTGGTTCCATTAGATATTCGTATTTCGACGCGGCATAAATAATGTCTAGCCCCGCTCTGAACTGATTTATTGTCTTCAAGCCGTTCAGACAGAGCTCTATAGACAAC
This sequence comes from Merodon equestris, assembly GCA_958301585.1. Taxonomy (NCBI): domain Eukaryota; kingdom Metazoa; phylum Arthropoda; class Insecta; order Diptera; family Syrphidae; genus Merodon; species Merodon equestris. Next base: position 18,217,900 of record OY284415.1, on the reverse strand, counting down.
CTTCTCGAAAACCTTGCTGACACTTGAAAGGATTCTTTTTAACCGTTGATTCGCCACGTTGGATGTGGTTGGGAATTGGTTGCACCACTAGTTGTCTTCCAGTTCACTGGATAATATGCACAATTGAACAGTATGGTGTACGAGTACATCTCTTCAGCCATTGAGGTTTTTGAGCACAACATTGGATATACTCGTACCCTCGATTCCTGCGGGTTTTCGTCTCTTCAATGACTCGCAGATCGTCTTAAGATCCTCTATCGAAAAGAACAGAGTATCGGCCCCTTCATTAGCGACGTCATTATGGAATGGTCATAGTAAAATCAAGGTTCTCGCCAATGTTTGTGAGTCTTTGTGTATCTAGTGAGTATCCTAATTATGCCACCTTCGGGAGAGTTGACTATGCTGAATACAGTCTTGTATCGATTTCTCTGACAGTTTCTTCCCGTTTCAGAAGCGAATTACGAGGGTACGTTAAGTACTTAGCCTCACCGCCAGATGGCGCCAGTATCGCAAGAGCAACTCACTATCGTGTAGTATGTTCTAGTAGACGGCTACTGTCGAAATTTCAGCCGGATCGGACTCGTTGTTTTGTTTTGACCGCGTGTGGAAGCGGGAGCGTCCGCGGATTTTAGAAAAATGGAAAAAGAGCAATATCGGTCGGTGATTCGATTCTTGTTTTTGGAAGGGAAATCGTGCAGAGAAATCAAAGAGCGTTTGGATGCTGTGTACGGTGACTCTTCTCCTTTGATGGCGACCATCAAGAATTGGTTTGACGAGTTTCGACGTGGCCGCACATCGGTTTTTGATGAGCCACTTCCAGGTGCCCCGAAAACGGCTACCACGGAGGATAACGTGACAAAAATCAACGATCTCGTACTGGCAGACCGCCGATTGAAGGTGCGCGAGATAGCTGAGACAGTAGGCATTTCAAAAGATCACGTGGGTCATATCCTGCATGAAATTTTGGGCATGAGAAAGCTGTCGGCGCGATGGGTGCCGCGTTTGCTCACTCCAGACAACAAACGCAATCGTGAGACCACTTCAGAGCAGTGTTTGACGCTGTTTAAGCGCAATCCGAAGGAGTTTCTGCGTCGTTTCGTGACAGTCGACGAAACATGGATCCACTGGTACACACCAGAGACCAAGGAACAGTCGAAACAGTGGACTTCACCCGGCGAATGTGCTCCGAAGAAGGCGAAGACTGTCCCATCGGCCGAAAAGGTGATGGCCACCGTTTTCTGGGATTCACAAGGTGTGATCCACATCGACTACCTGGAGAAGGGCAAAACGGTCACAGGGCTGTACTATGCCAAATTATTGGGCCGATTCGACACCGAATCGAAGAAACAGCGGCCCCACTTGGCGAAGAAAAAAGTGCTCTTCCACCATGATAACGCACCGGCTCACACCTCCGCCCTCGCCAAGACCAAATTGGTCGAATTGGGCTACGAACTGCTGCCCCATCCACCGTATTCTCCAGATTTGGCCCCATGCGGCTTCTTTTTGTTTCCAAACTTGAAAAAGTCACTCGCCGGGCAGAAATTTCAGTCGAATGAGGCGGTCATCGCCGCCACGGAGGCCTACTTTGCAGACCTCGAGAAAACGTATTTTTCAGACGGGTTAAAGATGTTGGAGGATCGCTAGGTCAAGTGTATCGAGCTAAAAGGAGGAAAAATAAATCGCCATATCTCCAAAATTGTTGATTTTCTTTTGTAGGCTAAGTACTTATCGGACCACCCTTCGGACAAACTTTTTGGAGTTAAGTTCTCTTTGGCAAGTCCCTTAGGAGGCTAACTTGGATTTATCCATACTCTCGATTTCTTTCGGTTATCGTAAAGGATTCCGCTCTTGTTTCATGTGACGACGCGGTGGGAAAATGGATTCAAGGGGTCTGTTAGTCAATGATGTTGCAACCGTCAGTCGAATGGCATCCATCTCAAATTTTCCTTCTTTACCAAATTTTCTTCAATAGCTTTTGCAAGTTCTTTATTATCAATAACATCCTGAGGTCAAGCTAGTGGTCTAATTTCTGATATTAGACTGGATATTAGGTATAGAAAAGGACATCTCTTACCTTTGTATTAAATTGAAAGCTTTCTTTAGCATTGTTAGAAAGATCAGATTTAGGTTTTGGATTAAGGTTTTGCCGTAGGGGAGCAGTAGATGACTTTCTACCAATCCCACCAAACACACAGCAAAACCTTCCTAGCCCACAATCCTAGACTGACCACCATTTGCACCAGTTTACCGCGGTTCGACAACGACCGTTTTAAATTGAATTTTCCTCACCAGTCCCAGCTTCAGATTCCACAACTGTCAGAATAATATTTTCAATATGAATTCTCCAATTTAAGGTCATTACAAAAGCCATATGTTGTAAAAGCAATGGGTTTCATTTTACTACACCTGTTATCACGTTATATCTTCGACAATTAAGAACAGACTAAACAATTGTACAGTGATCATTGTTTTTGAACTCACTTAAACTAAAGGAATAAGACAAGACATAAGATCAGGCCAAACAGGTCCTTCCCATTCAACATTTCAACATATTATCCCCTCTGGTGCAAAGAACCTAGAACGTAATTTCATTATCTTTCCACTTAAATTAAGTCACCGTCTCAAACCGAAAAGATAAACTGATAAGTACGACTTATCTGCCAGACCAACTTTCCCCCTTTAATTGTCAGGTTTCCGGGAGCCTGAGGACCATTTTACAGTAACCGATATAGTTAACAATCAAACAATATTTTTTTTTGTAAATCTTATCAGGTGTTTAAGACTCAAGTCAACTCAAAGTCGATATTATATTCTTCTTCGGGTTACGCCAGTCGAAAAAATAATCAAAAACCTATGAGCACACGCGACCATAGACATTTTGAAAATTTGTATTTCGGGAAATCGGACCCGTCCCAATGGAAAGTTAAAAATTGCACTAGAAGCTCCGAGGGCCGTAAGCAACAACCTTTACAACATTTTGCACCAGCCACTTATACTTAATCTGTAAGCCTCTGCCCCACTGTCAGGATCACCACTTATATCCACATTTTCTGTAAAAAATGTCAGCCTTCGGTGTGACATCCCCTCAAGCAGTAAGAATCCTAGATTTTAAGAAAACGTTTATGATTCTTTCCCACATTTTTGTTTTAACTATTGTGCATCCTTCCCTTAAAAACGTGGTCATTCGAGGCGTTGGCATTTCTCGCATTTCCCCGACTTGATTAAAAGCTGACATTGTTCTAGGTCACGAACCTCTTGTTGCTACTACTCATTTAGCGCTATGTACTCTTACCTTTTCATTTCTGCGACAGTTCTTTAATTTTTTTCCTTCTCCATTCATAAGCAAAATTAAAAACGGAACCTCAAGGCCATCTCGAGTCCCGAAGAGCACCTAAAAGAGCCATTCACCCGTCATAGTTTCGCTTTTGAGTTGCGCTACCGTTTCGATTCTAGCAACTATACAAGCCTCCCATAAAGAGGTCTTTTAAAGCATACTCCGATCAACGGCGACGATGGCTATAACAACAACGACTTTCGAGAAGTTATGAATTTTTGTATTTTAATTATTTTTTTATTATTCCCATCAAACTGCAACCGGAACCCGCAGAAGTACCACGCTACGTGGCGCTATCGTCCATTGTTGCCTCATAAAACTTTCTTTCGCTCTCTGGTCATTTTTGATTTTTTCAAGTTTTTTCGGTTTTCCTTTTTTGCATTTTCTTCTATTACTGACTTTGAGTTGAGTAAAGTTCCACGTGGCCTGATGGAGTCCTTTGCAACACCGAAGCCAGAATAGTCGGAGGTGAACATTTAATTGCGGCAAACACTACCCGCAGTGGGGGTAGGTAATGCGCGTGCTGCAATTGCATAAAAGCAGATTGTGAGTTGCTTCTCTTACCGCATACTCGGCAATTTTTAATGAGCTTGCGGTTACTTGCATACATGTAACTCAAAGTGGAGCGAAGCAATTGGGGTTTGGTTTGTGTGGAGCTTGTGAGTTTCGTAAGCCCGTCTCGGTTAAGGAACAAGCTTGAGAGAGTAATTGGCGCAACAGATGAGGAGTAATAATTTTTCAGTTTTAGTTTTAAAGTCATTTTTATTAATTCTATTTAGATCAACCTTACCCACTTCTTAGAAATGAACGCTCATATAAGGCGTGTTCAAAAAATAATGGGAATTTTTCGTTTTTTCGAAAAGAAATTTACTTTGTTGGTCTTAATCAATGTTGTATCCTATGAAAGAGTTCCCATTCCATTTATACACTCCCATTATACACTCATGCCAACACACATGGAATGTCAACTCTCTAAACAGACCACGTGCCGGTGAACAACTGGCGGTGTCTCTGGCCTGCTTTAAAGCAAATATCACTGCTATTCAGGAAGTGCGATAGAATGAGCTGTGGAAAAAAAATATGAAAAAAGTGACGCATCTTTATACTATGGCGACTGCTACAAGGATAGACGACATGCTTCATTTGGCTGCAATTTGGTTGTTGGGAGCGCGCCCACGCGTTCACAGATGAAGATTCTACTGTCTAACTTATTCTTCTGTCTAACTTATGTTCAATACCCCAGCTACACCAAAGGAGATTTAAATGTAAAGCTGAACAGGGCACAGCCCGCACGACGCCATATTTGAAAATACATTTATTTAGCTGCTTAATTTCGTGACGGAGCGAATATGCTTGCCAACACTGCCAGCCCATACTTGGATGACCATCTTGTTGGAACCGGAATGCAGCGAATGCCACTACGGTGGTGTCATATTCGACCTCGACACATGCGGCAGTCCCAGGGGTCAACCAAAACATTTACTGGTCCTGTCTCCCTTAAATTTTCCGAAGCCTTTGCTTCGCAAGGACAGTCCATAATATTCTGGAAATCCTGCCAATAAGACATTGAGAACACTGCTCTAAAGTGCTGGGTTTCAAAGTGTTACCTTTCTGAAATTCCCAGTTCTCTGATATGGTCAGAGGAATGCATGCCCGATGAAGGGAATCCCAGTCACATTTTCGCAATCTACATTAAGGGACACTCTTAGACTGCGCCAACTACGGAGGGGTCGGGCTCCAAAGAATCGTGTTTAATACCTTCTTTACCTTTTTTGCGAGCGCTTGAAAGATTTGTACATTATCGATCCATATAAGGGTGGTCTCAGACTGGGGAAGTCCATCAATCAAATATTCACACTATAAAAAAACCTCCGAAAAAGAAACGTGTTCCAGAGTCAGTTCCACACATTCGGCAGTGTGTTTAGAGGCCAACATGCCCATCAAACTCGAACGATGATGCAGCATGACGGTGATGAACCATTTAGAGTCCCCTTAACAATTTGAAGTGATCCAAGCATCCAAGCAGATGGCACAAGCATCGTCTGATAAAAAGCGAAAGGTGTCGTGCACTCGTAAATTTTCAATATTGTTCTTGAAAAGACCGTGCAAAATTTGGCACTCTCCACAAGGGGCACGATACATTTCAAGTAGCTTGACATTGCGAGAATGAAGTATCTGTGGACATTAAAGCGGGAACATTCTTATATTCTACCCCAATATTATCGAAAATAAATTAAATCCTCTTAATGAAGAATTCATTGCTACCTCGATGTTTTCTCTGCCATATTTCTCTTCCACCTTTTCACCATCCCTCAAAAGTCGAGAGTTTATCCCTATCTCTAGGATAATTCCCCAAAATTTCAAAAATCCATTTTATAACTTCACTTGAAAGGTCCGACGAACGATGATCTAATCTTCCCTAGACAACATGTTTTCCTTAAATGCAGATCTAAAACCCCAAACCTTGTCGACTGTGTCCTTTACCCTCACAATCTTAGAGGATAGCAAAGAACTCGCGCTATTACAAATGATTTCAATAACACCTTTAAAAAATGTTCTACACACTAGTACCCGTCTGGTTGTTTAACCTTTTTAACTCATTTTAAAGAGACGGATATCTTCTTACTTATGGAAACGCTTTGCAGTGTTCTTTTTAGATCTGCCTTTTCTAGCGCTTACTTAGCTTCTTTCGGCATACTCCAAGGCAGCCACTTAGATCCCCTTCTTTTCATCCCTACTATTATCTGTATTGAAATGGCCATTGCATACCACTGTACGAAAACGATGCCAAGTTGTATTGTATTGTATGTATCGTTATGTATCGATTGAATATCAACAAGTTTTAATATATTAAGTAAGCGCATCAAATTTTCATTGATCATGCAAGTCATGTATTAACTGATACTCCTATAACATGTACCAACGACATAAGCGAAAAATCAGAAGCAGAATCATTCCTGCCAATCGTCCTTTCTTTAATTAGTAGACCTATCTCTTGGAAAACCAAAGTTATTTTGTACAAAACCCTTATCATACCGGTCCTATAGAAACGTCGACCTTGCCAAAGGCGGGTGAAGAAGCTATTGGAAGATGAAGGAAAAGATACAACCAAAAACTTGTAAGACGACGCAGCCAAGAACGACCATTATACCCTACAGTGGTGGTAGAGGAACTAAACAAACCGGACGTGCGGCTAGTGCAAGACCGATCTGACTGGAGAAGCTTGTAGTAATCATTACCCATTTTGAGCACAAAGACTACATTTTAGGTAACACGAAACTTAGGACCTTATACTAGGGTCGGAGTTTATACCCTAGATTTAAATTTAGATTAAGGAGGGGGGAGGAACAATGTCACCTAATCACTGCGGCCTCTGATGGGCCTATTGTAATGTCCCCCATTCAGAGATCACTCAAAAAGTTTAAGGAGTTGTTTCGTAGTTTTAAGGGAAGTGGTTGATAGGAACATCTTGGCTTGTCTGCTACCTTCCGTTTGTGTCCAGTAGTGGTTGGCCGCGTTCCTCAATCATTCCTTTATGTAGCATTGGTGCTGGTAAGTATGCCGCAGAATGGTCTTGGCATCATGAATGGTGATGCAGAGCCTTTTCTTGATCTGCTTTTTCATTTCCTATAGGGCCACTGTGTCCAGGTATCCACATGAGGTGAGCTCTGTTTGTGTTGGCCAGCTGGCGTAATATTTGTAAGCAGTCCAATACCAATTTAGAGGTGACTTCGTAGCTTTTCAGGGCTAAAAGTGCATCCTTGCTGTCAAAGAGAATATAAATGTTTTTATTGGTTATAACTCTGTCTATATTTTCTCTGAGGCAGAGTTCAATTGCGAATATCTCTCCTTGAAATAAGGAGTTGTATCTGTCTATGCTGTGATAGACGTGCGTCGTTTTGCATCCATCTGTGTACCATACGTAGGACTGACGATTGAAGGAAGGTCTATTTTGCTCCCAGGTGTGTCGGGAGGGAATTGTGACCTTACAATTTTGGTTGAAGTTGTACCTTGGAAGACAATTATAATTAATCTTATGGGGTATTTTTAGGATTTCATGCCTGTTTAGTTCATTAAGAATGTCAGAATGAAATAGCCTGGAATTAGAGTCATCCTCCGCGATAAGTTTATGAGCGAATATTATTGCTTCTTTTTTAAGTTGGAGGTGTACGGTGTGGAGGTCCGTGATGACTTCTAGCGGGGGTTGTTCTCATAGCTCTTGTAATACAGATACAAGCTAGTCTTTGTAGTTTGTTGAGCTTGGATTGTATTGATGTTTGTTTTATTTTGTGCCAACAGACGGGCGCAGCGTATGTGAGAATTGGTAATAGCTATGTATAACCAGCGAGGATTAACGCCCCAAGTTTTTCCAGTGAGACTTTTGCTGGTCCATAGGGAGATCCTGGCTTTCTAAATGGTTTTTGTGATGTGAGAGTTCCAAGTGAGCTCTTCATCTAGTGTTACACCTAGATATTTGGCTTCCTTTGAGAACTCTATTGTTTCACCAAAAGAGCGGGTTTTTTAAGTTCATGCCTACCTCTTCTTTTGGTGAAAGCGACTATGGTTTTTTTCTTAGGGTTGACATTTAGTCCAACTTTTATGCACCAGTTCGCAACAATGTTGAGTGCCCTTTGGAGGAGTTCCGAGATTGTGTCTTCGAATTTTCCTCTAATTAGGATCACAATGTCATCAGCATAGGTGTATGCTAATCAGCCACGATGGACCATAGGAGGGGTGAGAGAACCCCGTCTTGGGGGCAGCCTTTCGTGGTTTTTATACTGATTTTATCATTGCCTAGTGAGGTTTTTATTTTCCTGTTACTAAGCATGTGGTATTATCTATCCCTGTGTTCAGGATGCAGCGTTGTATTTGAGAGTGATCGGTATTGTCGGAAGCACCCTCAATATCAAGAAAGCAACATATCGCAATTTCTTTGTCGCTTATGGATTTATTGACCCGAGCTGTTAATTCCTGAAGAGCATGCGTGGTTGATTTCCCAGCCTGGTAGGCATATTGTTTGTTGTGGAGCGGTGATATTTTGAGAGGACCGTCTCTTATATATCTATTCAGTATTTTTTCCATTGTTTTTAAGAAAAATGAGATAAGGCTTATTGGTCGGTATGATTTTGGAAGGTCCGTATGTCTGCGGCCTGCTTTTGGGATATATTTTACCTTTACCTCGTTCCAGTTTGTCGGTAAATACCCCTAAAGATGTTAATTAGCATGGGAGTGATTTGTGCACTTCCTTTCTGAAGGAGAGCTGGGAAGATATCGTCTTCTCCAGGAGATTTGAATGGGTCAAAAGAGTTTATGGCCCATTTTATACTTCCTTCATATAGGATTGCCCTTGATTTCTTCCAGTCCTCTCTTTTGGGTCTGGTTGCCCTGATCTGCGAAGATATACTGGAAAGAGTGGAGGGAATGATATTGGAGTCAGGGAAGTGTGTGTTTGAAGTTTATATCTTACCCTGATGGCGCCAATAATCGGTTACTGCCAACAATTCCTGGTCCAACGTGAGGTAATCTTGAGGTATTAAAGTTGAAAAGAATAAAGCCCAGGGTTTTTTGAAGTTTAGGAAATTTAATTATCAACTGGAATATGACCACCTTAGAGGCTTGGACCATATATCAGGAAGAACAAAAATTGTTCATGTTTACTGATAAGTGACGAGGTGATGACAATGGGGCCTAATAAAGTCGAGGGGTATACCATTGTTCTTTGTGGAGCCATCATTTTTATTTTCACATTATTTTTAACACGTCTCTTCAAAAGGAAATTTTACACGAAGGAATGTAAGCTGTCAGTTATTTCCAAGTTTTTTTTTCTTTTTTAATTCATTTTTTTTTCATACTTCTTAGAACTTAACTAGACCAAAAATTCTTATAACTAGCTTAAATAACTTAAATAACTTAAATAACTTAACTAACTTAAAATACCTTACTGGCCTACCTTAGGACACTCCAAAGTATAGAGAACGACTTAAACTATGCTTTTCTACCTTAACTTTTTTCAAAATAATTTTCCAAGTTTTTGGAAGGCTTTGTGAACGATCAACACAGACGATTACCAACTTAGCTTACAGTTCACTATATTTTTCCAAGGCCAAATGGGTTTGCAAGTCCATGCTACTTACACTGACTTCAAAATTATTTTGAAGCAATCCGAAGGAGTTTCTGCGTCGTTTCGTGACAGTCGACGAAACATGGATCCACTGATACATACCAGAGACCAAGGAACAGTCGAAAAAGTGGACTTCACCCGGCGAACGTGCTCCGAAGAACGCGAAGACTGTCCCATCGACCGGAAAGGTGATGGCCACCGTTTACCTGGATTCACAAGGTGTGATCCACATCGACTACCTGAAGAAGGGCAAAACGGCCACAGGGCTGTACTATGTCAAATTATTGGTGAAAAAAATGCTCTTCCACCATGATAACGCACAGGCTCACACCTCCGCCCTCGCCACGGCCAAATTGGTCGAATTGGGCTACGAACTGCTGCCCCATTCACCGTATTCTCCAGATTTGGCCCCGTGCGACTTCTTTTTGTTTCCAAACTTGGAAAAGTCACTCGCCGGACAGAAATTTCAGTCGAATGAGGAGGCCATCGCCGCCACGGAGGTCTACTTTGCAGACCTCGAGAAAACGAATTTTTCAGACGGGTTAAAGAAGTTGGAGCATCGCTGGGTCAAGTGTATCGAGCTAAAAGCAGGAAAAATAAATCGCCATTTCTCCAAAAATTTTGTTTTTCTTTTGTAGGCTAAGTAAAGGGTCCGCCAAATAATTTTTTTTTTTTTGAAAATGCTATAAAAAAAACTACTGAAAATTTTCTCAAATTTCTTTTTTTATTTGAAAGTACAATCCTTCCGGTTAATAATGGAAAATCATTTCATTCAAATGGCTGCCTCGGCTGGCCATACAGTAGCCTACACGATAGGTCCAATTTTTAAGCACATTATCGATTGTGTGCAGCTGTATTTCACCAATGGCTTGACGAATATTGTCCTTTAAAGCGTCAATTGTCTCTGGCTTGTCGGCGTAACATTTATCTTTGACGGCACCCCACAAATAATAGTCCAACGGTGTCAAATCGCAGCTCCGAGGTGGGCAAACGACATCAGCTCTGCGGCTGATAATGCAATCTTCAAAAACAGGGCGCAAAACATCGAGTGTAGCTTCGGCTGTTTGGCACGTAGCGCCGTCCTGTTGAAACCAAATGTTGCCAATATCCTCCTCTTCAATTTTTGTGAACAAAAATTCGTTCAACATGGCCCGATAACAATCGCCATTGACTGTAACGGCCACTCCTTGCTCATTTTCGAAGAAAAATGGCCCAATTATGCCTCTGGACCAAAATCCGCACCAAGCAGTGGCTCGTTTTGGGTGCACCGGCTTTTCAATGTGCGGGTTTTCTGTGCCCCAAATGCGACAATTTTGCTTGTTTACATACCCGACAAGATCAAAATGAGCTTCATCTGAAAAGATGATTTTTTTGGCAAAATCGGCATCTTCTGTAAGTCGATCGCAGGCCCACTTAGCGAAGCGAAAACGCATTGGATGGTCAGTTGGCTTCAACTCCTAAACCAATTGGACTTTGTATGGCGTCATACCAAGGTCTTTGTGCAAAATTCGTCTCAATGATGTCTCCGAAATGTTCAATTGTTGAGAACGACGGTGAATTGATGTTGATGGCGCTTCACGCACACTTTCTGCCGCAGCAGCAATATTCTCGGGTGTACGCACTGTTTTTGGCTTTTCACGCTTTGGTTTATCGATGAGCATGCCAGTTTCTTTCACTTTTTTCACAAGATAACGAACATACGGAGCTGACGGTACTTCTCTTCTTCCAAAATCCGTACGCAATTTTCGCACACATTCTGCAACATTACCATGATTTTCAAAGTAATGTGGCAATATTCCCCAGCGTTGTTCAAGCGTATACACAACCATATTCGTTCAGCGGAAGGATAAAATTAATTATCTGTCAAATCAGACATGAGCTAAGTGCTACCATTCACGAAATAAGCACTACTTGAAAAAAAAAACGTTAGATGGCGGACCCTTTACTTATCATACCTCCATCGTATATATATATATTTCTTTTTTTTAATTTTTATATATTTATATTTTTTTTGGTTTTTATTTTTTTTGTTTTATCCAACCCTAACCTACCCTAACCTACCCTACCCTACCCTACCCTAGCCTATGTAAGCCTGCCATTGATGTTAGGCAAGCCCTGCCTTGAAGAGGCTCCCCCCAGCCACCAAGAGCGTTGATGTTGGCGGACTACATCTACTCGATCCCGGCGTGAGACCGATCTACAGAACCTGAGGCGGGTCGGGTCCGTAGAGGAGTCGCCGTTGCACGGAATTGTGACCCACGTGGAAGATTAGTGTCACCGCCAATCTATCCTGGATCAGCCCACATCTATCTAAATAGAGCAATGCTTCTGGCGGGACAAAGCCGTTAAGGCGCACTCTCTCGTGATATAAATCATTGGGGTAGTAAGCCCCTACTACATCTACTCGATCCCGGCGTGAGACCGATCTACAGAACCTGAGGCGCTCGGGCTCACTGAGCGCGACATCGGGTCCATAGAGGAGTCGCCGTTCCACGGAATTGTGACCCACGTGGAAGATTAGTGTCACCGCCAATCTATCCTGGATCAGCCCACATCTATCTAAATAGAGCAATGCTTCTGGCGGGACAAAGCCGTTAAGGCGCACTCTCTCATGATATAAATCATTGGGGTAGTAAGCCCCGGAGATTAGGCTATTGACCGAAGTCATTGCTCTCGCAACATGGCTTCGAATCAGTTTGATCAGGAACTTCAAAATTATTTTAAGTATTATAGATAAATTGAGCTCTCCGAATCTTATCGATCGTACCTTACATGCGAAACAAATAGTAACGGTTGATAAGATGTCATCTATTTAGGTCTTCTATATGCACATCAGGTATTCCCCAAGGTAGTCACCTAAGTCCACTGCTTTTCACAATTTTCGTTGATGACATTACATTTATTTTTAAGTTTTATTTAAGTCTCTTGTATGCAAATGTCTTATTATTAGGGCTAGAATTTCAATGCATTTGCATATTCTTTTTGAGACCCATTAGGAGCACTAGGATAAGTTATCTTTGCGATTCATAAATTTTCCTTTAAATTGGCATCCAATCGTTAGTGCATATTTTTGCATATTTTACTATAAATGCATATTTTGTTCATATTTCCGAAAAATTAACTCAAATTTAAAAAAAAAAAAAAACCGTAAAAATGCACACGCACCATTAAAATTCTTATATTCTTTTTTCATTTTGAAAACCTAAGTTAAATCTTAAAGTAATGCTGCTTTTATTATTTAATCGGATGATAATCGGACGGCGCAATATCTGGGGAATATGGCAGGTGGGGTAGGACTTCCCATTTGAGCGTTTCTTAGTAGGTTTTAATGGGTTTGGCAACGTGAGGCCGAGAGTTGTCATGCTGTAGAATCACTTTTTCGTGCCTCTGCTCGTATTGTGGGCGATTTTATCGCAGTGCCCGGCTCAATGGCATCAATTGAGTTCGATGCCGTTCCCCAGTGATGGTTTCGTTTGGTTTCAACAGCTTATCATAAATAACACCGCCCTAATCCCATCAAATACACAACATAACCTTCGCAGCGTGAATATTCGGCCGAGCCGACGACATAGAATTATGACCGGGCTGTCCCCATGATTTTTTTCTCTTTGGGTTTCTGTAATGAATCCATTTTTCATCACCCGTAACGATGCGATGAAGGAAACCCTTCCTTTTTTGGCCACTGGAACAGTTGTTCACAGGCGGAAAAACGATGCTTAACGTCTCTTAGCTTCAAATCATAAGGAGCCCAAATTCCTTGCTCTTGAATCATTCCATACGCATGCAATCGCTTGGCAGGTAACTCCTAATACCGATGCAAGCTCTTTTTGCGTTTGGCATGGATCCTCATCGAGCAATGCCTCCAATTCAGCGTCTTCGAAGGTCTTTGGCCTTCCTTCACGCGAATGGTTGTCAACATCGAAATCACCGTCCTTGAAGCGACGGAACCAATCACGGTACGTTGTTTCACTTAGAGCAGCATCTCCGTAAACTGTTTCTAGTTCTCCATGCGCTTCAGCCGCCGTTTTTTCGAATGAAAGAAGAAAAGCAGCACTTCCCGCAAATGACGATTATTTGGCATAAAATCAGACATGTTTCACACAACCAAAAATGTATGACGCAAAAACAAAATCACTAATGTGTCAAAGCGGTTTGTTTACCATATGTATGTCTAAGCTCGATTCATGGCGTTTTGGATATGTCACAGTCGACCAGCACTTACTACTGGAGCCATGTCGTGGTAAACAGCGAGAACTTAGTTGCACACCTAATAGTTCTTAAAATAAAAAGACTGAATTTTCCTAAAAACTAGATAACATGTTTTTTTGTTTTTCATTATAAAAATGACAAACTAAATTACAGACGTACAGTTTAACTATTCGCTATAGCCCATGGTCGTTTTATCCCACTTTTCAAAAATAGAAAGATTATTTATGCAAAAACCAACCACGTTTGGGAAAATTGGTCGTTAAAAGCGACTGGTCGTTATAAACCACGTCGTTATAGGTAACTTCGCCGTGGTTTTAAGCGCATATTTTGGGTTTTTAAGTGCATGAAAATCCTAGCCCTACTTATTATTATTATTTAAAATAAAAAATTAGATGACGAACCGGCATTCAGATTGGAGTCGTGCCAGTCGCTTAAAACTTAGCTTTAAAAAAGCTATGAGCTTGTTGCCCATGTACAATCTTTTACATGCCTTCCAGATTTATAATTTCGAAGTTAGTAACTTTAACATCTCAGGGTATAATTTCTTTGCTAATTGTAACAATAACTATGCAGCAGGCGGTGTTGGCTGTTTTGTTAAGCACGAATACGATTGTGTTACCTCAAATTTAGTTTTCGGATCTGCTGATATATTAAAATTATCCATTAAAATATTTGGAGAAGAGTACGTGATTCTATGCGTCTATAGATATAATAAATACAATAATTCAATCTTCGTTGAGGAATTTTCCCGACTTCTAGATCAGGAAAACTCTAGGAATTTGATAATTTTGGGAGACCTTATATGGATATTTTAGATTTAAATAGTGAATCCATTTCAAAGTTCTTGACTGTCATTGCTTCACACGGACCAGTTTCTTATATAAATGAGCCGACTCGAATGCAATCGGGTAAATGTATTGACCATATTTATGGACGTTTTGCTAAAATGCTACAAATTTGTGACAAATGTGTTTTTGACTTAAAAATCACTGACCACTGTATGACCGGCCTTTTAGTTCATAGTTTTTCTAAGCAAGATGACTAGCCTCCCTCGACATATCATAAAAATTGACTATGCGCTTCTTAAATCATCTCTAGCACATGAATTTTGGGATGACGTGTATGCTAAGTATGATGTGTCTGAAGCTTATGATGCCTTTATTTCCACCCTCATTGGGCACATATTTCGCAGTAGTTCTAGGATAACAATTAAGAAATCAAACAAAAGACTGAAACCATGGGTGTCCTCTTGCCTTCTTCATACATTCGTCCTAAAAAACAAGCTTAGGATGAAAACTAGAAAGCACCCAAACAACATTGATCTTATAAATCTTATAAATGATACAAGAAAATATGCGCTCAACTAAAGAAGGAAATACCTTTATGTCGGGATCGGTTTTGCTAATTTTACAAGCTTAAGTTCAACAAAATGAGAGGTAATCTTAAAGGTGAATGGAAAGTCGTGAAATCTATCTTAAACAAGGCAACCTCTTCCAATCCACCATCTTTCATAGGTGTAGATGGATCTATCACCTCTGATAAATTTGAAATGGCCAGCTTGTTTAATGATTATTTTATTTTTATTTCCAGTACTTCCATCTTAAGTTCACACGCACAGCTCTGTCCCCCACACTTATTGGCATCCAGCCCAACTGGAATAACTCGAACTTCCAGCTTTTCATTCGAACCAATTACCGCTTTTGAGGTCTTGAAGATTATAGGCTCGTTAAGAAACTCTCACTCACGCGGCAATGACGGTATTTCTAAACATTGCACTATTTATAGTAGATGTCCTCGCTTATATTTTTAACAAAAGTGTTTTTTCAGGAATCTTTCCTAAATCCCTAAAATGTGCAGACATTTTACCACTGTACAAAAAGGGAGCAAGAGATGATGTTGGTAACTACAGACCCATTTCTCTTCTCCCCACGATCAGTAAGGTTTTTGAAAAGGCAATAAAAATAAGAATTACCAAATTCCTGTCAAAAATTAACTTTTTCAATCCTAAACAATTCGGTTTTCAAAAAAATAAATCAACTGAAGATGCCCTTCTCTGTTTTTGTTCTCAAATCTTCCAAAACTTAGACAAAAACTGTTCTCAGCGAGCCTATTTGTCGATATTACTAAAGCCTTCGACATGGTGAACCACGACATTGTACTGAATAAGCTATTTAAAGCCGGCATCCGTGGCTTTATGCTTGAGTGGTTTAGTTCTTACCTAGCAGACAGGTCACAATGTGTGTTAATTGGCGATGTGAGAAGTAATCTCAAATATGTGCATTTAGGTGTACCTCAAGGGTCTGTTCTTGGACCATTGTTATTCTTAATATACATTGACTCCTTGTTTCTTTTGAAATTTAAAGGTATACCCACTGCTTTTGCGGACGATGTCGGTTTTGTATATGGTTCAGTTAGTCCTAGATCCAGACCAAGATCCAGGGTCTTTCTACTTGAAAAATCCAATAAAGTCTGTACTTATGTTGATTTATCTAACCTATCATATCGCAAACTTGAAGACAATTTTTTTAATTGTATTCTTAAACGTTTTAAGACTTGTTCGCCTATTTGACAACTAAACAGGACGTCACAGAGGCAATCTTCATAAGACTTTCAACTCCTTTCACAATTCTCCAGCAGTCTTCAAAAAAAAGCAACTCGTTGCCCTAATATAAAAGTGCTTTCCTCTCATGGCCTCTTAGGATCCGCACAAGTATTATCTTCACTTATTCATCACAAGATATTAATTCAAATGAGCTTAATGCAATTTCGGCAGTTTAATAGCTCGAACATAAATAATTAATGTGACAGTCAAAAAACAAAAACAAGCCTCTTTAAAAGACGCTTTCACACTTTCACATCCCTACGCGCGTATAAATGGGTCAGATTATGTCCACTACCCATTCACACCATGGTCGAGCGCCCGTCCAGTGTATGAATACCTAATTTCTATCCGGGCAATTCATTTAACAATCTCGCATGAGTGGAGACCAGTCATGTCCATTCCACACGAACGGCAGGAATAAAAAGGACGAAACATATGCAAAGCCCTAGCGATGGATTTTTCTTACCCTCGTTTTTGTAGCTTGTTACTCAGATTGACACGACGAAATCGGGTTGTCAGGCAAAGTGACGGTGGACGAGACAGGATCTCCCGCATGAATGGTGCATGAATGGAAAGTGGTAAGTTGCACTGGTTACATTGGTTCGTCACTTTGATAGATGTTATTTGCGCTCATCCTTTGTTGGGGGTATAAAAAGACTTACGTATGGAGTTTGTAGGTCGCAAGCAGGTCCTGAAAGGATTTCCTAATTTACCATGTGTACAAGCAAGTTTGAGTAAGTAATCTACGTGGAATAGGACATGGGAGCCAAAAAAAAATGTTCGACGGACGTGATTAATTTTTCAACCTCCTGTATGTAAGTGTGTGTTAGCGTGTCACTGGCATTGCTCCCGGCCTAGTCGTTTCGGTTTGTACAAAATCCGCAGCAGTTTGATAGTGTATATGTGCCTGGCACGTTAAGAGGACGAGGAAGCCAAGTAAATGATGTACTGCCCGGCCGTGCGATGGTGGAGCGATTAGTACCCGGAGTATGGCCTGATGGTGTGCGCTGGAAGTGAGAATTTTATTATTCCACTCAGGGCAAAAACTGAAGTTTGTCTGTATTTCGCTGTGTAAATACCACGATATACGAGTATGAGTCTCTTCTTTGTGGAAAGAGATCGTCCTTGGTAAGGCATTGCCCTATCCCTGTACGTCTTCCGAGCCTATATTCACTACGAACTTCAAACCTAATTAATGCCACTCGCTCGATTGCCAGCTCAGCGGGATTAATTCATTATTGCCACACAAAAGCAACGAATACAATTTAATTATGGCGCCCAACACCAAACAAACATTCACATCACAGGATCCAAGCCGCCGAAGAAAGCTATGCAAATACGAATAATGACTTATACACCATCGGGCAAGAGGCAACTGCCGCTCCCAATCCTCGTCCTGGAGTAATCAGGACGCATCCTGATCAAGACAAAAGCGAACTTGGCTTCAAGTTCCAATTAGCTATGTTTAATTACTTCCTCATTTCGTTAAGTTTCGCTTCAGCCCCTATCGCGAGCTGATGGTGTCGTCTCCCTCACTTATGACAACTTCACACTTTGATATGATAATCGGCCTTATATCGGCACCGCGCGATAGCATAGCAAATAGGCTCATGGAATTAATCATAAGCAAAAGTCGTTCGAGGAGAACAAACGAATCGTCGGGGGTATGGTGTCAGTGGCAGAGATATCTTCAAGGTTCCATCGAGTGGCGGCATGAAATGACGGTTGGATTCCCTGCGGTTGAAATGTTGACGCGCGTTCACACTTTAGGTCCATAACTATGAGTACTCGCTGTCGAAGTGGTGCAACGAATTCCTGCTCAGGGCATTCTTTTATCGTACAGAACAATGACTGCACACAGATAAGGTGCATGTGTGTCCTTTTAGTCGTATTTTCTCAGAGTCAACAAAGGAAAGCCATAAAAAATCTGCCGCTCCACCTATCACGCCACTCAGGGAGTGGCGACGGAGGGAGTAGACAAAAGCGAGTGGGAATGTGAGCAAGCATGGTGCATACAGAGACAAAGGATAACGAATAAAGGATACAGGATTATTGGCGATGTTGTGTCTGCTTTTGTCAATACACTTTGGTGATATTTGTGTGAATAAAATATGAGCGAGCTGTCGTCTCCGTCGTTGGTGGAAGTTCCAACGTCTAGCTTTCGGCATCAGCTTTGCCTCCGTGCAACGGAAGTAAATGTGTGAAAATGGCAAATTGAATTCCTGCTGAAGGATCATTGAAATGGCCGTTAAAGCAAACGATTGTCGATTGTGTGCGATTGTACACAGAAATGCTTTTGTGTCTTTTTTCTATCTTTTCTCTCTCTCTTTCGATCTTGTTGTTGTCGTGCTCATGACTGTAATGATGCACTTTCGAAAATTGCTAGATGAACAAGTACGCGTTGGAGTGCTGCTTCCTTTTTCCTTCACCTCCTCGAACTAGCCCGGGTATATGGGGTGTTAGAATGTCTTGTCAGGAGTATGTTTTCACATTTCCTTCAGTGAGTATAATTGACCTTTTGTTGTGGAAATAAGAATGGAAGAATCACTGTCCTTAAGCTGATAAGTACATATGTGTTCTTGTATAAATGCGCTTTGTACTTATTTCCCCAAGACGTTGCTTCCTGGCGATAGTCCCGCATCCAAATGAGTTGAGTTGTCTTTTACATGACATTTGAAAGCCCCCCCCGGTCGCGTGGCCTAGAATTAATTCAATTTTTGGTCTTGGTAATTTGATGGTTTGCGTCTTGGGTGTGTCTGTAAACATAAAAACCATTTCCATATGTAATTTGGAATGACTTTATTGGGGTAACCTAATTTTGAAGCAAGGAGCTGGAGCTTATGAACCTTTTCGTTGGAATAGAATGGTAATATGATTTTAGAATGAGTTGGGAGAAGCGATTGCCCGAGACGGGTTTGGGTCATTGGTGTGAATTTGCACTAAAAAGTCAATGCCTGATGGAATTGGCTTTAATGAGGCACTGATCTCGTTTTTTGAAGGGAAAACGCCCATCTGAAGAGTGCG
Organism: Merodon equestris; assembly: GCA_958301585.1. Classification (NCBI taxonomy): domain Eukaryota; kingdom Metazoa; phylum Arthropoda; class Insecta; order Diptera; family Syrphidae; genus Merodon; species Merodon equestris. The sequence continues at coordinate 18,198,610 of OY284415.1, read as the reverse complement.
CCAAGTTTTGCCACATTAGAAAATAGACGATTGTAGCTGCATATATATGTATATGTCGGAGACCATGTAGCTTCAACCACATCCACATCTCTATTCTCGACTTTAGGAAGGATCCCCACTTCCACACTTTTTTAGTAACTTTTTATTACTTTATAAAGTTAAATTAAATTACTCGAGGAAAAACAATAGACTACTCCCATCCGTGTGATTTCTCAGCTGCCTGCCGCTCGACCAAGCTCGACTTTTATCTTCGGCTGCCATCCCGGAAACCTGTCAGAAATCAACATAAATTCATCGTTTGTGCCGAGATGGCCTGTAATATTTAATGAACCTATTATTAACACTTATTTCCGACGAAGTTACTATTTTATTTCCACTGAACAAACCCTAACGAGCAACTGCCTCATCACCGAAGTGGTTTCTTCAGATCCATTTCGCTTTATTTTTTTTTTCTTTCAACTTTCCCCGGTCCCCGATGGGAGTCCTTGTTTTAAAAAACGAACAAGAACTTTTCCTCGAACAAAGTTAGCACTCAGTTTGCAATCGAGACTAAATGAACAACATCGAGATGGGATGGTAGAGTATGAGAAAAAGTAGGAGAAAAAAAAAATTAAATGAAGCATGATCAAAGGAGCAATTTCCTTGCTCCATTCCCGTTCTACTAGCCCCATCTGACTCGTGGTGTCCTTAATAAATAATCATCCTAACCTTCTTCCTTTCCTGCGTGGGGAATTCGCCTCGACAGAAGTGTAGGTATACATAGGTGGCTGTGTTTACTTACGTCCAATAAATGTATCCTTGCGTTCGTTCAGCTTGCAAGGTCCACGAGCGTTAATCGAAAATAGACGAACAACGACCGAGAAGTTATTCCATGTTCCTTCCTCTCTGCAAGTATTCTTCAGAAAAGGAATACTTTTCTTCTTTTTTTTTTCCTCCGCTAAGTGGTGGGTCTACATCCTTGTTTAAAAAAAAAAGAACTTTGTTTTTCGTTTCAAGGATAATGGGATTTTTAATTCGCGCCCGCGTGTCTGTCGTGATGTGTTTTACACACTAACGTTGTGGAAGTTAATATTTTAATTTTCAATATTTTTCACCCGCATCGTTTGGTACTTCATGGAGGGCGAACTGAGTAGTACTCGAGAAGATAGAGAAGCGGGCGGATGAAGATAAATCGATTTGACGGACGTTTGTTTCTTAGTTTTGTTTAAATCTTTTCTTGTTTAAGCGCTTAATTTAACGCTCTGATGAGGTTTCTGTAATTAAATTTCAGGCTTCTACGGGAAGCCAGTAGAAGAAGCAAAGGCAATTTGTTGAGTAGGTTTCGGAGAAATGGAGTTTAAAAGAAGATGAATATTGTTGAAGCTAATTAAGGAAGGCCAAGGGCCTATACTGATGACTTACAGCTTTTCATTGTTTTTTTAAAATCTTGTCAGAATTCCTAAAGCCAGACCTGTAATAACATCTTTAGCTTATCGATTCTGTGATTTATTTTCTTTACAAAAAGTTGAATGAGCCACTAATGACTTCACTCTTTAGACATTATTAAAAGTAAATCTAAGGCCTTAAGGCCGTGTTGGACAAATTATGATAAGAACCATTTTTGGTTTTTTTTTTAAGTTGAAGGCTTCTACTATCTGTTGGAGCACTCAGATTCAAATGCTGGTCCATTGTGGGCTTCATTGTGGGCTTCCAGGGAGGGAGGGGCTTCAGTGATGTAGAGCTAAGAGATTCGGCACCCACTACGTCGGCCCCAAGGGTGCGCCACCGTGCGCGAGCGAAGGCGGGACAGTCACAGAGAAAGTGTTCTGCTGTGTCATCCTCCTCGCAACATGCAGCACAGGTAGGCGTAGGCCCGTAAGCCTGCTGCAATAAATTCTCCTTAAGGATAAGAAAACCGCTGCGGACTTCTTGCAGACATCAGGGCGTACTGTGTGCATTAAAGACCCAGTCGTTGACGTCAGATTTGACCATGGCAGTAGGTAGACCTAAGGCGGGTTCAGGTCCTGAAAAACTCTCCTCTGAGCCCCTTCTGGGGCTGGGACCCATACAAGCCTAAGTGAATTTAGTCTTCCCACTTTGTTCAAAAAGGTTTTGAGTTCATGCACTAATTTTGAGTTGGATAGAGGGTTGGACACAGCTTTGAGTGCAGTTTGGCTGTCACTGCAGACGCATATGCTTTTTCCCTTCCACCTGTGCTTTCCAGCATAGTGTATGGACATTAGGATTGCGTAAGTCTTTGATTGAAAGACAGACGCATATTTTCCTAACGAGAAGTGCAGTCGAATGTTTTCGCGCTCAAAGAAAACTCCAGCGCCGGATCCCTACCCAGTCCTGGAGCCATCCGTGAAAATGCGAAGACATTCCATTCCAGGTTCAGTGTCTGGCCAAAGCTAGTCGGGACGCCTTGGAAATGTGACTGTGAAATTACAGCGCAGTAGGATGGCAGGTGTCATTGCGTCAGAAGGCATATCCATGAGACAAGGGTCGTAGGATATTTCTCGCGTAAGTACACTTTCACTCCAACGCGAGTTGTGCCAAAGACCATTTCCCTTGAGGTGAGACATGGCTTTAAGTCCGCACTCTCTGATATATATGTCAAGGAGTGGAAGATTCATCATAGCATCTAGAACAGCTCCCGGTGTGCTAGGGAAAGCCCCCGTGCAGCTGAGACAGACCGCTCTTTGGAGTTTGGTAAGTGAAGTCACAGTGTGTTTTGCGTGTTAGCCTGTTCCACCAAACAACCGATGCATATGAGATTATCGGTCTTATCATTGCCGTGTAGGTCCAGCGGACCTTTTTCGGCGATAAGCCCCATGTTTTGCCAAAGGCACCTTTGCATTGCCAAAAAGGTGACAGCGCTTTGGTGGTTTTGGACTCAACATTCTTTGACCAAAGAAGCTTGCTATCTAAGATTACTCCCAGGCACTAAGCTTCCTTGGATATCGGGATGGGAATGCCTTTAAGCACCAGCTGAGTAATGCCAGTATTTTTCTTCTTTCTCGTGAAGAAAACGACATCAGTCTTAAGAGGATTAACTGACAGCCCATTTCTCGTGCACCGGTCTTCGATCATATCTAGCGCCGCCTGCGCTTTGAGACAGACATTCGCTAAACATGAGTCGACAGAGAGAACAGCAACATCATCCGCATAGGCCTGGGCACACATTCCAGAGGCATAAAGAGTATCAGCCAGAGAGTCGACCACCATGAAAACAGCGGAGACAAGACGCTATCTTGCGGGCAGCCCCTGTTTAGTCCAGACTTGACACATTATTCGAGACCTGCATCAGCGATCAATGTCCTGTGCACAAGCATTGCTTTCATCCACAAAACCAGTGCTTCATCTACGCCATGCCGTCTAGCAGCGTTACACATGCTGTCGAAAGTAGCGTTATCAGAAGCTCCCTCAATGTGGACGAAGATGCCTAGTACGTACTCTTTCCTTTCGAGAGCGCATTCAATTCTCCCAACTAGGTTTTGAAGCTCAGTCTCGCAAGATTTTCCGCGCTGATAAGCATGTTGCATGTCCGAGAGAGGATGCATTCGAAGGGCAACTTTGCGCACGTGCAACTCTACTAATCTCTCCATGCTTTTCAGCAAGAAGGATGTTAAACTTATTGGTCTAAGACTCTTGACGAGTGAGTAATCTTCTCTCTCTATTTTGGAAATAAAGACCACTTTCACCGCGCGTCAAGGAAGAGGTATGTAGGCAAGTGCCAGGCTAGCAGTGAAAATTCTTTTCAGAGCAGGAAGCAGATGTCTTATACCTTTTTGCAGCATAACAGGATATATCCCGTCAGTGCCTGGCGACTTGAAGCCATCCAAAGATGCCACAGCAAATTTAATGGTCTCAGTAGTTGCCACGCGTGACGCAACCTTTCCTGACTTGCTGGTCGCGCTCAGGAATTTGATCTCTTCGCAGAAGGACTTATAGGAGTCATTCTTCGATTTACGAATAATCTTCTTATAGTCCTTCTGTTTCGATCGATATTTATTCCAGTCATCTTCCGAGTTCGATTTCAGCGATCAATTCAGGAGACTTCTGGCTTCCCTGCGAAGACATTGGAGCTCAGCGTTCCACCAGGGAACCGGCTTCCTGCTGGGGGTTTTTTGACGGGATATGCGATCTCGAAACAGTTGGTGATGGCGCTGCTCAGGTTATGAACGGCATCCTCCAATTGCTTTGTTTTGAGTTTAGGCGGGGCTTGAGTGGATTTCTCCAGCTCCTCTCTGAATCGCACCCAGTCCGCCTTTCTCGGATTCCGCTTGGGCTGCAATTGGAATTCGATATATCTATGGTCTGACAGCGTAACATCTGGTAAGACTCTCCTGTTAGTGATGGCCTTCACATGCCTATTAGACAGGGTTATGTCAATCACTTCCTGTCCTCTCGCCGTGACAAAGGTTGGTTGAGAGCCAACATAGTTGATGATTAGGTCAGACGAAAGAATGAAGTTTAAAAGAAGGACATCGAAATAGAATAAAATCCTACCATGGCCGTAGTAGGGATAAGAGTCGTACGCGGATTTCAGGGTCTCGACAAAGCCGTTGTCCAATCCCACAACCAGAGTGAAGCCCTCTTTTTTCAAAGAGTCCTTTTTCTCTTTGTAGGAATAGACAGTCCAGACCCTCGTGTCGAGTCCCGGGTTCTGTGCACGTAGTCGCGTCAGCACTTTCAGCTTGTTTCCAGGTTTTCCCGCAATCCAGCTGATGGCGCATGTTAATTTTGGGAGACTAACTGCCTGATAGGTAGAGTTAGAGAGGGATTTTGGGCACCATGCTCCTGATCCAAGCTGATGTCTGCTGTGAGGAACAGCTCACCACGAAGGTACCATTCATCAAAGCACACCTCTCCACGTGAATACAGAAGCCTGTTGCTGAAGCTAACTCCAGTAGATGGTCATTCTGCTGTTACTGCCAGCTTTCCCTATCCTGACCTTTTCTGAGGAGATGGCTGCCTCTTTGTAGGAGAGGCGCTTGTCTCGACTCTTTACGGTCACTTGTATCTCCTTTCCAGAGGAAAGGGTTTTGTTGTGTGAAGTGCCCGCCTCCGACGAGCAGTCTTTGGCCGTCTCCGTCTTCAGATTTTTGCTTTGATCTTTGTTGATCGCCGCATCTACCTTCGGACTCCGATTACTCGCCGCCACGTCAGAGGAGGAGACATCACGCTCTTACCTTTTTCAGTTCGAGCTCCTGCTCACTTCCGACGCCGCTTTGGAACAGCTCTGCCAGCTTGAGGTTTGTTGTGATCTGCTTCGCCTTCTGCGATCAGAGTCTGTCTATCAGCATCATCGCCTTTTTCGGCGGGGGTGCCGGCCATGACAGGATCCTGAACACCTCTAGCTCCGTCAGTTTTGGAACCTGGCACGCTCTTATTGAAGATTTGACCGTCACCAATAAGAGAAGGAGTGTTTGAGGCGCATGCCGAAAGTGCAGGCATGCTTGTGTATCCTGCAGCAGCCTTTAGTAGCCACCGATGCTTTCTGCGCTGTGCGCCGCCAAGAAGTGCGGGGGCTGCAGATGAGAGGATCGGATGGGTTTCGGAAGGGGATACCTCCACCGATCTTATCCTCTTGACTGCTTTTGAAGGTTCGCCTTCATCCTTCGTGCCTTTGGCTGTGCCAGCCTCTTTGCACGATTTTCGGGCACGCCTCTTTCTCCTTTTCTCCTTCTTTTTTGGCATTTAGCAGTACATCCAAATTCTGGGGCTCAACCTTAGCGGTTTCCCGTGCCGCGCCATCGTCGGTGTCGCTTCTGTTGGTTGCTCCACTCATGCTCAGTCCAACCAGGTGGTCGGACAATGAGCTGCAGAAGTCGGTGTCGTTCCGGGCTGCCGGAGAGTTAAGAATGAGTGGTGGGGCCTCCAGAATTCTTGCGATCAGGGAGATCGCGGGTGGATTTCCGCTATTGGGGGTGCCATCTGGAGTATTATCATCCATTTGTTTGTCCATTCAGCTGTCAAGCGCATCATGAGATATCTAAAGGGAACTGTAGGTAAGGGTCAGACGTTCGGCGATCAACAACTGGCTACCTTCCCTGATGCAAGAAACGTTAACGCACCATAGCTCTTTCACCTCCACAGAAGTGGAGCGTATGCCTCTGCTATCCGCAGCTTAGGAACTTATCTGGTTGAGACGTATTTAACGTGAACTAATATTGAAAGGAGCAGTATCCACAACGTTGTATTGTGACAACAAAAGTGCAATGCAAATAGCGATAAATAGCTCATATTCCCCAAGATCCAAGCATGTTGATATATATGTAGGTAAGGTTCATTCGTGAAAAATTAGAGAATCGAGAAATAAGACTTGTCTATATTGCGACAGATAAAATGTTTGCTGATATTTTTACAAAGCCTGTAGTTACTATGTAGTAAAATTTCATTTTTCACGAATGAATTTTTTTTTATCGAAACAAGCTCAGTCTTATTTCAAAAGATTTGAACTTTTGTTTACGTCTTGTATTTTCTGGATTACTTTTTTTTTAATTTATTGACATAATAATATATTCAAATGTCACGTATTGTATGAAGAGTTAAAGGCAATAAATTCTTCTCCTCTGTCCGTCAATGTTTTTTTGCTGCGATGTACTTATATTTTTTATCACTCAATTCCCGCGCGAGTGCGTTATCATTTAAGTGCACGTATTCGATAAAAGCACAACGACCGTGCTCTAAAGCAACTATTGCATCAATCTCCTCCACCGTTATTCAACTAAAACGCAATTCCAATTAATAGTTCCACTTGCAAACAGCCACCAATTTTCATATCTTTTTCGATTGTCCAATTTAATTGCTGTTCACGGAAATATTTTATAACCGCCCCACGTTGAGGCCATCCCAGGATACCTACAAATGAGACTAATCATCAGCATCGTCCAGCATGGGATTCACTGTGTTCCCGTGTCAACTGGCGGCGCAAACTTCCACGCCACGCATTCCCTTATCCGGAAATAACTTTAAACTCTTTAAGCATGGCAGACGATAACAAAACAAGGATAACATCCAACGAATCAATAGACATGGTGATCACTTCGGACTGTAAATCCCTTGAATCTACATCGCAGTCCAACTGCGAAACGGGCAGCTAGAAAACAATTAAATTACGCAAACAATTGAACTGAACCATATGTAGCCAATGGTGGCAAATCCAGTCGCAGACAAAAAGGACACCACCGACAACCAACAACCGGACCAGCCAACGGATTAAAATGTTTCGCCCATGACACTGCCGAGTGCATGTTATGTACCCACGAATGGAATGTCGCGCTGACGGGAATAGACTCCCTAAAGGCTGTTGTTGCTCCAAGCCAGAGATAGAATATAGTGCAGTTACCCATCTATTATCTGTGCGCTTGCCAAAGGTCACTGGTAACGGATGATGCTTGTCCTAGAGGTTGTACTCGGTTGACGTTTGGGAAGACTCTCTTCGTGGCGCCCCTGTGGGTTGGTCTTTCGTCAAGTGGGAATAAACTAATTTGGAACAAGACGGAGGAATGTCGTTGTTACGCGAGTGCCTAAGAAGGTGACAGGAATTCGTGCCAAGGCGTAATTACACGGTGGAAAGTAGAACTCGTAAAGATCTGCCGCGTGTGCTCCGCGAAGGAAAACTTTAATTCCATTCGTCTTAGAAGAGGTTGTTCAAAAGAAGATTACATGCAGGAACCAACTTCTTGAGTATACGACTCACTCAGTCTACCCGCACATCGCCATTCATTTCTTAGGGTTATCCTCACATAGGGAGATAGCGGTTTTTTTTACGGCAAACCCTCATCCCTCTCTAGCGTCACGAAGTCGGAAGTACGATAAAAATCCAAGTGACTGCGGCGAACCATCAAATCAACACCTTCCTCCATCCACCATTGATTATGCCCATTCTCAGCCGGCCAATGTCATGCACTCAAGGATTAAACCATATTGGACAACAAGTGATGTCCTTTCAAACTCAGAAAATAAATTTCTTTACCTCTTCCTAGATAGATGAGTGGACCAAGTAGGACACATCTGTCTTCGACCTCGGACTGGGTTGTGAAAAGCAATAGTGGTGACAGGCCAGGTGTGTCTGTGCACTTGTCATCAATTGTAGTTGTGCTGCAGTTTGATTGCACTTTTCTGTCATCAAGTATTTTTACTTTTTTCCTCCTGTCATTCAAAATGTCAAATTGTGATTCACATTTTCAATATCTGCCAAAAGATCTGCCTTATGTGCATGAACTCCCCAACTGACGGTTGTTCCCAAAATTCTAAAACAAATTCATGGTAATGACAGGTTCATTAGGCTGACGTTACACTCTCCCGCAGCGAACAATTGGAACTTATTTAACGGCACATAATTATTAAGTTCTTGTTTCTGCCAAGCATGCCGTCAATTAACTAATCGAATCTTGATTGCCGTCCTTTATTTGAGTTGTTTTTAATTGAGCTTTTGATGAAGCCGCTTCAAACGGTATGCGGGACGTGGTTACAACAGGAAATCATAGTAATGACGGAATATGAAACGTGTTGTGGTAGATTCACCGGAAACACGCGGCCGGGTAGTAATGAATATTCATCGCAGAGCGAGCGGAAGGGTATATTAGCGCCTGACGTTTGTCGGTGAAAGGCGCGATTTGTGATGGAAATTCTATTTCCCGAAGAATGACTACGGAAAAAGGTAGTGATGATGATGACTTATGGAATTAGAAGATATTTTAATGAAAATGGAAGGCGATTAAAAGACTTCGATTTTGATGTCAATTTAGTCATTTCGCTTTGAGGAAGCCGGGATAGTTTGAACGTTTGGCTGGAAGTGCTGTTGGCAGTTGATGAGAAGAATGGCAACTAAGTGGGTTTGGGACGGAAGAGTCGATTAGTTAGATTTAAATAGAATCACAGTAAGGGGGAATGGACGCAAATTTAATTAAGCAATCTGCCGCGGTTTCGTGAGCGGAGTGTAAACAACATGGCGACAGTTGTGGAAGATATGTTTGGATAATCTATTAGGTTAAAAGGGTATAATACCCAAGCACAGTTTATAGTCCACATTAACGAAAAGTTTTTTTTTTTTTTCATCACTTTTTGAAGATGATATCGGTAAAGCATGAAAAATTAAACGACGAAACAAGGCAGGTAGAAGCAATATGGTCACACGAAAAGTGTTGTAAAGGAGGCAACGAAACATAAACGAGGCTATTGCAAAGCTCCAAAAGCAAAGCCTTGGTTCAACGAAGAATATGAGGAGGTAAAAGAAGTAATCCATCAGCTTAAGAATAGCAAGGCCGCAGGAATCGATCTAATACCAGCAGAATTAATAAAATATGAAGCAGAAAAATTAACAGAAGAGTTACATGGGCTCATCGCAACTATAGAAAAACTTGGTCATAATTTCTGTATTTGGGAAGGGGTGACCAAAAACAATGCAACAATTACTGAGGGATATCGCTGCTATCAAGTTTTTATAAGGTGTTCAGGAGGAATGGCTCGATAGCTCTTAGAAAAGAAATGGGAATTCCATGAAACGGTGCACCAAAAATTCAGAGATTTTAAAAGTTTATTACGTCCTTGTAAAGCTTTGAATCCCGAAAAAGTTTGTGAAACTGATACCAGGACACCTAAAGGGAAACAAATGACAAATAGATCCCTTGAAGAAAATAGGAATGAACTCCCGTGCATCTGATCACGTGGATCGAGGAAAAAAAAAGAATACCGGACAACCAGTTTGGTTTTAAGGCGAGGCATGATACTATTCAAACTGATTTCCGACATTCAGTGGAAAAAGGCAATAAATTGGGTGCTTTTCTGGTCGACTTTGAAAAGCCTTTCGACACCGTGCGATGAAAGGATCTGTTCTACAAGCTTACCAGGTTAGCAATGCCAGATCACCTTCCCGACATGATGTACCTAATGATTATGGGAAAGAAGTTTGTTGTTAAATGTGATAACATTACTTCGAGGAGAATCTTTTGATATGAAAAACGGTTTACAACAGGGAGCGGGTAACTCTCCGATACTGTTTAACATTTACACAAGCGTCCTTATAGGTTTTCTCAGCCAGTCAATGGCGTATGCGGATGATTTAGTAGCGTCCAGATCAAGTCCAAAAATATAGTTCATCATATTAAAACGTTTAAAATAATTAGAACTCTTTGTATAGGGCTCAAAAAATAGCAGGAAGAACTGGAGGAAATTGTTGTTCATTGGGAAACATGGATAACTATTAACAGTCAACTTGATCCCGGGATAAAAATCATATGTTACGAGGCCCTAATAAGGCCCAGCACAGCGAAGGTGCCCAGTGTGGTTTAATGTAGCCCCATCTTATATGGAAAAGATTCGTGTATTTGAGAGACAGTGCCTTAGGATCAGTCTTAGAATGTACAGAACGCCAGAGTTCCAGTTCATTAAGTATTACCCTAATAAGGTCCCGTATGACAGACCAGGCCTGAATAGAAGCGAAACTTTCTTATTAAAATTACCCGAAAACACATCGCAAGGCCTTGATTTGATTTAACACCCCATAAGGGCACTTTATTAGCTTAATGCAAGCCTTAACAAAAAACTATAACTTAACTATAAATGACGAACTAGGTGGGGCAGGGTGGACATGATTAAGGAATGTGTGAAGGGTTGTGGTATAGGGCAATTCTAAGACTTTTTTGAGGTGAAGGTCGATAGCTTTGCGTAGCATTCTGCACATTGGTTCGTGGTAGCCATAATTTGTGCGGTGATTGTTTATACGGAAAAGGGGCGTGGATCGAAGGTTACGTGGGCTGATGTTAAGGGGAATCATGTGCAATAATGAGGGACTGTCAATGTTACCGCTGAGAAGGTCGTGAATAAGTAGAATATGTGAAAAATCACGTCGTTCTTTAAAGGGTTGGAGGTTGATTTATTTTTGGCGATCCGTAAAGGGTGATAAATTAAAGGGGTCGGCCCAGGGAAGGCCACGAAGGGCAAAACGGATAAACCTGCGTTGAATATCTCCAATATGCGTAGTATGGGATTCGTAAGAGGGGGACCAGACTTGGCTAGCATATTCGAGAAGGGGCCTAACGAAAGTGATGTATAATGATTTCGTAACGTAAAGATTCGAGAGGGCCAACTTTTTGGACCAACGTTTCACGAAACCAGAGCTAGCACGTTTGATAATGTTGTCAATATGGAGGCGAAAATTGAGTTCACGATCACAAATAACGCCTAGATCAACGAAGTTGACAGGGGGAACGGTTTCATTACAAATAATGTAGGTTCTGGGTGGTGAGGAAGAGCGCTTGCCGGAGTAAGTGATGGTTTGGCATTTACTGACATTCAGCTCGAGATGGTTTTTTTGACACCAAGTAGTGAACCTATTAATATCCAGTTGGAGAGAGCAGGAGTCGACAGGGGAATCTATGTCTTTAAATATTTTTGAATAACGCTGTCAATATCATTAATGATTAGAATAAATATCCATGGGCCGAGATGACTACCTTGCGGGACACCGGAGGTGGCATTAATTGAATCAAAGATAGAAGATCTGACAATAACGTTATATTGGCGATCTTCAAGATAAGATTTGATCCATGAGATAAAACCGGGGGAGAAACCGAGGGCAGTGAGCTTGAGAAGAATAATTTGGTGAGACATTTTGTCAAAGGCTTTGCTGAAGTCAGTGGCGAAAACATCTACTTCTTTGCTAGCTTCGAGTGCACACAAACATTGAGAAACAAACTTGACTAGATTAGTGGTTGTCGATCGACCTTTTAGGAACCCATGTTAGGAGAAAATATGGGTTTGCAGTGAAAGAATAGTGCATCATAAACGATGCTCCCGAAAAGCTTGGGTTTGCATGAGAGCTTGGCAATGGGACGATAGTTGGACACATAATTTTTCAGTCCTTTTTTGTGAACTGGAATGATATAAGCATACTTCCAAAGCTTAGGAAAGAGTCCTTGAGAGAAAGAGCTTTGAAATAGAGCGGTAAGGGGTAAAATAAGATGGTTCGCGCACTTGTTTACAACTATGGCAGGCAGACAGTAGGGACCGGGAGAGTAGTCGTCGTTTAAGTTGCGTATTTTTTCGGCGATTAGGTCGTGAGTTATGTTCAGTGAAACAAGAGACGTGTGGGGGCAGTCTTTCAGATATCGAAAATAGTCGTGATCGGATTGAAGATCCTGTGCGTTGAATGATTGGCTGAAGAAATGAGCAAAGAAGTTGGCGATTTTCAATTTCAATTCAATTTTTCCGGAAATTGAAAGAGTACGTATTTTCGGAGGGAAGAATAGTGAATTGGTTCTCCAGTGAAAGAGTTACCGATAGAAGTGGATGAAGGGGGTCTAAGTTAGAGAGAAAATGGTTGCTCGGGGTAACAACGCAATTAACAGCATTAGATTAGAAAATCAAGTCGAGTTGTCTGTCCATGTTATTGGTGATGTTACTGAGTTGCAGAAGGCCAGAGTCAGAGAAATGATCCGTGAAAAGGATTTCTTTACCTGAGGAGGGGTTAGCGGCAATATACAATAATTGGTCTAATCATCGGATTGAACGCATTTCAGGTGTGGGCCGTAACTAACGACAATAACCTGATGTCCAGGGCTTACTACCCCAATTATCAGGGTTTATTCCCCCAGAAGCATTTCTCCATAAAAATTCCGAAAGGCTATTGTAAGACCGAGATGGTATACCCGAAATTAACCACCGCCAACGGGGCGTCAGGGAAAAATGGCCCATCCGCGACGGGTGCAACGACGGGTGGAAAAGCTTCACAGACCGGTGCGTTACTCCTGTCTCATCTTCTGGAGGCTAAATGCGTTATTATACTTAGATGAATAAGACAACTGACTGAAGCCTCTTAATCTTGGTGAGGTCTTGCACAGTGAGCGACATGGTGTAGTCCACTTGCTAAGATATGCAATCAGGAGGGTGACCTCTCGGAATGAATCACACGAGTGCTAGCCAACATTTAAAAAAGTAGACGAATTCAAATATCTGGGTACCATATTGACGAAATAAATAAAAGGCTGCATATGAGCAATGCGTCCTTTTTCGTGATGATGGAAATATTCAAAACACAATGTTAAAATCTGCATTTACACAGCCATAATAATGCCAGTGACAGTTTACGGATGTAAAACCTGCTGTCTGACCAAAAAGGAAGAAAATAGATTTCAGGTATTTGAAAACAAGATCCTAAGGAGATTCTATAGTGGAAAACATAGAGAAGAAACAGGTGAATGGAGTGAGTTACACAATTGAGAACTCGAAAAACCCTATTCAGTCCAAAGCATTGTCGCGAAGACTAGGATAGGCAGGACACGTAGATCGAATGGACAGTGGACAAACCGTCAAACGAATAAACGAATAATGAGTGCAAAAGCCGTGAGAAAAAAAATCATCAGGAAGGCGCTTTAAATAGGAAGACAATGTAAGGAACAGAAAAGCGAAACATAGAAGGAACACGCTCATGACAGGGAGGCTTGTCGTACAGTGGTCAATGAAGCTCTGAATTTCCGGGTTCTAAATCGCCGGAAATAAGATTAATAATCGGTAAAGTGGGTGCTTCAGTTCGGCCGACAAATTCTCGCACTTTCTCGAATATACACTTTAAGAGTCTCTAGAGCCTGTGGCTTGCTGTCTAGACGCATGACTTCAAAACACCAAAAGTAAGAAGTTTGGAGCGGTCAAGTCCGGTGATTTTGCCATTAGGACACATTAGGCGATCTTGAAATTTTTCAAATTATGTATGGTGCACGAACTGTGTGTGTGGTAGCGCCTTCCTGTTGAAGCCACATGCATTACAGTCCCAAATCACTAAATTGCCGCAATAAAAATTCGTTGATTAGGCTCTACATCCTGAGTGAATTTAAGATTTCTTCACGAATAATACGTAAATCCTCAGTGCCCTAAAAGGCCAATATTTGTTTGTCTCCGTTCAGATGGCGTGGCACGTTTGCTGTTCGTTATTAAGATCTCACGGCGCTATTCTCGTTGTGGCGAGAGCAATGAGGCTTTCCGGCGCCTCTTCTGTCACAAGTTTTTCCAGACTGTTTAAGATGAACGACTGGTTGCCTTAGTGTTTGGACAATTGAAGTATGACGCTCGGATATCTGCGTCGAAATTCATGTCGCACCAACATCTCTGGCTAATTATAGTGATTTTTAGTCACAACTATTCCGTGACCCGGAGGAGTATAACTTTCCATACCCGGGCAGCATGCATTCTTCATCTCTTTACTTAAGAAAAAGTAAAACATAGACTCGCGGTCGCCGTCATCCGCAAACGTTATGGCATCTTCAAATAGAATGATACATTTTGGACAACCTTATGGGAAAGCCACTGCCAATGGGGTGTCGTATACCTATCCACCTGAGAGCTCACTCATCATGGTGCAGGCAAAATGTTATTTAACTTGCTCGCCTATTCAATAAGCTCGGGATATTTTTCATTTTCCCCGAAAACGCTTTATGCTTCCTCCTGACTCTATAGGTTAGACTAAACTAACTCTCGATTGCGAGTACTGGTACCTTTCAAGCCTAGGTACGACATCTCGCAGTCACAAATCACTTTAACCACTTGAAATCCACTATTGGAATGTCCTTCCAATATTCGACAATTACGAGTATATCCATGCGACTCTCGATCAATTCCCATTCATATACGAGTACCGGAATAGTCACTTTACAGTCCACCCTATAAAATGAATCCTAGATATTCCACATGAATACCACCAGCCATTGAAATGCCACAAAACCACTCAAGCATCTAACAAACCCTCAAGCACACGCTGTATAATGTGACGTTGTACATACGCCCTCTTCTTTGATATCATGGATATGAATCCCATTTATAAGAATCCTCGGAATCGATCACGACCTCAACCTCGTCCCACAGATAGCTGCAAGATGGTCAATATTACTGGCTTTGCAACGCCACAAACAACAACTCGTAGGTACATATAGCCCGTCGCACACATACAATTTGTTATGCCTGGAATAAAGGACATGTCACTCGTATTTTATTACGATAATTCCTTTTATTCCTCTTCCTCAGTGCATCAGGCTTGGTTTGTCTACCCACCAGCGCATCGGTCGATCATTCCCTGTTTTCTGTCCTGCAGTAGCCAAAGGGTCATGCGGGGGATGTCAGTTCTTCTTTATATCCGTTCCCCTTAAGGATGCCACGTTATTCTCGTAAATGTAATTAAATTTTGAAAAGAAAAAATTATTTTCATTTTCCATTGAATCGAAAAAAATTTGGAGAATATCCTTCTTGTCTCCTGATGGCAGTAGTCTAGTCTATCCACGATGATTTATTTCGTCTGTGATGGGTAGTGACAAGCAGATTTCATGGATTTTTTTCTTCACTTTTTTCCATGTGACAAGGATAGAGAAATGAAGAAGGATAATTATCAGTGGTTCGTCACTTAGGCTTTTCGAGTAGCATACGTCACAATTGTTGCTTTATCCGGGCAGAAGCGAAAGAGAAATGTTAAACTGGCTGGAAGCTGTCAGAGTTAAGTGAAAGTGACAGCGATGATAATTGACGTTGAAAAAGTGAAAAGTGCATTCAAAGAATTATTTTTATTTCTCAGTTTCTACCACTAAGTGGTAAACGTCCTTAGGCATATAAGGCTCGGATGTTCGAATAACTTTTAAAATTGCTGCAATATGCTGAGTAGGCATCGTGAGTATAATGGTCGAAGTCGGTCTTTCATAATGAGGACAAGGACATTATGTCGGTTTGGGTATTTGGGGATTCAGACTTCCCTCATTCTTTGCCTCTGAAGGGTGCGTTGGCAATTCTCCGTATCTGGTTGGTCTGAATCTCAAGCAACATGCCTCAGGCAACTGACAAATTTTCCATTCGTTAATCTCTTCGGTGCATTAGAAATCTAAGATGAGTCCTATATGATTGCAATAAGATCAAAGGATCGACAAAAACTGATTACTGCTTCGCTATGAAAGACCAGCTTTAGTAAGTGTTTCCTGAAGAAGCATGAAGAACGCCAGGTCACATACAACCCTCGTTATGGGTGCCGCCCACACAGCACTTAAGGCACGTACCCCCTTATTTGTCCACGTAAAAGGACTGGTTAACAGCAAGCGCATTCATTTCATTCGCCACGTTGAAAACATTCCAGAAAGTAGGTTCGTGTAAGTACCTTGCGGTTTCATGAGCTCTTCCCAGGGCCATTTGCACTAATGCAAGTGTCGAGTCATCCCGAGCGAAATCGCTAGAAATCCAATACATTAGTAACCCTGACAAGTCGAAGCATTCGGTCTGCTGTTGGTACTGCCAGCAATAACTCTGCTGACAGGAGTCCACATGAATCCGGAGTGCACTGAATTGGAATGCATAGAATCAAATGCGTGTATGCTACATAATCTCGTATGGAGGATGTGGTGCATTGGTCACGATGTTGGGAGAGTTGAATGGAATTTGAAGCTGCGATGTCTACAGTTGATTGACTTCCGAGCTGACGGTAGTGGAAGGATGGCATTTGGGCTCTAAATGAGTATTACACCAGTGCGAGTCTGAGTAGTTGCGGGCTGACATTAACGCCTTTTTCAGAGAGTGACATCAATGCCAAACGGATTTGATCGTATTTCAATTCAAATTTGATGAAGAATTTAAGGACACAAGAGTAAAGAATTTAAAGAAACAAATTCGCAAAGATTTCTTTTATATCTCTGCACTCTCAGGTGGCTATTTAATCCTTCATTGGTTTCAATTGTGATTCGCCGACTTTAGACCTTAAATATTGATTGTAAGTTCAATGAGACACTTTGCATCCAGATGGATTCCAGTCGTTAAAGATAAACATTCGAATCCTAACTTCATTAAAAGGAAACATTTTGCCTTGCCTTCGTTTCAACACTCCTGGGCTACCGCTATATAGCTCAGATTTAGCTCTGCGGTTGTACTAACTGAAGAAGGCCACTAAGACTGGCGATTCGGCTACACGATTACCTACAAGGGCTTTTCTATTTTCGATGAGACTACTCTAAAATAAAGATTCAATTCAACGTTGTAAGCGATGATAAAACTTGTCGAAAGTAGCTTGCCAAATTAGCCTTGAAATGTCGGTCGAAGCCTTCTGGATGGTTGGGATGTGAATTTTCCCCGAAACACAAATCATAATAATATTATAGATCAGGCTTGTAGGGCGGATAGTCGAGCTTTGTGACCAAAACTCGCGTACAATTAGAGCTTTTTGACCCGACGGGTTGTCATGTTACAAAAACCAACTGCATAGTTCGAACATGATGAACTCTGTCCCATAACCTCTCAAGAACACCCAAATAATATTGAACATTGACTGTCTAACATTAGGGAATGAATTCCTTATTGAATTGTCTTCTGCATCCGCACTTTCGGCTCCGGTGACCCATGTAGCACTCTGACTTTCCCTCTTTCTTCTCTTTCCTCTTTCGCAAATCCTAGATAAGAATGGAATGGACCACAGTCATTAAGTCATCACGAAATTAAGCAAAGCATATTGGACGTTTGTTTGTTATGTCATAACTTTTGTCAGAACAATGGAAATGGCACCGTGTGACGATCAATGCAAGACGTGTATATAAAGGGGGTGGTCGTGGTGCAATGGTAATCACCGCCGGCTGTTGAGCCGAAGGTCTGTAGTTCAACTCCATTTATAGTCAAGAATAATTTCTAAACGGAAAAACTGTGCAACAACATCAGTTGTGAATGAGAGATGATAAAAAAAAATGCTGACGAAGGCATAACATTCACAGTTTAAGATCACTTCCAAATTCATACTTTGTGTGTGCATTTCCAACAAACACCTTATTGACATGGAAAGTTACGGTGAACTACAACCAACGCGACAAATTCAGTCGAATCTCTCGAATCTTATCTAGTACAACCACCTCCGGAGTGCTTTGGGCGAACTTCTGTGTGAGAAGCACCATAAGAGCGTAGCTCTTGAACCTGCAAGAACCCCATAAAAAAAAAGTTCAATAGATGAATCAGAGATGGCATTGAATTCGTGCGACTTTTCGAACATAAATGATACTTTAATGAAATCCAGCAAGAAGTGCCATTTTTAATCAATAGAAAAATGCAGTTTTTGTATGAAAATTTGTGAAATTTTTATATTTACCTAAGGCACACACTTTAAGGGTAGTATTGAAATACAATATCTGCCAAATATTTCTTTTAACTCTGGCTATAAATGGGTATTATCTTGATAACATTTTCCACCATGTTTTCACAAAATTGTGCCACCATTTCCTGCGTAATAGGGCTAGCCTAAGTTTTTTTTAGTCATGAATCACTGATGAAATATAAGGTGTACAACTTTACTTCTGCTGTTTGCTGATATCTGGCGGTAAGTAGCGGTCGAAAAAAAACAGATCGCAGACGTCAGGCACTTGGCTTGGACTTCAGTCAACAGAACGCCATTCAAAACATTAGTCGATTTGTGTCTGCATCATAAAGTTGTTCTCGATTGAAAATATCAGTTTACGAGCCAAATTTTCGTCATTTGCGGAAGGTGTTACTGTTTTGTTTCAATATGAAGAAAACAGCGGCTGAGTCTCATCGAATGCTCTCAGGTACGTATAGTGAGGACGCTATTAGTGAAAGAACGTGTCGTGAGTGGTTTCAACGCTTCAAGACCGGCATAGTGGTGGAAGAGAGAAAGTTTTCGAAGATGCAGGATTGGAGACATTGCTGAGTGAAGACTCGCGTCAAACTCAAGAAGAATTGGCACGATCAGTGGGAGTGACACAGCAAGCCATTTCAAGACGTCTCAAGGTCATGGGCATGATTCAGAAAGGAGGAACTTGGGTCCCGTATGAACATTGAACGGCGTTTGTGTGTTTGTGAACAGTTGCTTCAGAGGCAAAATCGGAAGGGATTTCTGCATCGCATTGTGACCGGGGACGAAAAATGGGTTCATTACGATAACCCTAAACGCAAGAAATCATGGATATATCCCGGCCATGCTTCCACGCCGAGGGCCAAACCGGATATCCACGGCTCCAAGGTCATGCTCTGTATTTGGTGGGACCAGCTCGGCGTCATGTACTATGAGGTGTTAAAACCAAGTGAAACAATCACAGGTGCTCGTTATCGAACGCAATGAATGCGTTTGAGCAGAGCATTAAAAGACAAACGGCCGCAATACAGCGGCACGATAAAGTGATTTTTCAGTACCACAACGATCGACCCCACCAGGTCAAAACGTACTTGGAAACGTAAAAATGGGAAGTCCTACACCACCCGCCGTATTCTCCAAACATTGCTCCCTCTGACTATCATCTGTTTCGATCAATGGCGCATGACCTGGCTGACCAACACTTCCGATCTCATGAAGAAGTCACAAATTGGATCGATTCGTGGATCGCTTCAAAAGATGAACAATTTTTTCGACGCGGGATTCACACACTGCCCGAGAGATGGGAGAAGGTAATGGCCAGGGATGGAAAATACTTTGAATGTGTAACCAATTGGTTTCATTAAAGTCTCAAATGTTGAGGAAAAAAACGGCGGAAAGACAGTTGTACACCTAGTAGTGACGTATAATTTATTTTTGAGCACATTGGAAAACGATGTGTTCCAACTATTCGGAGAAATTGAAAATCTAGGTCATCATCCCACGAGGATGATGTTATCATGTTGTTACAAGGTGTTGTCAGACATTCTCTAAAAGACTGACATAGGCCTATGCTATAATCAAAAACTACCAGTGTGGCTTAAGGAAAAGAAATGGTAACGATGGTAACGAAAAGGTCAACCAACTATTCGTAGATTTTATAAAGTCATATGAGTCTGCCTGTATAAACCGATCAAAAATTCATCACATCTTTGTAAGGTTGGGAATCCCGAAAGGGGTGAAACTGATACAAGTATGCTTAAAGGGAATCAAAGGACGAGCTAAAGTATTATAGAAAATGCCTTATACATTCAAGATATGATTAAAACAAGGAGACACCTTCTAACCACTGCTTTTTAGTTTGGTGTTGGAATTCTTAACGAGATCCGTTCAGAAAAATGAGAAGAGAATCCGATCTGCTGAAAAATAACGAGAAAACTGTTGAAAGAGATGTAGAAAGTGTAATAATAGCAGGAAAGGCAGCTGGCTTAGTAATAAATGAAGAGATTTCCAAATATATGGTCAGTGACCGACTTGGTTCGATCCAAACCTTGCACTTGACTCGATAAACGCTTAAAGAAAGGGGACCATTTCGAATTTCTGGGTGCCATATTGATTGCCAAAAATGACATAAAGATAAGGTAGACAACGCGTGCCTTTTCGCGATGAAGGAACATCCGCAAAAACCGTAATAATGTCAGCGACACTTTATAAATACGGAACTTGTTCTCTTACCAAGAAGGAGGAAAATAGATATCGAGTCTATAAAAACACGAAAACGGGACGAAGATACCGGCAAATGGAGTCAACTGCACAATCAAGAACTCGAGGAACTCTATTCAGTCCCAGGAATTGTCGGGAAGACTAGGATTGGCAGGACAAGTAGAACGAATGGACAATGGACACAGGGTCAAACGAATAATGACTTGAAAACCTGTAGGAAAACGACCGCCAGAAAGGCTGCGCGGTAGATAGAAATCTATGTACCTAGCTCTAAGAAACTTAAAAAAAGTTTAACACTTTTGATAATCACCCTAAGCCTCAAACTAACCCCCACCATAACTGAAGCTTCGACAAACAAATCTGGAGCCAAGTATGCTAATTTCCGCAGCTCCCTCGTCCTCAACCCCGCAGCCACCGTCTTTTTTAATACATCCACACCATACTCGCCCTCTTACACTATAGCCAACTCCATTTCTCTTCCAACAGTTTCAACTCCTTCTTCAACAACGTCTCCTCTTAACTCCACTCTATCTTTCATTGATCCCCTTCTGCCAGTCAAAACTACCCAGCAAGTTAGTAACCCCACTAAATGCCGCTATGCTCTCTCTTCGTCTAAGGGATAAAAAGACGTATGAAAAAATTCGTCTCTTTTTGTACTATCTCCATGATAAACCAGACCCGGTCTGCTATGAAGGTAAAACGAAGACTAGTGTAATGGTCTCCATTCAACAGGAAGGTCTCCCTAGTGACTTTGCCAGCCTCAAGAGCCTCTTTATTAAGTATCACGAGTTCTTCAATGCAGGTCTACAACCATAAACCTTGTCGAATTTGTGTCCTTCACACTCTCAGCATTAGAGAATGAAAATGAGGTGGACGTCATTTCAATTGATCAGTAAAGCCTTCGACAAAATCACCCACAAACTAATACTCTCCAAAATGTCTTCTCTTGGCTTTGAACCCACTGAGTTGAAGTGGATATCTTCTTATTTAAAAAACCGCTATTACAGTGTTCATTTTAGATCTACCTTTTCCACCCCCTTCTTAGCTTCTTTCGGCGTTCCCCGAGGCAGCCACCCAGGTCCATTTCTTTTTATTCTTACCATTAACGACATTGAGTTTGTCATCAAACATTCCCACCTCTCACTGTACGCCGAAGACACCAAATTTCTCAAGACCATTTCCTCGCAACAAGATTCTTCCCTTTTTCAATCCGATCTCAACAGCTTTTCCGTCTGGTGCTCCGAAAATTGTTTGGACCTTAATATTGCCAAATGCCAATCAATCATTTTTTTCACGTAAACGAATCAAACCTCCTCCTCAATAATCAGCCCATCTCCATCGTTCAGGTTATCGGCGGTCTTGGCATACTATGTGACCAAGAGCTCAATTTTCGCGCATATATCGACGATATAATTCCTAAAGCTAACTCAGCTCCCGGTTTTGTGATGCGTTGTTCTAAAGAATTCACGTTACTCGATCCTTCAATATTACCTTTGTTCGCCCCCTTCTTGAATACACATCTCAAGTGTGATAACCTTATCAACAGACCCACATTTCTAGAATCGAAAGCATCCAACGTCGGTTCCTACATTTCGCTCTTCGAGGTCTACCCTGGAACAATCCTTTGTTCTTACCGCCCTATCAAGACCGTCTTAACTAATCAACTTGAGGACTTTGGAGGAAAGAAGAAGAGTATCTGACATCATCTTCATTCATAGACTTCTTACAGGTATCATTGACTGCGCCACCCTTTATAGCTCGATATATCTTAACACTAACCTTCGTAATACACGCAATCCTCGTCTCTTCTATCTATCCACCCCCCGCACCTCATACGACTCCAATGAACCCATTTCCCCTATGCTGGCAAGTGTTAATTCGAATATTAACTTCGATTTCAACCTCAGCACTCCATGCCTAAAACTCCGTCTTCTCAATAGCCTTCCCTCCTTCCAGTCTTAGTTTCTAAGGATCGCGCCCCCTCACCCGTTCTCATTAGTTATTAGGTTAGATTAAGTTTAGCTTGAATTAAGCTCAATGAGGGTGTTTGTCCCTACGAAATTTGCTTTGTCAGTATTGCGTTGTTGAATTCCAGATTTTGAGTGCCTCCTGCATGTGAGCTATAAGTTTTCAAATTAAAAATGGCAAATTGTTAAAGAAAACAAAGACGTTGTGGCATCAAATGAAGCCCGAATACAAGAGGAGCTCCGTGATCGAATGGGTTTGATTTTTTTTTATAGGCTCCACGCAGATTCAAGAATGTACGCTCTTATGATGTTTGTCCCACAACTTGGACGGGGTGCAGATGTTGGTTCACTATTCTCCGGAGGTGGTTGTCCTAGATAGCATTCGAGAGATTCGACTGAATGTGTTGCGTTGCTTGGAGTTCAGAGTTTTCACCATTTTTATAATGAATTTTCATTAGTTTAAACAATATTTATGAAACCTCTAGATACTCTTCTCGAAAGTCCACTCAATCTCAGTTAAATGTTGACTTTTCAACAATGGCACAAAATACAAAATGACACCCTTTGTTGAATACATTTCTACATGCGGTTTTACTAGCGCCCCACCGCTACAACATTGTTATGTTGTTGCTGGCATTCAGCGAGCATATCACTCCACTTCTTTAAAGAAAATTAAATTTCTATCACAGACTTCTGCAAATCCTTCAGATTTTAGTACAAGAGAAAGCTCAAAATAATTCTCCGCCGTCCGGCTTATAAAATCTGTATACACCGCCCTCTCGTCCGCATAATTCAGGAGGACGATGCAGCACTCGACTATCCTTAATACCTAGCCACAAGATTTCCCTTCTCCTTTCTTTACTATATTCCATATGCAAATTCGTAGCCGCAACCTAATTAAGGACCACTCAAGCGAGCAAAAAGAAAAAAAACGCCACATGTACTAATTACACAACATCCTCCTCGAAAGACCGCTTCCGCATAGACATGCACGCGCTAACCTCTCTCCTTTTTTGCTCTCTTCGTTCATTTTTTATTGTATTTACCCGTTCCGAATTACATCGTCGTACCACCAAACGACAAAAAAGCAAAGGACCCAGAGCAAGTGGTTCTATTTTGTGTTCCACCTCTAATGCATGTGCGCTTAAACAATATAAATTAAGGATACTGTACAAGAAAATATGTTCCACATCATCCCATCCGGCGTTTGTTTCCTTCTTTCCCCTCCTGCATGGTGCAATTGAAAGAACATAAAAAAACGATGTCCCTAACACGGGTCGTTATTTAAAAGGATTTCAAATTACTATTACTTTTTTGTCCCCAGTATTCTGGCTGACATAGAATGAAGTGCATGCTGGAGGAGCACACATAAATCCTTATGATGAATAGGTCGAAGGTGCGATTGAAAAACTATTTTTCATTCAATATGTGATCTCCGTCCGTTGGTCTTGCTGTCTCAAGGCGCATCCTGCCACTCTACTATCGATCCCCACAAAACCTGTCGAACTTGTCTAAACCTTTGATTTTGATTTATTAATCTTCGAAAAGAAGAAGAAGGAGAAGAGAAAAGGGATAACTTCAAACGAATGCTCGACTGGAGTCGGTTGTATATTTTTAATCTCCCATTCAGGGCCAATCAGCTGGAGTCCTTTGAGTCCCTACGAATTGGTACAGCATGGAATAAGAGTTTTGATGAAATCCAATTTTCCAGCAAATTGATGAGAGATGAAGTGCAAACTGATAAATCATTTTAATTTAAAAATGAATTAAAATTCAACGTTTTTCTTCCTGCTTTCAGTGTTCCTGTACCTGAGACTGTCATGCTCTTGGTTTTCCGGTCTTTTGAAGTTTTCGTGAGCTGTGTGCGGAGTCAATGATGGATGGGGTGAGTGGAACAGAAGGGATGGCGATGGAGGAGTGGATGAAACTCAAAGAGGAAATTCCAATTTGCCGTACCGGTGAAGGGGGATTCGGTTGGATTGTGTTACATTAGTGCTGGACTAATATTTTCATCTAATTTCCATAATAAAGGGGGATCTAACGTATTCATCGTTCGTGTGGGCTGTTAGTGTGAAAGGGTTTCGCGACGAAATCCTTGTGGAATTCTAATGATTCAAAATCAATGTTTTGCTTAAACAGAAGAACGAAATGATATCGATATCCAGGGGGAATACCTATCGTCGAAGGTGCATGTTCAATCTGCCATAACGATTCCCAATAACACCTCATTACATATCGTTTAATGCAGTGGTCAAGGACCATTTTCAATAAAAGCGAGCGAAATTTCACGTTGCCCTCTGCAAATAGTTTTTTAACAAATCGACCTTCACCTCGTAATAGTCCTGTTCCGACAACCGACCAATCGCTACTTAACCCAGCATCATCAAGAATTTCATTACCACACGCCCAAAATTCCGCAGTGTTTCTAGCTCAAACATTTTGCAATTCGAAGGACCATATCTGGCATTGAGGTTCATTACAGTCATTTAGTTTGGAGATCTACTCGTGTGCGCTTCCCACTCGACTGCTTCGAGTACGCCACGAGCTTGACTTCCGCTCACTTACCCACTGCTTGACCACATCCAGCTCAAACATATCTATATATATATCAACGCTCAATTACACAATGGCAAACACTAAGCTCATTCCCCATGAGCCGGTCTGCACCTCACCAGTGCAGTACTTCCTTGCCCCCGTCCGTACCTTGGTCATATTTATTCAAATATCAAGGAAATCCTTCATGACGCTTACATACATCCCAACGCCAACGCGAGTGTAGTTCACAACGTAATATAATCACAGCAGCAGATGGTGTGCTACTCATACTGTTGCTCCTTGCATGAATAGCTAATGTATCCCTTAACCACATTCGGTCGTATGATGGTAAACGGCAAGGCTGGGTGTATCTCCGACCAAAGCGATTTACCAATTTTGCAATTTTACGCAAACCTTCGCAATATCGCATCGGAGTTTTGTAATTAAAATCCGCAAGTGTGCAGCGATACATATCTGTTTGCATGTACTCGTAATTTGAGTGCGCTATGTTCACAGCAACGCTATCGAGGTCGCGCAAGGATGCCATGGTTCGGCGTGCGGCAAAATGCCGAATTCAGGCCGATTTACTTGTCGTACATGCTATCCCACATCTGTGTTGGCTTCTTTGAAATGAAATTCTCGACTTCGATTTCAGTGGGGGTGGTGGCTGTTGGGGGTCCGCTGAAGGAATTAAGGACGAAAGCTATTTTTGTTTCTTATTTTCTGGGATTTGATTGGCTGACTTTCGCGCTTGCAATCATTTATTCATTTCGTCAAGGATTCACAAAAGTGCGAAAAGTTCTCTAATAAGGCAAAGATGAACTAATTAAAGGAAGGAAGCTCCTTGTAAAAGAGGAATCTTCGCGAGCAAATGGAAGTGAAGATCCCGGGGGCCTGTGGTATAGTATTTCGTGATTTACTCGTAAACTCAGTGATTAATAATAACACGAGAGAGGTGTTGATGCTGCTGAGTTCAAAATCCAAGTGGACGACATCGATTCATTTTATTTGCAATAAAAACACAATGAACAACCGCACAAAAGTGAATGCAAAAAAAAAAGGTTACTTAGTTTAGGCAATGTTGTGTCACACTTGCATTATCAAACATATTATTGTACATATTTGTGTAAGCACCGTGTACAAGCCTTCAAATACCATA
Organism: Merodon equestris; assembly: GCA_958301585.1. Classification (NCBI taxonomy): domain Eukaryota; kingdom Metazoa; phylum Arthropoda; class Insecta; order Diptera; family Syrphidae; genus Merodon; species Merodon equestris. The sequence continues at coordinate 18,172,653 of OY284415.1, read as the reverse complement.
AGGGAAGACCCAATAACTCAGCGTAGATGCAACTTGACTGATCTAACAGCAGCCTCCCATAAGCTACCGAAATGTGGCGCAGAGCGGAATGAAATGCCACGCGATATTGTCCTTGGCTAGCGATGCATTGATTGCCTCATTGAAGGATTCTGACATAACCAACTTGTGCAACGACGAGCACCTTGAAAGTTAGTTCCGTTGTCGCTGTAGATATTGGAACACAGTCCTCGGCGGGACATGAATCGCCGTAAAGCTGCGAGATAGGCATCAGTAGTGAGGTCGCTTACTAACTCAAGGTGTATTGCCTTAGTAGATAAGCACACAAAGAGCGCTATATACATATGCCTTGGAAAATTTTGGGATTATGTCCCCGAGAAAACCTTATAGTAATTGGTCCAGCTTAGTCGCACCCGGTGTTAATCTGTGCAGGGACGGGTTAAGAATATCCCTACAGCGATACCTCTCGCTTGTCGTAAAAGGCGACTAAAACAAAGGTAAACAAAAATCACATCTAGGCAATTTAGAAAACACCAAGGTGAGCCTAGGGACACATATACCACCATTAAACTGCCCCACAAGTGTGCATGCAAATCAGTGGGTTGACACGACTGGAGATCACCGGTGTTGTAAGAGTAAGATCAAACAAAAAAAAAAATCTAGAGCATGCCCGTGTCAAAAAAGGAGGGAGAAGAAAGAAAACGGTCAAACCGTAGTATTATGGAAAAGAACGCTAAAAGGAAAAGCACTACCCCGCCAGGCACTACTAATGGTCGTGATCCTGGGACGAGTAGCAATGCTCGGGTCAGAGCTATAGGATTTCCGGGGGATAGCAAAGTAATGCAACAGCCTAAGCCACACTTAAGAGTCGCGAGTTGGAACGTTGGAAGCATGAGTGGTCGCAGCTATGAGCTCGAAGAAATGATGGTTAGAAGGCGAGTAGACATCCTATGCGTACAAGAGACGAAATGGCGAAACACCGGTAATCGGGCACGTTTCTTGGACGTTAAAACAAAAGCCTACAAGATGTTTTACTATGGATTGGAACAAGGAAAAAACGGAATCGCCATCATCCTTGCGGCAGAGCTACTTGGCAACGTCTTAACCATTTCAAAGTCCAGTGACCGTTTGATGGCTCTCAAATTGGTGATGCATGGTGAGGTGTGGAACATCGTAAGCGCATATGTCCCTCAAGTAAGATGCGAACAAAAAGAAAAAGATGCATTCTGGCTAGATTTCCACAACCTTGTCAAAATCATGCCAAAGGAAGAGCTTTTGTTTGTTGGGGGACGGACATGTCGGGAAGACAAGCGAAGACTATGAAGGCTACCACGAAGGGCTGGGATACGGCACCAGGAACTCTTTAGGTGAAGATATCCTAAACATGTGCAAGTCGTACGGTCTTATAGTGCTAAATACCATGTTCGTCAAACAAAGCCGACACCTGATCACTTATAGCAGCGGCGGAAATGAAACTCAAATAGACTATCATTTGGTATCCAGTTTCATGAAGCCACGAGCTAAAGATTGCAAAGTGATCCTGGGAGACTCGACACCGTCTCCTCCTGACTGAATTTTTTATGGAGGCGAGTAAGAAGACAAAGCAGCAAACGAAGGTGTCTGAGAGAATCAAGTGGTATAAGCTGGATAAAGGAAAAGGCGAAGCTTTTATTATCAACATGAAAAACTACCTCTTTTCCATTCGATGAGGTCGGTAATGAGGAGTGCAGAGCACAAGACATGTGGGATTCCCTACAATAGTCTGGCCTGGAGAAAGCCAAATCACTGCTTGGAACATCTAAAGGCCCTGGTGGTGGACAGACGAAACCAAAGCAGTGATACACGGAAAGAAAATGGCTTTCCAAGCTTGGTCAAAGTGCTCTTCTACTAATAGAGAGGAAAAAGCTCGCCGTGAAAAGGTATATAGATATTGCAAAGGTATCGCGAAGAAAAAGTGCGCCGAATTCAAAGCGAAAAGCATGGAAGGCCTCTATCAGGAGTTGGAAGAAATATCGTCTTCCGCGTCTGACAGGAACCAGGCCACCCAGGAGCTTCGACAAAGCAATTTGAACAAAGGAGCAAATATCTTTAAGATAGCCGCCCAGAGAAGAGGAAATGCTCAGGAGATTCGTTTCCCAAAGTTTATTAACAATGCTGAAGGCCAACTCCTTGTGGAAGACGAACAAATTCTCCACAGATGGCGACAGTATTGCGAGGAACTTCTGAACGAACAGTTTCCCCGAGTGTATTTTCCAAGAGCCGCCCCGAATCATGCCGAAATATCCGACATCACAGTCGAAGAAGTTCGGTACGCGGTTAAAAACTCCAAGAAAAGAAAAGCTGTTGGGCCGGACGGGATACCCTCTGAGTTCTGGAAAAAGATGGGAGACATCGGGTCTAGATGGCTCATGGTTCTTATCTCCAAACTTATGAGAGGCGACAGTATGCCAATTAAACTATTTTACGTTTATATTTCTTAAAAAAAATATATTTATTCTAACTGAGTGCCTTCACGGCTGACTTAAAACTAAACTAACAATTCGAATCTAAACTTAAACTAGGTGCATGCCCAATGCAGCCAGACGCCTCGTCAGCAGCGGATGTTCGGCGATAGCTCAGGTGTCTTGCAAGTATCTTGCGTCCGTTGCCTCAAATGTCCGGCAGGAATTTGACCTGATGTAATCACGACTGTTGTGGATGTTCTTGGTCGTGGGAAAGGTATCATGCGTTGTTTGCATGATCCAATGTTTCTGGCGTTAACTCCTCCGCCCTTAAAATCGCACGTCCTCGTGAGATGTTGTTGCTGTCACGAGATGGGGGATGTCTTGGAATCCTATAGTCTGCGGTGGCTTACTGATGTTAGGACATTTCTCCTTAAGCGTACCACTATTTCTATCTCTTGATATTTTGTATGCGAAGATGGCTATAGCCACGACGGTAACCATTAACATGATGTTCGCGGATAAGTTGATGTTGTGTTTGGTTTCCAGAAGCTCGATTTCTTCAGTGCGATTGACGTAGAGTTCTTTGATCATTTCGAGGGACAATACCTCTTCGATCTTATCAGGTTTGTATGATGGTTGTAGTATCGCCGGTAGGGGTTGGTGACTTGTGGCTTCTTTGGACATAACAATTTTTCCTTGGATTTCAATGGTGGTATTGAAATGCTTGATGATGAATGTGCCATTGAGGATAACGGTCTCGTTGTTGATGTTAACTGGGCCATTAAACTGGTTCAGCAGCAAGATCCCTGGTGAAACTTCCTCTACCTCTGGTACGTGTTCGTTGTTGATGACGGTACATGATGCCTTTTGGCTTTTTATGAGCTTTGGGATGCACGTTGAATTTCTTAGGTTAACAATATTTTGATTATTACATATTGAAAGGCTATTTGATGTTTTACATTTAGTTGAAATACCGTAAATGTCTTTATTACATTCTAATATTGAATTATAGCTAATTTTATTAATTATTTTATTCCTTTTAACAGATCTCAATAGAAATTGATTACATGTTTCTTTTGTTGTCATTGGAATACTTAAGATGTATACTAAATTTTTGTCATTTGAGGCGATTCTTACTTCGGCAAATTCTAATGCCTCGTCTACATTAATATATGGAATATTTTCGTTCTTTAAAATGGTTTCAGTAATATTTACTTCCGTATTTGATAAAATAAAAGAATTTACTATATTTGCCTTTGCCCAATGAATGGCGTAGGCTACATTAATTATCTCTTCCTTAATTATATCTAATTTGTATTTAATCTTCATAATTATTTCGTTATTATTATTTTCGTTTTCCTTAAATACCTTGATAATCTTATTTGTAATATTTGTAAGTTCGTTAATCTTATCTACTGACATCTTATTGATTATAGTTTGACTATTACTATTTTTTAAAACGTTATTCATTTTATCTGTTAAAATCTCATAATCATGGTGGTCGGGGTTTCCCGCGATCCATTTCCATGCGGAGCCTATAAAATCTAATGATCTCTTATTTCTATTATTAATTTTAAGTCTGGCTATATGTGTTCTTATACGGGATATCTCATAGGAAAGGATAGGATTCAGGATGTGGTTGTTAGTAACGGATGATCTTAACGTAGCCTCCAAGTCATTTAGCGTTGTCTCGTAAATGTCCATGTCAATTAGGTGAACGATCTTGAATGATCCACTTTGTAGCTTTGCACGGCCGATGCCGATTTTTATTAGCTGGGAATTCGAATAGTCCAGAATTTGTGCATCGCCGTTGCACATCGGAAGCAGTGTCCTATTGGGAAATTTAGTTTTTTATAAGGCTTTTGTGAATGGTTCTATTTGACTGGGTTATAACTGTGGAATTTTTATCTTGAGCTACTATTTCCTTTTTATATCTAGGATTCAATTTGTTGCCTATTCTTTTATTAGTTCTGACATATATAATTTGGCCAACAGAGTATGTTTTTGGAGGGGTTTTCTTTGTATTATGGTATTTTAGATCTGCCTGCTGTTTGTCGCGTAATTTATTTACGTTTTCCTGTCTTACTCGTTCAAGTTGTTCTGGTTCGTTAAGTAATTGTCTGCCGAAAAATGTGTCTATGGGTTTTTTGCCTGTAGTGGAGTGAATCGATCGGTTATATTCGTATAGAGATCTGTCTAGTAATTCTGAGAATGTACTATGGATGTTATCTGTCTTAAGGCAACGGATTAGTTCCGAAAGTGTGGAGTGAAATCTTTCCACTTGGCCGTTCACAGAACTTGTATAGGGAGGTGCCTTGAAAACTTGGATATTGAACATGTTCTCCAGCATGAATGATATAGAATTCGAAGCTAAGGATTTTTCATTATCCATAACTATTGTTTGGGGTACTCCAAAAGCTAGTACCAATTCCCTAAGAGGTTGTTTAATATCCTCTGAGGCTCTTGATTTAATTACTTTGGCTAAGGCATATTTGGAGAATTTGTCTATCGCGGTTAGGATTATTTTCTTGTCAGTGAAATAAATGTCAACGTGAATTATTTGTCCGGGATATTCGGGAATGGGGGTAGGTTGTAATTCCGGTTTGTTCGGGTGCCTATCGTACTTATGTTCCTTACAAATTTTGCACTGCTTTGTTATTTTTTCTATTTTAGATTTCATTTGGGGAAAATAAAAATTTTGAATAATTTGTATCTTGTTCTCTCGAGAATTTCGGTGAGCTCGGTTATGTTCTTTTATAATTTCCTCGTCTTGTCGGTTTGTGTCAGTTAGGTCGGTGACTAATTTCCTTGCAAAACGGACCTTATACTGTCTAAAGTGTGTTCGATATACTTCCTGTACTATACCTAGAACTCTCTCCTCCGTTTTAAGTCCATTTGTAACTGAAGGATTTAGATATTGTTTAAAAATTTCTATTAATTTCTCTGAGGAATATACTGGTTCTACAATAGTATGTCTGTGATAAGTGGGAAAGATAATCTGAAAGTCATGTGAAGGGGTGTCTCCAACGAGAAGAATAATCTGATTTTTATACACATTTAATGGTACGTCTACAATTTGTATGAGATCTTGGCCAGAACTTTCGTCGCTATGTTGGGTTGGTGTAAGGGAGTTTATTTGACTGTTTTTAGGTGGTCTTGATAATGCGTCGGCAACAACGTTGGACTTCCCAGGCTTATAACTTAGTTCGTAGTTATACTCCTCGAGTATTGCCTTCCAACGTTTCAGTTTGTTATTCGTATTTCTGTTGCTCAAGGCATACGTTAAGGGTTGATGGTCAGTGAATATTTTTAGTTTGGTAGGACCGTACAGATAATTCCTTAATGAGTTGAGAGCCCACACTATCGCCAACATCTCTTTCTCATTAGCAGCGTAGTGCTCCTCTGTTTTGCTGAGAGTTCGAGAAATAAACGTGATTGGCTTATTGTCTTGGGACAGTACAGCGCCTATCGCGTAATCCGATGCGTCGGTAGTCAGATGGAAGTCCTTGTTAAAGTCCGGAAAGGTAAGAATAACGTCGTCGGAAATCAGTGAATTCTTGATCTTGTCGAATGCTTCCATTGCTGCGTCCGTCAACTGAATGGCTTTTTTACTTGAGGCTGTTTTGGACGTACGTCCATCCTCCCCCCTTAAAAGGGCTGTAAGGGGTTTTGCCAACTTTGCATAATCCTTGATAAACCTGCGGTAAAATCCCGACAGACCAAGGAATGATCGCAGATCTCTCAAAGTTCGGGGATACGGGAATTTGGTGATGGCTTCCACTTTATTTGGGTTGGCTTTTATGCCAGTAGAGGATACAATAAAACCCAGAAACTCGACTTCTGTCTTCAAAAATTCGCACTTATCCAGTTGCACTCTGAGGTTGGCTTGTTGGAGAGTTTCGAAAATAGTTCGTAAATTTTCGAAATGACGATCGACATCTGCACTGAACACAATTATGTCGTCAATATAAACATAACAGATCTTACCAATGTGTTCTCTTAGGATATCGTCTAGGGCTCGCTGAAAGATAGATGGTGCGTTCTTTAGCCCGAAGGGAAGTCTTACAAATTCATACTTCCCGTTATTGACAGAGAATGATGTTTTTTCGATATCGTCTTCGTGCAAGGGTATTTGGTGGAATCCACTTTTTAGGTCGATCACCGAAAAATATCTGTTCTTCCCCAAATGCGATAATACTTCATTGGTTTCAGGAATTGGGTAACGATCTGGTATTGTTATAGCATTAAGTTTTCTATAATCAATTACCATACGATACTTCTTTTCACCTGAAGCATCCGCTTTCTTTGGTACAATCCAAACAGGGGAATTGTACGGCGACCGTGAAGGTCGAATGATTCCATCATTTAGTAGTTGTTTGATTTGGTTGTCAATTTCCTCTTTTAGTGCCATGGGATATGGGTAGTGCCTTGAATAAACCGGATCTTCGGTCATCGTGCGAATTCTGCCCTTAACTTTGGTGGTAACAGTAAGTTTCTCATTTGGTTCGCCAAAAAGGTTTGCGTATTTTATAGTCAATGAATTTAGTTTGTCTCGCTGTTCCTGTGTCATGTGTTGAGTTCTAACGTTAACGTTATGAATTGATTCAGAGATTTGCTGTTTCAATCTGATTTTTATGCTATTCTTTATAGTCATGTAATTTTCTTTCGTATATATTACGGCTGACAATTCCTTGAGACAGTCGTTCCCAAGAATTGCGTGAAATGATCGGAGGGATGGGAGAAGGAAGAATTTAATATTAGTATCGGGATCGAAGAGATTTATCATGGTATGGTGGGTGATTTCTATATTACCACAGACTGAGTTTGCGTGGAATTTTTTCTGGTTAGGGATGGGATTTTGAACTAGGTTTGGTTGAATGTAATTCTTGTTAGAGCCAGTGTCTATCAAGAATTTGAGAATTTTTTTGTCTCTCGTCCTACACTCAAAGTATGGTAGCGACGAGTTCGTTAATCTAAAAAATGTACGTCAACGAAGTCAGTAAATGGTTCTGTCGGTTCTTCGTCGTTTTGTTGGTCTATATAATCGTTAAGGTTTTGGTCGTCTCCAGTCTGATTGGTCATTGTCGAAATCATGGCATTGTAGTTATTAACCTCTTGACACTCTGCCGATGTATATTTCTGGGGATCCATTCCGGAAGTTTCCAGATGGAAATTTCTTTGGATCTTATTGGGGTTTGGATATTGTTGTACAGGAGGTAAAGGTCGTTTTGGAGCCGGTGGCCAATTTTTCGTCACTGGCCTATTCATATAGTTAACGTTATTCGTACGGATGGTGCTAACCTCCATGGGTTCGGTCCTCTGAACAGGTTGGTTTGGCAAGACATTATTGGGTTGTTGAGTATTTCTTTGGGATTGGTATGGGTTTGTTTGGAAATTATATCGCTGAGTGAATTGATGATTTGGAGGGTGAGGTTGAAATGATTGTCGTTGAGTGGTTGGAAATTGATTAAAGTAGGGACGCGGTGGAGGACGAGGTGGGAGATACGATGATTGGGGTACATATGCCAATTGTGGGTAGAATAGGTGTTGGTCTAGGCCTTTTCGTGAAGGAATTGGTGGAGTTGGTGGAGGTTTCCTAACCTGGCTAGTATTATGTTGAGCGTAGGTGGCTCGAAATTGCTGGTTCTCGAGCTTTAAACAGAGATTAAGAGCTGTAGGGAGGTCCGCCGGTTCCCTTATACCTAGGAGCCTAGGCAGGTCACCTCTAAGGCCTCTAATGAATGTATCTAGTGCCTTATCCCTGTAGGATGACGTTAGATGGTGCAACGCTTCAGGTGGCAATTCCATGCTCGAGATTTTATTTAGGATCAATGATAGGTGGTTGTACACTGCCTGGTAATAGCTCTCCACGGTGTTGCTACCCTGCACTAACGTTGTCATCTGGTACTCTAAAGTTCCCAGATCACGTCTATCTGCATAGTGAAGTGTTAAACACTTCGATATGCACTCCCAGTTTAGGGGTGTGTTGTAGGATTCTAAGATTGCGTCCGCGTTACCTGTGATTTTATTACGTATGATGGTAAGTATACCAAAGTATTTTGGCGTTCCCTTATATTGGTTATAGATATTAAGGATCCTGTCTACACTCTTACGCCATGAACTAAACTCGCCAGGAGTTCCGGAGAACTCCCTTAAACACCTCACGACATCTGGCACTTTGTCCAGATCACTAAGGTTAGCGCGTAAGTGTTCATGGATGGTCTCATCAGTTCCCCTATGGAACTGATTTTCAGGATGTAACATGGATTGCACCGCGTTCCTGCATTCGTTAACACATACGCGAGCTGCAATACCAGCAATTAGGGCTTCCAGCTCTGGGGTGGCGTTCACATTTACGTTCGTATTCGAAGTGGAAGGTGTTATGATCGGATTCTCGGTATTCAATACCGGTGGACGTAAAATTGGGTCGGTCATAGTAGCGGTACGTTTAGACATGAGGATAAGGAGTCAGAGAAGGGGCTAAGAAAGTGGTTAGAGAATGCGGTAGCAATGTTATCTAAAATATCTTGACACTAACACTATTGATATTAACTATTAACTGAGGTTATTATTACCGAAGATATCCTGCATATATTTTTTTCACAATAATTATTACTATTTAATTTTATCACTAATATAATTTTGTTTCTACTGTGTTATTGTACTATAATTATTACTAACTTATTCGGATTTAATGTATTTTGTTCTTACTATGTACGTATTTTTGATTTAAATGAAAAGATCCCTTAAGACTATCTTACATTAAAAAAATTAACATGTCCAACGCTGGTGAAGAGGCAAATTCCTTTTCGTCCTTGGTGATGAGGTTACTGGGGCACCTTCCTTCACTCTCCCTCGTTGGTTGCAAGGTCAATCGACTTTTGCTTTGGATTCGGAACCCAGATGAACAAAACACAGCACTTTGTCTCTTTGTCACTACACACGCGGCGAGCTTCTTTAGGTCGTTTTGCTTAGTGTATTGACGCGAACTACTTTGGGTCGACTGAGACGGGTTAAAGTACACGAACTACTTAAGGTCGATTATCGCACTTTAATTTAACTGCACTGTGAGTAAATTGTTCTTTTCTGGGCCCCACGTTGGGCGCCAATTAAACTATTTTACGTTTATATTTCTTAAAAAAAATATATTTATTCTAACTGAGTGCCTTCACGGCTGACTTAAAACTAAACTAACAATTCGAATCTAAACTTAAACTAGGTGCATGCCCAATGCAGCCAGACGCCTCGTCAGCAGCGGATGTTCGGCGATAGCTCAGGTGTCTTGCAAGTATCTTGCGTCCGTTGCCTCAAATGTCCGGCAGGAATTTGACCTGATGTAATCACGACTGTTGTGGATGTTCTTGGTCGTGGGAAAGGTATCATGCGTTGTTTGCATGATCCAATGTTTCTGGCGTTAACTTGCCTAATCAATGGAGGGAAAGCTATCTTCTTCCTTTGCACAACGGTAAGGGTGATACGCGAAATTGTGATAACTACCGTTCTGTCAAGCTGATGTCGCACACCATGAAGATCGTTGAACGGGTATTAGATAGCCGACTGCGGAAAATAATACGACTACCTGATGACCAGTGCGGGTTTGTCTCGGGTAAATCAACGACAGATGCAATCCAAAGTATAAGGGTCATGATGGAAAAGCATCGTGATTCTTCAAAGGACTTGCATATGGTGTTGGTTGATTTCGAGAAGGCCTTTGACCGGCAACCAAGAGATCTTTTATGGGTAGCGCTAAGACAAAAAGGAGTTCCAGAAACCTACGTGCGAGAGAGCAACGACCGAAGAGTTGTCACCGAAGAGTTCGTAATCAAAGTCGGTGTACACCAAGGGAGCGTCCTCAGCCCACTGCTTTTTATAGGAGTCCTTGATTGCTTGCTTGAAGGAAAAGTGGCGGACCCCAATGTGCACCAGCTATTCTTTACTGACGATGGGGCCATTATAAGTGATGATCAGGCGTCCCTACAACGAGCACTTGATGTGTGGGTGGACATTTTTGAGGGACACGGGTATCGTATTAGTTCAAAGAAGACAGAGTATCTGTGCTGCCCGTTCTCTGACCCTCATCAGCCTATTCCAAACATTTACTTGAATGGAAGAGTGCTTCCCAAGTGTGAAAAGTTTAAATATCTGGGATCTATGATTAATAAAGAAGCAACTTGTGATGACGACATCAACCATCGCGTAAACGTAGGGTGGATGAAGTGGCGGGAAAACTCCGCCATCTTCTGTGATCGAAAAATGCCCCCTAAGCTGAAAGGAAGTCTCTACACTTCAGTTGTACGTCCGGCGCTCACATACGGTTCACAATGCTGGACAATGCACAAAAAGTATGAGGGCAAATTAACGGCAACTGAGATGAAGATGCTTCGCATGACAGCGGGAGTAACAAAGCGTGACAGAATTAGAAGTTCAAAGATCCGAGGAAGCCTCCACGTAAAAGAAACCATCACAAGAAAGATAGACCGCGACCGACTCAGTTGGTATTACCATGTTCAAAGGAGAGATCCTTTGAACCCCGTCCAAAAGGCGATATCAATCAACGTTCCAATTTCAACACGCAAAAAAGGCAGGCCGAAAAACCATTGGTGCAAACAAATGCAAAAACACCAGCATTTGATTGGCCTCAGCGATGAAGTAATCCCAAACCGATAAGCCTGCCGCTATGGTATTTTCTGAGGTCAAACCGGCGGACCCCACAAGCGGACCAGTAGGAATGCAGTTAAGTGGGAAGGTTATGGTCCTACACTGCTGACATAGCGACGCCGAAAAAAAGGAAAAGAAGAAGTCTCACCCGGTGTTGATGAATTCGTGTGACTGGTAGACCAGACCAGAGGAACTTCGAGTAAGTGATATTGCACGACAATTTAAGGAAAACCGAAGGCAATACGCGACCATTCTTTGTATTCGACACCACGAGGATATATTCTCGAAGCGTTTCTCAATGCCATCGATTTCACTGGATATTACAAGTGCTTGGTGTGATTGTTTTACTTCAATGTCTTTAAAATCCGTATTTTGTGAAAATAGGTTTGATTTTGGCCAGTATTCATCACCAAGAGATAGCCAAATTGGCTATGTGCTACCTGTCCACCAAATATTGTGGGTAGCAAGATTGGATGGGGTAATGCCCCTCGAAGCACAGTCGGCTGGGTTTGATTCTGATGCGATGTGATGCCATGAATCTAGGTATTCCCTCATGAAATCCGAATACAACCGGTGCAACTGAGGATTGTTTTGAATGGTAATGTAACAACATATTTACCATCCGATGAGTGAGCGAAAGTTTGACGAGTGTTGCTCAGCAGGGTCATTGATGAAAGTTTTGTCCTTAAGAGGTGCGACTTCTTCAACCTCCCAAAAACGTTGAAGTAATGCGTCCACATCTGCTGCAGAGTGAAATGAGGACAATCTGGTTTTAGTCAATGTACTGTCAACAAGTTTCCCAGTTATTACCCAACCAAATGATGTGCTTTGAGCGAGTGAAACACCGTCCGGACCACTTATCTGTTCTCCTTTCAAAATGCTCCAAGAGCGATCACATCCAAGAGCGATCACATCCAAGAGCGATCACATCCAAGAGCGATCACATCCAAGAGCGATCACATCCAAGAGCGATCACATCCAAGAGCGATCACATCCAAGAGCGATCACATCCAAGAGCGATCACATCCAAGAGCGATCACATCCAAGAGCGATCACATCCAAGAGCGATCACATCCAAGAGCGATCACATCCAAGAGCGATCACATCCAAGAGCGATCACATCCAAGAGCGATCACATCCAAGAGCGATCACATCCAAGAGCGATCACATCCAAGAGCGATCACATCCAAGAGCGATCACATCCAAGAGCGATCACATCCAAGAGCGAGGACATCAACAGGAGCCGAGCAATTAAAGTAAAATAAAGTGAGGATCAGCCAGTTACAACTTCTCTATATGTGACCACAATGAAGCGTCAAAGGAATGGGTTGGCAAGTTCGAAGGGAGCTTATTCAAAACGAATGCATCGATGCACAAGGAGTTTGTGTTGACTCGAGAACAAAGTTGAAACGAGATGCATCCCTTTGTGTAACCAATTTCCATAGAGCATGTTTGCGAGGATATCTGAGCCTTTGAGCGAATGATTCTACAACAAAAGACGGTTGAGACCCAGAATCCAGCAGTACTCGGCAAGCGATAGGATACCCCTGAACATCTTCAAAAGAGGCTAATATTGTTGGCAAAATGGTTTTCCTTCGATGATGTATTGTAACCGAATGATTATTGATGAGTGAAGAAGTGGATGGATGTGAAGGTGACGAAGGTTAGATTTAGAGATAGAAGAGGGTTCTGAAGACGATGAGATATTATTCCTTGAATCTTCGGGATAGACCAACGAAAGATGACGCGATTTGCAAACGCGACACCGAAAGGTAGACCGACATTTACTCGACGAATACTCAGCTCGAAGATAATTAAAACAGAGAGAGTTTGTCTTCACGAAGTTCCGACGAGAAAAATTGTCTAATGCCACAAAATCGGCACACTGAAACAAAGAATGCAGGTTTTTGCACTTGGGGCACTGTGATTTAGCTTTTGGAGCTACAGCAACATGCGATCGTATTGGAGTAGATGGCTTTGATGGTTCACAGACTGGCATGACTCCAATGCAATCCACCTTGATTGTAAAAACTCTAACAACCGACCTTCTCTGCCCAAGCCTGGTTAGTGTCCGAATCCAGCTTGTGCAATAACAGAAAAATGAGCCATGGATCACAATCATTCTTGTTCAAAGCATTAAGTCCGCATACAACTTCATCTGTACCATCTGTGATTTTTCAAAGAATCTGAACGTTATTGACACTGATTGCGGGAAGCGATACAAATGATTGTATGAAAGATTTCACGATCAAATGCACCCGATCGTATCGCGCCGCTAGCGATCCCATGCTTCCAGATAATTTGCGTCCGAAATGGGAATATGTTTTATAAGATTGGCCGCATCATCCCTAAGAAATGATTTTAGGCACTGAAATGTTTGTGTTGCAGTCAGATTACTTCGACTGTCAACTGATCCCTCGAACAGATCACGAAAAGCTGGCCGATCCTTGTGAAAAAGGCAGAATAAAAATAGATGGTAACACAACCGAACTGGAATTAAGCTTCGACGAAGAATTTAATTTGTCAAGAAACGTGGATTGCTGATTTACAAGCGGCTCTATAATCCTGAATACCGCGAATAGATTTAACAATTTTAGCATGAGTATTTAAATATTTGTTCTCGTATTCCGCAAACTCACCCTCAACGTCCACGAGGTCACTGCCTTTAACATGCGGCAGTTCATTCATTATGAAACGAAGCAAACCATTGCCACGATTCCTCAAGCTTACTAAATGTCCACAAAAGTAATACCCAATCTATGATTTTTACTCAGATTAACCTACAGCATTGCAAGGCTGCTACTGCTCTTCTCAGTAGCAGAATTGCATGCAGTAGAACAAATCATCACATTGTATCCATTCAGGAACCATGGGTGTGGAACAAACGCCTGTGTGGTCTTGGTGGGATATGTGATGCTACGATCCTTTATGATGAGCGACCCGAAAGGCAGAGGGTCTGCCTCATCATATCGAACACGCTATCGGCAACCAAACTTGGTCAATTCTGTGGTCAAGATCTGGTGGCTGCGAAAGTAAGCTATGTACAAAGCGCACGGAGAAATTGAACACTTCGTCGTGGCGTCTGCTTACTTCCCCTACGACTCCGTACTACCCCCGCCACCTAAGGCGGTTTCCGAACTCGTAGAGTACTGTGAAGCGAGAAGGATTGGACTCATCATCTGTTGCGATGCTTACGCTCAAAATACAGTTTGGGGCAGCAGCAAATACAACCGAAGAGGAGACCATCTTTTGACCTTATCATCAACAATGTTGGCTTTCAACCAACCTTTGTGACGGCGAGACGACAGGAAGTGATTGACCTAACTCTGTCTAATAGGCATGTGAAGGCCATCACTAACTGGAGAGTCTTACCAGATGTTACGCTGTCAGGCTGTTGTGTTCAAATCGCAAATTAAAGAAACACGGTCAATTCAATTCAATTATTTATTTTCTTGTTTCGACTACTTCAACTAATTCATTACACGTGAAAAAAAAGGAAAAGCAAAACCGGAAGACAACATTGAATAAAAAAAAATAACGAAGGAGTTGAATTGGAAAAGCCTGGGGTGGTGTCTTCCTCTTCTCTGAAGTTTGTCCCACTTACATGCCCGGCTGTGTTCATTAATACGCAACACAGGCCATAGATACATCGAATTCCAATTGAAGTGTGGGATCTCCCCCTCGCAGCCCAAGCGGAATCCGAGAAAGACGGACTGGGTGCGATTTAGGGAGGAGCTTGAGAAATCCACTCAAGCCCCACCTAAACTCAAAACAAATCAATTGGTGGAGGATGCCGTTCATAACCTGAACAGTGCCATCACCAACTGTTTTGAACTCGCATGTTCTGTCAAAAAACCTCCCAGCAGGAAGCCGGTTCCCTGGTGGAACGCTGAGCTCCAATGTCTTCGCAGGGAAGCCAGAGGTCTCCTGAATAGATCGCTCAAATCGAACTCGGAAGATGACTGGAATAAATACCAATCAAAGCAGAAGGAATATAAGAAGCTTATTCGTAAATCGAAGAATGATTCCTATAAGTCCTTCTGCGATGAGATCAAATTCCTCGTTGCACACGCCCTCATTGGAAACTGCGACTGAAGCGATGAAAACAACTCGGCGTTGCTGGTATGTTGCGTCACGCGTGACAACTACTGAGGCCATTAAATTATACCCTGTTATGCTGCAAAAAGGTATAAGACATCTGCTTCCTGCTCTGAAAAAAATTTTCACTGCTAGCCTGGCACTTGCCTATATATCTATACCTTGGCCTTTCGTGGTCTTTATTCCCAAAATAGGGAAAGAAGATTACTCACTAGCCAAGAGTTTTAGACCAATAAGTCTAACATCCTTCTTGCTGAAAAGCATGGAGAGATTAATAGAGTTGCAAGTGCGCAAAGTTGCCCTTCGAATGCATCCTCTCTCGGACATGCAACATGCTTATCAGCGCGGAAAATCCTGCGAGACTGAGCTTCAAAACCTAGTTGGGAGTATTGTTTGCGCTCTCGAAAGGAAAGAGTACGTACTAGATATTTTCGCCGACATTGAGGGAGCTTTTGATAACGCTACTTTCGACAGCATGTGTAACGCTGCTAGACGGCATGGCGTAGATGAAGCACTGGTTTTGTGGATCAAAGCAGCGCTTGTGCACAGGACATTGATCGCTGATGCAGGCCTCGAACAATGTGTCAAGTCTAGAGTAAACAGGGGCTGCCCGCAAGATGGCGTCTTGTCTCCGCTGTTATGGTACATGTTGGTCGACTCTCTGCTAGATGCTCTCAATGCCTCTGGAATCTATGCCCAGTTCTATGCGAATGATGGCCTATGTTGATGATGAATGTCTGTCTCAAAGCGCAGGCGGCGCTAGACGTGATCGAAGACTGGTGCACGAGCAAGGAGGAGGTTCTCTTCACGAGAAGGAGGAAAACAACTGGCATTACTCAGCTGGTGCTAAAAGGCATTCCCATCCATATATCCAAGGAAGCTAAGTATCTGGGAGTCATTCTAGATAACAAACTTCAAAACATGTTGAGTCCAAAACCACCAAAGCGCTGTCAGCTTTCTGGCAATGCAAAGGTGCCTTTGGCAAAACATGGGGCTTATCGCCGCAAAAGGTCCTTTGGATCTACACGGCAATGGTAAGACCGATAATCTCATATGCATCGGTTGTTTGGTGGAGCAGGCTGACACGAAAACACGCTGTGGCTTCACTCACCAAACTCCAAAGAGCGGTCTGCCTCAGTTGCACGGGGGCTTTCCCCAGCACACCGGGAGCTGCTCTAGATGCTATGATGAATCTTCCACCCCTTGATATATATATCAGAGGGTGTGCACTGAAAACTATTTCTCGCCTAAAGAGGAATGGTCTTTGGTACAACTCGCATTGGAGTGAAAGTGTACTTGCGGGAGAAATATCATACGACCCCTGTCTCATGGATATGCCTTCTGACGCAATGACACCTGCCATCCTACTGCGCTGTAACTACACAGTCACATTTCCATGGCGTCAAAACTGGCTTTGGCCAGACACTGAACCTGGAATGGAATGTCTTCGCATTTTCACAGATGGCTCCAGGACTGGGTAGGGATCCGGCGCTGGAGTTTTCTTTGAGCGCGAAAACATTCGACTGCACTTGGCGTTAGGAAAATATGCGTCTGTCTTCCAAGCGGAGATTTACGCAATCCTAATGGCCAAGCATCTCTACGTGCTTGGCATCAGTGAGACGCCTACCTGTGCTGCATGGCACGTGGTGGGTGCCAAATCTCTTAGCTCCACATCACTGAAGCCCCTCCTCACGTTTCTCCGGACAAGGGGGAAAATACAAAAATACAATAAAGACAAGGTGTCTGTCTGGAAGAACAATGAACCAGTATTTGTGTCTGAGTGCTCCAACAAATAGTAGAAACCTCCAACACAAAAAAAAAAAAAAAAAAAATACCCATTTCATTCCTTAACAAGCAGCTCGCGTCAATAGTTTTTGAAAAATGCAATGGCGTTACTCAAGAATACATCGATTGAGTGAGAAAAATGGTGCTCGAAAATCCTAATCCATCCATTTCTCACGAATCGGTTCGCCTTATTTTAGTTTATGTTTTGTGATGTGCAGCGCAACTTATTCTAAAATAGCAAAATTGTATTTAAAAAATAAATGGATTACCGCAAAGGAATTGGGGCAGAAAGGAATTGTCAAGACCTTATGTCCAAAACAACTACCAAAATCAAGGATATGTTTTCTAACTTTTCTGGTGAATGCATGAATGAAACTCCAATATTTCTCGAATACCTGGAAAATTGCGAAAGTGGTACCTATTTTGAATCTTGGAAGGCAAATTCAGAATTCAGATATAGACCAGTACAGGTCTATAAGTCCGCTCTGTTATCTTAGGAAAATTTTCGAGAAGGTAAGAAACCTGTGCTATTTATTGCTGAAAGGTGTCTCTGCCTGATGAGCTCAAATGCTCGAAATATATTAGTATGTCAAGAAAAACCGCACCTTAGGCAAATCTGCGAGTCTAGTTTGCTGGATATGAAGAAAGCGTTCGACTCCATTTGACACAATGTTATCGTTAACAAAATAATTGACTTTGGTTTTCCTCCCTATTCATTCAAAACTATACAAACTTTCCTGAGTAACAGACATTTAAGAAACTACGTCCGTAGTAAAGCATCATCTCTACACTCCTCTTAGGCAGGAGTACCCCAGGGTTCCGTTCTTGGCCTTGTGCTTTACAATATTTTCCCTTCTGACTTTCCAAGGCTGGCGTGCACGATGTGAAACAGCTATTTACGCCAATGACACAGGCATATTCTCATTTGAGTCATTTTGCGAAGGAGGCACAGTATCGAACGACCGATGAGATTAGTGTCCCAAATCCGGCAGCTTGTAACTTTCTTATCAATGAAATGCTTTAAATGCTTACATCGAATCAAACAGAATATAATTTAGTAATTCATCAATGGTTGGATAGAAATTAAAATAAAAACCAAAACATAATCAACCAATAAGCCCTGAGGTGTTCGGTCAAATCTTAACTCTTCTGCCGGCATAGAACGTGTGTGGGCTTTTAATTCATTCTAATCCGACTTTAATTAAATTCAAATTACATGCCATGAAAAATGCCAAAACAATTAGTTAGGAAACAAGATCATCCGGTTGACCGCTTACTCCACCACGAAAAAGCCTTCAAGCACCCAACCATCACCTACCATTAAAAGTTCAAATTAAACCGGCCTCTATATGCATATTCGTATGACACACAGCCGTTTTGCTTTCACGGTAGTACGGTTCGATTAAAAAAAAATTAATTACTTGACAAATACAAGTCATCGGATTTCGTTCAATTTCGCACTTTCCGCCTCTGCAAAAAAAAATAACCAAAACGCTCTCAAGTAGCGTTTTTCAATGTACAAATGTTCAATAAGCGTAGAGTCGACAACGAGGAACGAGATACGAACGGCAGAATAGCGGATAACGAACCGACAAGTGGCGGCGTGTAACGAGTACGCGGACTCGTTTCGCAACTAGCGAAACGAATGAATTTTAATTTACATTCGAAACGTCCAACCGCAATTTTAATGCGTGAGAATTCACGCGGATTAACAATGCATATAATCCGCGTGTGGGTTTACGTTGGTTTTTTATCACACGCCACCACTTCAGTTATCCGATTTGGCCAAGCATTATCCTTGCGATTGAATATGGTATCC
This sequence comes from Merodon equestris, assembly GCA_958301585.1. Classification (NCBI taxonomy): domain Eukaryota; kingdom Metazoa; phylum Arthropoda; class Insecta; order Diptera; family Syrphidae; genus Merodon; species Merodon equestris. The sequence goes on along the minus strand of OY284415.1, from coordinate 18,153,852 downwards.
GGCAAAAGAGGGTATCGGATTCCAGCCTGTTGTTATTGCTCTCTGTTCGCCTTGTTTTTATTTTTTGTTTTTGTTCTGGCAGCGATAGTGGGCTTTGTTGTTGACTCTAGTGATAGACTGTTGAATCTAGAGCGGAGCAGATGTGCGGTATGAAGGCCCAGTACGATGCTTGAATATCAAACCCGCCTACAAGAGCACTTCAGGGCAGTTTCAGATTCTGGGACATTTAAGTAATTGACATGATTTAAGGATTTATTTTTTTTCATTTTGTGGTGTCAGCAAGATGAAAATAGAAACATGGAGTCATGGAGTCGGACTACTTGAGCTTATTAATAAACTTAATTTAAAAAAAAATGTGAGAAATTCTTCGTAATGAAATACGATATTAGATGCCATATAATAGAATTAGACGTAATATTCAAGACACTCCTAAGGAATAGGTGCATGGTTATGCCTGATCAACCCAAACTACCAGCTTCCCGGCTTCATAGCATTTTTGTCAAAAATAAAAATTCTGTATAATTAAATTTCAAAACTACTCCATTCAACGTATGATCTCTTGGCACTACTCTTGCCTGTCTTTCGGGGAGGATACAAATAGCATAATGGAAGAATATGCGATCCACGAACTGACCTACTTTTTGCAATTCTCATAAAAAGTATGTAAGCCTCTGCTCGCACAGGCCATGAGCCATTGGAGCAAGTGAAGGAAGAATTTCCAAGTATGTTTTGGGCAATTTTGCGACGTGCATATCATCTGGTGGTGTCTTTCGGAATATTTTTAATTTGGAAATTCGGTATTGACCTAATGGATCCCATTAGAAATCCGTTAAAGCAGTTGATCACTGGTAAAAAAACGCCTTTTGACGTGTTCGTGTAAAAACCAGTTTACTTGATTTTGGTTCATGCCCGATGTTTTAAGACGCTGACAAGTCAACTTCCCACAATTTGGACAATTTTTGAAGACACGTTTTTTAACGTATCAGTTCCTACCCTTAGTGTTTCCATCAGCTATACGTTTACATTCTAAGCCACACCTGCTGCCAAAGAATGTTCTTCTTAGATCGCCTAGCTGATTCAAACCTTAGCTATGTTAGTGGCATCACAAGTTACATGGGTAGACAGCTAGACCTTATTTTCACAACAGACCCCCTTAGTTCCTCTGTTTCACTTTGTCCCTTTCCCTATCAACCATCGACAACTACTATCCTTCCCTTCTTCTTACATTTTTTCACTCTCTCCACCACTGAACACTTCCCCTCCGCTTAAGTCCTACGATTTATAAAGCAGATTTATACCTAATTAATGAATATCTCATTAACGCCCCCTTCAATTTTGACAGCCATACGATAAACGACGCCATATCTATTTTCTACAGAGAAATATTCAATTCTATTTCTCTTTACGTTCCCCTTTCCCGATCCAAACATTTATCTACATACCTCCTCTCCTTGGTATAATCGCAGGCTCCGTTCACTAAGAAACACAAGAAACAAACTGTGGGCAATCTGCCTTCGTACTCAATGTGACTTTTCTAACCATATTGGTACTAATCTGCAATTTACAGAGCTTCATACCTCTCCCTATGAACGCCATTTGATCGAAACGCAAGCCAATCTTATCAACGATCCTAAGTCCTTCTTTCAGTTTGTCTACCCAACTTCACTCTCCTTCAATGGCGAAACCTCGAATGATACCAAAACTATCGCCAACTTTTTTGCTAACTTTTTCAATAATTTTTTCGCCGATGACTCCTTTGTACCGGACTACTTACCTAATTTCTCCCTTGGGCCACTTCTCCCACGTGCTATTGACCCCCATATCATTGAAAATAAATTGAATCGACTTCATGATGAATTTACTACCTGGCCCGATGGTCTCCCTGCCATATTACTAAAAAAATATTCCGCCATTATTTCTGTCCCGTTCTTAAAAATATTCAACCCTTCCCTGTCTCTTGGAGTACTGCCAGATATGAAGAACCGCTTTTATAACTCCTGTTTACAAAAAAGGTAAGAAGAAGGATGTTAACAACTACCGGCCCATCGCCAAACTGTGATACATACCTAAACTTTTCGAAAGTATTTTGAATGACACTCTAAGTTTCCACTGCAAATCTCTAATCTCCTCTAAATAATATGGCTTCCTCAAATGCAGGTCTACAACCACAAACCTTGTCGAATTTGTGTCCTTCACTCTCTCAGCCGTAGAGAATGGGAATGAGGTCGACGTCATTTCAACTGATTTCAGTAAAGCCTTCGACAAAATCTCCCACAAACTAATACTTTTCAAAATGTCTTCCCTTGGCTTTGAACCCACTGCGTTGAAGTGGATATCTTCCTATTTAAAAACAACAACAACAACAACAGTGTTCGTTTCAGATCTGCATTTTCCAACCCCTTCTTAGCTTCTTCCGGCGTTCCCCAAGGCAGCCACCTAGGTCCTCTTCTTTTTATTCTTACCATTAACGACACAGAGTTTGTCATCAAACACTCCTACCTCTCACTGTACGCCGACGACACCAAATTCCCCAAGATCATTTCCTCGCAGCAAGATTCTTCCGTTATTCAATCTGATCTCAACAGCTTTTCCGTCTGTTGCTCCGAAAATTGTTTGGAACTTAACATTGCCAAATGCCAATCAATCACTTTTTCACGTAAACGAATCAAACCTCCTGCTCGCCTCTACTTCCTCAATAATCAGACCTTCTCCACCGTTCAGGTTATCCGCAATCTTGGCATATCATGTGACCAAGAGCGCAATTTTTAGGCACATATCGATGATATACATATAACTTAAAGCCAACTCTGCACTCGGTTTTTGAAGCGTTGGTCTAAAGAAGTCTCCAATCCCTATGTGACTCGATCCCTCTATATTACCTTTGTTCGTCCCCTTCTCGAATACGCATCTCAAGTGTGGTCCCTTTATCAACAAACCCATATATCAAGAATCGAAAGCATCTAATGTGTGAAAGATTGCGCTAACTTGTTGAAACCAAAGCTCTGTAACATCGATGCCATTCAACAGGAAGGAAGAAGTCAGAAATCATGTTTCTACATCGCTCAACATTGTCGGTAACATTCTGGTTGACATCGTCCCTTAAGAAATATGGGCCGATGACTCCACATGCTCAAAAAGCACACCAAACAGTGAGTTTTAATGGTTGTACGGACGTCTTGTTGCGTTGAAAATGAGGATTAAGCTGAATCATGTTTTCGGCCCATTCATCGAATCTACGCGTAAATTGGTCACGCGGTTTCAACTCTTCAAGCTGAATCTCGTAAATTGGAGCGCACAATAGGTTTGGTGTAATCTATTCATTGTAAAACGACAAAACACACTAACCACAAATCATCTTTCCACTGTCAAATTGACAATCTGTAGGAAGAGTGTTGTCAGTTTAAAAACCAACCTTTATTCGCGAGGCTAGCAAACAGATTATGCTACTCCATTGTTTCGCCTGCTTCTGATGCTTCTATGGTTGTCGACCCGAGTATTAATATATTCCACGGTTCTTCTACTCTTATCTTAGTCGCAGGAAGCCCTCGTACATATGTAAGTTGCCGAAGAAGGGGACTCAGCATGGAACCTTGAGGTACCCCCGCAGAGATGTAGTAACATTTAACTTCTTCTTCGGTGTTATATCTTAACTTCCTGTTGGTAATATCCTTGGAGATTGTCCTAAGCAAACCGAGTTAAATGCATTCTTTTTACATCCAGGATCACAACTGCATAGTATTGTCTAGCCCCTCGTTTCCAAGAAAGGGTGTCTACAATAGAGCACGATTTTCTGAAGCCATGTTAATGATTTGCCAAACTAACGACTCCTCTGCCACAGAGAGCAATCTGTGGACTCTCTTAGGACTCCCTCTGGGATCCTCCCCATTGTGTTTAGCAGACATAGGGGGTGATATGACAATTTTTCCCTTTTTAATAGAAATACTTGTACCCTCCTCTTGTCTGGTTTCTTTTCTTTTCTTTTTGTAAGGAATTCTGTCAGGTGTAGGTGCCTTTTTATCTCCTATTCTGACAAAGGCTCTCTGCAGTTCATCTAATTTGGTAGCTGAGGTATTATCTGCATCACTTCTGGAATAATTATGCGCACAGGAAAAGGATGCTTTACAATCATTTTCAGTATTATTGAACATATTGATTCAAGGGATCTGAAAGCTTTTGATCTGGTTTATAGCCACTCTGTAGGCCAGCCCATGGATTGATATCGGCTTCGTTACAGATACAAAGTCTAAGCACAACGAGTGAAGCGATTTTCTGACAATTGCCACTTTAAAGAAAGTTTGAACTTATCACCAATAGAAATCCTCTAGGTCTACACGTCAATAATAAAACCTCAATTCTCCTTCTCATCAGTTACATGGAACAATCCAGTACCGCGTATGTACGTTATAAACTCTTTTGCCAAACTCCAAAGATAGGTTTGTCTTGGGCTTACGGAGGCCCTCCCGATAAATTCACCTTGCTATTTCATAAGCTCATAGCGTATACACTGAAAGCCATATCTCGTGTCAAAATAGTAGTCTTTTGGTACACTTCCCAATGGGACTCCTATGAACTTGTGCGATAATTATCCTACTACCGGTTATGCCATGCGATGCCATCAAAGCTGGCTCTAACCCGAACTCAACGAGATGTTGTCTTATCTTCACGGATGGCTCCAAATCCGGACAGTGATCTGGTGCTTAGACCTTTTTGGAGCACGGAAACCTTTGTCTGCCATTTTTCTAGGTAAGTATGTGATTTTCTTTCAAGCAGAGATGTTCACTGTCCTAATCGGTAAGATTATAGGTGACGTGTAGGTGGCGTATGCAGCGACCGTCGGACTACACCCTAAGTTGTGCTTAACCCTGCTATCGCTTCCAAAATCTCTGCTTATCACATTGTTGGTTTGGTCAAAATGGATTTAGGAAAAGACCTCTCAGGGCCCACTTTGGGTCTGCCTTCATCCTTAGTTGGTTTCTCCTTCAGTGACTGGATTCTTCTAGCACGCAATCACATATGACAGAACTGTCTTGAGTGCAGACGAAAGTCTAACGCTTTCTTCATATCACTAAGAACAATTGACTGCAGTCTTAAAAGGTATCATTGTAGGTCCCATCATTTTTGCAAAGCACTTCAACGTCCCTTGTACCAGTGAAGCAGTCGTGCTCTCTAGTGGATAGCAACTCACATGATCGCTGATGCTCGTACTGTCACTCGTTCAATGTTGCTCACTTTGTCACTAGCTCTCGTGTCGATCAGTTTCGAAGTTCGACATTTAATAAGGTGAGCCACCACTGAGTGTCGTTGTGGTGTGGATCGGTGGGGTTATAGGTAAAAAGTGTGGTCTTTACCAATTACGGAAGCAACAAGATATCGTTCATGTGACCACTACGGCTATTGTTGCGGGCGATCACTCGGAGGTCAAAATTTACGATGACTTTTTGAAAATAAGTAGGTCAATAGCTAAATCTTATTTTTCTCGTCCTAAATTGTCGTTGGATTATTGACATGGGCCTTACCCTCTAAATTACACTACAGAAAGACGTCTCATGGTGTCAACTTACCCTCTAACTGAAAGATCAAATTCGATGGCAAATATCCATTTAACTAATTAGCGACGTCGTAGATGGTCTAGAGGCTTTAATTGTTGTGTAATTTCGATTTTAGTGGCGTGTAAATGGAACTCGTCCTTTAAAAAACACCTTAAATTGCCATAATTGTGGCCTAATTTTTAACTTCAGCGGAGAATTAAGGCTCCTGCCTAGTTTCGACCACTTTACGGCAATGATGTTTTGGCTTGCTTGTAGTGACCGATGGCATGTCGACCTGAGACTGAACCTATTTCGTCAAAACGCACGGATTCCGTACTCTCTAATGCGATTATGTTGACTGAAAAATGTTACTAAGTGTAACAAAAACCCACAGATCTCCAGCCAGTAGTCTGAGCTTATCATATGGCTTACAAGAAGCTCCGGAATCGGTAGGTTCATTCTTGAGTCTGCGAAGCGTCTGCAGTGGAGTTTTGCGTGATTTGCGCCTTAATCTTCCTCTAGACATTCTATCGTGTCAGCTATCGTGTCCGAATCTGTAAAATAATTTCGATAGTCGCCATGACCTGACAGGAATTACGTAAGGTGATAATTGCAATCTCCGTGTGCTCTTTTTCCCCAAGCCTCGATCGTGGGGATGAGCTTGTGAGTCCATCTGCCTTTTGCGATATTATCCCACCTGGCTTGCCACAGTGATACATGTGTTGCCCTTTCTTCTGCTTTTATCCTCCGGATAACTTTGGTCTCTTGACGGACCTAAGTTGGCCTAAGGTAGACCCTGTGCATCTCTTTAGCGAGGATATCTCCCTTATTTATCTCCTATGTTGTAAGAGCTCCCTCCCTGACCGGCGCAGCGTACAGGAGTATTGAGCTCATTATCCTGGAAAACAGAATTCTCCTCCCGTAACCTGGCCCACCGATGTTTGGCAACATTCTGGAAAGCGCTGCCTTCTGACGCCTTTTTACTGCAATATTCGACATACATAGGTCTTAAAGCTAAGTCGGTTGTCGAACATTACTCCCAAGTATTTTAGTGCCTCTTTAGACCTGATTAATTGGCTCCTTACCCGGAAGATTGCGTATTCCAAAGTCTTTCGGCTGGTTACTAAGACGGCCTCCGTCTTGTGGACAGCTAGTTCAAGGTCAGCGGACTCTAGCTAAGGCTTGATCTTGTCTATCGCTTCAACCGTGGCGGACTCTACCTCGTGGATTTGTTTCGCTACAGTTACTACGGAGATGTCGTCAGCAAAACTCTTTGTTGCAGCGTTAATTGCAAAATTCAATCATACGTTACGTTCTACAGAAGAGGTCCAAGAACTGATTCCTGGGGGACGCCCACGGAAACATTGTAATATTTGAAGCCATCGTCCGTCTGGTATCTCAGTTTTCTGTTAGCGAAATAGTTAAGAGACCTCCTAATTAAGGACCAGTTTGCGGAATTGAAGGCATTTTTAACGTCCAGCGTTGCTACTGCGCAGTATTTCCTTGTGCCCCCTCGCCATCATATTGGCCTCTAGCAGGCATATTGGCCGGTACGCCGAAGATTCTCCAGGTAGTTTGTTTCCAGAGAAAATTCCCTCTTCAAGGCACCCGTTGTTAAGGGACTAAAATTGCCAAGGACTATACTTGACATCTGTCAAAAAGGTCAACATTGAATGACAACTGATGACCTACGTTCGTGAACTTTTCTCAATACGATTCCACCCCATTTAACGAGACTTCAGCTTCAATGACCAACTGCCTCAACTGAGGACAGCACATACTCGACTGACTAACCCCTTAATCGTTCCATTCCGGTTCATTTCATCACCAGATGTTCGAATTGTCGCACTCAATCAATAGCAAGGAAAAATCAACGACAAACTATCGTGACATAATGAAAACAGACAAAATAAAACTCCCAAGCACCAATCAAGCAGGCTCATCGACCGCATACTGACGAACTACTAATTTATTCTCGTTATCAACCCACTCGATGCACTTCAAGTAGTTCCCACACGACCTGTCTTCATTATTTCCCGCTCACGTTGCTTCAATTACAATCAATTTAAAATGTCCTTCCGCTCCCGTTACGCTGACTCTCATCTCGAAATATGCTCAGGCAACTATCGAATACGTTTATGTGGGTGAAAATACGTTGTACCTGATGAAGCCGGAAGTTGAACCGCCATACCATCATCATTGCTCAATGCTCCAACGTACCATCACGGTTCTCCGTGTAATGAGAGTTACCAACAACCCAGTTGGCGCTGATGTTTGGTGAACGTAGCTGGCGCGGTGCTCAACATTTCCAATATCCATTCCATTTGGCACTCGATTTCGCAGATTCCGCACCTTTGTCACCGCCATCCAGTTCCAATTCTGTCCGTCTGTCGTGCTCTCTGATTCTGGTTTTGGTTTGGGTTTTATTTGTTGTGGTCCATGCACAGTGATAGCGATGCCACCACCGAATATGTGTTTATATACAGCCAGGAGGGTGACTTTGTGTCATTCCAAGGATTCAGCAAATTCCTGCGCGGCGTTTCGAGTGCCGTGACATACAAATTCCGTGCCAACTATACTCGTCCATACTAAACGGAGATTCGGTCGTTTATCTCCGCTTCGGTGAAAGATCTCATCGGTTCCGATAAATCTCTGGTATTTACTCTACGAGTGCTTTCTCAATATTCTGGCGCAAACAGGACCAAGGCTATTGCAGGGGTTGTAGCACAAGGATAAACATATTTTTCATCATAACAATGCCGAAGGTGAAACTGAATGCTGGAATGCATGCTTTCCTTTATCCGTTATCCTATATCACTGCCCCACCTGGCCGCAGACACCAATCCATAAACAAATTGAAACGATGATGATATTACTCAGAAGCGGAAGTAAGCTTCGCCACATCCCGACGAATCAGCCCTTACTAACGAAATTTAACTTAAAAATCTCACCTCACACGGCTGTCCTGGTACTCCTTGAACGCCCGACCCCGTCCGAAAGGATCTATCGCAAGTTACAGTAAATCTACATGTAAATTGGCCGACAGGATGCAAAGGATATGTGTTTTAGTAGAAAACCGATGCACACATACGAGTACTACATGTGTTTGTGGAATGAAATTAAGTTTCACCGGCAATCCGGAGCCCGGAACCCAGAACCCGGACAGGAACAGATGCATTTACAAACCCACCATCTGGCAGCTGCTATCCGTTTTGATTATGTGTGGCAGAAGATTTACATAAAATCCGCAATTCACCATCCACAAAGCGTGCGGGAGGTCCTTTGCAGCTATTGCCCTTCTTTCACATTTTCGTTGGCGTTGCCTTTGATTTCGCAGTCTTCCTAACGTCGAGTAGGAACGCTTGTAATGCGTTCACACGACTACGAAGGCGGCGGCGACGTGGATACCATCTTTGAGTACTTGACGATGGGTATTAAGGATTCTGCTTCCGTTTCCGGTTATTTATGGAACTAGCTCTATTGCACTGCACGCAATTTACATAATGTAGTTCTACTTAAGTTGTAGTTCTATTAATCAGAGATGTAGCACTTCCCCAGGCTGGTGTCCCGCGCGCGGATGGTGGCAGCAAGTGCCTCGGAATTGGATGGAAAAGTTTAATTTTGTTACGTTGCTGTGGGGGAACGGAAAAATGTTGTTTTCTTTCTTCTTTGGGTTGAAACATATGACGAGGATGTTGCATGTAATTTTGACAGAAAGAAAAGTTTCGAGACGAGCTTAAGGCGAAGGACATAGAGACAAGTGTGTTATGTGATGGGAATCGCGTGAGCTGGTAAGCCGGAAGAATAAGGACAGAAAAACAAGGAACTGTTATAACTTTTGAGGCTGTGATGTGTACTTCGATATCGATAGCTGATGAACAGGGATAGGAACGGGAAGTTTAATACGAATTGGTAACTTTTAATATGGCAAGGTATTAGTTTTCGTTTAAAATTGTGTCAGTTGCTTGAGTTGTGTCACAGACCTTTGATATATATCATGCCCCGCAAACTGTAAGAGAAGTTCGAGTCTGTTTTTCACTCATAACTGTCCTTACAGCCGCGACACAGCGTGTTAAAGTGGATGGTCTTAGACTTCTTAATGGCAACCACCCCTGAGATGTCTTCTCCAGATCTGTTTAAGAAGTCTATCGAATAGCTAAGGGGCGAGCATCTACAAGTCATTTTATAAAATTAAAAATTAATGTCTCCAAGGATCCAGATCATTTTTTTTTTATAATTCTTGCAGGTTCAAGAGTGTGCGCTCTAATGATGTTTGTCACACAACCTGGACGGGGTACAGATGGTTTGTGGCGAAGATGTTCATACACTACTCTTCGGCGGATGGTTGTCCGAGATAGGATCTGAGAGATTCGATTGAATTTGTCGCGTTGGGTGTGGTTCAAAGTAACTTTCCATGTCATTAAGGTGTTTTATTGGAAATGCACACACAGAGTATGAATTTTGAAGTGATCATATACTGCGAGTGTTATGCCTTCGTTAGCATATTTTGATCATGTCTCATTCATAACTGATGTTGTTGCACAGTTTTACCGTATAGGAATTATACTTGACTATGGACAAACTTGAACTACAGACCTCCGGCTCAACAGTCGGTGATGATTACCACGACCACCCCATAATGATAATTGTAGAATAGAAACAAAGTTGTCCCCAGTTAATCACAGACCACAGTATTGAGCAGTGATGTAAAATCAACAGGATCGAGAATTTCAAGTGCGCGTTGAGGTGGAGTTCTTCCAGTAATCACATTAAAGAAGAGGTAGAGTGTACGGTTTGGGATCCCACGTTCAAACCCCCAGGTGGGAAAAAGGTTTTCTTCACGTTTTTTCTTCTTTCTGCTATTCTAATAGTCTTACATTAGAAGTAACAGGAAGAAATGTCGAAAGGTGGCGGGAGAAGACTCGTTCGTCTCACGGATCCAGACGATCAGTTGAGTGGATCATCCGATTTCGCAACGCCATCCGCCGTCCCAATGACCGACGTCACCTAAAGGCAGAGAAAGCTGAACCTGAGACCCCGTCCGGTTAAGCTCCTCTCCCTCTCTACACAGTGCTCCATCTCATATGGGTCGATGTAAACTTCGAATAACTCCAACAATTGTAAACCGATTTTCATATGTCATAGCATTTTGGAAACGTAAATTTAGTACAATTTTAACCATGAATCGCTTCATACCAAAAGAACGTTCGCAAATAGACTCAATGTTCATTAAAAATGAACGCGCGATTGTGCTAACTCAACGTGCGTATCTTGCAAAATATCGTGATCGTGTTGCGCCCAAAAAAGATATAATTCGTCGTTGGGCCTCGAATTTTTTTCAATTTGGTTCTGTGGCAAGCCCTCGTGAGCAATCTAGGCCACGTCCACCTCGTTCAAACTCATCTATTCAGTCTTTGAAGGCCAGTGTTCAAGAAGACCCAAGTTTGCCATATCGGCGCCATTCGCAGCAGTTAGGCATCAGTGGGACCACTTTGCGGCGAATTTTAAAGGATGATCTTCACTTACTTTCATACAAAGTGCAGATAACTCAAAGAATTTTGCCACAAGATGAGCCACGGCGCTTGGCATACGCACAAAATGTCGTTGCAATTATTAATGCTGAGCCGGAGTTGTGGCAACAAATTTTAATGACCGACGAGGCACATTTTACGCTCTCTGGCTCAGTTGATAAACAAAATTGTCGCTTCTGGGGCACCGAAAATGTGAGGATTCACGAAGAGCCGCTCTATGATCAAAAAGTTACTGTCTGGGCCGGTATATGCGCTAAAACCATCATTGGACAGTATTTGGCGATACAGTGGATGGCGATCGATATCGGTAGATGTTGGCCCATTTTGTGGTCCCAGAAATGCGTACAAAAAGTTTATTTCACTTTTGGTTTCAACAAGACGGCGCGGCATGCCATACTGCGGCTAAAACAATGAACCTTTTGCGTAAGAAGTTCCCTGGAAGATTGTGTCAAAAAAGGACGATATTTACTGGCGTCCGAGATCGCCGGATTTGACACTTCCAGATTTTTTTCTTTGGGGATACTTAAAAAGCATACTTCGAGCTAACGGCTGGAAGACAATAGAACAGCTCAAAAGAAACATTCGTGCGTAAATCGCAGAAATTTCGACCGAAATGCTCGAAAATATCATGGAGAATGCGCGAAAACGAGCCCATTTTTGCATCAGCAATAAATGGGGTCATTTAATTGATATTGTTTTCTAAAATTAATCAAGATAAATTGTAAAGATCTAAGTTGAATAAAAGTTTTGGAATTTCTAAAATCGGTTGAGAATTGTTGAAATTATTCGAAATTTACATCGACCCATATGAGATGGCGCACGCTGTACTTCGATAGAAAAGTTACGAATCGAAGCGGGTGAAGGGCCCCCTTCAGGAACACAGGCTTCCCGTGTCTACCTACCCCTCTCAAGGTAGGGAAAATCGCTACATGGGTGACAAGAACTCCTTCGCTGTTTTTTCAAGTTCACATGGGGAATTTTAGCGGAGCGAACTAGAGGACAAAGCACCCATACTACGCGCCAAATCTACCAAGATGCCTCAAAAGGAAAAGGAAGACGGCGCTCAACTGTAGCCGCAACAATAGCAGAAGTCTCAGCAGCTGTAGAAACAAAAGTGACAGCAGTAAAAACAACAGTCACAACAACAGAAGTAGCAAAGATAAGGTACCGCCCATTTTTACCCATACCACGGCTCTCCTCTGGGTAAGTACGTTATTGGCGTAGGCAATTTTATTTTCAGAGGAACCACTATGCTATCCAGTTGACACATTGGAGCAGCATAAGCGGGTAAAGAACCTTTTAAAAAAGACCACGACGGAGTTCTTCTCCTTCACCCCCAACGCCGATAGGTTGCAGAAGATGCTCCTCAAAAACATGTTCTCGATCATGGACCCCGATTAAATGCTCTCAGGGCTCAAAGTGTTCGAAACTGATGAGTACAAATTCGCAAGAATTAAGCAGTTCACCACGGCACGGGTCAAGAGAAGCGGGTATTGCTATTGTTACTGGCCCAACTCATACTCAACAGCAAGCCCGAGAGGCTAAAGATCATTGGGAGTGGTCGTGGTGCAGTGGTAATCATCGCCGATTGTTGAGCCAAAGTTCAAGCCCGTCCATAGCCAAGAATGATTTCTATACGGAAAACTGTGCAACAACATCAGTTGTGAATGAGAGATGATCAAAAAATGCTGACACTCGCAGTATATGATCACTTCAAAATTCAAAGTCTGTGTGTGCATTTCCAATAAAACACCTTAGTGACATGGAAAGTTACTGTGAACCACAACCAACGCGACAAATTCAGTCGAATCTCTCGAATCATATCTAGGACAACCACCCCCGGAGAGTAGTGAACGAGCATCTTCGACACAAACCATATGCATCCCATCCAGGTTATGTGACAAGCACCATAAGTGGTGTGAAAATTGCCATCGTGACTTTTTGGAACAAGGTTCGGTGAACTCGCCAATCTTTTTAGTATTTACCTCAGTGATCTGATAGCTTCTCTTCACCATACAGACGAATCCAACGTTCGACGTCATTGTCAATCTTTTGCAGTGTATTGTAGCAGTGTTGTAGTCATATACCTGGGGGTCTGGCTAGACCAGTGTCCGTATTTTGACAAACATATACGAGTAGATGCTGTTTTGGCAAGAGTCAACTTGATTTCTGGTTAGGCCCTAGATTGCATATGAGTGTCCCGTCTGGTTCCATGTGAGAGCCAGCTTAAGGTTTAGTTTATACAGCCCTTAAATACATAATACATGCACACTTCAAAGTCCCATACCTCCAAAACTGTGGACCTTTTTGCAGCTAGAGCTCGTTATGGTTTTACTAAACGTCCCTATTAAAAAGCGGTGGGCAAACTAAACAGCATCATTGGGCAATCAATTCCACGTGGTTTTGCTATTACGAACGAGTAACACTCAGATTGTCGTTGACATATAACGGCATATAATACTCAGTTCATTTAGTGTCAAATAAATCACGGTTTTTGACTAGTTTCCACATTTAGGTAAAATTTTGATTTTTGGATTGCAGTCGGCAACCTTGCTACTATTGTCCAAAAAGCTGAAAAAAAATCGCAAAAAATATCCAAACCAAAGCCTAGATGCTACGATCATGAAAATTTACAGTTTTGCTTCAGGTAGGTAGCATGTCCATGACAAATGCTTCAAGTTTAGTAATTTTCAAACTCATAACTGTCGAATGACAATTAAACCACATCCCCTCAAACTCTGTTTGAATTTTCGTTACACCGACTTGCGCGCCCCCTCTCAGTCAGCTCACTTCGCGCTGTCATTACTTTTCATTGACAAAACGTATAATAAATAAAACTGTCAAATGTCAAAAAATTGACAACACAACACCGACTACGACGTCGGATACCATAGAACCAACTTGGCAAATAGAAAAAAAACTAAAAGAACAGCCAAGTGAAGAAAAAAAATCCAATTTATTTACACATTCGTCCGATCGCTGTTCCGATAAATCTTCCGTACCGTCAACAAAAAAGCCAAACAAAAAAAAAAGAAAAACAAAATCGAAGGACGACCATTGACTTGATCGTACATTTGCTGCACTTCGCCGATGCCAACAGCATCCGCTTAACTTCTAGAAATCGGTCATCGCACTTAGAGCAAAGCCAAAGAAGAAAACCCGACCGACGAAAATGTCCGGCGACGAGGAGTCGAACTTAATCGATGAGAAGAAAGAGGAGAAGGTATCCGAAATCGCTGCGTCAAGTGTAAGTGAATCACTGTTCTGCTCTCCCGCAGACTGATAAGGAAAATATTTTTTTTTTTCGTTGTTTTATTTGTAGATCCGTTCCGGTTTGGCGGAGCTGGAGCTGAAAACCTCACAAGTGTTACAGCGATTGGAGAACGTTCGGACGGCACCTGCATCAGATGAACCGGACACAACGCAGTTAGTCACGCTCCTGCACGGTGATCGAAAGCCACCGTCGGAGATACTCAAGTCATTGGAACTGCTCATCGCCTATTCCGATGCGGAAGATGATCCCGAATTCCCCCTGCCGGCATTGGACGACGTCTCGCACTTGGCACTCATCTCTCACAGTATTATTGCATACATGAGTCACTTGGATCGACAGCACCTGCTAAGAGTGACGGGACATATCGCAGGCGACACCAATCGATGGTTGTGTAGTTTGTTTCGATTTATCGATGGTTCGACGAGCTTTCACACGGACAACGCGGACGCGATACTACGAGCGGTACGGTTGGCGATAGTTGCCCGATGTCCGGGCTACTTGGAAGGCGGTATACCAGCTCTGGCCAATCCCTGTTTCTATATTTCGGAGAATACAACGCCGATGAGACTGCAGTATGCGTGTAGGCAACTGGGAATCCCATTAGAAGCGATTCGATTGATTCCGTCGAACTCGACGGTGGGAACTATGGATCTGTCATTGCTGCAAAAGCAGGTTCAAATGGACTTGCATGCGAATCGAACGCCGCTGATGGTGATCGCGGACGTGGGATCGTCGGTGTGCGGGTATGTGGACAACTTGACACGAATGCGGGAGATTTGCAAGACAAATAACATCTGGCTGCACGCGACCGGACATGGCCTGGCGTCGTTAGTATGCACCCAAGGACCCGGCGCTGTAAGTACCTTGTTCGTCAGTTATATCTCTGTAATCAGTTGGTTTCGATTTGTTCTAGATAAGCGCCGTGGTCGACTCGATTGTAATCAACCTGGGCTGCTGGCTGGGCGTGCCTAGCCTTCCAATTGTTGTAAGTACTTCCATCACCTCGTTCAATTGTCCGAGAAGTAGTACATGTCTTCCTTTAGCTCCTCCATCGGCAGTTGCAGAACAGTGCCCTGACGGCCTTCGAATCCGATCCAATTCTATCGAAGCGACTAAACTCACTGGCGTTATGGACCAGTTTACAGGCCCTTGGGAGAGAAACAATCGCCGAAAGGATACACGTTGCATTCCAAACTTGCAGTATTCTACATGAGATCTCGTCCAAATGCGAGGGAATCCGTGTTGTGGTACGTAGCTCTTTCAGTCGCCGATCATTGTTCAAACAACGTGGAAAGTTTGCATTGGTGATTGCGGCTAATTGACTTTGCGATAAGATAAGATGGCAATTATACTAGTGCGATAACGAAATTCGAAATTGTATGCACCGTTTGTTTTTTGTTTCTAAATTGTTCGATGCCAGCTCAATCGATTCCGCGATAATCTTGACTCATACCTTTATATTTACGTTTTCGTCTCGTATTTTTCCATTTAGAGTCGAGCTCCTGGAAGTCAATCGAACGCCACGTTAACCGACGTTGTCAACAAACCATTGGATGTAAATGTAAGTCAAGTTGGTTTGACCGTTCACGATTTAACACTCCTTTCACGTGGCATAGATTCTGTTTGACGCGGCAACATCAGTGGTGGTGTTCCAGTTCGATGGAAACTTGATTCCGACCGAAAAAGATTCCGTAGATCCCAACAACACATCATCCTCGACGGACGGATCGAAAGGTGCCTCTCACAACAAAGCTGTAGAAAAATTAACAAACGCGTCGTACTACGATCGTCTAAATTCATGGCTGGGACAAATCATTCAACGGGATTGCCCAAATGTAACTAACAAAATCCATTCCACCACTCGGCAGTTGTAATTGAAGGACATTTCTCCATTTTCAGTTCGATTTCGAGATAATCGAGCACACACTACACGGCACGTGCATTCGCTATTGTCCGCTGGAATTGGGTCTTGGCGAACAACCGCCATCGGCTGAGAATCTAGAGAATTTCGCTCAGAGCCTTGAGTCTCACGTAGACATTCTGCGGGCAACAATAAAGCATAAAGCGACCTTCATTCGTCTCGTTGAGAAGAGCGAGGTTTTACGAATGGTCAACTTACCAGATTGGGCTGGTATGGGTGGTGTGCGTTTTGTCCCCGAGGGATGGGAGACCTTACTCACGGACCAGGCGAAGACGGAGCTCAATAAGTTGAATGCCGACTTGGTGGAGGCGCTGAAATCAACGGATAATGCTTTCTCACTGGGTGAGGGATCGGACGGGCTTATATGCGTGCGGTTTGGAATGGTGACACATGAAACCGATGTGGAAGAGCTGCTCGATTTGGTAGTATCGGTCGGTAAGAGTGTGCAAGAGAATTCACGGGTCCTTGACACCATGTCGGAGATTGTCAAGAAGGTAAGACCAGCTAACTTGGGATGGGCCATTTATAATGGAGTTTGCTCGTATTTCAGGGAATTGAAACAGCAACTGCTGATCTACAGCGTGAATCCGACGAGAAGCTCTGGCAAGAGGGTATCTTGCGACATGTGCCTGTGGTCGGACGAATGGTGAATTGGTGGTCGCCGCCGATTAAGGAATCCGGCATCAAAGGCAGGAGTTTGAACCTTACCCAAGGTGTCGTCGAGAGCACCGAGAACATCTACAAGTAAGCTTAACAATTCTCCACTTGTCTTCAGTGATTTATCCTGATTTCCCTAGATACCATATGCAAATGACGGGTGCGCCCAATCAGCTGCCTGCGAACAAGTCACCACCAACACCCATGGTACAGACACCGGTCGGAACCCCCGCGGTTCCGCCATCCTTCACAACACCCTCGGCCAATCACTCCCGTACCGTCAGTCAAAGCAGTGGCGCGTCCTCTACCGTCGCGGAACCACCTGCCAATCCAGCCGCATCACCAAATCCCAGCAACTAATCCCTTCCTTGCCACCCCCCATTCGGTTCTTCTTTCCCAAACTGTGCATAACAGAAGCAGAAAGCATATATTTAACCGCGGTATTGTAGTCTTTAAAACGATATTTAACTAAGAACTGTTTTCGTCTGGCGTGACCTCTTTCGTTATTTTACATTTTATAGAAAACAAACAGTAGACCCTTCAATTAGCTAAAGTTGCAGTAAAAATAAACGAAAACGTAAATCAAAAAGGAAACAAAATTAATTTCTAAGCCAATCCCTGTTCGAAGGGACGTTTTCCAAGTGAATTAATGTTACACCCAATGGGAGCTTAAAATCGTAGCGAAACCTTATGAACTTAGGGGAATCCATTCCAAAAACCGTATCGGGAGTTTTGTAATGCTAGGACGAGTGTGGTTTTGCTATCGAAAACCGTCAAGGACACTCGAGTAGATGTATGTTTTGTAAGATTTTTAGGAACTTTAATTTGGATCAGAAATTTGTATGAAAATAGATTTTATTTTGGTTAACAAGGTATAGGATATAATGGGTTAGGAAACAACATCTCTGGAATTAACAAATCTTTTACGAACACACTATGCAGCAGGACGTTCAAAGCATGAGTCATTTCACAGGTTCACATATTAAGCGCCCAGCAAGCTGATCGGCTTGTGATCTTGCTTCTTTCATCCCTTCCGATCCTCTCATTTCCGACGCCATTCCACCAGCCAAAGTGAATTCAGCTTGTTAACCGATGTCTTTTCTGAAAACACTTGATGATGGTGGCCATCTCCAGTCCATTGCACTCACTTCGTCCTCGCTCTTTTCAACCAGACGTAAGGTAAAAGCGATCTTAAATTATTTATTTTATCCCTTTCTTCGTCCTTATCCTGTTTTGTGTTTTGTTTTTCATTTTCTCCATGTCCTTCGATGGTCGTTTAATCTAATCTTAGTCCTTAATGTAGCAATGGAGCAATATACAGGCAATTTACATACGAACTGAGAAAATACGTTAGCAAAACAAATCTTTTTGTTTTTTTTTTCTAGTAAAATGAATAACTTATCCAATAATCCAAACAAAGTCTATTGCTGAATTTGCACAATAAAATTATAAAATTCAAGGAAATTAGTTGTTTCATTTGTAATCAGAGAGTGGATCATATATTCTCAAAGCACATTTCGAAGTCACCTTTCTTTTTGATCACAGTAGTAAGCCAGGTAAGTAAGCCCCTTCGCTCCTTGTCGGGGCGGAGGGGCTTAAGAAGTCAATGACCTCGAACTAAGACCCGGGGAGCTGAGTTTTACATGGATGAATGGACAAATAAATGGATGATAATGCTCGAGGTGGCACCCGCAAAAGCGGAAATCCACCCGCGATCTCCGTGATCGCAAGGATTCTGGAGGCCCCACCACTCATTCTTAACTCTCCGGCAGCCCGGAACGACACCGACTCCTACGGCTCATTATCCAACCACCTGGTTGGACTGAGCATGAGTGGTGCAACCAACAGAGGCGCCACCGACGATGGCGCGGCACGGGAAACCGCTAAGGTTGAACGAGCCCCAGAATTGGGATGTACTGTAGATTGTACTGCTAAATGCCAAAAAAGGAAGGAGAAAGAGGCGTGCCTGAAAATCGTGCAAAGAGGCTGGCACAGCCAAAGGCACGAAGGATGAAGGCGAACCTTCAAAAGCAGTCAAGAAGTTTAGATCGGTGGAGGTATCCACTACCGAAACCCATCCGATCCTCTCATCTGCAGCCCCCGCACTTTTTGGCGGCGCACAGCGCAGAAAGCGTCGGTGGCTACTAAAGGCTGCTGCAGGATACACAAGCATGCCAGCACTTTCGGCATGCGCCTCAAACACTCCTCCTCTTATTGGTGACGGTCAAATCTCCAATAAGAGCGTGCCAGGTTCCAAAACTGACGGAGCTAGAGGTGTTTAGGGTTCTGTTATGGCCGGCGCCACCACCGAAAAAAAGGCGATGATGCTGACAGACAAACTCTGATCGCAGAAGGCAAAGCGGTTTTGGATCCCAACAAACCTCAAGCTGGCAGAGCTGTTCGAAAGCGACGTCGGTAGGGAGCAGGAGCTCGAACCGAAAAAGTTAAGAGGGTGATGTCTCCTCCTCTAACGTGGCGGCGGGGAATCGGAGTCCGAAGGTAGATGCGACGATCAACAAAGATCAAAGCAAAAATCTGAAGACGGAGACGGCCAAAGACTGCTCGTCGGAGGCGGGCACTTCACACAACAAAACCCTTTCCTCTGGAAAGGAGATACAAGTGACCGTAAAGAGTCGCGACAAACACCTCTCCTACAAAGAGGCAGCCATCTCCTCAGAAAAGGTCAGGATAGGGAAAGCTGGCAGTAACAGCAGAATGACCAGCGCAGATTACCAACACTGCGAGGATCATCTACTGGAGTTAGCTTCAGCAACAGGCTTCTGTATTCACGCGGAGAGGTCCGCTTTGATGAATGGTACCTTCGTGGTGAGCTGTTCCTCACAGCAGACATCTGCCTGGATCAGGAGCATGGTGCCGAAAATCCCTCACCTCGAAACTACTACCTATCAGATAGTTAGTCTCCCAAAATTAACGCGCGCCATCTGCTGGACTCCGGGAAAACCTGGAAACAAGCTGAAAGTGCTGACGCTACTACGTGCGCAGAACCCGGGACTCGACACGAGGGCCTGGACTGTCTATTCCTACAAAGAGAAAAAGGGCTCTCTGAAAAAAGGGCTTCACTCTGGTTGAGGGATTGGACAACGGCTTTGTCGAGACCCTGAAATCCGCGTACGACTCTTATTCCTACTACGGCCATGGTAGGATTTTATTCTATTTCGATGTCAAGTAGTCGAAAGCTGTGATTTCCACTCAGATCAAGCTACAGCATTGCAAGGCTGTTACACTTCGTCGTGGCGTCTGCTTACTTCCCTTACGACTCGGTACTGCCCTCGCCACCTAAGGCGATTTCTGAACTCGTAGAGTACTGTGAAGCCAGAAGGATTGGACTCATCATCTGAGAGGAGACCATCTTTTAAACATCATTCTTTCGTCTGACCTTATCATCAACAATGTTGGCTCTCAACCAACCTTTGTGACGGCGAGTCGACAGGAAGTGATTGACCTAACCCTGTCTAATAGGCATGTGAAGGCCATCACTAACCGGAGAGTCTTACCAGATGTTACGCTGTCAGACCATAGATATATCGAATTCCAATTGCAGCCCAAGCGGAATCCGAGAAAGGCGGACTGGGTGCGATTCAGAGAGGAGCTAGAGAAATCCACTCAAGGCCCGCCTAAACTCAAAACAAAGCAATTGGTGGAGGATGCCGTTCATAACCTGAGCAGCGCCATCACGAACTGTTTCGAGCTCGCATATCCCGTCAAAAAACCCCCAGCAGAAAGTCGATTCTCTGGTGGAACGCTGAGCTCCAATGTCTTCGCAGGGAAGCCAGAAGTCTTCTGAACAGATCGCTTAAATCGAACTCGGAAGATGACTGGAATAAATATCGATCGAAGCAGAAGGAATATAAGAAGCTTATTCGTAAATCGAAGAATGATTCCTATAAGTCCTTCTGCGAAGAGATCAAATTCCTGAGCGCGACCAGCAAGTCAGGAAAATCAGACTGTCATCGGCTCGTTGCACACTCCCTCATTGGAAACTGCGACTGAAGCGATGAAAACAACTCGGCGTAGCTGGTATGTTGCGTCACGCGTGGCAACTACTGAGGCCATTCAAATTGCTGTGGCATCTTTCGATGGCTTCAAGTCGCCGGGCACTGACGGGATATATCCTGTTATGCTGCAAAAAGGTGTAAGACATCTGCTTCCTGCTCTGAAAAGAATTTTGCTAGCCTGGCACTTGCCTACATACCTCTTCCTTGACGCGCGGTGAAAGCGGTCTTTATTTCCAAAATAGGGAAAGAAGATTACTCAATCGTCAAGAGTTTTAGACCAATCAGTCTAACATCCTTCTTGCATGGAGAGATTAGTAGAGTTGCGCGTGCGCAAAGCTGCCCTTGGAATGCATCCTCTCTCGGACATGCAACATGCTTATCAGCGCGGAAAATCCTGCGAGACTGCGCTTCAAACCTACTTGAAAGAATTGAATGCGCTCTCGAAAAGAAAGAGTACGTACTAGGTATTTTCGTCGACATTGAGGGAGCTTTTGATAACGCTACTTTCGACAGCATGTGTAACGCTGCTAGACGGCATGGTGTAGATGAAGCACTGGTTTTGTGGATCAAAGCAATGCTTGTGCACAGGACAGTGTTTGGGTCCCAGGTCACTCTGGGATCCCAGGAAATGAGATATTCGATGAACTCGCTAGAAGGGGTTGTTAAATATCAATAAATATCAAGGGCTGAGATGAATTTCGGCATTGGCGCTGGCATCTTTGGACCAAATCAAAAGATATCGAAGGCCCTGGAAACTAGTCCTAGTATCTTTCAAGCCGAAATATACGCCATCCTAACGTTAACCTAAGCTTAGAGACTGGCATAAGAGGTATAACCATTAATATACTCTCAGACAGTCAGGTAGCGCTCAAAGCATTAGGCTCGTATAGTACGAACTGCAAATACGTCAAGGAAAGCCACGACGCCCTGCAAGATCTAGGCAAAAGAAATAAGGTCAAACTCTGGCCAGGTCACAAGGGCATTAAAGGCAACGAAATCGCCGACCAACTCGCTAGGAAAGGTTCCAGTGGGAAATTGAGAAAAATCGCAACATCTTTTAGAACAACGTTCAAGGAGTCCGACAACCGAAAAGATTCCTACTGCACTCTATCAATATTTGCAGCTATCTTTTGGGACACTGTAGTCTGAGTTATCATCTTAACAAAATTAACCTCTCGTCTGGAACAAAGGGTCGTCTATAGGAAGAGGAAACTGCAGAACACATACTATGCGAGTGTGCTGCCCTTTGCCATCTTTCGAAACGTATCCTTCTTAGAGGTCGATTTACCACGTTTGAGAACGTTAGCCAACTTGCTGGTCGCGCTCAGGGATTTGATCTCTTCCCAGAAGGGCTTATAGGAATCATTCTTCGATTTACGAATAAGCTTCTTATATTCCTTCTGCTTCGATCGATATTTATTCCAGTCATCTTCCGAGTTCGATTTAAGCGATCTGTTCAGGAGACTTCTGGCTTCCCTGCGAAGACATTGGAGTTCAGCGTTCTACCAGGGAACCGATTTCCTGCTGGAGGGTTCTTTGAGGACATGCGAGTTCGAAACAGTTGATGATGGCGCTGCTCAGGTTATGAACGGCACCTCCACCAATTGCTCCTTGGTGAGAATTTCAGTGTTCCATATAGTTATGATGTGCCCAAGTAGCTTCTCTGTTAACTTTTTCCCGCATTGTTTCTTGTTTCTTTTACTTCCTTAATAGTTGGCAGTTCTACCTAATTTCTGCTCTGGATAACGCCGTTTTCCATTACTCCTGACTCTCAACGTACATACGGCAGTTTATCGACATGTATCCTTCATTGGGCTGCAACTCTTCTGTTGTCGGAAATTATTGGTATCCTTTTCATAGATCGTTTAACCCTGCATACAATACTCTCGTGTTTTTAGCTGCACATTCTTCCTGAATTTCAGCAAACTTTTTCCTTTGCCATTGTCGTTTTTACGCGTGGTCACTTTGCTATTTTCCAGAGCTTGAAGTACTAGAACATTACGGTCTCTTACTTTACCTCACATTCTTCGTCGAGCCTAATTTATTTTCCGCTGCCTCCTTTAAACACTTTTATTGATGACCACGCTGCTCCTATCTGTCGTGTTTCATCGTTCGTTTCTATGCCACCTGGATACGAGGGTCTGTGAATTTGGATTCGGCTTTTAATTTTGGCCATGATTAGGAGGTGGTTCCTTTTCCTATTTTCGAGTACTCTCCTGAGTATGATTTTCACGTCGTTTCATAAAACGCCTTCTTTACCTTGGAAAAATGTATATATAGCGGTCGTTCTAAAGTAGTACGTACGCTACGAACGGAAATATATTCGTCCTTAACGGTCTTATCGATTGAAAGTCGAATTTCTTGTACCACTGCGATATCCGATTTATACTTACTAATTTCATTGAGTGTTTTATGAAAGCACCCGGTCTGTACAAGCTACTTACGTTCCACGAGCCTATCTTTAAATTGTGTGCATTGGCTTTAAATCCAGTATTTTAGCTAGTCTATGTATATAGTAGGCATTTGCTCTACCTTATTAGGATATTGTTCTCGCCTATCCATAGCTTTTGAATATTTCAAAGAAGACTCAAGGAAATATCCATTGAACTTCAAAATGATAATTGTTGAGGCTGTGTGGAAAAAGTGTGCTGAAGAACTCTTTATATTGCTCGTTTTTTTTTTTTTTTGTTTATAATTCGCGCAGGTTCAAGAGTGTACGCTCTTATGGTGTTTGTCACACAACCTGGACAGGGTGCAGATGGTTTGTGTCGAAGATGTTCGTTCACTACTCTCCAAGGGTGGTTGTCCTATATAAGATTTGGGAGATTTTACTGAATTTTGCGTTGGTTGTAGTTCTAAGTAACTCTTTTGTTTCCATGTCATTAAGGTGTTATATTGGAAATGCACACACAGAGAATGAATTTTGAAATGATTATGCTGCGATTGTTATGCGTTCGTCAGCACTTTTTGATCATCTCTCATTCACAACTAATGTTGTCGCACAGTTTTTCCGTATAGGAATTGCTCTTGACTTTGGACGTACTTGAACTACAAACCTTCGGCCCAACAGTCGGTCATGATTACCATTGCATCACGACCACCCCCCTATAGCTTTCTATAAGAATTATTGGGGCATACTAGAATGAAATTAGAAAATTCAAAAACTAATAATCATCCATACAACTTGAGTTATTTTATTTTCATTTTATTATTTAACATATTAGTCATATATAATAATATTTATATACTTTCTTGCATTATTAAACATTTTATCATGATACAATAATAATAATAATAATAATAAATTAAGACCTGCGCCTTCTCCGCCGATTCGATTGCTCATCATCCCACCACCGGAGCACAGACAGCGCTGAAAATTATGTGTTATCGCTAATTAATTATAAATTAATCACAATATTAAACAAAAGCCTGACCATACACATCGAAGGACTTAAAAGTACAATAGTAAGAGGAGAAGTTAAACCAACAAAAATGAAACTAAGACGCTTATGAATACTTTTCTACCTTTCTAGCCGTTTAGTATTATTTTACATGGTCGCTACGCATTTTGGTCACAACGACAATGAAACAAAAAGGATAAACAAACCACAAACATCTACAGACATAGGACATTTCACAGTTACATATATTGATAAATACACGATTTCGTTTACTTGATTTTATACTACAGAATAGTATCTTATCGGTTCGTCTAAGTATTACAACATTCAACACTGAACTATAAGCGAATATAAAAAATTAAAAAAAAATTACAATTCTATTGTACAATGGATAATACAATATATAAATTTAATATTTTTATTTCTTGTTTTCTCTTGTATATTTTGCTTATATAAATGTTTGTTAATTTTACTTTAAAATGTTGGCTTAAGGTTGATAAATATTTATGTTTTTGTTCTTATCTTTGTCTTCTACCAGTCTACTTAATTGTTGTTTTGAATTCGTGTTCTCGTTTTTTATTTTCTTATTTCTTTTATTGAAAAGTAAAATTCTTCTCTACTATTGCTTTTAATATAATTTTATTTTTATTAAAAATAAAAATTCATAAAAAAGGAGGTTCCAAACGCATGCGATACGATTGTGTATATTTGTTGTTGGTGTAAAGAAAAAATTGTTTTGTAAATTGTTTCAGTATATAAAAAATTTCGATGTTGTTCCCGGTTAATCAATAAATTTTTTTATAATTTTTCCTTTTGTATATTTTTATTTTTATTCTATATGTATGAGTTGCCGTTGGTTGAAATGAAAAAAATATATAAAAGATTTATTTCCACTTGTTTTTATTTGTTTGCTCAGTTAACAATAGAACTACCAACTGGTCAAAACGACTAATTGCAAATTTTCTTCTAAGAATATTTGAATTTTTCTAAATATATGCCAGCTTGAATAAAGGGTTTTTCAATTAGCGCGGGGTGATGTTGGCGGCCCGTGGCTACCTTGTTATTTTGGTGACATCTGTCTGTTGTTTATTATCGAGTTGCTGATGCCAAATCACTATGGGAAGTTACACGATTGGATTACACGTCTAAAGGATAAAACTTGTAATCAAAATGAGTGTTCGTTAGTGCAAACGTTGCGCGCGTTGTGCCGATTTTACGGTAGACTTTGTGGCATTCGACTCTTCAACGTTTAGTTGCCAGATTTGAAACGACCAGTTCAGCGGTAGATCAGCCAACATTCGTACGTCAGAGGAACGCTGGATCGGCCGAGATAGTCGCAGTAGAACCCGGGGCAGTAGACTCTTCGCCATGCACAAGATATCGGCTTTTCGCAGACTTCAACTTGGCGAATTTTTACTTGGGCCGTAGTACAAGTTCCAACTGACTCAAAGTTCATGAGCATGACCATAGACAACGTTTGGAAAGCACCCCAATATTGATCGGAAAATCATCTTTAGCGACGAGGCGCATTTTTGGACGACACCAACCTACACGAGGGTCATCAGCTGACAATGCATCCTTACCGTATGGTATGGATTTTAGACAGCGTCTTAGGCCCATACTTTTTTGAAAACGAGGTTGGTGAGGCAGTCACCGTCAATGGCCCAAATTGAACCATATGGAGCTATGTGGTTCCAAGAGGATGGCTCAACGTGCCACACACCGGACACCACGATTGACATTCTGCATAAACGATTTGAGGGTAAGACTATCTCTCGCAGGGGTGACTTGAATTGGCCACCAAAGTCATGTGATTTAACCTGGTGAAGATTTTTCGTGTCGGGTTTCGCGAAGCCGCAGGTCTATGCGGATAAACTACAATATAACGATACCCTTAAGGTGAACATAGCACAGGCCATCGCTGGATCTAGGTGGAAGAGTCATTGAAAATTGTAGCACTCGGTTCCGCGCCACCGTAAGAAGACGGGGAGGGCATTTGAACAACGTCATATTCCATACATAATAACATACATGGGCCATGGAAAGACAGCATCACGATACCAGGAAAGTAGGGGAATCACGCTTCTTAATGCAGTGCTTAAGCTTTTTACCAAAGCCTGCTTGCATCCTACTGCACGATGTAATAAAGATCTAAACACGGATAACAAAACATATATTAAGACCAATAAAGAGATGTCAGCCACTGAGGCTTTTATAAAATGGACAGCATACTCTGACTGAATAATTTCTATTAGACTCCCCACGAGAGCACGTAAGATGAGAATAATCCACCAACAAATGTAGAAAATATTGAAATCGAAGAAGCCTTTTACAACAGCCTCTCAAAAGTGTTGAGCAGGGTTAATAAAAATGATGTAATTATCCTGATGGGTGACCTGAATTCACAAATTGGCCAATGCAACCTGGGCTGGGGGGTGGTTATTGGCCAGCATGGTTTGGATAAGCTTTCGCAGAACAGTGAGATGTTCGCCGATTTATGTCTTAGTAACAACCTCGTTATTGGTGGATCGGTTTCAAACACAAATGTAACCATAAAATAAATTGGATGTCTCCTGACCATAGCACCAAAAACCAAATCGGCCAAATAGCTATAAGCCGCAAATGGCGTAGCACTCTTTTAGACGTCTCCTTCTTCATCTTCTTT
Organism: Merodon equestris; assembly: GCA_958301585.1. NCBI lineage: Eukaryota > Metazoa > Arthropoda > Insecta > Diptera > Syrphidae > Merodon > Merodon equestris. The sequence goes on along the minus strand of OY284415.1, from coordinate 18,126,859 downwards.
TAGCAGTAGTTCATCTTAAAGTCGCTGCCAACAAAAGGTCCCACAGAGGTTCGACATAGTAAACCTTGTAAATGAGAGGACGTCCACTAACATGACAGCTGCCTTGATCTAACCACTTGCAGACGAGTGGCAGTCGGTTAAGCAGGTGTTCTTAAAGTCAGCTGAAAATCAAACAGGCTTCAAAGTGAACAGACCCAAATGTTGGATCTCAAAGCACACGCGGGACTTAATAAAGGATTGTAAAACAGCAACCAATCAATTAAAGTGTGCTAAGACCCACACAAAGAACTTAAGAAAAGCCCAAGAACGGAGAGATGAATCTGGGGTGACAGCCTAGCCAGCAGCCTACGCAACCTTAATTACACTATACACTACGTATATTAACAATCACCTCATTCGAGGCTAAAAGACGAAAAATCATTACAAACTTCAGTTTATTCAGCAATTTCGACGCTACCCACCAAGACGTGACATCCCAACCACATGTCCAGACGAAAGAGAAATAGTAAGCGCTATAAAAACACCGAAACAAAGATCCCGGACCAGACAACAGCTGACTCCCTGATGAGTGTCCGAATTTTGCTCCCTCTACTAAAAGACATATGGACCTGTAAAGGGATCCCAGAAGAGCTGAAATTCGTAACCATTCTTATTCCTAAGAAGGGCAATTTGTATGAATGCAAAGTTTATCCAATCCCCTGAGCCGGCCTAAGCTACTCATGCTACTCATCGATCATATCAACACTTTGAAAATGATCGTGGAGCAGTCTGTCGAGTGACGCAGACCACTTTACCTTTGCTTCAACGACTTCGAGAAGCCGTTCGATACCCTTAGGCATGATACAATATGGAGACCTCAAGCATGCAAAGGAGTACCTGAAAAAATTATAAATATTATAAAGGAACTGTGACACGAAAATATTCTGAGCAACGGTATTAAAGTGCAGACTGGAGCTAGGCAGGGTTGCGTATTATCACCGCTCTTATTCAACTTGGTTTTAGACCTAATAATGCGGCAAGCATCTGCAGAAAACAGAGACATATCCTGAGGCATGGGTGGCAGCCTTGAGGATTTGGACTATGCGGATCACATTTGCCAGTTAGCCACCGTGCAGCACAAACAGGCCTAAAAATTAACGTCGCCCAACTTTCAGATCTGCGACTTTAACGTTGAAGTAGTGGACGAATTTTTTTACCTCGACATCATCTAAAACTGGCGGCTCAGCAGTTGACGTACGAAACTGAACATTAAGAGGTCGCGTCGCCTTTGCTCGTCCTTGGTATGCTGGACAAAGTGTGGAGATCATGTCGCATATCCAAACGAACGAAGATAAACATTTTCGAATCAGATGTGCAGACGCGACACTGCACGAAACACAACCACTGCAGGTATTCATCAATCGTAGCATCCGGAAGATCATGCGCATATTCGGGCCCAACACCAACATAACTACTGACTTCTGGGATTCGACGGAGTGAGTACCCACTACCCATCTACAGGGCAAGCCCCATGACAACATTACAAGATAAGCACTAGAATCCACAAAGCAGCCGCAGATGCAGTTGACCATCCAACACGTGGAAGCAATTAGTTGAAGCAAAGGCGCTCCAAGCAGAAGCGCTCCAAGCAGAAGCGCTCCAAGCAGAAGCGCTCCAAGCAGAAGCGCTCCAAGCAGAAGCGCTCCAAGCAGAAGCGCTCCAAGCAGAAGCGCTCCAAGTAGAAGCGCTCCCAGCAGAAGCTGGACTTTCAGCTCGAACAAAAGCGAGGCGTAAAGTTGTAATCAATAAAGTTGTAATCCTATTCCAACAAAATATGAAAATTCATCTGAACCAGGAAACTATTTCTTGATGAACCCTAGAAGTTCTCATATAGGAAAGCCTTGATAAAGAGGTTTCTTCTTCTTAGATGGCGTTACAGCTCACGGAGAGCCAGAGCCTGCCTAGCCTCTCTCATTCACTTATGTTGTGTACGATTTGTTTTTCACACAAGGGAACGGGACCTACAATTTAATGCCGATTCCGAACGGCGAACGAAGAGAAGCTTTTTCAAGGCAAGTGTACTACGGGGGTTTTTGCCAGTACCCCGCCGAGGAGAGAAGCCGTATGAACATTCGATGGCGTTGATGTTATCGGTATTCGAACTTCGCTCATAGTGCGTCAGGCCCACTGCGCCACGGCGCTCTCGAAGGTTAAAGAGGTTTATGCAATGGAAATAAAACCACCAATATCTGTGCTGGTTGTTGAAAACATGTTTGTGGTAAATATACTTAAGAAAAAATCACTATTTCTAAAAATGACGGTCATGGAAATGTAAGATGTTGCCAACTGAATATCAAACCGGTCATTTTGGCCAACAAATGTGGGTAGTTCCAGTGTTAAAAAAGATTTTTGTATATAAATAAATCAAAAAAATGTTGTTTCGAGTTAGTAAAATGTTGTATGTAAATGTCTATAAGTAGGCAGTTGTCAGTTAGAGTAGTAGGAATATTTAGTAGAATTTTTTTTTCATTACTATTTTATTAAATATTTACTTTTTGTCACGGTTATAGTAGTTATACGTAATTTATTTTTACCAAGCATTGTCACTAAGTTAAGTTTTTTTTATTTTCTAAACCCTTACCTAAGGATAAATCTTTTTTTTTCTGTTATAAGCTTTTATAAATTTAATTTTATACTTAGGTTTATGTAGGTATAAAATATTTAAATCTATTTTATATTGCAGCCGCCGCAAGTGTAATCTGCTTAAATATTGAGCGTGTTTTAGGCGTTAGCGTTCCACGAACGCAAGCCCGGGTTCGCGAAGAGCCGCTCATTATTTTTGTGCAGTACGTAAAATTGTTTAAAACAATAAAGAAAGAAATTAATTAAATGCTGTTATGTTGATTATAATTATTTTTTTTTTTTCAATTAATTTATGCGCTTAGAAATAAATTTGTGCTTTAACTTTGCCATTTTATTTTTATAATACAAAAATTACACTGCGAATGAGAATTTACATCCGACTTTTTGCATGCATAATGGTATTGATGGGGTCCTTTACGGCAATATTTGCTCAATCTGTTGACTCGAATTGGGCTTAGGGAAGGTCGGGAAGGTTAAGCCGCTGGTTCAATGGGCGATGTTATTTGTTTTTCTTTTTGGTTTCTTTTTTGGGGCCAACATTTTCTTCCTGATACGGCTACTCAACAAAAGTCTTCAATTGAAGGTCCATGCTAATAAAGTTTTTGCCTATTACTTACCTGATTTTCCAGGAGGGTTATGTGCCCCAAAAAGGCAAGAAATTAAGCTTTACATCGGGTGTTTGCATTCATTTCACATTCGAGAATATGTACACGCTCGAGTGTCTTAAGTAAAAGGATGATGGATGGAAGTCCATGATTAATTCATGACCTCTTTAGCCAATCTCTGACATGAACCTGTCTCCTATGTAGAGCAGCCTTAATTTTCTTTTTCATATATCCTTCAGGAGACGATGTCACGAGGACCAGGTAATTGATATGAGAAGAAAGTGGTTACAGACCAGAAAATATTTTTTTTTCATAAAAATTGTTTCGATTTTCTCCCAGGATTGTGTGTATCCCCTGCTGTTGCTAGAAAAGCGCCGGAGTCAGTGCACCCAGGTCATTGGACGGGATTTAGGAGTTTCAGGAAAGTTAGGATCGAATGTCCTTTGGACAAGATCTTACCCAGAGTGGCAGTGCCTTGGAGGTTGTTGGTGCATTGACGGTACTCTATTCAAGTCAAATACTAAAAAGTTCGCCGCACAACTAGAACAACACACGAAACAGAGGTGTCGGAAGTCGAGCAGCAATAGCCATGACGAATATGGGGCAGACGAGTCATCAGCGTCGACCTGCCGAGATAACACGCAATTGGCCGAGTTTTTATTTTTCCAATTGGTGAATTGGGGTTCGAGCAATTTGAAACCGCGCACACAACTCGTGCGACAATAGACAATTTGAAGGAGGCTCTTTCGGGTCGTTTAAAATTTTGGCAATCTACACTGGTCGGCGAGATCGCCCGATTTGATCGCTCTAGACTTTTCTCTTTGTCACTTTTGGATACTTCGGAAAGTCCTTATCCAACAGAAGTGCGAGAATTCATCGAACTTCTGGCCAAAAGGATACATAATGCGATAAAAAAAGCCGAAATGGTTCACGGGATACGTGAAAGTGATCGGTTGCTATCGGAAACTTGTGTCGAACTGTGACTACTGGTTTCGAGTGTTGGTCTGCTAAAAAAGCAAGTAAGAACCTCTGCAGTGAAACACCTTGCAGCACTGTAGTTCAGGTCCTACTTCCACTTCTTCGTGGTACCATCTGGAAATCTTGCGATCATGGAAATAACTTACAGAAGAGGCCGAATGGTGAGTATCCTGTGCCACAAAACAGGATAAATTTCGATTGGGCTATGGTCTTGCAAACCGTAACCGGATAACACGGACCGTACTAATGTTGACGACCCTTGCAAAAAACGAAAAAAGGACAGTGATCTTCGGCTCTCTACGTGGAATGTTAGGTCCCTAAACAGACCAAGTGCAGGCGAACAACTTGTTAACGCCCTAGATTGGGCATCTAGGAAATGCGACGGAATGGACCGGGTAAAAAGTGGGTGAAAACTACGACGTAGTAGTTATACGTAGTATACTGCTTTGACTGCCATAGGTAGAGATGACAACGATTGTTCGGATGCTGATTTGCTGTTCGAGCAAACGCGCCATAACAATTCGTATCAATACTTAATTTACTAACAACGGCCTGGTCTGCGTCCACGCCCCCCTGGAAGACAAGGATGATTTCCACGATCTCCTAGACAAAACGTATTGACAAATCGTAGACAAAACGTAACATGTATGCCTAACGTATGTCCCATCTATGAAACAAAATTAACGATCTTTAAACGAGTCATCAGGAAGCACAGCCTCCCCGACCCCACATCCGATAAAAGACAGAGGCCATCGATCTTGCTACGGGGCGAAATCTCTTTCAAGCCAGTATGCGCTTCCGCACTTCGAAATACACGAAGGCACCTGGCGGTCGCCGATCAATCAGTTACTAACCGATTGATCACATCGCGATCGACGTCAGACACTCCTCTACTATTCTTGATGTGCGAACTTTCCTACATCACCGACTTGGACCCAATCTTGTAGTAGCCAATATCACAAGCGTAACGATGTAGAAAAAGAACACAAGCTTAGGGCGTCGGAAATTGTCTCTTTTAAGCTCTCTCATACACCCCAATCAGTCAATAGAACAACAATGGAACCTTTGCAAACAAGCCCTCGATAGAACTGCATCTGAAGTTCTGGGCTTCAAGGCTCCCCCACGACGAAATACGTGGTTCGATGACGAATGTAGAAGGGTTCACACACCAAAGCAGCAGATAGCAACATAAGCCTCTCAGGAGAAAGTAGAAAAGGCTGGCGAAGCGCGCGATTAAGGACTTGGGAAGGTGTTATTCCAGGTATGACGTGCGAAGGTTTTATTAACAGATAAAGCGATCATGCCAAAGTTATAAAGCTAGAACGGAAGTCTGAAGGGATGAGAACGAACACTTAGAAGTAGAATCGCAGTCGATGTTGAAAAGATCACAGAAAATTCCGGGCCTCTGATCTCGGCGAGGTTGAGATTGCCATATCAAAACTAAAGTCGAATAAAGCTGCAGGCGCAGATGGACTGTCTCTGAGCTCTTCAAAGCATCTGAAGGTTACCTGATTAGGACCATGCACCAGCACATCTGTATGATATGGTCATAGGAAAGCTTGGAGTCTCAGCATCGGTTGCCCGATCCGCAAGAAAAACGACCCCTTTGACTGCTCAACTACAGAGGAATAGGTCTCCTTAACATCGGCTACAAAATCTTCCCTGCCATTTTGTGTAAACGCCTGAAGCCTTTTGTAAATAAGCTGATAGTACCTTATCAGTATGGCTTCATGGCAGGGTAGTCCACAATCGACACTACGGTAGATCCTGAAAAAAGCCAATGAATTTCAGGTCGACACTAACGACCTATTTATCGAATTTAAAGTCGCACACGACAGCGAAAGGCGGGCTATACAGCGTCATATCTATTTTTGACATTCCTGCTTAACCTGTCAAACTATGCAGGATGACTTTAGAGAACATACACTGCTCCATCTGAATCAGTGCAGACCTGACCGATCATTTTGATATCAAAAAAGGATTTACGCAGGGCGATGCGCTGTGTGATTTCTTCAACATCTGCTAGACGGCGCAGTAGCATGGACCCGAAAGCGGGGAAGCCCTGGGGAAGATTCAACCACAAACTTTACAGGTTGTACAGCGACATGAATCTAGTCAGGCGTCTAAGGATTCAACGCATTTAATGTGCCGCACACAGATGAAAGGGGACCTCAGCCAACTTGGTGTGCGGCACAAGAAAGAGCTAACGAAAGACCATGCTAATTGGAGGAGCATGCTGGTTGAGGCCCACGTTCACCTCGAGCTGCGCCGGAAAAGAAGAAGAAGAAGCCTTTGTCAAGGAACGTCCGGGACAGCCAAAATAGTTTGAAGATGAAGAATAGGCATTCGTCAAACGCATGACGAACTTGCAAAATCATTAAAAGTTGTAAACGCGATACTTTCTAGACGGTTGGAGGCATTGAAAATGATTCAAAAGCAAGGGAATCGGGTACCATTCGGGTTAAAACGAGAGGCGTCGAAATGCGATTTTGCATGTCCGAAATGCTGCTTAATCGCCATAAAAAAAAAACAAAAAAACTTTTACGCATCGCATTATTACTGGCAACGAAACATCATGTGTAGAGCCCGGTCAACCTACCAACCTACCGGTCAATCGACTGTAAAGTCAAATATCCATGCAGCCAAGGTAATGCTGTTAATTTGACGGGATCAGAAGGCAGTAGTCTATTATAAGCTGCTGAGAAGTGGACTCCTTTAATGACAACAATGATGCGTTTAAACCAAGCAATAAAGAAAATGGGAGACTAGGCACGACCAATTGATCTTCCATCATGACAATGCTCGACCACATGTTATGCAACCCATTAAAATTTACTTGGAAAAGGTCGGATGGTCGGGTCTTGCGCCATCCGATTACCACTTGTTTCGATCCATGAAGAAGGCCCTTTCTGGAACACGCTTCACTTCAGTCGAAGGTATCAAAAACTGGCTCGATTCGTCTTTCGGCTAAAAAGTGAGGAGGGTTATTGGGCCGGAACCATGGATAGCCAGAAAGATTGAAAAAAGGTCTAAGCTAGCGATGGATAATACTTTTCCATCCATTTTATTTAAATAAAGTTTTTTACTATAAGGTCCCTTAAAATTAATGCTTGCACCCGATGTTCCTAAACTCCTTCGCTAAAACTTCAACACCAAAAAATCGATTTAAAAAGTCTTCGATCCTACTGCGATTCTGATGCCCATTTATACCTTCTAAGCTCGATATCCAGAGACCCAATTAAAGGAAATAATCCTGTCTTCCTAATCCTTTGTCACCATCTCATCGAACAAGCAAATTAAGCCAAGGAACCCTATCGCTCCATATGCATATTGGTTTCAAGACAGACTGAAGTGCCTTGTCGAAGTATCTATGCTAACAACTACACAAGGAATCTACATATTCGAATTACAATATAAATGTTTGGTTTTTAATTAATGTAAGTAGCCAAGTAACCTTTATACAACCGCACAGTACCTATACAATACGTTTGGTTTGTGTTTTGATTTGATTTCTCTCTTATATCGATCTATTAATCACAACTTTAAAGTATCCATCCCCGATCCGTCGGATTGCAAATTATTTTTAAATTAATTAATTTTTTTTTTTTTTAATTTTTTTCATCAGCCTGTAGCGTAATTTGCAAGATTCGAACTTCGATCCGACAGAAAGCAAAATAGATTAGAACGTCATCTTGGAAAACCGTGAGGTTCGTCTGTCCTGAGCAGCAATAATCGAACTAGACTTGCAGTTAAGCTATGTGCACTTACAGATATCTTATGTCCTACCAGTATCAGTAGCAGCTTAGGATGTAGATTTATTTTTTTTTTGTTTTGTCTTACAGTTCGGTCACAGCATAGTTGGAGTCATCGTTGAGCGCAGGTGGCGGTGGCAGCGGTAAATCCGGTTCTTGATCACTTCCATTAGGCGCAGTTGTTGTTGTTGTGTTCATTGGAGTGGCAGCCTTGGGTGGCGATGCACTCATACTAACCGTTGACGGTGGAGGTGGTGATTTGGTTTGAGCATTTGTTGCACCAGTTTGAGAGGGCGGTGCAGCCGTCGTTGATGATGGCGGTGGTGGATTTGATGTATTACTCAGTTGACCGTTCATGTGAGTGTTGGTACCGCTTTGAGATTGCGATGTTGGCTGTGATGGATTCGAGTCGATTCGGGGCGGTGAAATGACCTTCATTTGAGGCGGCAGTTTCATCGGTGGTCGTTGCAGTGTTCTGAAAGTAGATAAGATTTGTCCACTGCTGAGAATTGCAAGATTAATTATTTCGTAGACACTATTTGGTTTAATCTTAAGAACTATGAGGCATGGGGTCCACGAAGACCTTAGGGGTCAATTGTGATTGGAAAAAGGTAAAATCTCATTGTCGCTATAATAAATGGCCTAAGTGAGGAAAGAAAGATGACGAAAAAATCCCTTTTTCTTCAAAGTAAGACTAGAGTCTTGAAATAATTGTTAACATAAGGATAATCTCATTAAAATTGATGATCATATGGAGAAATTCCTTATTCCAACCTTAGGTATATCGATTGAGGAATATATTTATTTTTCATAGGTCATTCACATGTCATTATCTCCATTAATTTTATACAGGGTGCGCCATCTCATATGAGTCGATGTAAACTTCGAATAACTTCAGGAGTTGTCGTAGCGGAAGGTCTGTAGTTCAAGTCTGTCTATAGCCAATAACAAAATTCCTATATGGCAAAAAACTGTGCAACAACATCAGTTGTGAATGAAAGAAGGCATAACACTCGCACTATATGATTCCTTCAAAATTCATACTCTATGCATTTCCAATATAACACCTAAGATGGAAACCAAATCTGTGAACTACAACCAGTGCGACAGATTCAGTCGAGTGTCTCGAATCCTATCTAAGACAACCACCCGCGGAGAGTAGTGAACATACATCCCAAATCCCAAGATATTTGACTACATTTTGTTTCACCAGTCCGGTCCAAAAATTGAGAGCCTACACAATTTTTTCCAGTGATCTGACAGGCCCTAGACAAAGACGTTCTGAGTAAAATAGTAAAATAGATTCTGATTTCGGGAAGTTCACTGACTTTATTCGTAGTCATGCTGAAAAAAGATGACAATGACGTCGATCTTTGAGCCTGACCCAACATTTAGGTCGTATGCATGCGCTATAGAATAGTGAAGAGAAACTTGCAGATTGCTTCGATCGGCGAGTTCACCTTACTTTTTGGCAAGAAGTCACGGTGGCAATTTTCAGAACGAATTTTCTGCCGGTTAAAAATCATATATAGCAGTGGTTTACTACGGTTTCTATACGGTATCGAAAATTCTTTCCAAGTGAATCAGTCACTGAATAATATGCACTAATCATTTACTATGCATTTGCAAGCTATCCTGACACCAGATTGGCCAATATATGAGACCAAACACCAACTTTTCGTACTTTTACCCCAAGTCCGGGTCCTTTTTATTGAAAGAAAGTTTTTTTTCGGGTGCTTAAGGGTGCTTTTAGGGTGAGGTTTCACGCTTTCATTCACTATTTTCCAATTTGTTTCAGGTTGTAGGCGAACCACGCATAAACGCTGGGCACTTTTGTCTTTTTTTATATTCGCCTTGAGGTCATTGAGATAAATATCTGGTTCACTAGATTATTAATAAAAAAAAATTTCCCCGATGCGTCGTCAGAAACCCAAGTTAGAAAAGCGGGAAAATGTAAGATAAGGGCAAAGCTGACTCTGAATCCACTTCATCCTCATCTATGGCTAGCTAGTTCGGTTACCTGTCCTAAGCAAAGCTTATAACGTATACAAACTGAACAAGGCTCAAAGATCGGCAGAGATCGCCACCATGGGGGTAATGAGATCAGGCCCTATCGAGGAACTTAAAATAATGCTGCACATTCCTCCAGAAGAACAATATAGTAACTGCGCGGCGCAAGATAAAGAATAAGTAGAGGGATCGGGTCACGAAGAGTTGAAGAATCCATAACGCAACCGATTGCTGATTTGGGAATTGAATTCGTAATATGCCTAGGTCGCAGATCACATGTACAGAGGCAATATTTGGAATGTGATAAGTTCCAAGCAGTTTTTGGTACACCAGATGGAAAACCTGATAACATCCAATTGAATAAAAGAAGATTCAAGTTCCGAGGAAATAATCATGAAGAACTTGATGCCGTCGCCGTATAGTAGGATACAGGAATGTTTGTTAATCACTTTATATCAGTAATAAATGAGTAAAAAGAAGTGGACCTACGAGGCTGCCTTGCGGAATGCCGTAAAAAACTAAGAAAGAGCTAGAGAAAGGGTGCAGGAACATTTTTTTCTAGCAATAGGGCAGGTAGATCATCAGTGCCAGGAATGAATTCATCAAACTGATTTAATTTATTTTCAATAATAACAAACAGGAGTCGACAGTACGAGGTAGAAATAGTTCAAGGAAGAAATTTCAGACTTAGGTACAAATGAGTCGTCGGCGAGAGACTGTTTGAAAAGGGTGCCGAAAAAATTTGCGATAGTGTTGATATTATTTTAGTCTTCGTCTTTGAAGAAAAGGGAGGTTGGGAAGTCGATAGATTTCAGTTGACAAATTGATAGAAGGACTTGGGATTATTTATAAGATATTAATTTTCGTGGGAGCAAACAACCTCATTTATTGGGCTTAATTCAAGCTAGGAAGAAAGGGAGAGAGGGGAGGGTGGTTAAAAAGGCAGATTTTTAGGCATGGAGTGCTGAGGTTGAAATCGAAGTAAGGATTCATTGGAGCCACAGGCAGTACGGGGGGTGAAAAGATAGAAGAGACGGGAATTTCGTACATTGCGGGAGTTAGTGTTGATAGAGACAGAGTTCTAGAGGGCCTCACAGTCAATGGTACCTGAAAAGGGCCGATGGATGAAAAGAATGTCAGATAGAATTCTTCTTTCTTCCAACGAGTTAATGTTGATTAGTTTAAGGCGGTCTTGGTAGGGTGGTAAAATCAAAGGATTGCACCAGGGGAGACCTCGAAGAACAAAACGTAGGAATCGGCGTTGGATGCTCTCGATTCTAGAAATGTAGCTTTTTTTGGTAAGGAGACCACACTTGAGAGGCGTATTCAAGAAGGGGCCGGACAAAGGTTATATAAAGAGATCGGGTAACGTAATGGTCCGAGAATTCTTTAGACCATCGCTTCACGAAACCGAATGCAGAATTAACTTTAAGGATTATCTCATCGATGTGTGCGCGAAAATTTAGCTCCTGGTCACATAATATGCCAAGATCGCGAATGACTTGAACACTGGAAATGGGTTGATTATTGAGGAAGTAGAGACGAGGAGGAGGTTTGAAGGTAATTGATTGGCATTTGGAAATATAAAGCTCTAAGCAATTTTTGGAACACCAGATGGAAAAACTAGATCAGATTGAATAAGGGAAAAGTCATGACTGGAGAAAATGGTCTTGAAGAACTTGGTGTCGTTGGCATATAGTGAGATGTGGGAATGTTTGATCACTATTTCAAGATCGTTTATGGCAAGAACGAAAAGAAGTTGACCTAAGTGGCTGCCTTGGGGGACGCCGGAGGAAGCTAAAAAGGGGTTAGAGGATGGAAGTTATCGATGGTTGAAAGGGAAAGGGGTCAAAGGGAAACAGAAGAGTTGAGGGGATCGGTTTTGAATATAAGGTCTACCCATGTAGTTTAGGACGCCATTAACTTGGCTAAGGTTTGAATCTGCTAGGCGATCTAAGAAAAGACATTCTTGGGCAGTAGTGGGATTGGTGGCAATATAAAACGATTGATCGTCTGATTGGGTCCATTTAAGATGAGGAAGGTTGAAGTCATCGAAAAGAAGGATTTCAACCGGAGGGTCTCTTAAATCGGTTATTTGGTCAATTGTGCTAATGGCGAGTTGATAGGATTCAATAGGTTGTGGGGGCAAGATGTAGAAACAAATGATGTATAGTGTCTTCTGGGGTAGAGCGATCGTAATTGAAACAAAGTCAAGAAGTGGAGAGGATGATATTGCAATAAGGGAAGAGTCAATTGTATTAAGGACGGCTAGTAGAACGCTTCGACAAGGGCAACCATCAGTGGGTCGGCTGAGTTTGTCATCGCGATAAACATTGAAATTTGATGGGTACAGTTCGAGGTTATTTATGCTGAGGATCAGAATTGCTTCCGTCAGAGCAAGTATCTCAGAGCATGTGACTGTTGGAAGACAGCTTGGGTTTTTGAACGAAGACCTTTTACATTCTGATAATAGAAGGTAAGAGGGATATTTTGACGGAGTGAGCAGGTTGCTGGGAGAGAGAGACAATTAGGCACGAAAAAACTTGTCGTGATCAGCTCTACTACGTTGAAGGTGCGATATATGTACGTTTTGAATGAATGTATTGGCGGAAAGTATCAAGATCCTTTGACACTTTTTGGGGCGAGATATTAAGGAATTCATGATATTTTATGAAGAAGCTCTTGAGGCTTGTGAAATCCGTGGGGAGACCTTCTTATTAAATCATAACGCTTGTGTTTGTTTTACCTTCATAACAAACCGAGTCTGATTTATCGTGGAGGTAAGCCAGAAAGAGACGAATGTTTTCATACGTCTTTTTATCTCTTAGTCGAGAAAGGGCGTAGCAACTTTGGGTGGGGTCAGCAGTTATCTGAGTAAGTTTAACTGGAGAGGATCAACAAAAGATTGAGGGGTGGCAGAGAATTGGGTAAATGGGGCAGAAGTTGTTTTAGGATAGACGAAGAGTTGGATGAAAGGGTGGGGTTTGGGTTGGAGGTAATAGGGGGATGGGTTAAGTATATGGGAGCTACGGAAATTAGGGTACTTGGCTCCGGAGGTGAGGTCAAAGTTAGGAAACGAATTCGGGGTAGGTGATTGGGATGGAGGCGTGAGGATAGTTGTTGGAGTTAGATTAAACGAAACCCGTTGATGTTGGGGTTTTGGCGGAGCAGTGGGAGACGGATAAAGGTGAGAAATGGATGGGTGTATAAAAGTTGGAAAAAGATTTGTTTTAAAGCTCCAGTTATGGTGGGATTTGGGGGGAACTTTGGGATGCTTATTGATATTAGAATTATTAGGTGGCTTGCTATAAAATGAGGGTGGAATATGGGAGGTGATAGACTTACGGCTAATGTTATTATTTATGTTTATCTTAGGCCTAGTCTTAACTATGTTATTATTCTGGTTTGGGACTTCAGGATCGGGTGATAACCATTTGGATATTTTAAGGTTACCGATGGTGAGGACAGAATCGAAAGGGTTACAGAAAAGCCATGCATATTTCGATGGGATGACACATTTAAAGCAGCGTGGGCTATTCCGTTTGTTATGCTGAAGATCGAGGCACTGCACATCGGCCATTGAATAATGTTGGCGGAAGAAATTCTTTAGCCAAAATATGTTGTAGTGCGGGGGGCTCCTTTTAGGTAGAACTCGGAGACGTTAGTATTTTTGAGCTTTTCCAGGCGACTTGTCCATTCGTGCTCAGTCCATGAAGGTCCAAACTGGTTGATTAATTTCCGACATAGTTGGAAAAGTCATTAGGGGATACAGTACGAAGCAAATTGTTCATAATTTGTTTCAATGTGTGGAGGTAAACGAAGTATTGTGTCGAAAACTGAATAAGGCGTCATTTAAGGTTAGGTTATGATCTGTAATTAGGAAACTAGCTTGGCGAAGGTGGCGACCCAGAAAGAGATATTCTTCAGAAGAAGGCAGTATAAGACGATCGTCTGATAAATTCAATAAACAAAGATTGAAGTCACCACAAAAAAGAATTTCATCAAAGGGATCGAGGCAATCAGAGCTTGAAGCTAGGATAAGTTATCAAAAGCTTAAGGCATAAAATAAAGGCTGGAGGCTTATGTATGAATCACATGTCATATGTAAGGACTTACCTGGAGTAGTTATTGGTGGACTCCTCCCGTTTCGGTGATTCGCCGGCATCTTTGGGAATCTCGGGCAGTGGACAATTAAGAATCGATGGCTTATACTTGGGATCGAACTTGCCACCCTGTCTTAACGTTGAACACTTGTAGATCTGCTTGTCACGCTCGTACATAGCACTATCTATGCTATTCGAACTGGGAACTTCGATTGTTTCGTTCGGTGGGGATTTCATCTGTGAACTGGACATCGATCCCGGATGCTGTTGCAGATGCGGTGGCAGTGGCTGTTGCGGCGGCAATTGATGATGCTGCTGCTGTTGCTGTTGCGGATGTTGACCATAAACCGTATGTGGCCCGTTGCTATTCTGCGAGCTCTGACGACGCATTGTCGCCGAATTCGAAACGTAAATCGGTGCCGGGCCCGATGTTGATTGATAGATGGAATGCGGATTGCCACTGGTCACTGGCATGGGTCCGAGTTGAGCTGGTATTTGCTGATAGATTTGATTTTGTTGTGCACTAGCTGGAACGTAAGGATATTGTTGCTGCTGCTGTTGGTGTTGCTGCTGATAATGGTAGTGAGCGTGAGCGGCCGCAGTTGCTGCTGCTGCGGCGGCATGCGAATGAGGATGAGGATGATGACAGTAGATGGGTTGTTGCGATGGCTGACGGTTGTTCATGTCGCTACAGGCTGATGATTTTCAGTAAAAATCATTTGCTTCCAATGTTTTGCATTGTTTGCTTAATGTTGCATATTTACCGTTATTGGGACCTAAAATTGGGACTTCGGTGAGTGGGAGGAGTGATGATGGGCACTTAAGAAGGAACTCACCAGTCAGATGTGTGGGGCTATGATTGTGCGATGGCAGTCTTCCCAAGGTATGGGTGCCCATAGCCCTCATGTTCTGCTGCATGTGCCCGTGACCCATCATGTCGTGTTGTTGCCTCTTCGACGGGTGCTGTAGGGTGTGCGAACCACTAATAGCTGGTGGACTGAAATGACTAGAAGAACAATGGGTGAATGGGAGCGGAGGACGATGGGTTGGGTGGTGATTGGCTTACCCGTTTGGATTTCTCGGTAACGTTCGGGCATTCATCATTTGCTGGTGGTTCTGTGGGGCTGGGTGGGAGATGTATGATGGTTCATCGACTTGGGCATAGTCGTTACGCTTTCTTATGTAAATCCATGTATGTGAGTCCACCCAAACCATGATGGTGAGCAAAATGGCAGCAATGAAGCTTGCAATCAACATGAGAACAAGACCTAGTAAGCCTCCTTCGCAGAGACCTCTTGCAGCGGTCAGAAAATTGTGATGAACCACTTTGCAGTCGACCAGAGCGGTTAGTTGGGTGAGTAGCCTCTCGCTGCTGTTGAGATCTGCATTCACGGCTCCCAATTTCGGTTGCAATCCTGAGGACTTAAAGAGCACGAGGGAGATTTTCATCACGGTTGCCATGGCGCTACGAGCATTATTTAACGAGTTCTGCGACTCCCTCAAGCGTTGAGTAAATGGATTGGTGTGTCCCGGCTCGCACTGAGTGTAATGAAGAAGAACGTTGGTCGGTAGATCCCTTGGCGAAGTGGAAACCAAAAAATCTGCGGGATTAATGCAAAGATCTCCAACGGCAACTGACGATGACAGATAGAGTCCCGACATAAGCCATGATCCTGTAACGGCCAGCAGGCCACAAACGCTAAATAGGATCAATGCGCAGCGGGAGTGTCGTGCGACTCCTACTAAAAGCACTGCGCAAAGTACGAGGAGAAGTGCCAAGGTCGCCACTGTCCCCGGCCACCGGATTAATTCCCATTGATCGCCACGCTACAGTAGGTAAATAAAACAATTAGTGAGTAAGGGGACCCTAGTATCAGGTTGACTTACCGAGAGGAACTGCGTCATAGAGATCCCCATCAACGGTCGACGAATGTCTCCAGCTGCGTTTGTGGCCTGAGTTACATTTCCCTGCACCACATTAAGCGACACGAACAAAATCGAAAGCGCGGTCTGGTTATTCACCGGCTGATCGAATATATCCGCCAATTCGACCAACTGTGGCCGAATGCGATTCTTCAATGTATTCTCCAAAATATGCGTTTGATTTCGAATGGTGGTGACCAGATTGTCCACCTTACGTCCAGCCGTAAGTACTTCTAGTAATCCATTGTGCAGGTCATCGTTACCGTAAAGTCCTTCAGGAAGAGAGTGAAAATAAATCATGAATCGACGTGATGAAGTTGAATGACTGAAGGAAATCTCAATCCTTTCGACCCACTAAGGAGCAAAGAAGAGCAAGGAAAGGAGGAAAAAATCGACTCAAACGAGGCAAAGAATTCCTCTTTAACAATTGTCTGACGGGCAAGACGATTTCCGCATTCTACACGCCTCGAGTAAATGCACGAATATCTTCCAACAATCTTTTAATGAGATTTTATCGGCAATCTGAGTATTATAGTCCCTCCCGCTTTGTCACAGGCCTCACACCGTCAGCGGGACGTCGTGCAGATTTTTATAAAACTTACGAGTACCTAGTCGTATTTGGGTAAGCTTAAGAACTTTGAAGAGCTCTCATTATTTGCCATTGCTGTTGGGTGGATTGATGGAACAGGATGAGACGAATGAAAATTTATGAAAATCCAATGACACACTGCATTTCTCGACTCTTTGTTGTGCAAAAATCAGGTTGCATGATACGTTCATACTAGCTTTGCCGCCCATATGTGTCCCCAATTTGGAGCCAATATATAGACGAGGATACGAAAATTAGGAGTGTTGCCAAAAAGTGCCGGGCGAGGTGGAAAGATATAAAGAAAAATCCAAACTAAGGCAGGAAACCGGATATACTATACAGGCAAGTGTTCTAATGCTCTTATGCTTATGCCCTATCCATACAATGCCGCAGTATATACGCGGGTTCGATGGAGTTATGTGTATGAAATATGAGTTCTGGCCCGGAATTGAGGCCAAAAGTCAATGATCGATATGTGGAATATGCGTATGTAAGCGAATGCTTGAAACAATTTGTAACGAAAACAAAATGGGATATCAAGGAGGGAGTTGAAGGAGTGGCTATCAAAGTAGAACGCGGCTCCAGATGCTTATCCCCTTTCCTTATTTGATTAATAGCTTCTCCGTCTACTTCCTGGGACGTTCTGACTCGACAATTCATTCGGATTATACGAGCCAAAGAAGTGAAAGTCAAGGATGCGGGCTTAGCACCTGAAATTGGACTTACCGGAAGGAATTTTGTGCTGTTTCGACATCACTAAATCATAATTAGTATGTAATTATAGTACAACGATATTAAAAACGGCTGAATTTGAATTTGAAATATTTTTAACACCCTTAAACGTACGACTATGTAGGTGCGGTCAGAATGGAGTGGGCTTGAGGAAGATTGGTGTCCTATGAATTCGGAGTATTCTATGAACCTCAGGGGGTTCATAAATGTCGACGTTGCTCTCATTGTTTGTGTTTTTTGCATTTCGTAGTTTATTCATCACGCTATTGGGGAATTAGGGTTGGTGCAAACCAGTGAATAAAGGGGATATTTCGCATAGGAGTAAACAATTCTAGCCCTTGAATATGAATAACAATAAAGGGAGTTCGAGGAATCGCCAATGACACATTTTTGGTTGTTTCTGTTACCCTTTGATATAAATATGATTCATTTTTGAATTTACGCTTAAACGAAATAGGAAATAAAAGGAATCCCATTGAACACAGTCTAACAACGCGACGATGGCATTTTATCAATAATTGTCCAAGTGAAGAAGATGACTTAACTAAAGGGGTTTCTCGATTGGCGCAGCTACATTTTGGGGGCTTGTGGCGTCCTTGTTGTTTTGGTAACATCTGTCAAGTCTATTGTTCATTATTCAGTTGCCATGACAAGTTATACGATGTAGCAGCACGTCCAAATAATAAAATTTTACGAGTATTATCGAAATCGGTGTTCGTTAGTGCAAACTTAGTGCGTTCCACCATTTTACGGCAGACGTGGTGGCCTTTGACAGTCGATGTTTGGTGGCCAATCATCAGTTTTCAATCAGCCAACTATGTACGTCAAAGGAAAGCCAGATTGGCCGAGAACATCAGCAGAATCCGGCAGTCGATTCCTTGACACAGACAAGAACTCGGCCTTTCGCAGACTCCAACTCGTCGGGCCTAAATCAGTACAAGATCCAACTTACCTGTAATGACCGGTGCCGAAACACACGCTCCCACGACGATCTCCAACAGACTGCCTTGCGCGATCGAAGATCCTGGGTGTGAGGAACACTATTTAGTAAGGGTATGAATGGCGAGAGCGTAAGCCGAGTGTCAGCTCAGAGCTCCTTCTCGCTGACAGGTCGCCACATCCCTCCGATTTTTTTTAGCTTCAGCTTCATCGACGAATCATCAGTCCGAGCATCATCTTCGATGTTTCTTTTATCTACACCAGGTGAGAGACCGTGAGTGCCCTCAGTTGTTGATTATTCTAAAGCAATCTGAGATTGAGTTGGAATCTTCTTTACATGGGTTACGTTTCGTCTGAAGATTTTTGCGTCTTCTCCTCGAACCATTACTTCGTTCAGGCCTCGTTCGACTACTTCAAACTCGGTTGAAGTAGGTAGTAGTATGTGCAGTCTGGGCTTCATTACTGTTTCTCCCGGATGGCCTTCATGCCTTTGTTCTAGTACTCTTTGTCGCAGTGCCGTTGGCATGACAGTTCTGGCCACGCGTAAAAGAATGTTCCCCATGGTGCACAACTCCAACCAAAATGGGAAGAACGTTTAACATTGGTTGTCCAATCGTCATTCTTTACACTTTTTACTGCCTCTACGAGTTCTTGATCAGTGTCGTTGAATTTTACTATCTCGATTATTGTAAGTCCGTGAGGAACCGTATTTTCGATCATTACACAAACGTTGTACTCAGTATTGCTGTCAAAAGGTTCAGTTTCTTCAATTATACACAATCTTGATAAAGAATCGGCTATGTTCAATTTAGCCGCCTGGTATATTACTTTAAACTTCAAGGATTGGAGTCTTAGTACCCATCTTTCTATCCGAGCTGGAGGCTTTGATGTCGGTTTGAAAATGGCCTCTAGGAGCTGATGGTCAATCACAAGCTCAAAAGTTATTCCCGCGAGATAGTAATAAAAACGTTCTACAGCCCAAACTAAAGCCAGACTTTCCTTCTCAGTTTGTGAATGTCTCCTCTCTACGGTAGAGAGGCTT
This sequence comes from Merodon equestris, assembly GCA_958301585.1. NCBI lineage: Eukaryota > Metazoa > Arthropoda > Insecta > Diptera > Syrphidae > Merodon > Merodon equestris. The sequence goes on along the minus strand of OY284415.1, from coordinate 18,107,564 downwards.
TTGCTGGCAAATGAGATGACTTGAGGGTTTCCATCTTGAAACTGCAAGAGGACTGCACTCAACAGGACTGGACCGAGTGCGATTCTTACTGTTAAAATAAGGCAGAGTGGGAATTTTCGCAAGAGAAGTCATTAATCGCTGGAACGCCTGTTCTTGTTTTTCGCCCCACATAAAGGGGACGCCTTTTTTAATAAGACTCCATAATGGTTCCGTAGCGACTGCCATATCCGGAATAAATTTCCCTAGATATGTCACAAGTCCTAAAAGCTCCTCATTTCCTCCTTGGTGTTTGGCGGTCGGAACTACAGAATCATTTTTACCTTGTCAGGATTTGTGCTAATCCCAGTTGCACCAGGTATATGACCCAAGAATTGAAGCTCTTGAACTTTCCAGCTACATTTATCTTTGTTAAGTGCAACGTTCATGTACTTAAAAACGTTCAAAACTGCTTTCCATTCCCTGTCATGCTCTTCCGCGGTGAGTCCAAAGACAATAACGTCATCTAAATACATAGTTCAAGGCATTTCGACAAGAATTTTTTCCATTATTCTTTGGAAAATTTTAGGAACTGGATTAATTCCAAACAACAATCTCTTGTACCGAACTATCCGTTTATGAGTGATGAACGTTGTTATTTCCTGACTATCCACCGTTTGTTCTAATTGGTGGCATTCTTGAGACCCAACCGAGAGAAATATCGAGCACCTTTGAGTTTGGTCATGAAGGAGTCAAATGTGGGAAGCGGGTAGTTTTCCCGGAGTATTGCTGGGTTTGCACGACGCATGTCGAAGCATAGTCGAATATCTCCCTTCTCCTTGAACACGATTGCAATAGGCGAGATCCACGAAGTCACAGGTTACAGGTTCGATGATGTCATCTCCAACTGCTTCCTTTAGTCTACATTCGACTTTTTCTTCTAACGCAGTTGGAACCCGACGTAGAGGTTGTTGCACCGGCTTGACTGACCCATCTATCGACAGTTGAACTTGAATATCTTTGATTTTTGGGAATGGCTGATGTTCTTCCAGATGATTAATGTCAACCCCAAGTTTAAGAACCTTTCATTTTATGACGGTTTCACGGCCTAGTAACGATGTGATTGCTTCTGCCCGCTCATTCACGCCTATGGGGGCGTCAAAAACTGATATTATTTCAAGCAGATCCTTATCTGCATACGCTCTGAACTGGTTTGATGATTGCTTTCTGATGTTCAGCAATGCTGTTGAATTTTTTTGTAATTGTTTCCAGTCTTTTTCCCCTATAAGATTGAGTCGTATACTTCCTGTAACCCTGAATCTATAAGCATCGTCAGCTTACAGCCTGCAACGGAGCAAACAGTTTTTCCCCTTATGGCTCGCCTAACTCTTCGGCTATTTCGAAGCAGTCGTGTTCGTGATCCCTTTCCCCTTCGGTCACCTTTTCTTCCTCTACAACCCTTACATTTCTCCGTCCAAACATTTTCCTTTTCGAACTCGACCTGTCTTCAAAATTATTTTTTCGTTTATCCGTTTTAGTCCTGCATTTCCTGGCGAAATGTCCCAAAAACCCACACTTTTTGCATTGGACATTTCTAGCCGGGCAGTCACTACTCTTTCTCAAATGACTTAATCGCCCACACCTCTGGCATTCCCTGTCCTGGTTTGCACATTTCTCTTTTTGCCCAGAGAAAATGCTATTAATCCCATTCAACGAGGGTGTAGGAGCCATAGTTTCCGTCTGGCTCGCGATTTGCTCATGTATTGAGCACATATCTACTACTTGGTCTAAGGAATGCTCCTTTTCCAGTAGCCGCTTCTTTAGATTCCACGAAGCTCACACGTCTATTAATTTATCTTTTATGTTAATGTCAATCATCTCCTGCTCGGATTTCCCGAAACAGGCGCAAAATAAACTAATTAAAACCCTCTCCATCATCTGGTATGATTGCCCGAAATAAATGCGTCTCAAGTGTCGAATTCCTCGACGGTGAAAAGTAGGCATTAAGTTTTAAGCCAATATTTTTTTTCAATTTTAAATTCATTTTTATTCGATTTTGCTTATAACTATCTTACGGTAGACAAAAATGCGTAAAACTAGCTTAATTATCCTTACAAATTTAAATATCTTACTGGCCCTAGGCGGGTACTCTAAAACAAACAGTACAGCTTAAACTTATGTCTATCGACAACTATATGTAGATTTATAATATCTTAAACAATCTTATTATATCTTAAGCTAGAAAAATTAATTTTATTAGAAAAAACTTAGCACACGTCGTGAAGACCATTCCGTCACCAGTGGCCACCAAAGCCACTAAATTACCTCCTGCAGCTGCGATCCTCCTAAGTAGAGCAACTTATTTTTCTTCTTTACTGCATCAACAATCTCTTTGGAATCCAAATAAATGGAAAATGACCGATACCATCTCTCCCATTCGGATCAGATCAACGATTTGTCGATCGTATTACAGAGAAACCGTTTTATCCCCAATTCACTCATCCTTCTTTCCCGGAATACCTCTTCCCGGAGTGATGCTTCATTCACTCTTGCCCCTCTCTATCTCTCTGTCCTCTCTTAGGAACGACAATTTAATGTCCGGCTTCGCAATTTAATGCCAATGGTTCCCTTTTCCCTGCAATTTAATGCGATCACAACAAATTCGTCCAATTTAATGGGTATGACTCACGTCTGTTTTCATCCTATTTATTTGCGCTCATCACTCACTTTCCTTTCTTTTCACACTACACACTAGAACAACAAATTTCATTAAATTGGGAATTCACACAATAAATAGATCAAGAAAGAAAACAAAGTTGGAATGTAGTCGTCGCCAATGTAATGACCGGTACACACTCCCACGACGATCTTCAACAGACTGCCTCGCGCGACCGAAGTGCATCGTGGGTGTGAGGAGCACTATTTAGTAAAGAGATGAATGGCGAGAGCGTAAGCCCGAGTGTCAGCTCAGAGTTCGTTCTCGCTGACAGGTCGCCACATTACCCAAGAGCTCAAAGTTCATGACAATACACAGTGCCGTTTTTTTCGCTGATCTGATCTGAGCGTTTGGAAGAGAACCCCAATTTTGGCCGAAAAATCATCTTTAGCTACGAGGCGCATTTGTGGATGAATGGCTTTGTAAACAAGCAGAATTGCCGTATATGGAAGGCACCACCATCACCCACACAAGGTTCACAAGGTGACAATGCAAATCAAAAATTACCGATTGGTGTGAATTTGGGCACTTTTTCGGAAACGACGTTGCTAAGGCGGCCACCGTCAATGGCAAGCACTGCAGAACGATGATAAACAATTTCTTATGGCCCAAATTGAACCATATGGACCTAGACGACATTTAGTCTCAGCAGGATGGCGCTACGTATCACAAAGTGGACACCACCATTGACATTGTGCATGAACGATCTGAATTGGCCACCAAGGTCATGCGATTTGACCCCACTAGAATTTTTCTTGTGGTATTTTCTGAAGTCGCAGGTCTATGCAAACAAAAAAGCAATTTTGTTAATACCTTACCCACAGCTTGTAAAAAAACATTTACCCGTCTTGAAAACCCCATTGGGTGGTATAAAGTCTTCAAAGAAGGCAGAGAAAATGTTAATGACGATGGTCACCCCGGTCGCCCTAGCATGTCAACAACGTTTAAAAACGTGGAAGCAGTGACGACACAACTGTGGGTAGTGTGTCGGCCTCTGACGCACGATGAGCGAGTTCGGATCCCGATAACACCAACGCCATCATTGGCACGGCTTCTCTCCTTGGCGGGGTACTGGCAAAACCTCCCGTAGTACACTTGCCTTAAAAAAGCTTGTCAGAATCTACATTAAACTGTAGGTCCCGTTCACTTGTGTGAATAAACAACTCGCACACAACATAAATGAAGGAGAGAAGCTCGGCTCAGGCTCTCCATGAGCTGTAACGCCATCTAAGACGAAGAAGCGAAGAAAGTTGTTATGAAAAATCGTCGAATTACTACCAGAGAAGTAACTGTGTAACTGTGCATATCCGCTGGTTCGAGCCATGAATTTTTTTAAGATATTTTGCGCATGAAGCGTGTGTCAGCGCAGTTTGCTTTGAAATTACTAAATTTTGGCTAAAAAACCGTCGTTCAAGAGCTGTTGAAACACGTGAATGCCAAGTCCAGAATTGCTGAAAAGGGTTATATGATTATGACGACAAAACCAAAGTGATTATGACGACAAAACCAAAGTCCAGTCATCCGAACCCAAGTTGGGAAAAATATAAAAGTTGGGTTTCTTCTTCTATTACAATGGTTACAACCATAATTTTTTGACCAAAAATGATACCGTTATTATGCCCCCCCAAGACCATGGTTTACCATGATTGAGGAGACAAAGACCGCATCGATATAGGAGCTTAAGGCTATTCCAAAATGTGTACAGAAGTACGAAGTAAGTGTTACGGAAACTTGGTGACTAGCAAGGATTTTGCATCTTTACTTAAAACAAATAATTGCTTCCTTGATCTCGGCATGAAGGACCTTGCCTTCATTAAAATTTATGTCCACCAACCTTAGGATTGCCAACTACGGTAACTCCCACTTTCACCTTCCCAAGCAAAGAAATTTCCCAAGATTAGAAGGAAGTCCTCGACTTGAAATAAGTAATTCGTTTAACAATGATGACTACCATTGGCAGGGTCTCCAACTCATAACTGGATACTCTTTAATAACAGCCTCAAGGTAGAACCCCCGACCCTACCAAGGGCTTTATCGTATATACTGAGAAAGATCCGAGATAATTTTTTCCGCACGAAATGACATAAGCTCTAGAATAGCGACTCTAGCTTCAGATGTTTCTTTCAGCCTAATGAAACGCTGCACACGATTGGAAGTAGGACCTGGATCACCATTATCACCTGCCATATGCTTAAGGTCTGGAAGCTATACAAGGACTGCTTCAAAACGAAAAAAAAATATAAAAAAAATTCTCTCCAAAGGTCACTCCGCATGGACATCAATTAGACGATTGAGTGAAGACTTAGCAATGGAAGCCTTGGACATCTTTAATCCTACAACATTTTATGTATGCTCTGAACTTAGCGCCTCTACTCTAATAAACAAATCAAATAAGTTTACACTACTGAATAGATTTTCTGTTCAAAACATGTTCTTTTCATATAAATAATTGGACACCGTCATGTTTCAGAAAAAGAAGGGAAGCAGACAGTAACCCTCATCAAAGTGCTTGTCCCAAGCAGCCTGTTTTTCTAGTGCTTTCCAGAATTCCGGAAACAAGTTCGAGCTGTCTTTATTTCCAAACTTGGGAAGAGAGGCCTTAAGCCAGCCAAGAAATATGCTGAATTAGTCTATCATCCTTTCTACGTAAGACGCTCGAGCCTAAGAACCAATTCCTTTTACGAGCTCACAATACGTCTACCCCTAGGCTTAATTTGAAGTCGTACACATCGTTGTGACATAGACGGTGCTTTCAACATGTTTTCGAAAAATTTCACAAGCAATTGGTTAGTTTCCATGCTCAAATCACCCTTTTCAACAAAGTCTTAAGTAGAGGCACTTCCAAGGCCAAATCGCCTCTGTTATGGCTAATCTATAGTCGAGTTGGAAAGCTAAGGAATAAAAGTCGATGCATATATGGATAAAGGGTTGTTTCTCTTTGTGATAAGTGAAAATACCGCGAGGGTTTTGGCTAGAGTACATGCTTGGGCAACAGCCTGCGACATGATGATGCCGTTTACCATCAAGACCAGGGTACCGCCATTTAATCTTCAGCTGCTTACTTTAAACTGCCAACAATTTTTAATCAGATCATAAGTTGTGTGGCAATAGTGTGGTTTTAGTCCTAAAATTGTATCTGTATTACCTACCTATCTACCATTAGAATGGGCCCTGTTGATTACGGATCGTGTTCAAAAAATTATGGGAAATAGTTTTTTTTTTTCAATGATCAAGCTTTTATGTCAACTGTGTCTGCAAAAGGGCAGACCTTTAAGATTTAATTATTTTTAAGGACAGATAAAATGTCCACAAATCGGAACTTTTGGCCATATATTCGCACCTACAATATTCATTTGAAAGACAGTCAGCAAAACCCGATTCGAACGCACTAGACTATTCTTTTCCTTGGGTTTTGACGATCTATAATACAGCGTGCGCCATCTCATATGGGTCGATGTAAATTTCGAATAACTTCAACAATTCTCAACCGATTTTGGAAATTCAAAAAACTTTACCCAACTTAGACCTTTACAATTTATCTTGATTAATTTTTGAAAACAATATCAATTAAATGACCGCCTTTATTGCCGATGCAAAAATTTGCTCGTTTTCGCGCATTCTCCATAACGTTTTCGAGCATTTCGGTCGAAATTTCTGCGATTTCCGCAAGAATGTTTCTTTTGAGCTGTTCTATTGTCTTCGGGCCGACATGGGCCAACATCCACCGATATCGATCGCCATCCACTGTATCGCCAACTTTGAAGAAATACGGTCCAATGATGGTTTTAGCGCATACACCGGCCCAAATAGTAACTTTTTGATCATTTAGCGGCTCTCCGTGAATAATGTGAGGATTTTCGGTGCCCAGAAGCGACAATTTTGTTTATTAACTGAGCCAGACAGCGTAAAATGTGCCTCCTCGGTCATCAAAGTTTGCTGCCAGAATTCCGGCTCAGCATTAATCATTGCAACGTCATTTTGTGCGTATGCCAAGCCCGGTGGCTCATCTTGTGGCAAAATTCTTTGAGTTATCTGCACTTTGTATGGAAATAAGTGAAGATCATCCTTTAAAATTCTCCGCAAAGTGGTTCCACTGATGCCTAACTGCTGCGAACGGCGCCGATATGACAAACTTGGGTCTTCTTTAACGCCGCGGACGTGGCCTACCAAATTGAAAAAAAATCGAGGCCCAACGAGGATTTGTATCTTTTTTAAGCGCAACACGATCATGATATTTTGCACGATACGCATGTTGAGTTAGCACAATCGAGCGTTTATTTTTAATGAACATTGAAACTATTTCCGCGCGTTCTTATGATGTGAAGCTATTCATGGTTAAAATTATACTGAATTGACGTTTCCAAAATGCTATGACATATGAAAATCGGTTGACAACTGTTGAAGTCATTCGAAGTTTACATCGACCCTTATGAGATGCCGCACTCTGTACCATCACTTGAACGACTGAATCCTAGATTTCACGTCTAACCTATAAGCTCATGTTTTTTACAAGTTCTGAAACAATGCTTTGGATCAAATTTTACCGCCGCCGTTTGATACCTAAAATATCCACGAACATCCAAGAGCAGACTTAGGAACCGCCTTTCGCAATGAAATCGCGTCAATCTGACCAATGAACCCCACTTAATAACGAAATTCCTGTTATTTTTTTAACACACAACCGTACCTATCCACAAACTTGCTCAACCAAATTCTGATTTTTTCTTCAATTTTCACCTAATCTTATTCCATATCCCTGTAGATGAGGATACCTCTATTATGTTGCTTAATGAACTTAGCCTAAGTGATTTGAACATTTTTGTGGAATTGAGCACCTTTAATTGCAATTTTTAGATATGATCTCCATTGATTCCAACTCATTTCAGGTATTTCAGGTGCTCCATACCGCTTAACGATATTAATCTTTTCCCGACTTTGGTCCTTTCCTCTATTCACAAAATTCTAAAGAGCCTTGCAATGCTAAAGGAAATCAAAATGAAATTAGTTAACCGGTTATTATCGGACCTATGACCACAATCTTTAAGGAAATTCGGGGGAATAAATTCAATAGAAAAGTTTTTTTTTTATTGTGCTTAACTGTTTGTGAATGGTACTATTTGTATGTCTTCAAAGCTAACATGACATGTACTTATATACCCTTCCCAAAAGTCCTACTGTGAGCAGAATCAAACCAGTCAAACATCTGTTCCTTCTTCCTCAATGAAAAAAGACACACATACACACCAGAAACGAGCTTTCCTACCCTCCTTCCGGAAACCTAATTACATTCTCCAAAAGGATATTTGAAACCAAATCTAAACAGATCTTCCCATCCCTTATGTCTGGCCGCATAGCAACCGACTCAAGGACAAATTTAAGTTAGAAACATCTAAGTGTGACCAAGATTGACACATGGGAAGACTCCTAAGTGCAAAATAACCACACACTCCATCCACAAACGGACACATTCGTCCTCTTGGAAAAACAAAAGTTAATTAAAGTCCCTTGATTTAAGTCCGCAGAGACCCCTTCTTACCACAGCTGCCCTTCCCGTCTCGCCCATCTCTAGTAAATAGTTTTCCATTTCAAATACAAAGTGCTTGCCTGTCATGCATACACATGTATGAAACGAGGGTGACATCTAATAAATTGTATATCCCCGAACCCTTATAGTTTTGCTGTTTATGCAGCAAAAGGACTTTTCCTTGGATTTAATTAAAACTCAACTTTTACTAAACAACCATAACAATTTTGACATTTGAATTGGACTGAGGTGGTTCTTTGCTGTCCTGACTTACTGTTCCGGCTGTGACCTTCAGTGACAAGTGAGAGCACCGGAAACAAATACTGTCGTCAGTTCCATTTAAAGTACAATATAAAAAAAGTCCTTGAGAGATTCAAAATGATTTTAATGAAAGAAGTTTAAATGAAATAGCAGGAGATTTGAAAATGTTTCAAACGTTATAATGAGCCATATAATTAGAAATAACGTTTCCCTGTGAGCGAATGGTATTCGGAAGTTTTCTTACGAGTTGTTGATATCCTACATTTGTTGTGCCTTTACACTTCATCACATACCTATGCAGGAGTATAGCCTTGAATCACATGGATTGGACACATTAGGAACGAAAAATGATCAAAGTTTCAAGGGAGATTTTGTTTTTCGAGAGAGGACTCTACACTTTAATTGCCTTTTGAACCCCAAAGTAGTAGCGTTTGTCGAGAATTATTCTGAGTCTAATTTCTGTGCTGGTGTTGTTGCCGCTTGTCTAAGGTGCCAAGATATGCTACTTGAAACCTAAATTTTCCAGAGGTAACATTCCGCCCAAGACGTCGGTGTTGCTCGTCTATTTTTGGTCGCGTCGAAAATTTGGTTTCGCCTCACTCACTTTAGCAGCTTCTGCTTCAAAGCACTCAAACGCTTCATTGATGTCCCACAATGTCCATCCAATCGCGCCGATATCATATGCTTATGCAGGGAGCGCCGTGGCGCAGTGGGTAGTGTGTCGGCCGCTGACGCAAGATGAGCGAGTTCGGATCCCGATAACACCAACGCCATCGAATGATTATTTCGCGGCGTCCCTCTTCGGCGGGGTACTGGCAAAACCCCCCGTTGTATACTTGCCATGAAAAAGCTCCTCGGCTCTCGCTGTTCGGAATCGGCATTAAGCTTTAGGTTCCGTTCACTTATGTGAAAAAACAAATCGCACACAACATAAGTGAGTAAAAAAGAAGCTTGGCTTCTGACATGAGCTCCAACGCCATCTAAGGTGTCTGTCTGGCAGTACAATGGACCAGTATTTGTGTCTGAGTGCTCCAACAGATAGCAGAAGCCTCGAACAAAAAAAATAAAAATAAAAAAAATATGCTGATGCAAGCTATCATACAGACTTAAAACAGATCGCATTAGTTCAGTGCAGTATTTTTAAGGATAAGGTTGAAGGGATTGCAAGACAATTCGTCGCCCTGCTTTAACCCTTTTGTAACATCGAAGTTCTCAGTTAATTCACGACCACCCTTAATTAAGCAGTACAGCTCGTCTGCATAGACACTATCATGTACGGCTTTAGGACCGTCAAAAGTCTGTCCAACAGCACCATTTTGACTATAATCGCCGTAATACAGTCTGCCAAAGTGATTCGCCATATTCTCAGTATCGACTATAACTCCTATATAAGTTTTCGGTGTTAACCCATGGTAAAGTCGATGTACGCATTCTATTTCTATACGTGGGCTTATCGCCATCGTTATGATCCCACCTCCAGCGTAGCAGAGCCGACCACGACAGATATTTTCGCCCCTAATTTTCATTCTTTTCCTGCCCCTCATGCTAACCTTCCTCTCACCTTATATTATCAGAATGTAAAAGGTCTTCGCTCAAAAACCCAAGCAGTCTTTCAACAGTCTCATGCTTTACCATTCCAAGTCTTCGCTTTAACTGAAACTAACTTGATCCCTAGTATAAACAAGCAAGAATTGTTCCCATCATATTTTAACGTCTATCGCGACGACGATCTCAATCGACCTACCGATAGCTGCCCCTGTCGTGGCGTTTTAATAGCCGTCCTTAAGTCAATCGACTCATCCCTTATTGCAATATCCTCTTCCCCGTATCTCGACTTCGTTTTAATCAAGATTGTACTGCCCTGTACGATGACTCTTTGTCATCGGCTTTTATATCTTGCCATCTCAGCCTATTGAATCCTATGAACTCGCCATTAATACGATTGATAACATAAATGATTTACGGGATCCTCATGATGAAATCCTTCTCTTTGGTGATTTCAATCTTCTTTCTCTTAAATGGACTCCATCAGATGATCAATAATTTTACATTGCCACTAATCCCTCTGCTGCCAAAAAATGTCTTTTCTTAGATCGCCTTACATGGGTAGGCAGCTTGACCTGATCTTCACAACAGACCACCTTAGTTCCTCTGTTTCACTTTATCCCCTTTCCTTATCAACCATCGACAACTACCATCCTCCCCTTCTTCTTTCATTTTTTCACGACTCTCCACCACTGAATACTTCCCCTCCGCTTAAGTCCTACGACTTCCACAAAGCAAATTTGAACCTAATCAATGAATATCTCAGTAACGCTCCCTTCAATTTTGACAGCCATACAATAAACGACACCATATCTATTTTCTGCAGAGAAATATTCAATTCTATTTCTCTTTACGTTCCCCTTTCCTGATCCAAACATTTATCTACCTCCCTTCTTTGGTATAATCGCAGGTTCCGTTCACTAAGGAACACAAGAAACAAACTGTGGGCTATCTTCCTTCGTACTCATTCCCCCAATGACTTTTCTTTACATTGGTATTTATCTGAAATTCATAGAGCTGCATAAGTCGCTCTATGAACGCCAGATCGAAACGCAAGCCAATCTTATTAACGATCCTAAGTCTTCTTTCAGTTTGTGAACTACACTCTCCTTCAATGGCGAAACCTCGAATGAAACTATCGCCAACTTTTTTGTCAACTTTGTCAAACAATCTTTCGCCGATGACTTCTTTATACCGGATACTACCTATTTCGAATACTTACCAAATTTCTCCCTTGGAACATTTCTCCCACGTACTATTGACCCCCATATCATTGAAAATAAATTGGATCAACTTCATGATGAATTTACTCCTAGGTCCGATGGTCTCCCTGCCATATTACTAAAAAAATTTTCCTCCATTATTTCTGTCCCGCTGTCTAAAATATTCGACTTATCCCTGTCATCTGGAGAATTCCCCCAGATATGGAGAACCGCGTTTATAACTCCTGTTCACAAAAAAGGTCCGAAGAATGTCGTAAACAACTACCGGCCCATCGCCAAACTGTCACACATACCCAAACTTTTCTTTGTCGAATTTGTGTCCTTCACACTCTCAGCTTTAGAGAATGGAAATGATTTCAGTAAATCACAAAATCTCCCACAAACTAATACTCTTCAAAATGTCTTCCCTTGGCTTTGAACCCTCTGCGTTGAAGTAGATATCTTCTTATTTAAAAAACCGTTACTACCGTGTTCGTTTCAGATTTGCCTTTTCCAACCCCTTCTTAGCTTCTTCCGGCGTTCCCCAAGGCAGCCACCTAGGTCCACTTCTTTTTATTCTTACCATAAACGACATTGAGTTTGTCATCAAACATTCCCACCTCTCACTGTACGGTGACGACACCAAGTTCTTCAAGACCATTTCCTCGCAACAAGATTCTTGCCTTATTCAATCGGATCCGAACAGCTTTTCCGTTTGGTGTTTCAAAAATTGTTTGAAACTTAACATTTCCAAATGTCAAACCTTCTCACGTAAACGAATCCAACCTCCCCCTCGTCTCTACTCGTACTTCCTGAATAATCAGCCCATCTCTACCGCTCAGTGTATCCGCGATCTTGGCATACTATGTGAACAAGAGCTCAATTTTCGCGCACATATCGACGATATAATTCTTAAAGCCAACTCTGCTCTCGGTTTGGTGAGGCGTTGGTCTGAAGAATTCTCTAATCCTTACGTGACTCGATCCCTCTATATTACCTTTGTTCGTCCCTTTCTCGAATACGTATCTTAAGTGTGGTCTCCTTATCAACAAACCCACATATCTAGAATCGAAAGCATCCAACGTCGGTTCCTAAGTTTCGCTCTTCGAGGTTTGCCCTGGAAGAATCCCTTGTTCTTACCGCCCTATCAAGACCGTCTTAAACTAGAAGAAGAGTATCTGACATCATCTTCATTCATAGACTTCTTACAGGTATCAGTGGCTGCGCCGCCCTTTATAACTCCATTTCTCTTAACACTAACCTTCGTAGTACACGCAATCCTCATCTCTTCTATCTACCCACCCCCCGCACCTCATACGGCTCCAATGAACCCATTTCCCGTATGCTGGCAAGTGTTAATTCGAATATTAACTTCGATTTCAACCTCAGCACTGCATGCCTAAAACTCCGTCTTCTCAATAACCTTCCCTCTTTCCAGTCTTAGTTTCTAAGGATCGCGCCCCCCTCACCCGTTCTCATTAGTTAGATTAGTATTAAGTTCGATTAAGTTTAGCTTGAATTAAGCTCAATAAATGGGGGTGTTTGCCCCCACAAAAATTAAAATTAAAATGAATCAGGTGGTGGCTTAAAACCGTGCATATCAGACGCAGCATCCTTGATGGCTCTTTGACAACGTCTCCAATGTTGTCTGTGCTCTGTGCAGAATACATCAGGTGTTGAGAAAACCTTAGGAACACAGAACCGGTGACCTATTAAGACTGTAACTTTCCGTCGTTAAATTTTAGTGTTCTTACTCGACTCCGTTGATTGATTTTGTATATATATAATGCCTGTCTTATAAAGGGTTCGCCAAATAATTTTTTTTTTTTTGAAAATGCTATAAAAAAAACTACTGAATATTTTCTCAAACTTCTTTTTTTATTTGAAAGTACAATCCTTCCGGTTAATAATGGAAAATAATTTCATTCAAATGGGTGCCTCGGCTGGCCATGCAGTAGCCTACACGATCGGTCCAATTTTTAAGCACATTATCGATTGTGTGCAGCTGTATTTCACCAATGGCTTCACGAATATTGTCCTTTAAAGCGTCAATTGTCTCTGGCTTGTCGGCGTAACACTTATCTTTGACGGCACCCCACAAATAATAGTCCAACGGTGTCAAATCGCAGCTCCGAGGTGGCCAAACGACATAAGCTCTGCGGCTGATAATGCGACCTTCAAAAACAGGGCGCAAAACATCGAGTGTAGCTTCGGCTGTGTGGCACGTAGCGCCGTCCTGTTGAAACCAAATGTTGCCAATATCCTCCTCTTCAATTTTTGTGAACAAAAATTCGTTCAACATGGCCCGATAACGATCGCCATTGACTGTAACGGCCACTCCTTGCTCATTTTCGAAGAAAAATGGCCAAATTATGCCTCTGGACCAAAATCCGCACCAAACAGTGGCTCGTTTTGGGTGCACCGGCTTTTCAATGTATGCGTGCGGATTTTCTGTGCACCAAATGCGACAATTTTGCTTGTTAACATACGGAGCTGACGGTGCTTCTCTTCTTCCAAAATCCGTACGCAATTTTCGCACACATTCTGCAACATTACCATGATTTTCAAAGTAATGTCGCAATATTTCCCAGCGTTGTTCAAGCGTATACACAACCATATTCGTTCAGCGGAGGGATAAAACTAATTATCTGTCAAATCAGACATGAGCTAAGTGTTACCATTCACGAAATAAGCACTACGTGAAAAAAAAAACGTTAGATGGCGGACCCTTTATTAAATTTCGAAGTATTAATACAATATAAAAAAGGAGTAGAAACAGATGAAATTCAACAGCAGGTGATTTGCTTGAAGGATTAAATTCCACATCGATGCTAAATAAAAAAGTCAAACGCACCACAAAATAAACATTTTAAAAATATTCGTAAACAAACTTAATAAAACGCTCTTTCAACTCCGAATCCTACAATGCCTCTGACCCAATAAGTCAAATGCAGAAAGGACCCTTTTAAGTGTTACCGCCAATGGCAACTCTGTACCAATCTATTACATTTAATATACATTTTGACAAGGAATGTCAATTAAATTCCTTCCGGAAGCCATCTGCTTCTTTAGTTGTTTTCTTTGATTCTTTTCGGAAGTCATCTGCTTCTTTCATTTAATTTTATTCTTGTAAATCTGAATTTCTGAATTTTAAAAATAATTCCCTCGTCTACAATATGAAGTTAGTTTATTTGATCTTTATACAAAAGTTCTTAGGAAATGCATCTAATTTCGCAAATAAAACAAAAACCAATAGAGAAGTCTCCATCGAATTGTGCCTGGCGATGAAAAGATTTTAAGATTTTAAAACGATCGACCACTACAGCAAAGTGGACTCAAACAACAGACCGCGTTTAGGATGTTTGTAGACTGCGGGTTGAAGGCTCTAACGAAGGGAAAAAAAAAGAAAATCCAAAATTAACTTCGTGGGAAATAGCAGCAGAGTTATTGAAGGGAATGTAGCCCGATGATCTAAATACAGTTCGAAGGGGTATCGCATAAAATAGCTAGAAAGAATCCCTTTCATTGGTGAAAAAATCGTTCTCACATGATCATTATGGAACTAGGATTAAGGATATGTAGGGATGAGAATAAGTTCCATATTTATTGTACAATAATAAGGTAGAACGATTGGCTCAAGCGCAACACTGCACCTAAACATCAGAAATCAAAAATTGTATTTTATATAAGAAATTGGTTCCTGATATTGCCCAATTTTTGGAATCGAGGACTGTTAAATGTTGTACGCAACACCTTTACAGGTATTGAATCATGAATGTACTTCTTTGAACCCGAAAGCTCAAATTTTAAGCCCACAACAGTTGTCAGTCGGTAGCGTTTTGTTTTAAATACTTACAATCGATAAAGAGGGTTGAGGAACAGCTAATGTTGAGTGCAACACGACAATCAGGCTTCTAGGTATATGACATTGGCATTAGAAAAAAAAAATCCTCGCAAACTTTAAATGTGATATGGTGATCTAAGTGATATAGGGGAAAGGCACTGTGCAAAAGATAAGTTAAGGCAACATGGATCGTTGATTATCCCTCTTTCGACTGATCTAGCCAAGAAGAATCGAAATTAATTGACAGATCTTTGAATCGAAAGATAGCAAAGATCAATGAGCTTGGAGATAACTTTTAAAAATATTTATTACTTTTTACTTGCCATTTGGAAGTTATTTTGTTGCAATATCCCTAGAACTCAAATTGATCATTTTTAGTGCTTAGTGTGACTTTTTGAATTTCGTGAGATAAGTCCATTCGATTTCAGTTTTTTTTTTTTTTTTTTTGATACGAGTATGTTGAGCAAAAAGAAGATGTTTATAGGTGGTATAAGTTCTTCAAAGAAGGCGGAGAATATGTTAATGTAGATGCGGGCTGACCACCCCAACTCGTCAATAACGGATAAAAATGTGGAAGCAGTAAAGGAAGTTGTTATGGAAAATTGTCGAATTACTATCAAAGAAATGTTTAAAGATATTGACACATCGATTGACTCATGTCATGATTTTTTTCAGATGTTTTGGGCATGAAGCGTGTGACAGCGAAGTTTGTTCCGAAACTGCTAAATTTTGACCAAAAGAACCTTCGCTGCTGAATGACACGAATGATGATTCAGATTTCCTGAGAAGGATCATCACAGATGACGATACATGGCCATATGGTTATGACTTCGAAACCAAAGCCCGATCATCCCAATGGAAGCGACCAGAAGAGACACCACCGAAGAAAGTACGCCAAGTTCGGCCAAAGAAAGTTTTTCTCTCTGTTTTCTTTGATTATAATGGCGTGGTTCAGCAAGCGTTCTTGCTAGAAGGTGGTCCGGTCAAGGAGGAGCTTTGCGACGTTTTCGTGAAGCAATATGAAGAAAACGTCCGGATTTTTGGGGAAAAAAAGTCATGGGTGTTGCATAACGATAATGCGACTGCTCACTCATCGTTGCTTGTGCGTAATTCTTTGGTCAAAAACAATCATTAGAGAATAAAGGTTTGCCACAGTTTTATGGAATTTTCAACAAAAAAATTGAATCCCGAAAACCAACCGTAAGTCGGGTTGCCACCTTAACCTACTTACCTACCTGAAAAATCTATACTATCCAAAACAAGTATAAGGCCACCGTCCATTAAGAAGTGTTATTTAAAGTCTCATTTCTCAAAATTTAATTATCTTTTAGATGACTTTTAATAAGCATAACTTATGAGTCGGAAACGCTCGCACAACAGGTGCAAATAATAAATAGTTGAAGTACATCTAGATCGTGATTTTTAGTGACTTCTATTTTTCTAACTGCGTAAACAAAGAAACTTCGCCATTAACAATGAGTGACAATTTGGTGCGATTTTCGGGCTGGTGATGTCGCTGGTACGACAGTTTCACTGAATGAATTTTTTTTTTTGCCTAAAGTTAATGCCTTGGAAATGGACAATGTTTTTTTTCTCAGCAGAACGTCGCCACATGCAATACGGCTGGTGAAACAATGGCTTTATTGCTTGACAAATTTTTCGAAAATGTTATTTCTCAAAGTGGAAACCAAATGGATCGCAAAGATGGGGCGATTTAAGGCTATTCGATTCTTTCCGTTGTGACTATGCTAATAACAGCGCCATCACCAATTGTTTCGAACTGGCATGTCCTGTCGAAAAACCTCCCAGCAGAAAGCCGGTTCCCTGGTGGAACGCTGAGCTCTATGAATTTATGCCCAGGCCTATGCTCATGTTTAGCGAATGTCTGTCTCAAAGCGCAGGCGGCGCTAGATGTGATCGAAGACTGGTGCACGACTAATGGGCTGTCGGTTAATCCTCTTAAGACTGATGTCGTTCTCTTCACGAGAAGGAGGAAAAATACTGGCATTACTCAGCCAAAACCACCAAAGCGCTGTCACCTTTTTGGCAATGCAAAAGTGCCTTTGGCAAAACATGGGGCCCAAAAATGTTCTTTGGATCTACACGGCAATGATAAGACCGATAATGCATCGGTTGTTTAGTAGAACAGACTAACACGCAAACACGTTGTGGCTTCTTTCACCAAACTCTGTCTCACCTGCACAGGAGCTTTCCCCAGCACACCGGGAGCTGCTCTAGATGCTATGATGAATCTTCCACCCCTTGACATATACATATATCAGAGGGTGCGCACTGAAAGCCATGTCTCACCTAAAGAGGAATGGTCTTTGGTACAACTCGCATTGGAGTGAAAGTGTACTTGCGCGAGAAATATCCTACGACCCCTGTCTCATGGATATGCCTTCTGACGTAATGACACCTGCCATCCGACAGTCACATTTCCATGGCGTCAGGACTGGCTTTGGCCAAACACTGAACCTGGAATGGACTGTCTTCCCATTTTCACAGATGGCTCCAGGACAGGGCAGGGGCTGGAGTTTTCTTTGAGCGCGAAAACACTCGACTGCACTTCTCGTTAGGAAAATAAGAAAAAGTCGGAGATTTACGCGATCCTAATGGCTATGCACTATGCTGTGAAGCACAGGTGGAATGGTAAAAGCACATACGTCTGCAGTGACAGCCAAGCTGCACTCAAAGTTGTGTCCAACCCTCTATCCAACTCCAAATTAGTGCATGAACTCAAGAGCTTTTTGAACAAATCGGGAAGATTAAATTCACTTTGGCTTGTATGGGTCCCAGCACAATCGGGGATTGCAGGAAACGAGATCTTCGATTAACTCGCTAGAAGGGGCTCAGAGGAGAGTTTCTCAGGAGCTGAACCCGCCTTAGGTCTACCTGCCTCCACGGTCAAATCTGACACCAACGACTGGGTTTTAATGCACACAGTCGTAGATGGAGGGAATATCCAGGAAGCAGGATGACTAAGCGCGTACGCCCTGATGTCTGCAAGAGTAGTACAATGGACAGTATTTGTGTCTGAGCGCTCCAACAAATAGTAGAAGCCTCCAACAAAAAAAAAAAAAAACGAAAAATGCTAATAACAAAGCCTACGGAATTGCTTCACCAACAGCTCTTGTGTTGAACTTGGAGATCATGCTGTTCGTGCTTTATTTGAAAGGATACATGCCTTTGCATCACATATCTTGGCCGAAGGAGGATTATGTTACTCTTCTGGAGCTCAAAGAAAAAAAGGTCAACACTCCGGCCGTTTTCAATGAAATCACGCCGCTAAATCATTCCGCTTTAATAATAGAAAATGTTGACTAACTCCTTGAAAGACAATGTTGAAACAACAGAAGAGAGCGTACCACCTTGTCTAAATTCTGCTTTAACATCGAAGGAATAGGTACAACACGATAAAGAGAATTTTCGTTGTCAATATCGAACAATTTTGACGACATGGTTTCAAAAAATAACAGGAATTTTGAAATTTCGCGGGTTTAGCTCCCAGATGTTTCCTCTTCTTCTTAGATGGCGTTACAGCTCATGGAGAGCCAGAGCCAAGCTTCTCTCATTCACTTATGTTGTTTGCGATTTGTTTTCACACAAGTGAACGGGACCTACAGTTTAATGCAGATTCCGAACGGCGATCGCCGAGAAGTTTTTTTCAAGACAAGTGTACTAGAGGGGGATTTGCCAGTACCCCGCCGAGGAGAATAGCCGCGAAATAGACATTCCATGGCGTTGGTTGTCCGAACTCGCACATCGTGCGCCAGAGGCCGACACATTACCTAGTGCACCACGGCGCTCTCCAGATGTTAAGTCTGCTAAAAAACGCTTCCTGGTACTCGTCAATACCGGGAAACTGCATAGGCAGTATATAAGGGTTTCCCTAAGGACATTTGCCATCCTTATAAATACGATAGACCGTGGTGTTCTCAATCAGCCTCCTCTAAGTCTATGTAGCCGACTTATTGTTTGGAGAAAACTGGGCCAAACCTTTCTATTATAGAGATTTTGCAGTTTGCATCTGGTGATGGTGATTGAGTTGTGGCATGAACCATGCTCTGTCGAAAACGACATGCAGAGGTTGATTTAAAGACCGCTTTGGCTAACCGAGCAAGTTTGAAGAAACATTGGCGGCATTACTACATGAAGACTCCTGTCAGACGCTAGCTCAACTTGCAAAACCATTACAAGCAGACATTGGGTATGAGTTTAAGCCGAGAACCGAATAACGGTTCTTTCACATGCGAAATGCTGTTTCAATGGCAGAAAAGGAAAGTTTTTTTACATTATACTCGTATATGACTGGCGATGAAAAGAGGATACTGTATGATAGCTTGGATCATTGAACCAACAGGGTCTTAGAACGTAGAACGAAATCATCATATGGGATCACTATCGACTGCAATCGATGCGTTTGAAGGAAAAATGACTGCTATATGACCAGAAACACGCTCGGCCACATGTTGTAAAATCGGTAAAAACCTAATTCGGAAATCTTAAATGGGAAGTCTCACCCGTCGTATGCACAAGACATTGCCCCTTCCGATTCGATTGGACATATCCCGGCTAATTAGCACTTCCATTCCTATGAATATGTCAAAAAATGGGTCAATTCTCGGCTGGCCTCTAAAGATGTTTTATTTTTCCGACGTAGAAAAATGTTCTTTCATCAATAACCTAATCAAAGTCCTAATACTAAAATGTAACGCTGTTATTAGTGCAAAAAAAGTCATCAAAGAGTTGACTGTTAGTAGAAAAAAGGAAGGATTTTGGCATATAGTATATTTAATTACTAACTTATTTTAAATTATATACAAAACATCACTACTTTTCGTAAAAACGTTTTTTTTCCATTGACTTAAAATGACACTTTTTGTTGGATAGCCCTAAATAATAGAATCAAATCACTTTTCAAATCTTGATATTAAAAACAGGCAACAAAAGTACTTTAAAAACAATAACCCATTCGTCTTAAAGATAACAGTATAATGATCACAGTTGTAACGGCAATCAATAACCGTCTTCCAACTCTTCGTTGATTTAAAATTCAAATTAGAAAGTTATGAAACTGACATTAGTCAAACGGCGGCAAACTATTGTGAACTACCACGAAACACTGCCGATAGAGAGATTGTGAGGCACAGACTTTCAAACTGTAAAAAAAAGGAATAAAACCACTTCCTTTCCACCCACTAAGAAAGGTATTCGAAAAACAAAGAAAAAAAAAACAAAAAATAGAATGAAATTGAACTTACCCAACCCAATAGCGGCACAACACATCACAGTCACGATAGAAAGTGCCACCTTAAGGCTGGTAATTGAGTGTGCCGGTCGTGGTTTCCTGTCGCAGCATCTTGTCATCAAATACAGCAGCAGGCCCAGCAGTGATATAATCAAGAGTGCAGCTGGTACTGACCCCAAAATTCCCAGGCTCTAAAGAAGAACAAGAAAACAAAATGATCGCCCTTCATCACATACATATATGTACACATATCCACATGCGACGGGTTGAAAATGAAAAACTTGCATGCAGGACATATTGTATGTTACATATGCACAGGGGAGAGGTAATGAAAACTCGGACATTGGGAAACAAAAGGAATCTACCCGTAAATGTCAGCAGGCATGCTTGGATGAGGAGGCGTTGCACGACCACACTCACCTCTAGGTAAATCTCGTCCGTTGGCCGAAAAGTGCTATTGATCTTGTGGAATGTGATGTTGTAGTGCGGTAAGGCGTGCAGGAGCTTCGCAATTACAGGCACTTTATATTGATCCGTATACTCGTGGTAGTCTCCCATTGTTTTTGCTTGTATTCTATATCCTTTTACTTGCTTATGCCTTAATGTCTTTCGGGTTTCTTTGAATTTCTATTTCTATTCAGTCGTACCTTCTACGTGGGTGCTATTGTCCATATAGCCTGCATGCAGGGACTATGTGTGTCAAGTGTTATCCTTGAGGTACCTTTGCCTAGACTTACAATCCACATTCGTGTCCTTAATTATTCATATTTCTGCCGGATTGTATGCATTTGAAAGAAGAAGGATATGTTTGTCATCATCGCGCACACATCGATTAAACAACAATTTTGTGTGGGTCGGAAGAAATGGATGCTAGTACCACCGTTCTCTTTCACTCGCTTGCTCGTTGACTTACTCGATTGCGCTCAAAGGATGCGCGATAGAGGAAGGACGGAGGCATGAAATGAGGATAAAACAGAAAAAAGCGCCGCGAAGAATAGAGCTGCTGATGATTTCTTTCCCGTTCCTACCCTCGTCCCAAGGTGTATGTGTCATATGCAAATTACGTTTATATATCGTCCTGTTTGCCTGCTATTATATCGTCGAGGGTGGCGACAACGACAACAACAGCGATGGATGATGTTTATTATTATTATTATTCCGGCCAGGATATATGCCTCGAAGCCTTAATTATTTGCTCTTGTTCCTCGAGTGTGTGCAGATTTCTTAATTTCCATCTTCATTACCGACCGAGATGCAGTGCAGTGCCGCAGTGATATGAAGCCGGCCCCTGAATGTGTTGCAACGTAGTCTTATCGCTCCTTGAACACTTGACGGTGGCGATGCATATTTACACGAACGGAACGGCCCTTACATCACACGGGCGCTTTGTTGTTATTTTCTATCGTGTCGGGCTGGACGAAAATTAAAATCGCTCCGCCGGGATTAATTGAGCAAATATTATATTATGTCCTTACGTATGTCTTATCCTTCCCACTTGATGGATAACGAACGCGTTTCACTCCCTGTGCCAGTCGGTCTGCTAGTTCACTGTACACCGTCCTCGTTCCTACTGTCCAGTCGTCCGATGGGAATACATTTTCCTCGTTGAGTCCTTGAAGGATTGTTTTTTTTTTTGGCTGTTCTATGGAAAGTTTTTAATTAAATAATAGATTTTTGTTGCTTATTTGTTTGTGTTTTTGTGGTCGTCGTCATTGTGGGGTACGTAGGATGCTTGCTTGGGATGCTCACTCTCTCTCTCTCTCTCTCTGTCACTTCTTAATCGAGTGGGTGTGTATGTGTGTGTGTGTGTGATAAGCACAAGAATGCTCAGATAGTGCAGCAACCTCTCATCCTCCTTCGCACTATACACTAACACTTGCACATTTATTTTATTGATTGAAGTTTACTCTTTTTTTTTTCGCCCGTTCGTTTTCTTCTATTTATATTCCTGCCGTGTGTCCCGTCGAGGAGGCAAAGTATTGCAGTACACTGGAACGCACCAACACATAAAAGAACGCATCCAGGATGGAAAGCGAGGATATGAGAAGACAGAAAAAACAACCGAGAGGCGAGGCAAGAAGCTGGAAAACCCTTTCGAGAACCAGAATCCGAACTCAAACCCGACGAACCAGGACGAGAACTAAAACGAGGACTCTAGAAAAATGAGAGCTACACTAATGCAAGATGAGGAGGCGCAAAACCGTGACACAACACTGCCACCCCATTTTCATTATTATTATTTTTTTTTTTACTTCCGTTCTTTTATTCTTTCACGTCGACGGAAAACTATTTTTTTTCATTTATTTTTTTTTTATTATATTCCACCCCTTCACTATAATTTTTTTTTTCACACACTATTCCGTATTCACAACCTTAAAGCTACTGGCACAGTTGCATTTCTTACCATCAACAGCGGCACAGGGACGCAGGGTGGAAGGAATGTAGAATTAACAGAAAAAATAACAATAACTTAAACGCTTCACGGATCACCAGAATATCCGTGTCAGTGGGGGTGGGGGCGAGGACTTTCTTCGAAGAAGATTGAATTGAAAAAAACTTTATCCAAAAGACTTATGCGCTCGCCAGTTGCTTATCCCATTTTCATTTAGACACCACAAACGATTAAGGTCCTTGCAATGAAAATCACTTCACTTTGATCCATCCGCGAATCGTGGAATCCAGTTTGCATTTCAGTTAGTTTTGTTTTTTCTTTTCAATTTTCTTTTTCTCACGTTCAAATAACTTTTCACACACTAAGCACAGTGTATCCAACCGGATGGATAACAATTTAAGGTGAAATGAAAAATTCTGCTGAATTCGATTACTTTTCCGGTAGTGAACCGACCGCCGAACTGTGCAATTTGCGAAGACGATTGGAAAAATAATTTTTTCTTTTTTGCCCGGTCACACCCTCAGATCGGAACTTTTTTTCTCTACTGCGCTCCCGAGCTCTTTGGATGATTCTCTTGAAACGGCGACATGGAATTCGTGTCGCTCTTTACGGTGTACGAGTATGGTATCATGTATCGACTATTGTAAGTCGTGATTTGAATTTAAAAATAGTAGTTTGGTTTGACGTTACGAATACAGTAGAGGCGTAATAATATCAACAGGGGAATTGGATATCTTACGGCTCTGGAGGGTAAAAAGAAAATTGACCACTTGGTTAATAAGCCAGGTTTTTTTGAAAATAATTACCAAAGAATGGATGACATACAGCGTGCGCCATCTCATATGAGTCGATGTAAATTTCAAATAACTTCAACAATTCTCAACCGAGCTTCATAACTCTCTCTACGAACGCCATTTGCTCGAAAAGCCTATCTTATAGACGATCTAATAAAGTCAACGAAAAAAGGAGATCTCATGACTACCCAACCTCACTCTCTTTCAATGGCCAAACCTCGAATGATCCCAAAATTATCGCCAACTTTTTTACCAACTTTTTCGAAAAATCTTTCGCCGATGACTCCTTTGAATAGGACACCACTTACTTCGACTGCTTACCATATTTTTTCCTTATAGGTACCATTGCTCCCACGTACTTTTGACCCCATATCATCGAAAATAAATTGAATCAGCTTCATGATGAGAATTTATTCCTGGGCCCGAAGGTTTCCCTGCCTTATTACTAAAAAAATGTTCCCCCATTATTTCTGTCCCGCTCTCAAAAATATTCAACCCATCCCTGTCCCTTGGAGAATTTCCCCAGATAGAGAGAACTGCTTTTATAAGTCTTGTTCACAAAAAGGTCCGAAGACTGATATTATCAACTACCGCCCCATCGCCAAATTGTCACATACACCCAAACGTTTCGAAAGTATCTTGTATGACACTCTAAGTTTCCACTGCAAATCTCTAATCTCCTCTAAGCAATATGGCTTCCTCAAATGCAGGTCTACTACCATAAACCTTGTCGAATTTGTGTCCTCTACCTTCTCAGCATTAGAGAACGGGAATGAGGTCGACGTCATTTTAACTGATTTCAGTAAAGCCCTCGACAAAATCTCCCACGAACTAATACCCTTCAAACTGTCTTCCCTTGGCTTTGAACCCACTGCGTTGAAGTGAATATCTTCTTATTTAAAAAACCGTTTCTGCCATTTCTAACCCTTTTTTAGCTTCTTCCAACGCTCCCCAAGGCAGCCACCTAGGTCCTCTTCTTTTCATTCTTACCATTGACGACATTGAGTTTGTCATCACTTAGTTTCCCACCTCTCACTGTACGCCGATGACACCAAGTTCATCATAGCCATTTCGTTGCAACAAGATTCTTCCCTTATTCAATCGGATCTCAACAGCTTTTCCATCTGGTGCTCCGAAAATTGCTTGGAGCTTAACATTTCCAAATGCCAATCAATCACCTTTTCGGCTAAACGTATCAAACCTTCTCCTCGTCTCTACGAGGTCTGATAAGTACTTAGCATCACCGCCAGATGGCGTCAGTATCGCAAGAGCAACTTACTATCGTGTAGTACATTCTAGTAGACGGCTACTGTCGATTTCAGCCAGATTGGACTCGTAGTTTTGTTTTGACCGCGTGTGGAAGCGGGAGTGTCCGCGGGTTTTAGAAAAATGGAAAAAGAGCAATATCGGTCGGTGATTCGACTCTTGTTTTTGGAAGGAAAATCGCGCAGCGAAATCAAAGAGCGTTTGGATGCTGTACCGTACACAGCGTGACTCTTCTCCTTCGATGGCGACCATCAAAAATTGATTTAACGAGCTTCAACGTGGTCGCACGTCGGTTTTTGATGAGCCACGTCCAGGTGCCCCGAAAACGGCTACTACGGAGGATAACGTGACAAAAATCCACGATCTCGTATTGGCAGACCGCCGATTGAAGGTGCGCGAGATAGCTGTCGCGTGGGTCATATCCAGCATGAAATTGTGGGAATGAGAAAGCTGTCGGCGCGATGGGTGCCGCGTTTGCTCACTCCGGACAACGAGCGCAACCGTAAGACCACTTCAGAGCAGTGTTTTCCGCAGTTTAAGCGCAATCCGAAGGGGTTTCTGCGTCGTTTCTGTCACAAAACATGAATCCACTGGTACACACCAGGGACCAAGGAATAGTCGAAACAGTGGACTTCACCCGGCGAACGTGCTCCGAAGAAGGCGAAGACTGTCCCATCGGCCGAAAAGGTGATGGCCACCGTTTTCTGGGATTCACAAGGTGTGATCCACATCGACTACCTGGAGAAGGGCAAAACGGTCACAGGGCTGTACTATGCCAAATTATTGGGCCGATTCGACGCCGAATTGAAGAAAAAACGGCCGCACTTGGCGAAGAAAAAAGTGCTCTTCCACCATGATAACGCACCGGCTCACACCTCCGCCCTCGCCACGGCCAAATTGGTCGAATTGGGCTACGAACTGATGCCCCATTCACCGTGTTCTCCAGATTTGGTCCCGTGCGACTTCTTTTTGTTTCCAAACTTGAAAAAGTCACTCGCCGGGCAGAAACTTCAGTCGAATGAGGAGGTCATCGCCGCCACGGAGGCCTACTTTGCAGACCTCGAGAAAACGTATTTTTCAAACGGGTTAAAGAAGTTAGAGCATCGCTAGGTCAAGTGTGTCGAGCTAAAAGGAGGAAAAATAAATCGCCATTTCTCCAAAATGTTTGTTTTTCTTTTGTAGGCTAAGTACTTATCGGACCACCCTCGTACTTGCTCAAGAACGAACCCATCTCCACCGTTCAGGTTATCCGCGGTCCTGGCATACTATGTGACCAAGAGTTCAATTTTCGCGCACATATCGACGATATAATTCTTAAAGCCAACTCTGCTCTCGGTTTCGTGAAGCGTTGGTCTAAAGAATTCTCTAATCCTTACGTCACCCGATCCCTCTATATTACCTTTGTTCGCGCCCTTTTTAAATACGGATATCAAATGTGGTCCCCTAGTCAACAAACCCACATTTCTAGAATCGAACTTCGTCTTCTCAATAGCTTTCCCTCTTTCCAGTCTTAGCTTCTAAGGATCGTGCTCCCCTCACCAGTTCTCCTTAGTTATTAAGTTAGATTAAATTTAGCTTGAATTAAGCTCAATAAATTGCCCCTCGAAAATTAAATTATTGAATTTGCAGAGGAACCTCCTTACAAGCTTGAGCGTTATATGACGGGACGTTTTGTTTCTCTTCTTGTATTTAAACATGTATGGATAAAGAAATGTTTACATTTTCGGGCCTCTACTGTTCTGACTAATACCGAGACTCCCAATAACGACTGTGATGTCTGACCAAGTTTCAAAAGATCAAGGGGACCCAGAGTCTGATTCTAATATTGTTTTTCCATTAAAGCATATATCAACAAATAAATTCGATGACCCATCATTCTCAGAACTCACATTCCTCCACTACCATGCGTCAGATGCTAACGTACCGCCCACCGAGTAATGACTTTATAGCAACTTATTTTATTTTAGACAACAAAATTGTTTATACAAAATTTTTTTATGAGCGGCACACGGAATATCTCTTTGGCATGGTGAATTCTGGCAGGTGATAGTCCAGTGAAATGTCACCCATCGCTCTTAAACACATATTGCTCACCTTTCCCATGTCTGCGAATCGTGCGCTCTGTTGTTCCTTAAAAGAAAAATAATCCAGCGCCCTCTAGCGGGAGAATAAACATTCGTTCTCCGCGCTCTGTATGCATTTCCATGTCTCTCCCTGTGTTGTTGTTGACTTTAACACAACTCGTCACGCTCTTATCGAATTGATAGTAAAAATTATACTCGCGTGCGCTCTCGTTCTAAGATTTCTATTATCGTATTGTAAATTGTTGTCCTGGCGATGTGACGATTTCGCCTGCTAGCACCATCCACCCTTACCCGTTCGGGAAATGTTCTACACCTACAGGAAAACAAGGAAGATGATGATGGTGATGACGATTTTGTTGGTGTTCGGCGACGGGGGTGGCTGTAACATACATATGTGTGCGTGCGGTTTTGTCGTCGACTGTGTTTAACTAGTGTAAATGGGAACGAGAAAATGGGAACATCCTGGAGAGCGGAAGGAATCAGTTCAACTAATGGTGATGTTAGACTGAATCAGTGGATTTTCAATTCGAACAAGACGAGGGCGTTTTCCAACTCTTTAGAAAACGGTATATCCTCTTGGGGTTTTCCCTATTTAGTAAACGGTTAGGTAAGGCAATTTTTTTCCTTTTAAACATTATCGGATTGTATTGGACACATCCGAATTTTTAAGCGAAGGAAATAGTACATAATAACTATTCGAAGATAGTTTTCGAAATATCGGAATTATAGGCGCCAGGACACATCCTTTAAGTTTGTTACGATACTGAATACAGCTCCATAAAAGTAAGCCATACTCAATCTTAGAATACAGTAAGCCATAATAAATAAAAAGATCCGCTGAACAATAGCCATATCCTGTAGCAGCTGTAGCCTTGTTATGACATTTTTGCAGAAAAAAAAAAAAAACAGCGAGTCGATAAAAACAAGAAAAAAATAAAGGCCCATGCATGGAACCTTGAGGAACACCATTCGACACGGAGCACCTTGAACTTAACAACCCATTAATTTTGACTTTTTGGATTCTGTTAGACATATACATATAAACATAATCCGCCTAAAAACCCCTGGTTTGACCTGCAATGCAAACGAGCCCATGCAGCAAAGCCAGACGCATACAAAGCCATGCTGCATAGACGGACGAGATCTGCTTGCGAGCTCTACAAACAGAAAAGAAGGGAAGAACATGCGCTTTTCAGAAAGAAAGAAAAGAAGCACGAAAAGCGTGAGATCGAGGAAATGGAGAGATGTCATAACAGGAATGAAGCTCGAAAGTTTTACCAAAAAGTAAGATGAACATGTCAGGGCTACAAGGCCAGAGCAGAAGCCTGCCGGGATGAAAACGGCGATCTAGTAGTAGAATCACAGTGGATGCTGAGAATATGGCAGGACCACTTCTGCAGACTGTATAACGGATGATAGACAAGATACCGCTATCAGGCAGAATAATCCATTCGCCGCGGACGATGACGTAAGAGAATCCCGTCCAACCGACATAGATGAAGTCAAAATAGCGATATCGAGACTTAAGTCTTATAAAGCCGCTGGCGCGGACGGCCTTTCTACTGAGCTTTTCAAGGCGGCTGGAGATGTGTTGGTAAGGCGCATGCACCAACTTATCTGTAAAATATGGTCGGAGGAAAGCATGCCCGACGAATGGAATCTCAGCATCGTTTGCCCGGTCCACAAGAAAGGAGACCTCTATAATTGCGCCAATTATAGGGGAATAAGTCTCCTCAACGTCGCATACAAGATCTTCTCTGCCGTATTGTGTGGACGCCTGAAGCCTTTTGTGGATAACCTGATCGGCTCTTATCAGTGTTGCTTCAGGCCAGGCAAATCCACAATAGACCAAATATTCAGACTGCGGCAGATCTTGGAGAAGACCCAAGAATTTCAAATCGATACGCACCCCCTTTTCACCGATTTTAAAGTCGCGTATGACAGTGTGCATAGAGACGAGCTATACGGTGCCATGTCTAGTTTTAACATCCCTGTCAAACTCGTGCAGATCGACAATGGAGAATTCTCGCTGCTCCGTTAAGGTCGGTAATGAGCTAACCCAGACCTTTGGTGTTAAAAAAGGATTTAGACAAGGCGACGCACTGTCATGCAATTTCTTTAACATCATACTTGAGAAGATCGTACAAGAGTCACTGGCCAACACAAGAAGTACGATTTATTTCAAGTCCTTCCAACTGCTTGCGTACGCAGATGACATTGACGTGATCGGGAGATCGCAGCGAGACGTCAATGAGGCATGCATAAGCATTGAGACGGAAGCGGCCAAAGTGGGTCTTAGAGTTAACGAGGGTAAGACCAATTATATGCTGTCATCGAAAAAGACACACAACACCGACGTCTGGCCAGAACGTCATGCTTGGCAGCTATAATTTCGAAGTAGTCAAGCACTTCGTCTACCTTGGTTCACTTATGACCAGCGACAACAATACCAGCGGTGAGCTAAAACGCAGAATAACTCTTGCCAACCGCTGCTTCTTTGGGCTCAAGAGACAATTGAGAAGTAGAGCCCTCTCTCGAGATACCGTTGTACAAAACCTTAATCATCCCAGTCCTCCTTTAGGGCGGAGGTTTGGACTTTAACTAAAGCGGATGAGGACGCTCTTGGTCGTTTCGAGAGGAAAATTCTGCGTTTAATCTATGGTCCCGTTTAAACTAGCGGTGTATGGAGGAGAAGATACAACGAAGAATTGTACGGGCTGTACAGCGACATGGACCTGGTACGACGTCTCCGGATCCAAAGTCTAAGATGGCTGGGTCATGTAGAGCGGATGGACAACACGGCTCCGGCCCGAAGAGTCTTCGAATCCAACCCGGAGGGACGACGCAGCAGGGGACGGCCGAATCTTCGGTGGCGCACGCAGGTGGAAGGGGACCTCAACCGTCTGGGCGTGCGGCGCTGGAAACAGCTGGCGAAAGATCGTGCCAGCTGGAAACGCTTGTTGGTTGAGGCCCAGGTCCACCGCGGACTATAGCGCCATATAAGTAAGTAAGTAAGTAATCAGCTGTGAATGGTATCTCTAAGGCCACATCTGGAGACGGGGAATCCATCCGATTTTAAGCTGATAAGAACAGATAGTAGGTACTACATTTTGATCTTTGAGAACTAAAAGACACATTTGAAGGGTTTACATATTCTCAAGTATGTTATGACCGACAGTATGTCTGCGAATAGAACTGCAATTAGGTTTTTATTATGCGTTATATGACGTCATAAAGTGTTCTTAAATAAGGGCCATTAAATGTTGAAAAGGAATAAAACAAGCTGTGTGTGAGGTATTAACAAAATTCTTTCTTTATTTGAAAGGCCCATCTATGCCATTATGCACGGAATATGAATTCATTCAAACGGCCGCCTCGGATTATTACGATGGCAGAGATTCGAGTGGTCCAATTTTCAATGACTCTTACGGCCGAATTTGAGCGACGTCCTGTGTTATGTTCATCTTAAGGGCATCGGTTGATTGTGTTACAATTAGCGCAGTCTTGCTAGAACCACATGGCGTCTAGATCAATGTGGTTCAATTTGGGCCATAAGAAATTGGCTATCAACGTTCTGTAGCGCTCGCCATTGAAGGTGACCACCTCACCAGCATCATTTTCGAAAAAGTACCTACCAGTGACGCCGCGCCGTCGGCTCAAAATCCACACTAAAAGGTAATTTTTGAGAATGGTGAACCTCGTGCTTGTTGGTGTCGTCCCATGTACGGCAATTTAGCTTGTTAACACAGCCATTCATCCAAAAATGCGCCTCGTAGCTAAAAATGATTTTTCTGTCAAAATGGCGTTTTCGAACAAATGGCGTTGTCTATGGTCATGAACTTTGGGCTCCTGGGTCACTTGACTTTATTAGCTTAATGCACGCCTTAACAAAAGCTATAACTTAACTATAACTTATTAACTAGGTGGCAGGGTGGAAACGATTAAGGAGAGTGTGAAGGGTTGTGGTATAGACCAATTCTAAGGCTGGACTCTTTGAGGTGAAGGTCGAAAAGATTGGTGTTAGCTTTGCGAAGCATTCTGGACATTGGTTCGTGGTAGCCATAATTTGTGCGATGAGTGTTTATACGGAAAAGGGGCGTGGACCGAAGGTTACGTGGGTTGGTGTTCAGTGGAATCATATGCAATAATGAGGGGCTGCCAATGTTACCGCTGAGAAGGCCGTGAAAATAGAATATCTGCAACATCACGTCGTTCTTTAAGGGGTTGGAGGTTGATTAATTTTATGCGATCCGTTTAAGGTGGTAAATTAAGGGGGTCGGCCCAGGGAAGGATACGAAGGGCAAAACGGATAAACCTGCGTTGAATGGCTTCAATACGCGTAGTATGGGATTCGTAAGAGGGGGACCAGACTTGGCTAGCATATTCGAGAAGGGGCCTAACGAAAGTGATGTATAATGATCTCGTAACGTAAGGAATTCTTTGGACCAACGTTTCACGAAACCGAGGGCAGAGCTAGCACGTTTGATAATGTTGTCGATATGGAGGCGAAAATTGAGTTCACGATCACAAATAACCCCTAGATCAAGCCAGAAGTAGGTTCTGGGTGGTGAGGAAGAGCGCTTGCGGGAGTAAGTGATGCTTTGGCATTTACTGACCTTGAGCTCGAGATGGTTTTTTTGACACCAAGTAGCGAACCTGTTAAGGTCCAATTGGAGAGAGCACGAGTCGACAGGGGAAGGTATGTGCTTAAATATTTTCATATCATTTGCATATATGGAGAGTTGAGAGTTCAGAATAACGCTGTCAACATCATTGATGGTTAGAATAAATACCAGTGGACCGAGATGACTACCTTGCGGGACACCGGAGGTAGCATTAATTGGATCAGAGATCTGAAAATAACGTTATATTGACGATCTTCAAGATAAGATTTGATCCATGAGATAAAACCGGGAGAGAAACCGACGGCAGTGAGCTTGAGGAGAATAATTTGGTGAGACATTTTGTCAAAGGCTTTGCTGAAGTCAGTGGCGACAACGTCTACTTCTTTGCCAGTTTCGAGTGCACACAAACATTGTGAAACAAACTCGACTAGATTAGTGGTTGTCGATCGACCTTTTAGGAACCCATTTTGGTATAGCAGTGCGGAGATGAAGTGTAATTCTTTTTTGGTGAGTATGGGACTGAAAGAATGAAGCAGCTGAGGATTTTGGTGTAAAATAGTGCAAAGGATTCGTTTAAGTATATGTGTGAGTTAGGGTTAAGGAGGAAGTTAAAATTAACAAATTATTTAGTTTCGCGAAGTCATCTTTCCGGAAATTGAAGCAGTACGTATTTTCGGTTCGAAGAATAGTGAATTGGGTCTCGAGTGAAAGAGTTACCGATAGAGGTGGATGAAGGGGTTCTAGAGTAGAGCGAAAATGGTTGCTCGGGGTAACAACGCAGTTTACGGCATCAGATGAGAAAATCAGGTCGAATTGTCTGCCCATGTTGTTGAGTTGCAGAAGGCCCGAGTGAGAGAAATGATCCGTGAAAACGATGTCTTTACCTGAGGAGGGGTTAGCGGCGATATGATGGGTCTCATCATCGGTTTGAACCCATTTCAGGTGTGGGAGATTGAAATCGCCACAGATGATGATGAGTTATTGGGTTCGGCGATATCAAATATGGAGTCGACGAGATGTGTGGGCTGTGAGGGTCTTAAGTAACAGCAGGCAAGATAAAGTTTCCATTTAGGGAGACTTATTGAGTCACTAGTGAAGTTGAAGTCAGCGAAATTCGACGATTTGAAGGGCAAGGGATCTAGCGGCTGCGGCTGTGGATTGCGGCGAATGTGGAGAGGCCGTTACTTACATCAATGAGAGAAATATCAAGGCTTTCGTGAAACCGTATAAAGGTCTTTTTTAACGCATGGTCAGCTGGTTCTTGTGCGGGTCTAGGCCCAAGTTGCGACGCAAATTCCGTAAGTTAAAGTATGCGAAAGGCCGAGTTCTTGTGCACAGCGACGAATCAGCTGCCTCGGGGTCGACTGCGTAGATGTTCTCGGACGATCTTGCGTTCTTCTGACGTATGCTTGTTAGCTGAATGACCACTGAACCGGTCGTCTCAAATATGGTCACCAAACGTTGAAAAGTCGCCAGTGAAGGGCCAGCACGTTTACGTAAAATTGATGCAACATGCGCAACGTTTGCACTAACGAATACTAATTTTGATAACAAAGTTTTACCATTCAGACATGCTGTTTAATCCGTATAACTTGCCATGATGATTTGGCTTCAGTTACTGAATAATGAGCAATAGATTTGACAGATGTCACCAAAATAACATGGCCGCCGCAATCCGCCAAAATCTACGCTCGCCAATTGAAAAACACTTTAGAACACCATGCCTTTCTTTTTTTGTATTGGGGACTAGTGCTAGAAAATAGCATAGAGCACTGTGACCAATGTAGATCTATTGTGCCTGCTAGCCAATTAGACAAGGAGTTCCTCTACTTTCTTAATAAAGCTGAGGTGCTCCTCGTAGGTGATCCTCTCAGGAGTCATGATTTCCCTGAGGAGGATAAGCTTCCTAGGATGGCAGAGAGCAGCACACTCGCATAGTATGTGCTCTGCAGTTTTCTGGTCCTCTAGACAGAGTCAATGCTCGGTTTCTTACTACAGGTTAATTTTGTTGAGATAATATCTCAGACTACAGTGTCCCGAAGGGTAGCTAACCAATCTTCTGACTACTATGCCTCTTACACAACACCCTGCAAACTTAAGAACCCGACTATTTGTAAAAGAAGCTATGCTTTCTTCACTTAGGCAGTTGTGTACGCTCTTGCTTAAATTCCGAACGTCAGTTTTGTTTTGATTCTACTTGATTGTGGAATTCTCTAATGATTCAAATTTTCATATTGTCTTGCCACTGTAAGCAACATTTCAACTAATAAATTGAAATTGATATTAAAGATTCCCTCTTTTTAATACATCATTCATCTTTAAAAAAAAAACATTTTTAAAAGAAACCAGCCGATATTCCTTTATAATTTAATTCCTTTATAATTTTTTAATTGTAAACAAACATAATTTTCCTTACCACAGTTTGGAAGCCACCGTTTAGTACATCTACCACGTTCACATACCATTGTGAACTGGTCACCGCACCAAATCTCTCAACCCCGTTGACGAGCTACCATTCGTCAATGGAATAACCTCTTCGTTCAAAAACTCATTCGGTCTTTACTTGTTATTCTCCGCAACTGTCAAGTTTGACGTTTCATCGCACAGACTGAAAAAAATACCCGAAAATACGGCAGGTATAACTAAAAGAGTACATTTCTGCATTTTATCTCCTTCAATTAAAGGAGTTTATTTCTATTATCGTAATCTTATCAGCATTCAGTGCCGAGTGAATTATGAAGTGAAAGTGAATTTCCACGGGTGTTCGAAAGCATAATTCGCAAATATCACCAATAAGAAATACATTCAAGTGCCATTGTCCTTTCTTTAGTTATGTTGTAAGTGCAAAAAAGGAAAAATACGCAGCAAAGTGTAAAACAAGTATTAAGGCTTAACAAGCTTAGTAGGTAAACGATAAAGCGACAGTGAAAACAGTAATCAATCGAAGCAAGATAAATAGAGTGGAATCAAAGGTGAATTAACCGCATATACATAGGGCCGCTTCGATGAGCAGCACATCACAATGGTATTATCGTCAGAAACAAGTGGTAATGTCCATCATCTGGGCAATACTACTTCGAAGTTGCACGTAAACACAAGCTATGGCTTTTCAACAAAAGCAGCACTGGCCAAACTCTACGACGAGATCCTTAACGTAGTCCTCTGCTATGAGTCCAAATACAATAAGGAGAGGTAAGTGTCCTTCTATCGTTTGATTCTAACTAACTTTGTTCGCGATAAGACTGCGACAGGCGGAGGATGAGTCGCCGACATCGACAAGTAATAGACATAGTCGATTGCTCGTGTCAGGGTCATATCCATTATGGAGTAAAATTTAGATATTCGTGACGATAGCAGTAGAGTGATACACATGTTCATAAATCCATATCTATACCGCGAATGTTTGACGCAGCGCGAGTATTTTTGATATTAGCAGTTTTCTTGATTGTGTGGTCGTGGGAACTGTTGGTTGCCAAATTGCCAGATTCCTATTGTCTCCCAAAAAAAAAAAAAAAAAAACAAATGGTGTGTCTGTGCACGTTGACTAGGCGATAGAACAGTAAAAGCAAAAGTGTTTTCATGCTTGGAAGCGAACGCTAAAGTGATACAATTGGCAACCCAGACGATAACTTATTGATCGTGATCGCGAATAATGGAATTCTGGTTAGAATTAGTTTAGATTTTATTCATTTGAAGGCACGATCTGTTGCCAATTAGCGGATGTATGCAAAGTATGTGATCAATCGAGCAGGCTTTGTGTAATATGTGATGGGGAAAATGGACTTTGTCTCTGCACTACGTCTCACAAGCTTACAGATTCCATTTGCATAGGTATTGCCCGGTTTTCCTTCAAAAAACATCACCGAGTGTAATAGTTGGCGTCAGCTTCGACGGTCCCAAAAATATGCCGGTACCAGCAAAGCCGCGGCAGTCATAGGCTTGATAGGTGCTTTTTTCATTAATATCAGTAACGTTGAGCTACTTAGCCAGGCAGTAGCGACCCGTAATGAGACCTGTAAGAGAAAAGCCGACACCTAGTCTACATCCAGAATTGTCTGCATCAGTGTATTTAAACGATCGAATTGTTGACGGAGGACCCGTCGACGGATGTGCGCAGACATAAAGCGGGATCAAGGCACTCTGGCCTTCTGAGCCTATTCTGGCCAACTCATTGGAAATCCCAGAGTGTCCTGGGTTCAAACAAGAGAGCGAATTCAGCCTTCTGACTGCTGTCCATGTTTTATACCTGAAAAGAAGAAACAAATATAATTTTTCTTTCCAACACCGCAAGACGAACACATAGAACAAAACAAATGAAACACAAGAAAATACATTAAAACAAACAAACGAAAGAAAAGGGAAAATAAAAACATTTTTCTGCATTTATTGTAAACAATTGCGTGAGACCATAGGTCAACGACACCAAAGATGAACAGCTACGACTATCACAACTGGGGTAGCTCGATGCACGACTTTGTTCAGGTAGATTTCGGGCTTATATACTACATATTTTGAAAGTGGAAAGCATAACCTGGTTGTCGCTGCTCTTTCCCTTCCATCATCAAATTTATGATCGAAATTGGACATCCCTGTTTCAACCACGACAATTGTTCAAAAAATGGGGTGACTTTATTTTTTTCAAAAAATATTTGTCAAATATCTATTTTGTTTCCTTCAAAGTAACACTCTTTTTTTAATCCTTGAATTATTTTTGATATGCACTTTTTTAATATAGCCTTGAGCTCTTCCAGCGATGCCGTCTTAATCTGAAGGACATGGTTTCGTCGCTGGGCGTAAACATTGTCAACAATTCCAATCCCACGTGCTTTTCCAAAAACTCTGTTTCAAGCTTGCTAGATTTTGCTCCACTTCTTTGTGACTAGCTTTCCTTTATTTCAGATCACGACTTACTCTTCTGTACGTATGACATTCAATTCAAACGCTCCACGAATCCTTTATTTTTTTAATACAAAGACTTGAGATCGGTTGATTTTCTAGCTCTGCAAGAAGCTTCCTATGCTCTACCCTGGCATAACTGTTGGCTAAGCTCTGATGCAAATGAGTTAATTTTCTCTACGATGAGTGTGTTCCAACAAACTGTAACAATTCGAAATATAAGTTGTCCTTGGTACACTTCTCACTTGGTACAAGTAATGCACCGAATTAAAATTCGTAATAGAATGTATTCTAAATGGAAGCGACATCCCTGCGAATCAAATTTTCACGTAATATAGCAACCTTAGTTATTCGCAACTCTAAAAAAAAACTATTTTGCTTCGAAGCTTAACGCGTCATTGCCACCTAAAAAGTTATGGGAAAAGTTGCACAAGATTGGGATTATTGAAAGTAATAACAGTAGTTAGTAAATGTGCTTTTGATCCTGATGAACTAAACGACCACTTCTTGGGTAATTTAATTGCTGCCAATCACTTAGATTTTGCGTCTCCAGGTGAACCATCAGCTCCTAGGTGTACCGATTTTGTAGTTGTAACGGAAAGTGGTGTCAGCGAGTGGGTCACAACTATTAAATCGAATTCTGCAGGCGGAGATAGAATCGCAATACGCTTTATTAAACTTATTTTGGCCGTGATTATCCCATATCTTACACATATCATTAATCACTGTATCGCGACATCAACATTTCCGCAATCCTGGAAAATTGCCAAGGTCATCCCAATAGCGGAGAAATCAAACCCATGTCTACCATGACTGTCAAAAGTATTCAAAAAAAATCCTAGCTAAGCAGATTCAAAACCATTTATCCTGCCATGCACTTCTTAGTACTTTCCAATCGGGCTTCAGAAAAGGCAATAGTTGTTCTTCCGCAATGTTAAACATATTAGAAGAGATAAGACTTGATTCTCTGTCTGCTTGATTTTTCGAAAGCGTTCGACACTATCAATCATGATATTCTCTGCTGGAAACTTGAACACCTATTTCGATTCAAGGAGAGGGCTCTAAAACTTATAAAGAGTTTTCTTACCAACAGGATGCAAATAGTTGTCAATCCTGACTTTTTTTCGGCATCCAAGATTGGCATCCAAGGTGTTCCTCAGGCTTCTATTCTAGGGCCTATCTTATTTTGCACTTTTATAAATGATTTGCCGCTCGAATGCCAGAATGCATCAATACACCTATATGCGGACGACGTCCAGCTATGATGAGCTTGTTAACTTGCTTAATGTTGACTTGGCAAGCATATACCGTTGGGCTACACTGAATAGTTTACTAATTCTTCTTCTTCTTTTCCTTTTTATCCCGGCGTCGTTATGGTCAGAAGTGTAGGACCATAACCTTCCCACTTAACTGCATTCCTACTGGTCCGCTTGTGGGGTTCGCCGGTTTGACCTCAGAAAGTAGCGGCAGGCTTCCCGGTTTGGGATTACTTCATCGCTGAGGCCAATCAAATGCTGGTGTTTTTGCATTTGTTTGCACCAATTGTTTTTCGGCCTGCCTTTTTTGCGTGTTGAAATTGGAATGTTGATTGATAACGCCTTTTGGACGGGGTTCAAAAGATTTCTCCTTTGAACATGGCAATACCAACTGAGTCGGTCGCGCTCTATATTTCTTGTGATGGTTTCTTTTACGTGGAGGCTTCCTCGGATCTTTGAACTTCTAATTCTGTCACGCTTTGTTACTCCCGCTGTCATGCGAAGCATCTTCATCTCAGTTGCCGTTAATTTGCTCTCATACTTTTTGTGCATTGTCCAGCATTGTGAACCGTATGTGAGCGCCGGACGTACAACTGAAGTGTAGAGCCTTCCTTTCAGCTTAGGGGGCATTTTTCGATCACAGAAGATGGCGGAGTTTTCCCGCCACTTCATCCACCCTACGCTTACGCGATGTTTGATGCCGTCATCACAAGTTGCTTCTCTATTAATCATAGATCCCAGATATTTAAACTTTTCACACTTGGGAAGCACTCTTCCATTCAAGTAAATGTCTGGAATAGGCTGATGAGGGTCAGAGAACGGGCAGCACAGATACTCTGTCTTCTTTGAACTAATACGATACCCGTGTCCCTCAAAAATGTCCACCCACACATCAAGTGCTCGTTGTAGGGACGCCTGATCATCACTTATAATGGCCCCATCGTCAGCAAAGAATAGCTGGTGCACATTGGGGTCCGTCACTTTTCCTTCAAGCAAGCAATCAAGGACTGCTATAAAAAGCAGTGGGCTGAGGATGCTCCCTTGGTGTACACCGACTTTGATTGCGAACTCTTCGGTGACTCCTGCGGTGCATCTTACTCTTGTCGTTGCTCTCTCGTACATGTCACTCGGACGTAGGTTTCTGGAACTCCTTTTTGTCTTAGCGCTACCCATAAAAGATCTCTTGGTTGCCGGTCAAAGGCCTTCTCGAAATCAACCAACACCATATGCAAGTCCTTTGAAGAATCACGATGCTTTTCCATCATGATCCTTATACTTTGGATTGCATCTGTTGTTGATTTACCCGAGACAAACCCGCACTGGTCATCAGATAGTCGTATTATTTTCCGCAGTCGGCTATCTAATACCCGTTCAACGATTTTCATGGTGTGCGACATCAGCTTGACAGAACGGTAGTTATCACAATTTCGCGTATCACCCTTTCCTTTGTGCAATGGTAGAAGATAGCTTTCCCTCCACTGATTAGGCATAGTGTCGCCTCTCACAAGTTTGGAGATAAGAACCATGAGCCATCTAGACCCGATGTCTCCCATCTTTTTCCAGAACTCAGAGGGTATCCCGTCCGGCCCAACAGCTTTTCTTTTCTTGGAGTTTTTAACCGCGTACCGAACTTCTTCGACTGTGATGTCGGATATTTCGGCATGATTCGGGGCGGCTCTTGGAAAGTACACTCGGGGAAACTGTTCGTTCAGAAGTTCCTCGCAATACTGTCGCCATCTGTGGAGAATTTTTTCGTTTTCCACAAGGAGTTGGCCTTCAGCATTGTTAATAAACTTTGGGAAACGAATCTCCTGAGCATTTCTTCTTCTCTGGGCGGCTATCTTAAAGATATTTGCTCTTTGTTCAAATTGTTTTGTCGAAGCTCCTGGGTAGCCTGGTTCCTGTCAGACGCGGAAGACGATATTTCTTCCAACTCCTGATAGAGGCCTTCCATGCTTTTCGCTTTGAATTCGGCGCATTTTTTCTTCGCGATACCTTTGCAACATCTATATACCTTTTCACGGCGAGCTTTTTCCTCTCTATTAGTAGAAGAGCACTTTGACCAAGCTTGGAAAGCCATTTTCTTTTCGTGTATCACTGCTTTGGCTTCGTCTGTCCACCACCAGGTTTCTTTTGCGTGTTGGCAGGGGCCTTTAGATGTTCCGAGCAGTGATTTGGCTTTCTCCAGGCCAGATTGTTGTAGGGAACCCCACATGTCTTGTGCTCTGCACTCCTCATTACCGACCTCGTCGATAATGGAAGAGAGGTAGTTTTCCATGTTGGTGATAAAAGCTTCGCCTTTTCCTTTATCCAGCTTATACCACTTGATTCTCTCAGACACCTTCGTTTGCTGCTTTGACTT
The DNA here is from genome assembly GCA_958301585.1 of Merodon equestris. NCBI lineage: Eukaryota > Metazoa > Arthropoda > Insecta > Diptera > Syrphidae > Merodon > Merodon equestris. The sequence goes on along the minus strand of OY284415.1, from coordinate 18,067,570 downwards.
CTTTCTCGCATCCATAAAAAATTCAGTCAGGAGGAGACGGTGTTGAGGGGCGATCGCGTCTCCCAGGATCACTTTGCAATCTTTAGCTCGTGGCTTCATGAAACTGGATACCAAATGATAGTCTATTTGAGTTTCATTTCCGCCGCTGCTATAAGTGATCGGCTTTGTTTGACGAACATGGTATTTAGCACTATAAGACCGTACGACTTGCACATGTTTAGAATATCTTCACCTGAAGAGTTCCTGGTGCCGTATCCCAGCCCTCCGTGGTAGCCTTCATAGTCTTCGCTTGTCTTCCCGACATGTCCGTTTAAATCTCCCCCAACAAACAAAAGCTCTTCCTTTGGGATGATTTTGACAAGGTTGTGGAAATCTAGCCAGAATGCATCTTTTTCTTTTTGTTCGCATCCTACTTGAGGGGCATATGCGCTTACGATGTTCCACACCTCACCATGCATCACCAATTTGAGAGCCATCAAACGGTCACTGGACTTTGAAATGGTTAAGACGTTGCCAAGTAACTCTGCCGCAAAGATGATGGCGATTCCGTTTTTTCCTTGTTCCAATCCATAGTAAAACATCTTGTAGGCTTTTGTTTTAACGTCCAAGAAACCTGCCCGATTACCGGTGTTTCGCCATTTCGTCTCTTGTACGCACAGGATGTCTACTCGCCTTCTAACCATCATTTCTTCAAGCTCATAGCTGCGCCCACTCATGCTTCCAAGTTCCAACTCGCGACTCTTAAATGTGGCTTACGCCGTTGCATTACTTTGCTATCCCCCGGAAATCCTATAGCTCTGACCCGAGCATTGCTGCTCGTCCCAGGATCACGACCATTAGTAGTGCCTGGCGGGGTAGTGCTTTTCCTTTTAGCGTTCTTTTCCATAATGCTACGGTTTGACCGTTTTCTTTCTTCCCTTCCTTTTTGACACGGGCATGCTCCAGATTTTTTATTTTTTGATTGATCTTACTCTTACAACACCGGTGATCTCCAGTCGTGTCAACCCACTGATTTGTGAGGCAGTTTAATGGTGGTATATGTGTCCCTAGGCTCACCTTGGTGTTTTCTAAATTGCCTAGATGTGATTTTTGTTTACCTTTGTTTAGTCGCCTTTTACGACAAGCGATAGGTATCGCTGCAGGGATATTCTTAACCCGTCCCTGCACGAGAGGAATAGTTTACTAATTAACCCAACAAAATCCAAAATTTTGCCAATTGCAAACAAAAAAATTTCATCTTGATACCTCATCTATTATTTGCCTGGGAAATAGCAAATTGGACATAGTTGAATCTGCTACTCGCTTAGGGTTTGTAATTAATAATAATCTCAGGATTTAATCACGTAAATATGGTGGTTGGCAGGATTTATAGATGCCTTCGTAAGCTGCGGATAACACCTAGCTTCACACCGTGTGAAACCCGACGAAAACTTGTACTGAGTCTTATTGTTCCAATAATAACATACTCTGAAGTCGTCTATGGCAATCTAGACTATTTATCTCAGCATAAACTTCAAGTAGCTTATAATGATGCGGTGCGTTACATTCACGGGCTTCGAAGATATGACCACATATCTATTCAGTCAAAAAACCTTTTAAGCTGTACACTGGGTCGCTATATCAACGCCAGAAATTGCATCTTTCTACACAATATAATAAAAGAAAAATCTCCGATATATCTTTTCCAGAAAATTCGTTTTGCGCAGTCGCCAAGAACATTATACCTAGTACCTCCTAGTTTCAAATATCTTAATTCTTCTCGACTGTTTTTCGTTCATGCTATAAGCCTTTGGAATAGCTTGCCAATATGAACTATGAAAAATACTTTTCAAACTTGAACTAAAATCCTCTATCCCTTTTCCTCTCTCCTCCACCTCTCCATATCTTTAGAAATATCCACAAACTTTAAGATATAATTATGTAATTTAAAAATGTCCTAATTGTGAAATTATACTAAGTACTATAAAAGACTCTGTCTTACTGTACAAAATTATTGTAATAAAATTGAATTGAATTGAATCTCTTCAATCATGGGTCTCACAAGGGCCAAACCGGTGGCCGAGGCATGAATTGTTTTCCCTTAAATTCGAACTTTTTCTCCGAATTGCTTATAGGAAATGGCACATGACCGTACGACTCCCGCCAAACTCCCATAATGAACCATGCCATTGTACATAATCGAAGAAACGTTGAGAAAGACCTTCAAATTTTTTTTTATAAAGAACAGACCTGATAATGTCCATTGTGCAACGCTTGAATTTTATCAACAATTTATTTTACAAATACTTTATATAGTGAAATCTTTTACTGAATCCATCAATCTCCTGTGGGAGCTTCACTACTAGTTGATGCCTGGGTTTCTTCAGGCTCCGGTTGCTCTTCATTCTCATCCTCCAAAAGATCACCCAGACCCATATCCTCCACAGCTTTCTGTAGGCGACGGATTTCACGATTTGCTTCCTCTAATTCAAGCTCAAGGCTTTCAATAGTTTCTTGGGGGATAGGTGTATCACCCAGCTCTTGTCATTTGACCGAACTTTGTGTGCTTTTTTCGGTCTTGGCTGCTGTGGTATCTTCCATTGGAATGATTGGGCTTTGGTTTAGACGTCAGACCCATGTACCCATATTTGGTCACCAGTGATGAACTTTTCAGTAAATCTGGATAGTCATTCGCTTCATTCAAGAGCTGAGCGACGGTTGGTTTGGTCAAAATTTAACAATTTCGGAACAAACTTTCCAACAATCTCAACATATGTTAGAGGACATAACATAACAAAAAGAAAATTTAGAAAATCGATATCACTTAGGCTAAGGCCACGCACTGAGCGGCAAGCGGCAAAAAAATTTTAAAACACATGAAATCGTATGGCTGTGGCCACACAGTCTCTGAGCGGCAAGCGACGTTTTTGAGCGGCAGAGCGGCGTCGCTCAGCTTTCAATTCTGTTCTATTATTTTAGGGTAGTGCTGAGCGGCAAGAAGGGATAATGGCAAATTTAAGAAATATTAACAGCAAATCAAATGATTGTATTGACATACGTAGGTATTGTCTGAATCGGTCTTCGTGTTGTCGAAGATTATTATACAAATGGTGAAATTCGCCATAACCTGATCTTTTTCGGTTTATTCGATGAACTCCAAATCTTCTTTTTTTAAGCTTAAGATAACTCTGTAAATGTTAAAACGACTTTCTTGTAAAATATTGCGGCGAACAGCACTCGTTAACGACATTTTCAGAACTAATCGCTAAGAATTGCCGCTCAGTGAGTTGCCACTCAGAAAATTGCAGCTCAGTAAATAGCCACTTGCCGCTTAAGTTTGTCGCTCAGCCTTTTGCCGCTTTGCCGCTCTGCCGCTTGCCGCTTGCCGCTCAGTGCGTGGCCTTAGCCTTAGAGAAATTCAAAAAGTCACTTTATTTTTTGAACATACCTCATACGTTAAATTTTATAAGGGCCGTTTAACAGTCGCTGAACTATTTAAAACCTATTACAAAAATAGTGATTCCGTAGCAGGCACAATTCGCGCATTACGAGTAGAGTATGATCGACACAATCTTGCATCTTAACATATTATAGGCAAAAATGTGAAAAAAAATTTAAGTGACTTGCCCCATTACAGAAGTCTTATGGCCAAACCGATATCAAAATATACGTTCTGCAGAAGATTTGATAGGGTTGAAATGCGGAAGGTTCAACCAACTCCATCTGTTTTCATCGCTATAGTCAAATGTTAATCAATGTTTTTTTGACCTCAATGGGGAGACATGGATGTAGAAGACATCTGATTTCAGCAAGACGACGCCACGTAAAATCCGAAAAGTTATTTCGCGTTTTGATGATGTGAACTGGTCATCAACATGTGATTGTTCGCCATTGAATTTTTTTTGTGGGGCTATGCGAAAAATTTTGTTTATGCTCAAAATGTATGATTTGAAAACGAAGTTTTTGAATAGTTATTTGTCGAAAAGTCATCGAAAATTACCTTTCCAGAATCGATCCCTCCAGGATCTCCTGTGGGTGATATTTGAATGATGTTACATATATTCCATTCATAATGGCTAGATCTCTTCAATATATTGAAATAAAAATTTAAATCTGAATCAAAGATGTGTTTTATTCAAATTTACTTTCGGAATCACAAATTGGATAACGTTGTAACAGACACACATTTCCCTAATGAGCTTAGTCGGCAGCCTGCGCCAGGACAATTGAGACAATTCTTGCATTCGAGATAATATGTTTTATCGTTCCCGGTTATATTCAGTGGACCTCTCTGAATTATTGCCAAAAGTATCCTAATGTTGCTAGAAAGAACAAATATCGCTTTAGTTGTTTTTGAATTTACGTATTTTAACAAGAGAAACTTACTTTCTAGAGTATATGGTGACACCTTTTAGCACGAGCTGAGTCCTTCTTTTCTAATACCTTCAATCTTTTCGTAAAGCATAACCTCCCGATCATAGTTAGCGCAAATTGAGCCTTACGACAGATATGATCCGACTGAGAAAACCACATCATCAGAAAGGCAGCCTTTATTTACGTGTCATTAACGAGTCCTGGATATTAAAATTGCTCTGTTGGTGTAGTGATAATATGACTTCGGATACCACGACCTATCTACTGGTCTATAACAAGCCTTATAAAGATTTTGCACAGACTCCTGATGATTTAATATTTGTTCAGTTGACGCCACGGTGTAAATTTGGGTCTAAACTGATAAGCCCCTTTAATGAATTATCGGCGACTGTCTCAAGGTGTCGCCTTTTATAATACTGCGACGGAATTCAAAACAGTATGCATGAATAAGTCCGAGTACTCATCTTTGTAATTGAAGTTTCGTTGAATTTTACTCTACAAAAATTGATTAAAAAACTTAAGAAAATAATTCTCTGTTTCGCCCGAAATATTACAATATTTTCTGTTTGATCGCTCTTAATAGTCTTCCAAATAAACACACGAATCTCGGAAAGATCCGACTAATAAAAAAAACAATTTATGGTTCCCAGAAGACTCTATTATTACAGAGTCTTGCAATTTATCATGTCACGCCTCTTAAGCCTCATAATCTCTCTTCATTTACTACCCGTGATGAGTACGGCGAGAACACACCAATTATTTCTTCCCACGTTTATAGTTGTAGATTTTAGAAAATACAAACATTCACGCTGGATGTCGGTCCGAAATAGCACCGTACATGACCTAGAAAACACGTTCGAGACAAGAGTATTTTTATAATATCGCGAAAGAAAAAAGTTTTGCTTCGGATTTGTGATTACTTCAAGGAGAAGTGTTGGGAGCGTTGGATTACATGAATTTTTCAATCGATATTGACGACTCGGTTATTATGATATCGAACCGATTGCTGAACATCTGGCGGAAGTCCATAACTCAACGTGATAATCAAACGCTTGAGTTTGAAATACTAATGACAGACATAGTGAGCGATGTTTTTGATGGAAATGCCATGTTTTTCGTTTGAGTAACAGCTGTTTTCAAGAGCAACATTAGCTTCTAGTTCCAGTAAACTATTTTAGTTCAAGTATCAAATCACCATGAGTAAGGGATCATCTAACTTAAATCTCTGAACAATCGTTAGTCACCATTCAGAGAAGTAGACTTTGTGGCGGGACATAATCTTTTATAAGCCAGCACACGATTTCTACATAGTAAAATCTGTAAGGGATCAATTGACTACCAACCCAATTGATCATAGCAATCGATGCTAGGAATTCCTCCAAAGTCCTTTCGAGGAGTCGAAGGGGGAAGGAAAACGAAAGCCTGTTATTGCAGGAATGACATTAGAAAGTCTTACCAAAATGTATAACGAATATGCCCAGGCTATACACCTAGAGCGGCAACCTGCAGAAATGATCGCGAATAACTAGTTGAACAAGAGTCGATGCTAAGAATATGGAAAACTATTTCTGTAGATTGTGTAACCGCGATGATAGCCAGGAATACTGACAAATTACTTTGGTAAAGACGAGATACGAGTAGCTCGGGCACAGACGGTTTTGTTGGGGATATTATTATTATTATTACCGGCTATTTGAAACTCAGAAGTTCAGAGCCTCGTTGACAAACTTCCGTCAAACCCTGTCATGAATGTGTTCCTTCCATGTTTCGCTGTCCTATATTTTTTTATATTGTCCTCCCACTATCATCGCCTACCTAGTGGTCTTTTTTCCTCTGGTTTTTGACTAAATATTATTTTGAATGTTCGTCCACCGTCCATTTATTCTACGTGTCCTTCCCATCTAAGTCTTCGGCACTTTATTACTCAGACAATCCTCGGGGCTCTTGTATTGTTGATTGTGTTGTTTTCTCTATTCGCCTGTTTCTTCGTCCTCTTTTCTACCATTCTCCTTAAGAAAAACTGTCCAGAGGGATTCAGAAAATCCAAATCGTCAACGTAAGGTAGTGCGGTTATGACCCCATTAAGGGTTATTCTCCTCTCATTTCCCCGAAGGGATCTCATTAGGTATTGTAGCACGAAATAAAAAAACTGGCGACAAGGCGATTCCCTGTTGCGTCTCGAATGTTTTCTACAAGGCGTTTTATACCTAACTCGTCCTTTATCTCCCTTTATGCATACTTATATCAGTTCGACCTAACTACTTTCAACCTTACGATAACGTGGAAAAGATTTTTGTTAGACAGCAAAGTCTAAATCCTGGCGGGAGTTCTGTGAATCAACAGAGGATCTCAATGAAGCCGCAATGCTCAGAAAGATCCTATCCAAGGACCACTGCGTCCCGGGATTCACCCTTAAACCAGATGGTTCTTGGACAGAATCCAGTCAGGAATCCCTAGAACTGCTAACTGAAACCCACTTCCCAGGTTGTAAAATCCCTGAAACCACAGTCCCCCTTCGGGACGACGCGACGGTTCCTACGGTTCACACAACTGAAGAATAATGAACGAAATTATTATAACTAATGGATAAAGTATCATGGGCAATAAATTCGTTCAAACCTTTTAGCTCTCAAAAAGCTTCAAAAAACCCACACTGTACCCCACCTCGTAAGCATTTTTTCCAATTCCTTGAGCGCGAAGTACATCCCAACGCAGTGGAAAGAAATAAATGTAGTTTTCATACCTAAGGCAGGTAAACTTATCCATACTGCCGCAAAGGACTATAGGCCAATTAGTCTCTCGTCATTTCTATTAAAAACCTTGGAAAGACTCCTTGACCAAGGGCTTATCAACTCACAGAACTTATGCAACACTCAACCTTAAAGGCAGATCAGTAGAAAGTACCCTGCATAGTTTTGTTCGTGAAATTGAGAACTCATTGAATTTAAAAGCATTTACAATGGCAGCCTTCCTCGATATAGAGGGAGCCTTCAACAACGTAAACACAGCTCTAGAGGACATAAAAGTAGACAAATCCATTGTAATTTGGATTGAAAATATGTTAAATAACAGAATTATCAATGCAGACATTCGAAACAGCTCTATAAGGAAAGTCACAACTAGAGGCACACCACAGGCGGGAGTTCTTTCTCCCCTACTGTGGCTTCTTACAGTTAACAAAATCCTTAAAATCTTCATGGAGAAAGGCACAAAGACCATAGCACAAGCGGATGACCTAGTTATCTTGATAAAAGGTAAATTTCTATCAACTATCAGCGAACTAATGGAATCTGCGTTGAAGGAACTCTCCTCGTGGGCAAGACAGAACGGTCTAAGAATAAACCCCCAGAAAACCGAGCTGGTTTTGTTCACCAGGAAAAGGAAAATCCCGATATTTGCTCTCCCAAAGTTAGAGGGTACTCCACTCAAACTCAAAGCGGAAGCCAAGTATTTAGGCATCATTCTTGACTCCAAACTTTCCTGGAAAATGAACTTGGAGGAAAGGATGAAAAAAGGATTGAATTCTTTTTATGCATGCAAAAAGACCTTCGGCAAATGATGGGGCTTGCAACCGTACATCATTCATTGGATGAACACAGCAATCATCAGACCCATTATAACTTATGGGGCCCAAGTCTGGTGGACTGCTAGCAGCACGAAAAGCTATATGAGCATGCTCAACAAAGTACGAAGGTCAGCCGCTGTTTATACAACGGGAGCTATGAGAAGCACGCCTCAAGCATGGTTGGACATGATACTTTATCTACTTCCTCTGGGTCTATTCATAAACGGCTGCGCTGCAAAAAGCGCTCTCAGACTAAGAGAGTTCTCTTTGTGGATACAGCCTACTATGGACATGCGGCCATACTCAGAATAATAGATTACCTGGGAAAGAAACATGGTTTTAGTAGCCTCGCAGCTACGACCGACTGTATTTCCCCCCAAAATGACTTCTCTCTCAGAATACCAATCCTATTCCTCGACAGAGAAGAGTGCCGTGATCAACGACCACGAGATTACCCTCTTCACCGACGGATAGAAAATGGACACAGGCACTGGGGCCGGGTTCTACTTTAATACCCTGCGCAAACAGGAATCATTTAGACTCCCTGATTTGTGCAGCGTTTTTCAAGCAGAAATCCTAGCAATAGAGAAAGCAGCCAAACATCTACAGATACCGATATCCCACCATCGGATATCACTATCTTCGTAGACAGCCAGGCTGCCTGAAGTAGTAGGATCCTGTACAACGAGATCAAAGGCTGTCATGAAATGTCGCGACTCACTGAAGTCCATCAGGCACCACAAAGTCAAACTCTGCTGGGTCCTCAAGTCTCAATCGCAGGAAACGAAAGAGCGGACGAATTGGCCAGGCAAGGGTCTGAAATGGACATCAGCGAAGCGGACCACCGATCACTTCATTATACCGGATAATAAATTATAAAAGAAGCCAACTCGTCTTGGCTTACAGGAAACGACAGCCACACGACAAGATCATCGTGGCCAGAGCTCAGTATCGGAAAAACAAAGAAGCTCTTGGCGCTGGACCGAAACTCGATCCGAATGCTCGTCGGAGTGATCACAGGACACTGTCCCATTGGAGCAATGCTCCGGAAATGGGATTCGGGATCCAACGATCTCTGCCGGAGCTGCGGCGATGAGGAAGAAACTGAGACGATCCAACATCTGCTTTGCCCCTGCTCAGCTCACAAGAATCGACGCCTAGCTTCGCTGGGCCCAATATTCTTTACAACGATTGCGGATGTAGCAAATGCAATATATCTGATTTTCTAAAATTCATAAAGAGCACGGGGTCATTTCAGCCGACACGTGATAGGACAGGTTAATTATATGTGTACTCCACAAATGAAGGGAATCACAATGGGCCCTTTGGCCTCTGAGTGGAAGTGATGCTCAACCATCACACTCCCCTTCTTTAACTTAACCTAACCTAACCTAGTCGTTTACAATCATGATGACGTGATATCGAAAATCGTAACGTTGTGATCGGCTTATACGAGTGTAATATCGCAAAAAGTGATATCTTTCGAACCTTGCGACCGCTTTCAATCACGCGCTCGTCAGTGTAACGTACTGTTAAATTATTCGGGAATATTGATGGAGTACTTGGCCATCCAAGTTCCAGCCGTCCACTGTCTCCGGGAGCCATCAAAGCCATTAAGGTTCGAATCCGAGAAATCAGAGGAAAATCCATGTCTCGCCTTATCAAAGAAGACTTGGGAGTTAGTGCCTACTATCCTAATGCACTTTTTGAAAATATGTTTATGAGTCAACTTATCTTATCTTAGGCTGAGGAAATATAGGTTTTAAAAACTAAACATAGGATCATATGATATTGTGACTACTAGTCGCATTGAAGCAAAAGTCAAAAGCCCTCCTAAGGCTGTACGCTAAAAATTATCGTAGAAAGAATAAAACCCGAATTCATAACATCGAATGGTGGGCAGCTAATAGTACCGACTTCAACCCTATGGATTACAAGTTGCGGAGTTATTTCGAGGGAATAGCCTTTGAAGCGAGCTCTTGTCCGCGGTGTCGACAACTTGCCAATGAATAAGGTTCGTAAAACGATTGATGACTGGTCATTGCGTCTCAGGTTGTACTTTAAGGTAAATTATGGTCATTTCGAATGAAGTTTTTCATAACTTGTAGCTCATTGACGACTAGATTAGATAAAGTCATATTTTATAAAATCTACAAGTAGTTGGTAGACCGATTCGAGGGATTCCCATTTCTTTTCTAAAAGCTGACATATAGTGAAAATCTGGTCATTCGCGGAGCAGTACCTCCTGAAGCCACACTGATAGTCTCCGATTAGTCTTTCTTAACGTATGGTGTCAGTTTCCTTAAGAGAATATTTGACAGCACCTTGTAACAACTTCATAACAGTGATATTTCTCGGTTCTCTCTCACCCCCTCTCTCCCTCTTGTTAAATACTTAAATGATATGGGATTGATTTCATCCAAGGACATTTGTGCGTGCCGCGATCAGATGTGGTTCGGACCGAATACGATAGCCAAATTCGATGAGGTCGTCTTGTTCAAATCCTCGCAATCCATAACCTTTACTAAAAATTCGACCAAATATTTGAATAATTCATAATTTTTCTCGGAGAGTTTCTCCGTAATCAACTGCGTAACATTAAGCGATCGTTCCTCCTTCGGTCAGTCCAAAATACTGGTTATATCTTCGTAGAGTTTACAAGTACGCAACGGCTCGCTAAGGTCTCTTAAAAACGATTTAAGCACTTGCGCACGATCGGAGGTATGGAATTCAAACACGGACTATCCTGTGTGATAAATTTAAGTGTTACGCGGAACTGGGCCGTTTGACCGTCGAACGGTCTGTAACCGAACTCGATACTGTACGTAAATTCGAATTCTGTCATCGAGTTCACATATTTTATCGGGGAGCTTCAGTTTGGTCAGACTCAACGCTTGTCGTAGCTCATCTAATGTGGAAATATAAACAAGTTTTCGACGAAACTTTTCGCTTATGAACGGACGGAAAAGATTCCCTAATGACCCGTAGAAACCAAGTCGGATGAACGACGTAGAGATTTTTTAGATTCTTACGAAAGTTTCAATCGAGTTCCTTGTACGAATTCCAGAGGAATTGTGCCTATGGTTTGTTATCCTCTTTGAGACCTTAATGAAAGTACACTAAAATGTAAAAATGTCCTTAATCAATTCGCGTATAAACCTTTCCATTTGACTCTTTTCAGGGAAACGAGAAGCGTAAATCCCAAATATATGTTGATCCTGTCTGACCGTACCAAGAAAGTCGCATTTCGTTCTGTTTGCTGTGAAAGCTTCCGATTGCTCTTGCAATTGATCTTCGTGATCGTTGTCCTCTAAAGGTTTGATAATCTGTGACACTTCTACCTCCTTGCCAGCTGTTAGCACAAAGTCTTCAACCATAACGTCTTGAGAATTAGGTGATGGTGTTAGGATTTCGGTGTCATCAAATTCAAGTTTAGGCTCGAAATCATGGAGATCTGATAGGCTTGGTAGTTGTTCCTCAGAGTTCTCGACAACTGGGTTTATTCGTGGTCCTGGCAGTTTTGGAGCCCTCTCCATGTTAGTCGTTCTGCTTGAATCCATTTCAATCAGATTTTCCCAATCCAAACTATCACTTAGTACTAAGCAAATTTGGCTTGTACAATGCCAATTGACGTCACTTCTTTCACCAGACAAAACATAAAGTTCAAAACAGCGTACGACTTGATTCTGTTCACTGAATTATGCTTGCTTAATTGGCTTGATCTAGTATCCGACTGGTTTTTGGATAGCGTATATGTGACGCGTAAATATTAGGAAAAACTATAATCACAATTTTTCTTTATGAACAGTGCGTCTTGAGGGAGTGAAAATGAACTTTCTGCGAGCGGACGATGGCAGACGGTGTACATTTTGTTTTTACTCTTGTATCGCCTGGTCCCACCAGACCATTTGACGTTCATTAAACTCGTGTGGGACCCATTTACTGAGTTTATTGATCTTCCCCATTTGTGACACATGTAATGCTTCTGCTAATTGTCGTTAAGTTTGAGTTGGGTCATCATCCAGTAACTCCTGCAATTGCTCGTCTTTACATTTTTGTGGTCTATCAGAGCGCTCACTGTGTTTAACATTAAAATCACCACGTTTAAATATTCGATACCATATCTCACATGTTCTGACGTTTGGAAAGTTTGTCATTAATGGAATTTCAGCATCGGTCCCTAATAAAGGTGATCGTGATAACTGCGTCAGTTATGGACGCATAGGCTTTCGAAGTATCGTTTATACCCGGTGTGATCCAATAGTAATGATAAACGGTAATTTCCGGTCCGCATAAAAATCCAAAATTTAGATATAAGTATGTAGATTTAGATCAAATAGATAGATTACGATTCTCAAGAGGCACATTCAAAACGAAATAAGAGCTGTCATCAAGCACCTCTGCTTGAAAAAAACTACCAAAGACATACACAACGACATGAGACATTGATGGAACCCTGCTCCTCTATTCAAAACAGTAGCACACTGGCCAAGGAGTTTAAGCTGAACATTCGCTGAAGATGAACATTGCTAAGGACGCCCATCCATGACCCTCACTGAAAAATGTTGAAATGGTGTATTGGTAGATAGAAGAGTGACTGTCAGGCAAATAGCTAAAGTCACAGAGATCGCATATGGCAGCGTTCAAAGAATCTTTTCAAGCGAATTGTATATGAAAAAGGTCTCTGGACGTTAGGTACCGAGAAGGTTAACAGACGAGTAAAGGAAAAAAAAACGAGTCGACATTTCGATAAAAAATCTTGAGAAGATCCCAGCAGATAAGCAAATATTTTTGTTACGTTTTGTCCCCATGAACGAGACCTCCATCCAACATTTTGATCCTGAAACCCAACAACAATCGATGACTTGGAAGCGAGTCTCCTCACTGATCCAATAGAAATTCGATATGCCAAATTCACGGGAAAGGTTATGGCATCCGTTTTTTTGGACGCTGAAGAAATTTAGGAAAAAAAAGTCACAATTTCGGGATCTTACTACGCATACCAAATAAGAAGATTCCGGGAAGTCAGTAAAGAAAAAAGACGTAGCAAACTGCGAGCTGTAGTGCTGTTTCACCAAGACAATGCACGAGTTTACAAAGTAGCAGTACAATGGCTGCCATTCAAGAAACGGAATTCGAACAACTCGAACACCCGTCCTATCCGCCAGATCTAGCTCCCAGCGACCTCTACGTCTTTTCTCGGCTCAAGGCACACATACGAGGCAAGAAATTTGAAGACGATAGCCAAGTTATGGCCACTCTTGAGGCATATTGGAAGGGTCGAGACAGGGAACCCTGGGCCTAAATAGATAAATGTATTGACTTGTTAGAAGACTTTGTATAAAAATTTTTTAAATTTTTTTTAAACAATAATCTCCGAGTTTTGTTTTCATTATCATTACTTTTAGATCACTCCTCGTAAGATTTTCTCTGCTATGCTATGTCAAAAATCGTTCGTGAACAGTCAGTGTGGTTTCAGGCCTATCATTCACACTTTGACTCATTCGTCGTCTATTGTGAAAAGATTCATACTGCCAAACTCGTCAGGCCATGCAGACAAAGACAATGAAAAATTCTCACCATTCTATTAAGGGGGTAGTCTCATGTGACCACTTCGAAAAATCGATTTCGATAGTAAAACCTGTTGAAAATTTGCTGTGAAAAATTCAGACCGAAATTTCTAGTATTAAATAAGTTACAACTCATAATCGCCGACGCGCTGTAAGCGTGCCAGGTCTGTAGCTGCTACCTTTCTATTGTTGTCACCGGTCTTTTATACCTGCGTACGGAGTTTCTGACGGTCAACTTTAGTACATTACCTACCTGTGTATATGTGGAATAGTGTATATAAATTTTTGTCGTGAATATATATAAATCCTAGGACAAATTTAGCAGTACACTTTTGATGCTCTGTGTGTCAACATCAAACAGGAAAAAAAAAATGGTTCGAAAAGGCTCGAGAAGCTCCATACGATAACCAGGGCAAAAAGAAAGAAAAAGGAGTTTTCGAGGGAATCAGTATACTGCTGAAATCGATACCGAGTTTGTGAGCACATCAGCTGAAAAATTAAAAGACAAGAGTGATTTTGATGTACCAATTGACAAAGGATTCAGCTAAAGCATTTTATGTTTTTCGCTAGTGTTTCAGCTTTGGAATCAATTTTAAAGTGCAAGCTGTGCGATAGTGACGTTAAATTTTTGAAAAATCACCCCGAGAACTAGGATTCAAGTTGTGTGAAAAGTGTTCGCGCCAAGAATTTGACATCAATTCTTCTCCTACGGTCAAAAATGCTTTCGAAATCAATAGACGTTTTGTGTTTATTATGCGACTACTTGGAGTCGGCCGGGCTGGAATAAATTTATTTTGTAATGGACTTGTGTGATGGAATTATTAAAAATGGATATTATGGTATGTTCGACAAATTTATATTGCTGTAAAGTCAGTAGTTGATACTGTTTTCAAAAAAGCCGTTGCAGAAGAAAAAAAATTAAATATTGAAAACGGTTGTGCTGAAGATAAAATCACGGTTTCTGGTGATGGATCATGGGCCAAGCGTGGTTTTACCTCACTGCTGGGTGTTGTTTCTTTGATAGGGAAATATTCTAATAAAATTGTAGATTTAATTGTCAAATCAAAAGTGTTTAAAGCATGCGAGCAATGGATTGGCAGCGAACAGTCAGACGAGTTTTTGGAGTAGTATTAAAATCACATTGAGCATTGCGAAGCAAATCATGAAGGAAGTTTCAGTAAAATGGACGTTGACGGTGTGATCGAAATGTTTTAACGGTCTGTCGAGTACTTTACTTTAAAGTAAAATATAGTAGATGGTGACAGCAAAACATTAAAAAATTTACTGGATGCCGATCCTTACAACGACGATCCTGTGGTAGAAAAAAAAGGGTGCGTCTTGCACGTCAAAAAAGCTAAAAAAGGTTTGGAAGAAGCTGAAAAAAATAAGGCCAAAAATAATCAAAAAAATGAAGCAGGTAAAGTTGCTGTCACAAAATGTACATCGAAAAAAAATCATCCACTAGTGCTGCAACAAAGAAGTCGACTCTTGCATTGACCAATGCCATGATGGTTAAGCTAAGTACATACTATGGTTTGGCTATTTTGAGAAATCCAGATTCTCAAGAAGAAATGAAGAAAGCAGTGAATTTACACACATCCTCCAGCATTTGAAGAAGAAACATCAAGTTTTTTGAAGCCAATTTACGAAGATTTATCATCTGATAATCTGATACAAAGGTGCTTGGGAAAAAACACTCAGAACAACAACGAGTCGTTTAATAGTTGCATCTGGAACTCGGCTCCAAAGCATCATTTTGTTGGAAAGAAGACGCTGGAAATTGCTTCATGGACAGCTGCATGTATGTGTAATGAACGATTTTCACCCATCTAAAAATAATGGAGATTTTTGGTACGCAAATTGGCCGAAACGCCTACTCGTATGCTGAGGAGTACGATGAACGACGAATAACCCGTGCAGAGCGATCCACGTCCGAGGCATCCAAAAAGGCAAGAGCTTGTCTCAGGTCACAAAACCTTGCAGAAAATGGTGCGTATGAAGCCACCGAAGGGTTATTGTATGGTCCAGGCATAGCAGATTAGTGTAAGTATAAATCTTCCACGAAAATGTTGCTCTTGAAACTTAAAACGCATTTTTCTCGAAACATCATTTTCGAAAACTGTCATGGTTCTAAAAAAAAAACTGTTCAACCGATTGCTTTGAAATTTATATGTTCTTGTTTTATATATGTTTTTCTAAGAAAATAATTTCTTAATTTTTTTAAACGATTCTTAACAAAAAAAACAAGATTTTTTCTACAGTCCGCAATTTTTTTTTTCAATGAAATTGATTAATTTTGGTAGGGCTGATAGCGACAGACCTACTGAACAATAATCCATTCGATTTTTTTATTTCAGATAACATGAACAGCCGCTATTACCATGACAAGTGACCTGCTTTTTTTTTTGGTGTCTAATTTAACTAAAAAAATATATATATAAAAAATGTAAAATAAGGAAAAAAAAAGTTTTTTTACACAGTTTAAGACGCGAATAAAAACATAAAAAAAATAAAATGATTGAATTTTATTGTCTTATAAAACAAAAAACCTAAAAAGAGGTAAAATGTATGCGTTCATATGAGACTTCCCCCTTGAGGTGATGAAGTAGCCATGTTGAATAGGGCGTTTCAAGCATAGGCAGATGATATTGCCGTGATTGGGTGAACGTTGTGAGGTGTCAGTGCAGCATTTGATGGCAGCAGAAGCGGCTCAGATGAGTCTCTGGGTTAAAAAAGGCAAAACCCAATAAACATATGCTGTTTCCAAAAAAGACACGCAATACCGGCTCAAGGTGGTAAGCTATGTACAACGACACCATGGCTGAGATTAGATGTACTTTTAGCTTAACAGCCGATTGAGAAGCCTTAATAACCATTCGATCTGGCGAAAATATTTTGCGTGCATATTTGGCCGCGTTTTTTCAACGGAGTGTAGAGGACAAGATACAATCAATTACTAAATGGGCTGTACAGCGACATCGGCTTTGCCAGGCGCCTACAGAGCTAGCGTCTAAGAACGCTGAGCCATGGGACTAAAACCACTGCTTCTTCGTGTTTGATTATAAATTCTGGGAATGAAGCAGCAGAGGATGGCGCACACAGGTGGAAACTGATCTCGACCAACAGGTCGTTCATCACCGGGAGCAGTGCCTAAGATCGTGCTGGTTGAAGAGGTTTGTTGTTTGAGGGCCAGTCTCACCCAGAACTCTAGCGCCATCTAGGTAAGTAAGTGTTAGTCTGCATGACAAGGAAATACTAGAGCTGGTAGCTGACTAGTAACATCTTTCTCCAACCTGTAAGCATGAACTCAAATTTACTTATAATTCTGCCTCTTCCCTCTGATTCATGCATTTAGCTCTTAGCTCAGAGCACATACGCGTCCGAATTTACCAAAAACACTTTGAAAACTGTGACTTTATCGTCGTGGATTTACATAAAGCTTGAGTGCCAGTCATCTTATATGTTTTCACACATTCTCCAGCTCTTTTTCTACATCATTCATCTTTTTTTCTAGTGTTTATCGGAAGATCCGTTCCGCCTTTGTTAAGCGCTATGAGAGTCCACTGGGATGGTTCGCCATAGCGATTTCCCTAATCACCACCGTCGCACTATTCGTAGCTGAAGAATACGCAGCAGGTCTTCTCATCGCCGCCATCCTCTCAATCGACCTGTTTGTCGTCATTCGCGAGAATAATCTCCGTCGCACTGAAATCTTTCGAAAGACGAGAAAAGTTCTAGCCGACCTTAAACTCGCCGAAGACCAGCTTTGCTCCGAATGGGAACCAAAAAACTATCCGCACGTATGGTGCCCGATATCGCCATGCGTCTCATTACAATGGACCTATCGCGACGGTGTGATTGTCAACTTGCCGTGGGCTCTATTAGTTAAAGGCGATCACATTGTACTAAGGCCGGGACACACAACACCGGGGCCATGTTACGAAATGGAAGGAAAGAAATCTTTCAACGCCAACCAGCTCTATGGAGTCACCCAAGTCCAGGATCCGCCCAAAAAACCCACAGCGAGAACACCCCTACCGGATCTAGTCTGCTGCTTAGAGAAGACTCCGTTTCTAGACAATCTCAAGATTATTCTTGAAAACTCGTCGAAACGACCGCCAACCATTTACAATCAGCAAAGGTATTTGGTAAGTTGTTATCTAATCCTCCTGGTGACTCTATATAGCTGATAAGACCGTTTCATTTCATAGCTCGTGTCTAAGTATATCCAGCAGTGGGGCTTCATTTTAGCTGTAGGCTTAACACTTCTAATTGGCACACTATCCAAGTTCGGTTTCGGATTTTCCGAGCAAAATGATTTCTATTGGAAACATATCTTCGTGCAATCACCAGCTGCGGCAGTTGTTCCGCTTCTTCCACTATTCTTTCCACTCATATGGATTTCCATGAATCACTGGGGTGTGGCACGCCTACATTCGTTCCTTCGAACGCCACAGCTTATCGCGAAAGACTCTGAAAAATCGTACGAGGAGGATCTCGACACGCCAACATACGACTACGAGAGTGTTTCACTCCTCCGATCGAATGTCTTCCGAAACTGGTTGCAATTATGGAATGGCGAAAGTGAATTACTGCCTAGAAGTGCAAATGTTGTCCAAGTGCTTGGCTCCATTACGGCTCTGTGCTGCGTGGACAAGAAGGGTATTTTGTCTTGGCCCAACCCTACTGCTGAGAAGGTGTTCTTTTTACACGACTCGGAAGAGGAACCGACCGACATCAGTCAGACAAGCATCGATTCGGCTAGCGTGCAGAATATTCAGGCAGACAAAAACGGAGGAATCGTGGCCGAAGTTCTGGATCTCACACATGATCAGCATTGTCCATTTCGTTTGGAGTTTGACGATCATGAATGGAAGAATCATATAAAATCCCTAAAACCACTAGGTGGGTTGGGCCTTGTAGTTTGAAATGATCGAGTTATTTCGAGTTCAATTTTTTTATAGGTTTGGCGATCCTACTCAACACCTGTAGTTCATCGACGCACGGACATTACGGACAGTTTTGTGGACATGTGACGGCGGTGGCAATGCTGGATAAAGACCTGGTCCCGGTTACTAATCGGTATGCGATCGTTGAGTCCAGTTTGAATTGCTTATTGCATGGGTACGTAGTCTCATTTCTTTTGCTACTCATTGAACATTTTCTGAATTTATACCGAAATTGTACTTAATTTGAATTTTTTCTTTTCGATTGGAAGTTCGGTTTGAACGGTTTCCTGATTTTGTTTTTTTTTCAATCCCGGTTTGACAACCGACACCAAACCCTGTTCAAGGCATGTTCAATGGCCCTTTGAATATGTCTTCCACTTTTTGGTTTTTTCCCTTAGAATTTCCCTCTTTTTTATAGCGAGAACATGAATTGAAGCCACACGTTTCGAAGTCGTTTTACTTAGAATAGGTTTTGGGGAAAAATCATTTTCGAATTTTGATAGCCTTTAGTGAGATCCAAAAAATCAAAAATTTGTCTTTTGGATCAAATCATTGTTCTTGTATTAAGATTAAAAAAAAATCACTTGGAATGGCCACAAGTTTTAGAACAGCGACTCGAAAAATATAGCTCATTTCTGGCAGTAGTATAATTTTTGGTGGTTTCGGCGGGATGGTTGGGGCTTCATTCAACTCGCTTGGTTATGATTATTTTCCCGTAGATTTCATCTCAATATTGGATATATAAGCAAAAAAAACAAAAATTCGTTAAAGCTTTTCAAAAACACCTCAGTAAGTTACATATTTTCAAATTGGGCACCGAGCACGTATCTCCCCTTTACTCATTATCATCTTTCCCTTCATTCAAATTCTCATGGGGAACTTGCACATTTTCATATTCATTAATCGCTACTATCGTGGTGAAGGTGGTTTGTTTCGAGATCACAATCGCAATTAGTTAATTCACCTCATTGGCACATTTTAACAATTGGTTTCGTGTGAAGAAAATTCGATGGAAACTGTTTTTATGCATATTCAATTTAGAAATACATTTTTAAACTTTGGGACATAAGGTTATGGTTGGAAATTGTTAGTTTATTAGCTCGTAATCGGGTTTTGGGTGTAGTGTTTAATCAGGTCTTCTAATTCTGAATGAAAAATGACTGCAAAAGCAGTGATCGGATTCGGTTTATTACTCCTCCTTCTGTTTATGCAAGTCATAGCAGAGCGTTGTTCACCGACTCATTAAAGTTTGGACAGGAAACAAGGCACAACTTGGCATAGTAGTAGAAGGAAGATAAGGGGTTTTCAATTAGAGCGGGTAGATTTTGGCGGCCTGTGGCGACCATGTTGTTTTGATGTCATATGTCAAATCCATTGTTTATTATTCAGCTACTGATGCCAAATCACCATGGCAAGTTTCATAATGGAGCAGCACGTCTAAATGATAAAACTTAGATATCAAAATGAGTGCTCGTCAGTGCAAACGTTGCGCCCTTTTTACGGTAGACGTGGTGGCCCTTCACAGTCGACTCTTCAACGTTTGGTGACCGAAAACATCGTCTCTGTGAAAGTGTACCGCAGAACCCGAGGCAGTCGATTCCCTTTTTGCAGAACTCAAATTGTCGAATTTTGCGTTGGGACTTGTAACTACACCCGCACGAGATCCAATTGACCTAGGAGCTCAAAATTCATGACCATAGACAACGCAGTGTATTCTGACTGGGCTTCGGAGCGTATGGAAGAAGGAAGAATTGCTATGTTAATAAGCAAAATAGCCGTATGTGGGACGACACCAACCCACGCGATGTTCAACAGGTGACAAGTCCTCAAAAAGTCACCGTTTGGTGTGAATTTTGGGCCGGCGACGTCATTGGTCCGTACTTTTTCGACGTTGGTGAGGCGGTCACCATCATTGCGAGCGCCACAGAATGATGATAATCGATTTCTTATGGCCCAAATTGAACCATATGGGTCTAGACGACATGTGATTCTAGCAGATTGACAGTCTACATAATTCAGGGTGCGCCATCTCATATGGGTCGATGTAAATTTCGAATAACTTCAACAATTCTCAACCGATGTTGGGAATTCAAAAACTTTTATTCAATTTGGACCTTTACAATTTATTTTGAATAATATCAATTAAATGACCGAAATTTCTGCGATTTCCGCACGAATGTTTCTTTTGAGCTGTTCTATTGTCTTCGGGCCGCTGGCATACCTCTTGCTTTTCAAGTATTCCCAAAGAAAAATGTCTGCAGGAGTCAAATCCGGCGATCTCGGAGGCCAAGAAGGAACTTCTTACGCAAAAGGTTCATTGTTTTGTCCGCAGTATGGCATGTTGCGCCGTCTTGTTGAAACCAAAAGTGAAATAAGCCTTTTTTACGCATTTCTGGGACCATATAATGGGCCAACATCCACCGATATTGATACACTGTATCGCCAACTTTGAAGAAATACGGTCCAATGATGGTAGCGCATTTAACGGCCCAGACAGTAACTTTTTGATCATAGAGCGGCTCTTCGTGAATAATGTGAGGATTTTCGGTGGCCCAGAAGCGACAATTTTGCTTATTAACTGCGCCAGAGAGCGTAAAATGTGCCTCATCGGTCATCAAAATTTGCTGCCAGAACTCCGGCTCAGCATTAATCATTGCAACGGCATTTTGTGCGTGTGCCAAGCGCCGTGGCTCATCTTGTGGCAAAATTCTTTGAGTTATCTGCACTTTGTATGGAAATAAGTGAAGATCATCCTTTAAAATTCTCCGCAAAGTGATTCCACTGATGCTTAACTGCTGCGAACGGCGCCAATATGACAAACTTGGGTCTTCTTGAACACTGGCCTTCACAGACTGAATAGATGTGTTTGAACGCCGCGGACGTGGCCTAGGTTGCTCACGGAGGCTGGCCACAGAACCAAATTGAAAAAAAATTCGAGGCCCAACGACGAATTGTATCTTTTTTGGGCGCAACACGATCACGATATTTTGCACGATACGCACATTAAGTTAGCACAATCGAGCGTTCATTTTTAATGAACATTGAAACTATTTCCGCGCTTTCTTTGAAGCGTGTGAAGCGATTCATGGTTAAAATTCTACTGAATTGACGTTTCCAAAATGCTATGACATATGAAAATCGGTTGACAACTGTTGAAGTTATTCGAAGTTTACATCCACCCATATGAGATGGCGCACCCTTGAGGTTAAGGTTATCTTCCGCAGAGTTGACGTGAATAGGCCACCAAGATCATGCGATTTGACCGCGCTTAACTTTTTTTTGTGGGGTTTTCTGAAGTCGCAGGGACGCTCATCCACTTACGGCAGTTGTTTGTCATGGCCCTGTAACGTTCGCCAGTAACAGTGATCGTATTATCGATGGTGTCCTCAAACAAATACGGCCCAATTACTCCTCCCGCGTGAACGCTACACCACAGAGTGTCTTTCGACACAAAATCATTCTCTTCGTTGTTAATTAACGATAGCTTGACAGTAATTCACACACGACTGACTATCGGCAGGCATTAACAAATGTACTGTTTGTACTTTGTACGGGAACATGTGTAAGTTTTTTACTAAAATTCGCTGTGGCCCGTCGTCTGGTTAATGTTTCTTCAGCCACAGCTGCGATATTCTGGGCCGAACGACCAGTCCGGCGGCGGCCATGTCATGCATGGTCTCCCATGGTTCAAGTCGAGTAGCTAAGCGGAATATTTGTCCAGATGGCGCGACACGAATAGGGAATCGACGTCCAAATTCACGAAATTCCACCGACCGATTAGTGGTCAAAAAAATCGACACAATTATTCCACGCTTTTGCGTGTACGAGTATAACTCCATTGATTATCTGTTTGTATATTGCAACTGTCTAGTTCAGTAATGTCAAATATGATTGAGGTACGACGCCATTTGCAAAAATTATAACATCTTCCGATGGGGTGATTAATTTTGCGCCACTTTAAAGAGCTGATGGCCTTAAGACGCCTGAACAGATCTTCATAAAAAAAAATCATCAAAATCGGTCCATTCGTTCAGGAGCTACGATGTCATAGACAGACACACAGCCATGTCAAACATATAACACCCAACGAGAGGCTTCAACTGCAGAAAGTTGCCACTTCTTAAGCCTTTGGTAGAGCTGCGTCGGTCTTTCGACTTGGTAGTTGAGCTTATTCCTTCTAGGGGAGTATAAGCATTCGCGTCCCATGCTCATGGAATTGTGATGAAATTCAAACGTAATAGTCTGGCAAGTGACTATCGGTAGAACCTGCTAACACCTCTCCAGCAAGGTGAAGACTTGTATTGAAGCAAATCGTCGATGAAGAGGTCGGAATATGGTTTCTAAACAAAAGATATCAAAGACAACGCATATGGAAAAATTAGCCCAAACTAAGGCCCTTTAACAGCCTTCTAAGTGAAAAATAAAAGTGAGTTTCGATAGAATAAACGAGCGTTTGTTCTTTACGAATATCGCGTTGTCTGATCATAAACAAGATGGGATCAGCTCGCCGGGAGCCAGGCTATAATTCCAGGTCTTCTACCTTGAATTTTGCAAACTTGTACCTAAATTTCAGAAGCCACAGTACCTAGGGTTCTGAAACCCGTCGCTATAAGCTCAGAATCTTGCACTCTGCAACACAGCCAAGTTTTAGACTCATAGCTACTCGGAAAGTTTGGTTTGATATATGCGGACGGATGGACAGATAGGAAAGCCTTTGCATAAGTCCTCCCTACCCCAGCTTTGCAAGGTGGAAGAGCAAACAAAATGGAAGGGTCATTCAACAATTTGAACCTTCGATTAGCCATCGGAAGTCAATTTGGCTGGCTGTGATGGCCGATGGAGGTTCGCGCCCATCGCTGCAGGTTACTTTTTTCCTGGTCGGACCGCGGTGTCAGGATGAATACGACTGAAGCCTTGGGCAATCAAATATTTCGCTGAGAGAGAATGGCCGTCCAACATGGCTGCAAAGGAGAGTTTCTCAGCAATTGAACCCGCTTTAAGTCCTCCACGGTCAAATCCTACATCAACAATTGGGTCTTTAATGCACACAATCGTAGATGGAGGAATGCAAGAAATCCGCAACGTTCTTCTTATCCTTAAGGTGAATTCCAAAAGACTTGCGGGCATCATTAGACATGTTCACAGATGTTTTATTTCTTTTGGCGCGGGGTTCGGAATGCACGAAATCAGAAAGCGCGCTAAACCTATTTCCCGGTTTCATCTTTGGCCCTGAGGCCATGCGATTAGATTTTGCAAAACTAAGCACCGGGGAGAATGGGACCGGCGTGTAACTGTTGTCGAAAGCGAGGGAACACAAGGAATAGTAACCGCTGGAAAGTGATGCGTACCGCACGAACGCTAGTCGGTGACGCCAACAGAAAGAAAAAAATCAAAAAGCTACTACAGTGTAGCTTCTCCTACCCCTCCGTAGCCTCTCAGTGTTGATCATGATCAGCGATCTCACCGTGTGCCTGTAAAACAATTCATGAACTCCGCACCTAAATTTTATAATTTTTTAAATCGACTTCTATCCCACTACATGAAAACTGCACACCAGAACCAACCCCGGAGGAAATTGATCACCACTCAGCCGACTCTTTTCTGTTATGGTTTTCCTTTTGATTTCATGCTTTATGAGACCATTTCCGTGTGTTGATTTTGTTCGTTTGAATATATTTGTCGTCCACCACACCTCAGTGTAGCGTAGTTTCTCTTTTTTTTTTTGCCACAGAAACTGTTTTCATTTTTTTTTCCATTTTATTTTCCGAGTGATTGCATGAAAATATTTTTTATTGAATTTCCACATGCGTATTCACCTTCTTATTCACGTTTCCTCCCCCCATTACTGCTTTGAGAATTGATTTTTGATTTTCCAAAATGCGATTTTACGTTTCGACTTTCTTTAAATTCGTTTTGTTCGTCATTCTATGGCTTATCGTTGTAACATACTCGTATCTACCACCCACATACCATACCATATTCGTATCCGTTTGAGTTCATCGTGATCGTTACTGGCTTTTTGTCGTTGCTACCTGAATGTCCTGCGGGTTCTAATGTATTTTTCTTTTCGAATATCACTGCGTGCAGGCGGTGTTTGTGCGAGCTGGCTAAACAGATCGGATTTACTGACCACGCAACGGATCGATTCAGTTTGGAGGGGCAGCTGGCAACGTACAGGCTTTTGGTGAGTATTTGAATTGACCACGCCGTATTCGGATGAGAAGGAATTTCTTTTGTATTCTTTTAGCAACCAGACGTGGTGAGACGGGATATACGATTCGCGAGACATCTCCAGATGTCCAGTAAAGTTAAGGTGCCTTTCCCGCACTCGCTGTCGGTGGTTATGCGTGAGAATCCCGGCGGATACCTATCACTATTCACCCAAGGTACCGCTGACATTATTCTGGATTACTGTGATGACTTTTGGGATGGTAAGGATCTACGACCGTTGAGCCAGCACGATCGGAAACGTGCTCAGGACTTTTACCAGCGTAGTGCTCTGACTGCATACTGCACAGCGTTCGCCTATCGCCCTCTGCGACATGGTATTATTGGCGCTCTGAGTGGTTCGCAGAATGGCAATATCGCCTATCTGGAATTGCCGCCAGAGTCCAAATATCGGATGGCGCATGTCGACAAGTCGCACTGTGATTTCGAGGGGCACACCAAACTAAGTCACTCGATCAGTACGGACTCGTTGCTCTTCTCCGAGAGCAAAGACGATCACGACATCAACGACGTGAACGGCTGTTTCGAGATGCAATGCCATCAAGTGTTCATCGGTATGGTGACCATGCAGTATCAGGCGCAGACGGACATTGTGCAGTTAGTGGAGCAGCTGGAGAGGGCCTGCATTCGATTTGTGCACTTTAGCAAGGAGAACGAGTTACGATCGCGAGTGTTTTCCGAGAAAATGGGTCTCGAATCTGGTTGGAATTGTCATATTTCATTATTGAGCGAGGATGCATCTAAATCGACTCCGCAATCGCCAAAAACCTCTGGAAATTTCGAATTTACCGTCAATTCGGCTACAACGAATCCTGACGATCGTGGTGGATCAGGCGGTGCAGGTGGCGATGACTTGAATTGCTTGCTTCAGCCAGCAAATCTCGAGTCATCGAAAACCTTGAGTTCCTCCGCTCCGGGTGCTATCTCGAACCAAGACTACAACATGTTAAATCTGAATTCCGAACGTGATTCTAACGAATCCGTAAACATCGATCTTACAGGTGATCATGACCATCAACGATCACAGGACTCGGCGATGGAGGAAAATTGCCGATCCATGAGTACCCTGACTGATAGCACCGAACCAAGCGAAACCATTCATTTTGACATGTCCAATCGAGCGAAACTGCCACGTGGCATCGAGAATATTCGCCCGCACTTGGAACAGGTCGACAACGTACCTCTACAGGTTTCACTATTCACAGACTGTTCGGCAGAGGCAACATGCGAAATGTTAAGCATAATGCAGTCGTATGGCGAGATTGTCGTTTGCATGGGCTCTAGTGCGAGCAATGCAAACGCCGAAATCTTTCTGCAGGCCGACTGCAGTATCGCCATTGAACCTCTGTACCCGCAGGTCTGTCAAGACATACCCGCATACACCGAGACCAACATCATTAATAACAAACTTAGGTTAATGAGATTCAAAGACTCCTCCATGAGTAATCACTTCTCGCAGCAACAGCACTTTGCATCATTGGAGCTTCTCGAAGGCTCGCAAGCGCGTCCAATGCAATCACAGGGATACACCGTGTCCCCGATCTACTTAAGCAGACTACTGAATTCCCTACCGTGTTCAATATCTCTCTGTCGCGACGATCCGTTTTCGCTGGTGGCGATCATCGAACTGTCCAGACGGTTCTCATCCGGACTCTGGAACTCTATTCAGTACTGGGGCTGTTGTGCCGGATCTTTAGCTGTCATAAATATCCTAAGTGCCTGTCTATCACTGCCGCCGCTTTTAACGCCACTGACCACTATTTATCTGATGTGCGTTCCGGTTCCGCTGATCTCCATCTCATTAGCTCATATCGACACGGATCCGAAGATAATGAGCCGAGCGACGGGCAAGAAGCAAACCGAATACGACTCAAAAGTGTTTGGCTTTGTCGTCTGGTGCTACGGCTGCAAATTTCTGACGCCGATCCTTGTCATGGTAAGTCTCGTCATATCGTCATATCACCCTCTCATCGATCTATGTATAACGTACTTTTAGATCCTTTCATATTGCACATTGACGGCGCATCCAGTCGAAATAGTGGACATTGACGAAGACAAGATTCATATCTACTTGAAAATTGCTCGCATTTTCTCCCTTTTGGGAGTCATTCTACATTTTGGTAGGTTCACTTGTTACCCCAACATTCCCCCGACTCCTGCTGAGTTGATTGATTTGTGTTCGTATGTTGCAGTGATAATATCCGCTGCGTTTGTGCATCGTGATCACTTAACCTGCCGGAAGAATCCGTTCCGGAATCGCATCTGGAGTCTGAATATATTGATAATTATCATACTGCACGCGGTTATTTGTGTCCTACAATTGTGTCTGACGGATGATCTGATCGAGTCGGCGAAGCAGGTATGGCCGGTGATCACGTTCACTTGTGCATCATGTCTGATCAGTGCTTTCGTGTCAGAGATATGCAAATACCAGGAAATCAAGTAAGACTAACAAAAAGAAATACATGCCTTGGGGTTGATAAGTTTTTTGTTCTTTGCAGAGTCAATTCAAGATACCAGCGCCGAGCGAGACTTGATTTCGGAACGAAGCTCGGAATGAATTCGCCCTTCTAAAACGATGAAGCCGGTGATGCAGAACCATGAAGACAGAATAAACAAAAGACCATAGACGCATATTCACGGATTCGATGGTAATAGGAAAGCAGAAGTCAGGAGTGCTGTCCTTCGAATTCTGTTCCTCGCAGAATGGAATTTGTGTTCTTTTTATTGTGTTTACAGTTTAACTATTTGGAGTGCATTTGTTTATAGTCGATTATGTCCCTTTTTTCCTTCATATTCTATTGTTACGTTCACATGCAGGAAGGAACGTTTTATTTATTTAACAGACTTAAGTATTAAAGAGAAAATGATGCAAGTAGCAGTGGATAAGAGTAGAAGACACATCGCCTACTCACTTTTGAATTTGTAAAGTTAACTGAAAAAATTTAGATGATTTTGGATGGTTTTTGAAATTAATAAAATTGTTCTGTACTTGAAATGAAATTGGTGGCTTTAGTGGTTTACTAGTTAAACTTGCCATGATCGAGTAAATCGAGGGCCGCGATCGATCAGTGGAATCGAGAGCCGAGATCGACCAGTGGAATCGAGAGCCGAGATCGATCAGTGGAATCGAGAGCCGAGATCGATCAGTGGAATCGAGAGCCGTGATCGATCAGTGGAATCGAGAGCCGTGATCGATCAGTGGAATCGAGAGCCGCGATCGATCAGTGGAATCGAGAGCCGCGATCGATCAGTGGAATCGAGGGCCGCGATCGATCAGTGGAATCGAGAGCCGCGATCGATCAGTGGAATCGAGAGCCGCGATCGATCAGTGGAATCGAGAGCCGCGATCGATCAGTGGAATCGAGAGCCGCGATCGATCAGTGGAATCGAGAGCCGCGATCGATCAGTGGAATCGAGGGCCGCGATCGATCAGTGGAATCGAGAGCCGCGATCGACCAGAGGAATCGAGGGCCGCGATCGATCAGTGGAATCGAGGGCCGCGATCGATCAGTGGAATCGAGGGCCGCCATCGATCAGTGGAATCGAGAGCCGCCATCGATCAGTGGAATCGAGGGCCGCGATCGATCAGTGGAATCGAGAGCCGAGATCGACCAGTGGAATCGAGAGCCGCCATCGATCAGTAGAATCGAGAGCCGCCATCGATCAGTGGAATCGAGGGCCGCCATCGATCAGTGGAATCGAGGGCCGCGATCGATCAGTGGAATCGAGGGCCGCGATCGATCAGTGGAATCGAGGGCCGCGATCGATAAGTGGAATCGAGGGCCGCGATCGATCAGTGGAATCGAGAGCCGCGATCGACCAGTGGAATCGAGAGCCGCGATCGACCAGTGGAATCGAGAGCCGCGATCGACCAGTGGAATCGAGAGCCGCGATCGACCAGTGGAATCGAGAGCCGCGATCGATCAGTGGAATCGAGGGCCGCGATCGATCAGTGGAATCGAGGGCCGCGATCGATCAGTGGAATCGAGGGCCGCGATCGATCAGTGGAATCGAGGGCCGCGATCGATCAGTGGAATCGAGGGCCGCGATCGATCAGTGGAATCGAGGGCCGCGATCGATCAGTGGAATCGAGGGCCGCGATCGATCAGTGGAATCGAGGGCCGCGATCGATCAGTGGAATCGAGGGCCGCGATCGAGGAGTAAATTGAGGAGTAAATCGAGGATCGCGATCGAGGAGTAAATCGAGGATCGCGATCGAGGAGTAAATCGAGGATCGCGATCGAGGAGTAAATCGAGAGCCGCTATCGATCAGTAAATCGAGAGCCGCGATCGATCAGTAAATCGAGAGCCGCGATCGATCAGTAAATCGAGAGCCGCGATCGATCAGTAAATCGAGAGCCGCGATCGATCAGTAAATCGAGAGCCGCGATCGATCAGTAAATCGAGAGCCGCGATCGATCAGTAAATCGAGAGCCGCGATCGATCAGTAAGTCGAGAGCCGCGATCGATCAGTAAATCGAGAGCCGCGATCGATCAGTAAATCAAGAGACGTGACGGAGGAAATCGAAAGCCGCGATCGAGGAGTATATCGAGGGCCGCGATTGAAGAGTAAATCAACACCCACGTTCGACGAGTAATCGAGAGCTACGATGAAGTAAATTAAGAGCCGGGAACGAGGTGTAAATCGAGATCCGCGACGAGCTTAGAAGACTATCATCCACAGAGTTGTTGATAACCACTAGTGGTGATTTAACTAGGACCATACATCAGTATTCTTAGAGAGAATTTACAAAAAAAAACATTTTGCAATTGGGCTACTACGGATACTACGGAGTCGAGCAGGACAAACAAAGTTTGACGTCGGAAATCTACAATCGCAGGAGATCGCTGGGACCTTTGCCGATCGATTTCCCTCAACTTTCACAATTGTCCCTTAACCACAATGGGAGCATCGCCAGAGACGCTGCCCCTGACGGCCGGGCGCAGACGGCCTGTCTGCTGAGCGACGTCTTCAGATCCAACGTCTAAAATGGCCAAGCCAAGAAGAACGTATGGACAATGCAGCTCCGTTCTGAAGAGTCTTAAGATCCAAAAAGATGACGCAGCAGAAGACGACCGAGTCTAAGGTGGCGCACACAGGTAGAAGGGGACCTTAACCAACTAGAAGTGCGGCACTGGTAACAACTGGCAAAAGATCGTTTCAGCTGGAGACGCTTGTTGGCCGAGGCCCAAGTTCATACCGGACTCTAGCGCCACCTAAGTAAGTAAGAAGGCGCACAAAGTAGATATTTAAGAGAATCTTCGGCTCTGGTCCGACTCGAACTGTATGATAAAAATCCTCATCTCTACGTGATGCAGATACTATTTTTCTAAGAATATCACTACCCTTCACACAAAAAAATGTTTGTTGATTTGAAATGACACCTTTTGTTGGATGATCATTTATAATGTTAGTGCATGGCCACTTTAAACCACTTTAGATTCCCAATACATAGGAATAATTCTGAATCAAGACTTGATTTTGCCAGGACCCTTTCCCCCGCGTAGTCTCCGATCCACTGGCGCACCATCACACTTCCCACGCTCACCGTTTCCTTTTGTATTGTATATTTAAAAAACAGTTTCAAGTTATGCAATAATAAATTCATTTTTAATCTCAATTTTACTCCCAAGTGGTAGTTCTACAGTAAAAATGTTCTCAATCTTTTATTTGAACTTGTTTATATCGTTTTTCTTGTTTAAAAACTTACAGTTAATAAGCAAAGACTTAGCTAAATATATATCCAGTATGTATGCATGTATATGTGTTACACAATATATATTTGTCTGTAAACATTGAATTGTCATTGACAGAAAACCGTTGCATGCATAAATATTTGAATCATAACTGACTCGCAACAGATTTCCCGATGGCAACACGACCTCGGAAGAGGAAAAGAGCAGATATACTCAAGAGAAAAAACCAGAAAACTACTGTACGTCAACGTAAGAACGTAAGAGAATTTATGTATATCTCCCACTTGGTCTCATCCAAAAACAGACTTTGATTACAAAGGATATTAAGTGTGTGACTTAGGCCTATAAATAAGTTGCTCCAATTTAGATTTTTTGTTTGCTTGAACGTTCTTAAAACCACAGAGGCAAGGCGATGGAAGAATACAAAGTTTTACTCCATACTCGGTGCTTCGTGAACTTTGAAAATATTTGAGAGTTCGTCTAAGAGAGTCTCAGAACGATAGGCAACACGGATGTCTGGCACATTGGTGCGAGATATGTCGTTACCGGCAACGCCCTCCTGAGTGTAGTTGGGTCCCAGCCAGTGTTGTTTGATCTGCAAGAGAATGATGTTAAGAACAACTCATAGAAAGCGATGGGTGATGTGTACCCTATGAGGAAATCCACTCATCAAGACACTGTTTCGTGCCAGTTCGCACATATCACATGAGCTTAGCTTCCACACCTGCGCTGCAATGCTGTATTCTTCCATAAGGGGTTCCTGAAAATAGTGCCATTATGCATAGATCCACGGGTCATACAAGTATGCTACAAACCTTAGTAAAGTGAAATTGCAACGGGTCGTCTGTAGATAGTGAGATGACTAGACCACGCGCTAGATACTCGGGCAGCGGATTTCTATGATAGTCCAAGAACAACGAATTGTTAGACAGTGGCGACATAGCAATTCCAATCTGCGCCAGATAGTAGAGGTACTGCAGAACCGGCACTTTTCTCAACAGCAAACCATGCGAGATATTCTCGGCCATCAAATAACCACAAACTAAATGCTGCACGGGTCCAGCCTCACCACAATGTGGTCGTAAAACGAATGTATTCAACCCACGTTCTCTGCAATAAGAAAAAATCATAACAAACTCCACGTGGAACATATGTGGATCGTAAGCATACTTCCTAAACTGATTCAATACACTCATGTTCGCGAACATATAGTATATGTAGTAGGCATACGGTGGATTGTCCAAGTCAGTCCAATTCGGTGGAGTATGCACGTCGGCATCGATGAGTGGATTCTCGGGCTTGGACTCATCATCGACCGAATCGAAACCAATGACATACTTAAGGAAACGATGGAGATCAGGGTTATCCGCCGGATTATTGGTCGCTTCGAAAAGAGGTAGAAATATATTGTCTAAGATTTCCTGGAATGAATCGATTAGCTTATTGGTCTTGAAGATATCACTGAAATGGGAAAAAATACGAATTAAGTTCAATGGTTAAGGGATATATCGTGATTGCCTTACAATAAACGTGGCATTTGGATCAGCCAACGAACGTTCTTAGAATATACATCGTTATTGATAGCCCACCTGGCTAACTTAACCCACTCATCACGCGATTTACCATAGATCGAAAGGCGTAATTCGGCATTTTGATACTTTGATTCCTCCAGATCAGCTGCCACTTCCTACCAGCAAAGGAGAAGAGAACCATATATGGTCGATGTGAAAGAAGGTTTATTCGAGTGTTTACCTTGATGACTTGTGCAAAATATTTGCCGTCCAAGTAGTTATCAGTTTTAAGGAAAACCTCGCGTAATCGAGACTCTCCGATCGGATTGTACTTAGCATTGAACTTATCGAATCGATGGAAAGTATTACGATCTGCATGCACATCTAACATGTCGACAGTCAGATCGTATGACGTCAAGTTCATTGATTGGAACACTTGGGCCAGAGTCATCTTTTCGCCTTTGGTTATGGTGACAACCTCATCGGGATTTTTCTTTAACGCCCGTTTGATGAAGCGTAATAGGTGTTTCTGATTCATACACGATGCCGCGTGGATATGAGTATCGACTTTTCTGTAAAAGACATTAGAAAGGACGTTTGTGAATAATACAGTTCGTATGGGAGTGAGATATCCAGTGGGGCACTTACCTAATATTGTAGAAATCCCTGTGAGAAGTGCTTTTCTGCGAGGCGAGTTCTCGCAGCTCGTTTAGAAGCACATGCAACTGAAACTTCGAAGACAAATAACTAAGACGTCGGTAGCAAAAGGATTTTCTAAAACAAAAAAAAAAAAAATTAAAAAAATCCACGACTTGAATCAACCCCATGCTTACAATGGTCCATCGGCGATCATGGTGCACATCACCTGCATGTCATTGATGAACGAATGCAAAGGTACATAAGTGTATTTCAAACGATTGTCACAGTCCTGAAAGGGAATAATCACACATTAACGTCATCCCTGAATGCTTATATCAATATAGATTTACTCGACCCCTGAAGAGATTAAACACTCCATCGACTTGCTTGATTGTGTAGCCCAAGTTTGGCGGGAAATGAATATCCCACGGATCCGAATGCTCATTTGGTGGGTGAATCGGGTGATCTAAATCAGTAAAAATAGGAAATAAATCATTAAAGTCATCTGACACCATTTGGAGTCCTGAATCTTGCGGTAAACACACAAAGAATTCGAAAAAAAAGTAGCAGAAAATAAAAAAATAGAAAAACAAAATCAAACGGCCAAACAGCGTGAGGTAATGGTTCACTCTATCCGCTTCCGTTGGATTGTATTGAATTGTTTTTGCATGATTTCGAGTGTTCGAATTCGGTTTCGTGTTTCGAATTTGATACGTGTATCGAGGCGAGGATGAATTTAATGTCCGCCAATTGCTACGGTGTTGTATGATATTGAAAGGCAACAGAAAGTGAATTTTTTTTTTTTGGTTTCCAATTTATACTTTCGAAAAGCAGTGCAGCGTTAAAGAGTGCTTGTTTTGGTAACGAGTAATGAGAACAATAAAACAAATTGAAAACACTTGAAAGGGAACACAAAATCAAACTAAAAGGCCACAAAGTTTTTAAAATTTTAAAAATTGATGTTTGAGTGAGTTTTGCTATATCCAAACCAGCCTTGAATACTTACGGTCTTCATCAACGCTTTTTAATGTAAGAACAAAATTAATCTAAATCATGAAATGCCACAAAGACACTATGTCGCTTGAGCTAAGGGTTTGTATAAAGAGTCTCGGGAGCAATATTATTCTGACGTGACTGTACGTCGGAGCTCGCTCGCATCACGCGGACTCTGTGATATGATCAGATTTTGTGTTGGTCTGTAGGAATCGGGTGCATAGATGTTGGGCATGATTCACCAAGGGTTAAAGGATGAAATCATGTCACAAACTGTATTCTGTAAATGGCTCTTTCAAGATGGGTGAGAGCGTGAAGGACGAGTACCGTGCTCGACGGTCGTTAACAGCAAGAATCGCCGGCATGGTACAACGTGTGTGAAATACTAAATTCAGCCCATTTACCTAGAAGTGCTAAGAAAAGAAGGATCAACTGCGATCGATGAAAAAAGGAAATTGCACCACGATAATAACCTAGCCACACGTGCTCCAAGCTGGTAGACTACAGCGTGCGCCATCTCATATGGGTTGATGTAAATTTCGAATAACTTCAACAATTCTCAGCCGATGTTGGAAATTCAAAAACTTTTATTCAATTTGGACCTTTACAATTAATTTTGATTAATTTTTGAAAACAATATCAATTAAATGTCCGCCTTTATTGCCGATGCAAAAATGGGCTCGTTTTCGCGCATTCTCCATGATATTTTCGAGCATTTCGGTCGAAATTTCTGCGATTTCCGCACGAATGTTTCTTTTAAGCTGTTCTATTGTCTTTGGGCCGTTAACATACAACTTGTTTTTCAAGTATCCCCAAAGAAAAAAGTCTGGAGGAGTCAAATCCGGCGATCTCGGAGGCCAGTCAATATCGCCCTTTTTGGCACCCAATCTTCTAGGGAACTTCTTACGCAAAAGGTTCATTTTCAAAAGGTTCATGTCGCGCCGTCTTGTTGAAACCAAAAGTGAAATAAGCCTTTTTTACGCATTTCTGGGACCACATAATAGGCCAACATCCACCGATATCGATCGCCATCCACTGTATCGCCAACTTTGAAGAAATACGGTCCAATGATGGTTTTAGCGCATACACCGGCCCAGACAGTAACTTTTTGATCATAGAGCGGCTCTTCGTGTATAATGTGAGGATTTTCTGTGCCCCAGAAGCGACAATTTTGTTTATTAACTGAGCCAGAGAGCATAAAATGTGCCTCATCGATCATCAAAATTTGCTGCCTGAACTCCGGCTCAGCATTAATCATTGCAACGACATTTTGTGCGTATGCCAAGCGCCGTGGCTCATCTCATTCTTTGAGTTATCTGCACTTTGTATGGAAATAAGTGAAGATCATCCTTTAAAATTCTCCGCAAAGTGGTCCCACTGATGCCTAACTGCTGCGAACGGCGCCGATATGACAAACTGGGTCTTCACATCGGCCTTCACAGACTGAATAGATGAGTTTGAACGCCGCTGACATGGCCTAGGTTGCGCACGAGAGCTTGCCACAGAACCAAATTGAAAAAAATTCGAGGCCCAACGACGAATTGTATCTTTTTTTGGCGCAACCCGATCACGATACGTCCGTGAGTTAGCACAATCGAGTGTTCATTTTTAATGAACATTGAAACTATTTCCGCGTATTCTTTTGGTGTGAAGTGATTCATGGTTAAAATTGCATTGAATTGACGTTTGCTAAAATGCTATGACATATGAAAATCGGTTGACAATTGTTTAAGTTATTCGAAGTTTACATCGACCCATATGAGATGGCGCACTCTGTACCTGACGCAAAACTGCCGGTGTCGCGATGATTAGCCAACCCGTCAGTTCCGACTTCTCCCCATTTTTTTCTCGTCCCTAAAGTAAAACCACTCTTCAAAGGACATTACCATGCCCCCCTAGGTCATAGAACCTTGCACGCGCTTTATAGACCCTCTCGAATCTCCCTGATAGCGAGCCTTCGAGTGGTGGAAAAGACAATGACAAAAGTGTGTTGGCGATAAGGGACGTACTTTGAAGAGTTCTGAAGTTTTGTATCAATATCTGGAATATCTGGTTAATAATAAAAACACGGTGAGGCTGATGCCATTTAGAACCCCGAGCAATAGCACAATAGTTCCACTGTTGTACCGCAAATATTGTGGCAGTCAAGGCAAGAGAT
This sequence comes from Merodon equestris, assembly GCA_958301585.1. Classification (NCBI taxonomy): domain Eukaryota; kingdom Metazoa; phylum Arthropoda; class Insecta; order Diptera; family Syrphidae; genus Merodon; species Merodon equestris. The sequence continues at coordinate 18,031,904 of OY284415.1, read as the reverse complement.
ATTTCCATGTTAGATCAACAAAATTATAATCAGAAACCAGAATGGGACCTACGACTTAAAAGGGCCGCTCACATTTGCCTTCAAGCTGTAGTGAGCATATGAAAACCCGGGGTTTGACAATCTTACCAGTATGACAACAAACATGCACAAAGTTATAACTTCTTGAGTACGTGGCGGGAATACAATTCGTTCATTCAAATGAACTTACTGCGTCAAAATTAAGTGACCTCACACGTATTCACGGATAGAAGCTCATGTGTAATGGGTTTCGCGGGGAAAGACGTTCGAAAATCGTAGGTCCCATTCTGATTTCTGGCTATAATGTTCGATCGAAAACTGCATAGCTAACCCCGACAGGACTTTCAACTGAATTAAATGGGGAGGAAGGTACGGACTTTCCCTGAACATCATATGTATCATGAGCCATGCCTGAACTCATCAACCGAGGACACAGCTAAACTAACAAGCGAAAAGGGTTCCCTGGTCCGCTTTCAGGGCGGATTTCTGCAGCTCTTCCTTCCCACTTAATAACTTGTAGATTTAGAAGACAACTTCCGAAGGACCCCTTCAAAGACTACGTCCTATCTATGCATACCGTCATGCGACAGGCGGTCCTCCCCCGCCCAGGGAACTTTCAGAACTGATAAGGCACACCGAGAACTTCGAGATGGGGACGTGACCCCCACTCAATACTCCCACCTCATCGAATAACGTATGAGCAGCATAACATGGTCGCAAACATAGAGAGCCTAACTAACCCGCAGAAATCATGCCGGATATGTGGCCTAGATGACCACACAATCCGGTTGCCGGAACCCTCAGATCCTCTTCTGCTAGTAGTGCGGACGACGGGGCAGTCGGACCGACGAGTGTTGTAGACCACAGACGGGAAACAGACTAAGGCCTCATTCGAATCGCGGACCGTGAGGCCAGGACCAGCACAAACAACCCGCAAAAATTAAAGCCTCTGTCCCTGGAGGCCGATCGCATAATTGCCGTCGTTCATTTAAGTCAACAACACCGATCCTCGACACAGGGGTCAAGAAGAGCTTCGTGGATCAAATTCCCGCAAACGACTTCACCAAGAAGGGGAAGATTGTCCAAACCGATACCGAGGTAAAAATTGACGACGGTTCCACTAGTCCCATCGACAGAGTACTGGAGGTTGTCATCTTGCTGAAGAAATCCGAGAGCCGGATCCCACTCCTAGACCTCCCAGAACCCATCGATCCCCTGGTCCTAGGACACGATTTCCTTACCTTGTTCGCGGCAGTGAGTCCATCACCCATCCATCAAGGAAAACGAGACAGCAAGAGATCAAGAACCTTAATGGGCTGACTCACCGAACAACCCGCCGAACGCAAGGCTGCATCGTTCATAGAACCACCAGGCGTTACAGGTAGAGCCTCACGTACTTCCTGCGGTGGTTCTATATGCTCTGTTGGTGCTTGCGATGGAAATAACCCCGACACTATTTTTTGCATAAGTTAATATCATGAGAGTGAGGGTGTCCTAGACCGTCCTGTAGGCGGTATCCCAGGGATTAACTTCTGCTCCCCCGCAGAGTTCTTTAAAGCTGTTGTTTTTGCTCCTCCATATGGCCAGTTTCAGGTCTTTATGCCTGCTGGTCTCTAGTTCGATGGAATTTGCTGTATAGCTCTGCTATTTCTTTGTTCTACCAGCGGTGATTGTACCTAGGCTTAACCATAAGTCAGTTAGGCACCAATACCTAAGACCACTACGATCAAAACAGGTACAAGTTAGTCCGCCCAGAGAGGGAGAAATTGCTGCGTTGGCAACCAAACATTTTCTTGTCACAATCAGGGTAGATACCCAGATACCCAGGTGTTAAGAATGATATAACAAGGAACTCCTTGAAAGAAAGTGCGACAAAGCTGCAAAAAAGAGTAACTCCGTCAACAGATTCGAGGTTTGCCGCGCATATTGGACAGTGACAGATAAAGCTATATGTGTCATTACGGGAATGCTACCAGCAGATATACTGATCAGCGAGCAAAAAGAATCCAAAGCTGTAGCCAAAGATATCCAACTACAATAGAAGAAAACTGCAAAGCATGCGAGCATGACAGGAAAGAAACCATTTCATAAATGGAAAGGTGGACTTATCGACTATCGACCCGATAGCCTTAAACGGATGGAACACAATTACGAAGAAATTAACTTCTATCCGGATATAGCCGAAGGAATCTCCTCTCTATTTAAACTGCAGAGAGACCAGAGAAGATGCGGAGCACGTATTTTTTCAGTGCCCACGTTTCAATACGAAGCGTAGAGAAATAGAGGAAAAAAATGGAGAAATACTCCCGAACTCCCGAGTATGGGATGCGGTGAAACAGGCTGCAGCATCAGTCATGAAGAACCTTCGACGGTTGAGAAAAGCCGGAGAGATTGAAAACCAAACCCAGACGATATCCCTCATACAACAAAGAACAGTAAATGCTGTAACCATGTTGAACCAGTAGACAGAGAAAGAGGATAAAATGCTAACCAGCACTGCGAAGTAATATCTAACGGTAGTCCCGCGAGGAAAGTAGTTGTGGAGAGGTGCAGGATGTACGGGGACGCATTCCTGGAAATCGAAATTCGGGTCTGCGAACCGTGCATGATACCACCTTGCTTGACTTAGGCTGTAAATGGGTTTATTAAGGGTCTTCTGAGAAGAATTTATCGCGAAATATTGTGCAATGATGTAGCTTTTGCTCGATTGTAACTCCATGGCACAGGCGTTAAATTTCAATGCTTTAACTACTAAGCTCCTCGGAGCTCATTAGCTTTTTATGTGTATGAATTATTGGTAGAGGATCGACGTTTAGCCTATTTTTTAGATAGGTCAAAGTAGGTCGAGTCTCTCAAAACCCCTGATTTTCTCCACTGAACTTGCCAGACGAGTTGGTGTTTTAATAACCTGGCCAAGACGTTCAAATTTACTATATCTGTTCAAGAAGACGCTTAATAATGACCAAAAGCAGCATGAATTTTACGAACCGTTTCCGCGATATTTTCGCCAAAATGTAGTAAATTTTGAAAATGTTATCCAAATTTTTACTTCTTGAGCGAGAAATTTAAAATTAAACTTTTCTTGGATAAACCCTCTAAGTATCCTCTAGGTAACTCGTAGGTAGACGCCCGTTTAAAAAAAAGTACCCACAGCTCTCGTTTACTATAATCGATAGAAAAAGTCACTAAGACGCCACCATCGTGTGCTTATCACGCAGACATAAGACATTGACAAAAACACGTCAAAAATTTAAGGACGAATGTCGTTACATTGGCAAACTTGCGTAGGTCGTATGATTGTTTACATGTTTCATGCGTTGACGCACTGAGAGTCTGCGTAAACTGTGGCAATGATGATCGTCCATTAAAAAAATTGTGAAGGAACGGTGTTAAACTCACCTAAAATGTCTAAGCTAACTGACGCCACAGCATGTTCAATATCGAATAGGTGGAAAGAGACTTAACCAACTTGGAATGCGGCTGGCTGGAGATCGTGTCGACTGATCTGAGTACTGTTTTCAATTTATTTTGTGAAATGAATATTTATTTATTACAAAATGGATATTTAACTAATATCTAAGTTACCAAGAATAATAATTTCGAACATTTTAAATAAAAAAGCATTCGATGCAGTCAAAATGTAAAATTTTGAAAAAAGAAAACCAAAAATAAATGTCAAACAAACGAAAAATAAATAACAAAAGCAGCAAAACAAATCAATAAGAAAATAAATAAAAATTAAAAAAATAAAAAAAACAGAAAACAAGATGACATGCCTTGCCGAAAAGAGTCAATTGATGATTCAACGCAGAAACTTCTTTTCACTACGCTGATAGAATTATTTGGAAGACTGGCCTTTCGGATAGCGTCTATAAAAAATGTCCAAAGAAAATTCAGTTTGCTTTTTTCTATCTATATCTAGCTCTCTTGCAAAAAAATTAAAACAAAAGAGTTAAATTAAAAGTGAAAAGTCAAAAGTGATGAAAACTCGAAAAAAAGAAAAACTTTGTACTCTGGTGAGGATCAGTGAGGATCACTATTGACTTGCGGGCTAAGAGTTAAAAGTAAACTAAAAAGAAAATATTTATTGATCATTACCTGCTATGGATTTGCGATCGTCATATGCCAAGCGTTTGAAACGTTCGCGTTCGTGGATTGTTTTGAGGAATCGAGACGTTGTTGTGGGAAACGATTGTTCCGATATTGACATGTAGCGTTCACGTATTTCAAGGGCTTGAATGAGAAGTGTTGAGGCACGTTCGAGATCTTCGAGTGGTACGCCGCTGGTGTCCTCGCCGGAAATCGAGACACGTTGAAAATTTGGCACTATGTCTTCATCGCTGACGGCTATTGGCTCATCGACCGCATCGGGCTGCGTGCTCTTTCCCCTAAAAAGGCATTAAATAAAAGTTTCTTTACAAGTGTTTCTTATGTTATATGAAAGGATATGTTTCTCTTTATGCCTTAAAAAAGAAATATATAGCAAATCACCGGAAACCATTATTTTCTAAATTCCTCAACAAACGACACGAAGCTGTAATCGCAAACGTACCGGACTGTATACCCTAAACTTATTCCTCACAGTGTTTCTACTACTACTTTGCAAACGCGTGATTTCGTCAAATCCTGAAGACAACCTCTGTCGCTATCAACGGAAACAGAAAAGCAGAATGACACAATGTTGATACAGTCAAACGGTCGGACAATAATGTTTCACTGATGTCCATGCTTAGGAAGATGGTCCGATAAGTACTTAGCCTACAAAAGAAAAACAAACATTTTGGAGAAATGGCGATTTATTTTTCAATATAGTCTCCTTTTAGCTCGATACACTTGACCCAGCGATGCTCCAACTTCTTTAACCCGTCTGAAAAATACTTTTTCTCGAGGTCTGCAAAGTAGGCCTCCGTGGCGGCGATGACCTCCTCATTCGACTGAAGTTTCTGCCCGGCGAGTGACTTTTTCAAGTTTGGAAACCAAAAGAAGTCGCACGGGACCAAATCTGGAGAACACGGTGAATGGGGCAGCAGTTCGTAGCCCAATTCGACCAATTTGGCCGTGGCGAGGGCGGAGGTGTGAGCCGGTGCGTTATCATGGTGGAAGAGCACTTTTTTCTTCGCCCAGTGGGGCCGTTTGTTCTTCAATTCGGCGTTTTTTCTTCTCTTCATGAGAAGGAGGAAAAATACTGGCATTACTCAGCTTGTGCTTAAAGGCATTCCCATCTCGATATCCAAGGAAGCTGGGAGTCATCTTAGATAGCAAGCTTCTTTGGTCAAAACATGCTGAGTCCAAAACCACCAAAGCGCTGTCAACTTTTTGGCAACGCAAAGGCGCCTTTGGCAAAAGATGGGGCCGAAAAAGGTTCTTTGGATCTACACGGCAATGACAAGACCGATAATGCATCGGTTGTTTGGTGGAACAGGCTAACACGCAAACACGTTGTGGCTTCTCTCACCAAATTCCGAAGAGCGGCCTGTCTCAGCTGCACGGGGCTTTCTCCAGCACACCGGGAGTGCAATGATGAATCTTCCACCCTCTGACATATGTATCAGAGGGTGCACCCTGAAAGCCATATCTCGCCAAAAGAGTATTTGAAACAATTCGCATTGGAGTGAATGTGTACTTGCGCGAGAAATATCCCACGACCCCTGTCTCATGGATATGCGTTCTGACGCAATGACACCTGCCATCCTACTGCGCTGTTTTTTCACAGTCACATCTCCATGGCGTCAGAACACTGAACTCAGACACTGAACCTGGAATGGAATGTCTTCGCAATTTCACCGATGGCTCCAGGACTGGGCAGGGGTCCGGCGCTGGAGTTTTCTTTGAACGCAAAAACTCTCTCGTTAGGAAAATATGCGTCTGTCTTTCAGTCGCAATCCTATTGGCCATGCACTATGTTGTGCAACATAGGTGGAGGGGAAAAAGCATATGCGTCTGCAATGACAACCAAGCTGCACTCAAAGCTGTGTCCAAACCTCTATCCAACTTCAAGTTAGTGCATAAACTCAAGACCTTTTTGAACAAAGTGGGAAGACTAAATTCACTTAGACTTGGGTCATTCTGGGATCCCAGGAAATGAGATCTCCGATGAACTCGCTAGAAGGGGCTCAGAGGAGAGTTTCTCAGGACCTGAACCCGCCTAAGATCTACGTGCTTCCACGGTCAAATATGACATCAACGACTGGGTCTTTAATGCACACAGTCGTAGATGGAGGGAATATCCAGGATGCAGGATGACTAAGCGCGTACGCCCTGATGTCAGCAAGAAGTTCGCAACATTTTTCTTATCCTTACATTCAGCGCCAATATTAGCAGAAACTATTGCAGAAGGCTTACGAGCGTCATTACGGGCCATTACACTTTTGCGAAGCATCTCTACGTGCTTGGCATCAGTGAGACGCCTACCTGTGCTGCATGTTGCGAGGATGATGACACGGCAGAACACTTTCTCTGCGACTGTTCCGCTGATTCATCACAGCTAAATTAAAATTCACAGAAGCGGGACACAGCAAAGAATAAAAAATTGTCAACGGTGAAGAGTTAAAGGACCCTTGTATTCAGCGCCAACATCAGAACTAAATTAGTAACAGGTTCGCCCTACCAGATGGCATAGAAAACAACGACTGAAACAAGATAAGTAGGAGCAGTAGGATCAACAATAAAAAGTGTTATAACGGAAGCAACGGAAAACAAACTAGACTATTGCAAAGTCCCCAAAGTAAAGCCTTTTTTGGACGAAGAATGCGAAGAAAAAGTAAAAACCTGAACTTTTCTAAGACTTTAAGACCTGGAAAATAGCAAAAAAAATCACGCGTACAAGACGGTTAAAAACAAGAGGTCAATGTGTACAGGGCTAAACGCTATACGAAAAGAATACCAGACTAGGTCAGATTCGTAATTACAAGGTGGCGCGAAATTAATCATCCAATTTAGTTTTTAAATTATATTTTTACTAAATAAAAAAAATGATTTTGAGTGATGGAAATCTTAATTTGGACCTTTACAATTTTTACATTTGTTGCCGTTTTTTTCCGGTGATCACTCTTCGCATTCCTGTTTTATATTCTCCTTAAGGACTGCGATTGTCTGAGGCTTGTTGGCATAAATCCGCGACTGCAAGTAGCTCCAAAGAAGCATGTCTGGGATTGTTAAATCGGGCGATCTTGCTGGCTGTTCACCAAACCTCGCTCATTCTATTCCTGCAGTAAGAGGTTGTTTATCATGGCACTGTGGCGTTCGCCAGTAACAGTGACCGTATTGTCGATGGCGTCCTCAAAAAATACGGCCCAATCACTCCGTCCGCGTGAACGTCACACCACACAGTGGCTTTGAGTGGATGTAAGGGCTCCTCGTGTATCATACGCGGATTTTCAGTGGCTTAGAAATGAAGATTTTGCTTATTGACGTAAACCACTTAAGTGGAAATGCGCCTCGTCGTTCGTGATGATTTCCGACACAAAATCGTCCTCTTCGTTGCTGAGATTAAGGATGACTTGACAGTGATTCACACGCGACTGACGGTCACGAGGCATTAAATGATGCACTGTTTGCACTTTGTACGGGAACATGTGTAAGTCTTTCACTAAAATTCGCTGTAGGTCCGTCTGGTGAAGCCCAATTGTGTGGCCCGTCGTCTGGTTGATGTTTGTTCGTTCTCAGCGACATCGGCAGCCGCGCAATGAAGGAGATATTTCGATAAACACGAAGAGCCAGCAGCCTCCTTTATATGGCAGAGGTTCAGGTAGAAAGAAAGAAATCCCTCGGCTTAAGAATAACAAGGCCGCAGAAATCGACCTCATGAGGCTTGACGAAGTGCAGTCAACGAGGCTTCTGAACTTCCGAGTCCGAAATGGCCTGGAATAACTTTTTTCCGAGCATGATGAGCCGTGGATTGTGAATCGAAGAATAATCCAAAACTGAGTGGCCCGAAGCTCCGATATATGATGGAACTTGCATTGCTGGGACACTTCATAGGGTTCCATGCCAAGCTGGATTAAAATCGCAAGAAAGAAAAAAGAACCCATTCGTTAGTCAGGCGAGTAAAAAGGCTCGATCGGAATTCTCTCATAATTACGCGGTGAAAGATTTCTCGTTCTGGAAAAACGTTCTTTTCACCGATGGGAGTAAATAGAGTCTTTCTGGATCAGGCGGAAGAGCCAACGTTTGCCGAAAACCCAATGAAGATCATGTGAAGGTCTGGGTTACGTGTTCATCGACTGGAGTTGGAAAATTCAATATTTGAATACTTAAAAAAAGTTTGCAAAAACTGTGGCTAAAAGAATCATTCCACTTTCATCAGGATAATGACCCAAGGCACACGGCTGGAATTGTTCACGAATGGCTGCTTTACCACTGTTCAAAGGTTCTTAAAAAAGATCTTCTTGGAGGAACACTCGTCGAACCACTTCCAAATGGCTTAAAGCCAGACATCAAACAAATAGGATACACAAGAGCATATAAGAGTACCTTTTATGCTACTTTTATTGAGTTTTTTTAAAAGTTTAAGCAAATACCGGCCATCTTCAGTTTCTCAACAGAACTTATCGAACACCTCTAAATTAATAGCCCATCAGCCATATATCATTTACTACCTTTCCACAGAGCAGTAAAAATCCAGAAACCATCGAACTGGTTTCATAAGCGAACAACTTCAAGATCAAGAATATGAATATTTACAACCGACTTCCGTGTTAATATGATTTTCTTATCATAACACAAAATACGAGTATAATCGATGATATTGAGGACTCTAAAAAACACTTACACTTCACCTGTATAGCTTGCCATCAATATTTCTCAATCGTTCAACTAAAAGTCCAAAGATCACACTTTTTTTGGTAATTGATCAACCAATCGCCTGAACGTGCTCAAGAGCAACTGATTACACTACGAGTAGCGAGCAATGAACATGATCTTTATAGTTTCTTAAACTGCGCCTACATCGTATTTGTTAATAAATTTTGATTAAAAAACATTTTAAAAAGAAATATTACCTGACACTATAGAAACTACACGTATCGATGATAAACGACATTTTTCTCGTTCGATTTCTTCGTAGATTGTCAAACTTGAACTGTCACTTGAGGTAGAATGGCAAAAAAGAAACACAACCGCGCGACTAATTGACAATTAATTTACAGCCTCACCACGTACACTTGCACTAGAAATGGTATATAATACTTTAATCGCACACACAACGTTTTGAATAAGTTTTGAGAATAATTATTTTGGCCGCAAGTCAAAGGACGCGACGCCGTCACCAGACGAATGATTCCGCACTACATAAAAGCAAATCAATTTGCGTTAGCATTTAATATTTAATTGGAAAATAATAATCAACACTTCGCTAGAATCTTCAAAGCAAACGCAATTCCCGCCCTACCCATTACGACGTGAAATTCTATTTGGTATTCGTCGTGGAGATCATCTTGGATATCATCATTAATTCGAGTAATTATGATCGTTAAGGTGCCTGGGGTGGATGGTGTTTTTGTTTTATTTCATTTTTACTGGTTCACATTGTGAGCTTTAAGGAAAAATGCGTGCAAAATCGAATTTCATATTCGATAATTCACAATAGCAATTCAGTTCTGTTCCTCTATACCGTCATATATGGATGAACAAAGAACACAAACCGACTTGTAAGTTAATTCGAAGAAATGACAGGATGTCGTGCTGCACGTAACGTGGGCAGGTGGGCGCGTGGGGAATTAAGCCTTTTTGCAGTTAAATTGGATGAGGGTTGGGATCGCTTATAGCGTGTTTTTATGTTTTGATTGTTTATTAGTTTTCTTGCTCAGTGAACATTTTTTGACACTTTAAGTGACGCGAAACTTTCTTTTGGCACAATGAAGTGGGTATGGGTGCGCAAGAACAATTCTGGTTTATCAATAAAGTTGACATTTTGGGGAATTGATAGGAATTTGATACTTTTTATGATTTTAATCAGTTGGCGACAACTTTTCTTTTTTATAATTGCCGACAAGGCTTTATGTTTCTCTGGCTGAATGTTCAGAAAGGGTGGGACAGTGGCGTCAAAACAGGGAATGTTTAAAAAACAACGACTAACCCACGTGAAGTGTCACTGAATGTGCCAGGAGGAGAAAGTATGCACAAACTGTGACTGAAAGCGTTCTCGAAAATGTCTTTTGCAAGGAATCAAGGTGACCTGCAATCAGCACCTAAGGCTGACTAAAGCTTTAACCAGCTTCAACTTCAAGGGGATTAATGACTAATGATTAATGGAATAATGAGAAAAGTTGTCGAAATCACAGAACACAAAGGACGCGCTAACCAAATTCGCTCTGCCAAACGTTATTGCCACTTCATTCGCCACGTGTCAGTCACACTCCGCGGTAAGCCAACTACAAACAATGAATATCATAAGCATCGTAAGAAACTCTCAATCAATTTGAGCGTCAATCGCGTTAAAGTAACACCCGATGAAGGCGAAAGGAATGAGACTAGAATGCATAACGCATAGCGTGCGACAGACACATCAATGAATAGTTATCCACGCCCATTTTTAGACTTATTGCATTAACACGTTTCACTTACGTACGTAGTATGTCGTACGCCATGTATACTAATTAGGTTACAGTTGTTATTGATATCCATTGGATTAAGCAATAAGTTCTGTGACATCTCCGACGACGGAACCTCATCTAATAGACATGATTCAATATAAAACCAAGCACAATAGCATGCCTATCATTCTAATGAGGATAATCGAAGTTAACAATGCAAATCTAAATCAAAAATAAATATAAAACACTATGCCATCAAGCAGGACACTGAGTCTACGAGCACATAATCCTTACGATAATACACAACACAATCAATTTGATTCGTTACGACCGCGTGGAAGACAAGTATCGGCCGTCTGCGAAATACCACTTCAACCACGAGCCGCCAGTGTAACCGCCCAAATAAAAATAAAAACGCGACAGCAACTTGAGTATAAGTTACCATCGGAATTATGTCATTTCGAGTCCACCTCAAGTCCAACCCCACAACCACGCAATTATATATCCTCCACCGCGATTTGCAAGTCACCTTAACCCAGAACACTCTCAAGTACACTACGCCAAGAGATGCGCAAATGTCCTTCCAATCCCCCAATTAAATATCAAATGCGTATGTTCGTAACGAATCAAATCTATTCTACTTCTCCCCGTTACGTGAAGATGTCTCGCAGTAAACCTGACAGCCATACCAACAACGATTCTACCAGTAACACGGCTAACCAGCAAGTATGTTGCCACGAGAATCGCCGGCGGAGACTAAAACGCATTGCTACGGCAGACTGGACAGTTCCATATTGTTGGAAGAATTCGCTTGACAGCTGACGGGGTGGGCTGTTTTCCATGTTTACTTCGTTCTCTGTTTTGTTTTCAATTTCCTATGCCTATTTCGTTCGTTTATCCAGTGTGAAGGGCAGATTTTGCGTTTATCGTTATTCCAGAGTGCAATTATCGACGAGTCAGAAGGTTCTACGAGCCATTCACAGTCTATGTATTTCCTTATTGATAAGGTACCACAGGGTTGTCGTTTCAGACCGGCCATTTTTTGTTTTTAGTCCATCTGGCGAATATGATGTGCGTACGTGACTTATAGAACGAGCGACGGTGACAATTGTAGTTATGCATGCATTCAGAATGCATTAAGCGTGCAATTTGGTTTGATAGCAAGACGTAATTTTGATTTTATTGCCAATTTTATTAAGAAATATATCTAAAATAGGTATTCCGTCATTATCGGTTAATAGATCCGGCCGGACGAATGGGAACTGGGAAGATGATTAACTGCTAATCGAGGGACCACCCCAGGTGCTTTTCTGAATGATTCACTAACTTTTACACTTTAGACTGGTGTTTAAAGACTATTGGTACAAGGACAATACCACTATAGCTTATTCCAAAAGGCGTCCCTACACTATTTTTAGTCAGAAAAAAAAAACTCTGGCTTACTGGTTAGTGTGTTGGCTTCTGACACAGGGTTCGAATCCCACAAGAGCAAAGTCATCGAAAACGTAAACCGTTTTTCAATAAGGGCAGGTAGATGTTGAAATGGCATAAAAGAAGCTGTGTGTGCGGTATTAACAAAATTCCTTTTTTATTTGAAAGTCCCATGTATGCCATTATGTACGGAATATGACATTGTTCAAATACCATCTTCGACTTTTTACGGTAGCATGGATGCGAGTGGTCCAATTTTCAATGACTCTTCCGCATAGATCCAGCTGAATTTGAGCGATGGCCTATATTAGGTTCGATTGTGGTTTATTCGCATAGACCTGCGACTTCAGGAAGCCCCACAAGCTTCACCAACACCACAATTTTTCGGTCAGTATTGGAGTCCTATTCCAAACACTCTGAAGCAAAGTCAGCGAACAAACAGCGTTGTCTATGGTCATGAACTTAGAGCTCCTGGATCCGTTGAATCTTGTACGGGTGTATGCCCAAGTTCCGACGCAATATTCGCCAAGTTGAACTCTGCGAGGTCTTGTGCACGACGAAAAATCGACTCCCTTGGGTTCTGCTGTACATCTTCACAGATCGCGCCGATGTTCTCGGTCGATCTCGATCGGCGTTCCTTTGACGTTCGAATGTTGGCTGATAAAGCACTGAAGATCGTCTAAGTTTTAGCCATCAAACGCTGAAAATTCAACAGCGAAGGGCCACCAAGTCTACCGCAAAATGGGCGCAACAAACTCTCATTTTGATAATAATGTTTTGTTTTTTGTTCGTGCTCGTGCTTCAATCGTATAATTTGCCACGGTGATTTGGCATCGATAACTGAATAATAAACAAGAAATTTGACAGATGTCACCAAAACAACGTGGCCGTCATAGGCCGCCTGCGCCGATTAAGGCCCTTTATGCTCAAAGCATTGAGTTGATGACCTCAATTTTTGGACCTGATTTTTACGCGATTGAATGGCTGAGAAAGCCTATAAGATCGCCTGTGTGGATGTTAAACCGTTTTTAAAATCGAAGACCCTGCTCCAAGTAACGTTGTCACATTTAACAACTAACTTCTTCCCCATAGCCGTTACATAGATGTACTGGAGACCTTCTAACCATACAGTGTCGAAGGCTTTATTAAAGTCGAGCAGATAAACATCCGTACATTGGTTTTTTGCCTTACTCCATTGAATGTCGGAAACCACTTTTGATGCAGCGTGAATGGTGTCATTCCTCGCCTTAAAACCAAACTACAGGGTGCGCCATCTCATTTGGGTCGATGTAAATTTCGAATAACTTCAACAATTCTCAACAGATTTTGGAAATTCAAAAACTTTTATTCAACTTAGACCTTTACAATATATTTTGATTAATTTCTGAAAACAATATCAATTAAATGACCGCCTTTATTGCCGATGCAAAAATGGGCTTGTTTTCGCGCATTTTCTTTGACATTTTCGAGCACTTCGGTGGAAATTTCTGCGATTTCCGCACGAATGTTTCTTTTGAGCTGTTCTATTGTCTTCGGGCCGTTAGCATGCAACTTGCTTTTCAAGTACCCCCAAAGAAAAAAGTCTGGACGAGTCAAATCCGGCGATCTCCAGGGAACTTCTTACGCAAAAGTTTCATTGTTTTGTCCGTGGTATGGCATGTCGTGCCGTCTTGTTGAAACCAAAAGTGAAATAAGCCTTTTTTACGCATTTCTGGGACCACATAATAGGCCAACATCCACCGATATCGATCGCCATCCACTGTATCGCCAACTTTGAGGAAATACGGTCCAGCGATGGTTTTAGCGCATACACCGGTCCAAACAGTAACTTTTTGATCATATAGCGGCTCTTTGTGAATAATGTGACAATTCTCGGTGCCCTAGAAACGACAATTTTGTTTATTAACTGAGCCAGAGAGCGTAACATGTGCCTCATCGGTCATCAAAATTTGTTGCCAGAACTCCGGCTCAGCATTAATCATTGCAACGACATTTTGTGCGTATGTCAAGCGCCGTGGTTCATCTTCTGGCAAATTTTTTGAGTTATCTGCACTTTGTATGGAAATAAGTGAAGATCATCCTTTAAAATTCTCCGGAAAGTGGTCCCATTGATGCCTAATTGCTGCGAACGACGCAGATATGACAAACTTGGGCCTTCTTGAACACTGGCCTTCACAGACTGAATATATGAGTTTGAACGAGGTGGACGTGGCCTAGATTGCTCACGAGGGCTTGCCAAAGAACCAAATTGAAAAAAAATCGAGGACCAACGACGAATTCTATCTTTTTTGGGCGCAACACGATCACGATATTTTGCACGATACGCACGTTGAGTTAGCACAATCGAGCGTTCACTTTTAATGAACATTGACTCTATTTGCGCGCGTTCTTTTGGTGTGAAGCGATTCACGGTTAAAATTGTAAAACTGAATTGACGTTTCCAAAATGCTATGACATATGAAAATCGGTTGACAATTGTTGAAGTTATTCGAAGTTTACATCGACCCATATGAGGTGGCGCACCTTAGTGCGTTGTCCGGTGTTATACGAGGGTGGTCCGATAAGTACTTAGCCTCACCGCCAGATGACGCTAATATCGCAAGAGCAATTTACTATCGTGTAGTACATTCTAGTAGACGGCTACTGTCGATTTCAACCGGATCGGAGTCATAGTTTTGTTTTGACCGCGTGTGGAAGCGGAAATGTCCGCGGATTTTAGAAAAATGGAAAAAGAGCAGTATCCGTCGGTGATTCGGTTCTTGTTTTTGGAAGGAAAATCAAAGAGCGTTTAGATGGTGTGTACGGTGACTCTTCTCCATCGATGGCGACCATCAAAAATTGGTTTAACGAGTTTCAACGTGGTTGCACGTCGGTTTTTTATGACCCACGTCCAGGTACCCCGAAAACGGCTACCACGGAGGATAACGTGACAAAAATCCACGATCTCGTATTGGCAGACCGCCGATTGAAGATGCGCGAGATAGCTGAGACAGTAGACATTTCAAAAGATCGCGTGGGTCATATCCTGCATGAAATTTTGGGCATGAGAAAGCTGTCGGCGCGATGGGTGCCGCATTTGCTCACTCCGGACAACAAGCGCAACCGTGAGACCACTTCAAAGCAGTGTTTGACGCTGTTTAAGCGCAATCCGAAGGAGTTTCTGCGTCGGTTCGTGGCAGTCGACGAAACATGGATCCACTGGTATACACCAAAGACCAATTAACAGTCCAAACAGTGGAAACCTGGCGAACGTGCTCCGAAGAAGGTGGAGACTGACCCATCGGCCGGAAAGGTGATGGTCACCGTTTTCTGGGATTCACAAGGTGTGATCCACATCGACTACCTGGAGAAGCGCAAAACGGTCACAGGGCTGTACTATGCCAAATTATTGGGCCGATTCGACGCCGAATTGAAGAAAAGACGGCCCCACTTGGCGAAGAAAAAAGTGCTCTTCCACCATGATAAGGCACCGGCTCACACCTCCGCCCTCGGCACGGCCAAATTGGTCGAATTGGGCTACGAACTGCTGCGCCATCCACGTATTCTCCAGATTTGGCCCCGTGCGACTTATTTTTGTTTCCAAACTTGAAAAAGTCACTCGCCGGGCAGAAATTTCAGTCAAATGAGGAGGTCATCGCCGCCACGGAGGCCTACTTTGCAGACCTCGAGAAAACGTCTTTTTCAGACGGGTTAAAGAAACTGGAGCATCGCTGGGTCAAGTATATCGAGCTAAAAGGAGACTATATTGAAAAATAAATCGCCATTTCTCCAAAATTTTTGTTTTTCTTTTGTAGGCTTAGTACTTATCGGACCACCCTCGTATTCCCGACAACTTTTTATTTTTAAATGAGTCCAGGATGCACAGGAGTTCATCCCTTCCCACAACCAACTCGGTAGAAATTCGGTCATTGGCGATAATGCCATTCGCAAGGTTTTCATCAATGAATGCGGTGAAACCGTTATTCTCAGATCGCCAATTCTTTATCACTATACGAAGCTGTGAATGGTTCCGAAATACTGCATTTTCAAGCTCGTGATTACGGTGAGCAGAGCTGTTCATCGTGTACACAGATTCGAAAAAAGCGCCGATCAATTGACTTTCTTCTGTGCCTTCTCGACCACTCTCTGGACTTATGCCCACGTTACGTAGTGTTGCTGTATTGTCTATCAGCCGGGGGGAGTCGGTCATAATGGATATCCTTATGATCTATTCTCCTAAATATTTTATTTATTTGCGGGAATATCCTGGGACGCGGGGTTCGAATCCCAGCCAAGTCACCCTCAACGAGGTGCTTACAAAACCTCCTATGGTATGGTATACTCGTATGGAAAAATAGTTTTCCGAGATTCGCTTGGCTTTGGCTCCTAACCGGGATAATACAAGTTATAATAAAAATGAAATAAACCAATATACGAAGCACTCCTCTTGACCATTTCTCTTATACCTCCCATCACTTTTTAGATGACCTTCAAATTTACTGCCGAGCTCAAGGGCTTCTAAAAATGGCTCAAATCATCTACAGGTATTTTCTATCACATCATTAAGGTGTTCCGCATAGAAATGTTTTGATTTAACATCGATGTTCATAATTATAGTATCAATGTGACGCCAGCTCTTCCGCGTTGTTTACAATTAGAAACGAGATACTTGTATCCCGGTAATAGAACGCGATTTTCATCTCGAATTGAGCTCCCACTTCTATCTCCTGCCGCATGCATTCATCATGTATCTACATATCTCATAAACCAAATGCACGTGAACGTGCAGTCTAATTCTATTCAAATTAACAACGTACCCTCGCTCGGAACCGGAAAAGTCAAGTAATGCGTAAAGCCCCAGTCAATGAGATTCAAATCACGTTCAACATACATTTAAAAGCCCAGCTCAACACCGATAGAGTTGGTGTATGGTTGGGTATATGCAAATCATTCATAAGATCCATTGAATAACTACTTACTTGACATTGAGCAGCCGCTGAATTTGGAGTTTCTTTTCAATTTGTTCGATGGGAAATTGTGGCACTTCATAGGGCGCGGATATCTCATTCGATAGGCCATCGTCTACGTCTTCGGGTCGTGTACTTGCGACACTCTCTGTAGCTGGAATAACAAAATGAATAATAAATAAAATCGAAAATAAATGAAAGCGAGTTAAAGAAAGAAAAATTTTATAAACAGGCCACGAATTTCAATGGGATAGAGTTATACAGCTATTGATAGGTAGAACCTCTTCACCAGAATATTTAAAAACGATTCATTGAGTAATAAGGAACTTCGAAGCATTTTGTAAAGTGTGTTCAAAAAGTTAAAGGAATTGTTCAATTGCGCTGGTTGAATTAGTCTGATTTCGCGATATTTTCCTCGTCATGTTGATGAACACCTTCGAATAACATTTCTATCATTTCGAGCTAAACTGACTGTTTAGTGTACTATTAGCTGTCAAAGAGGGAAGGAGGCATGAGCACGATCGCAGATGAATTATTCGTTTATAAAATGGATTAAATGGATTGCTATATTTCGTTCAGTCAGTAAGGGAGTAGGTACCAAAGAGCTGCCGTCTAGTCAGACCTAACCTTTTCAGGACCATTTTAGGTGGTTTCTCGATTTGAACTTCGTTCAGAGGGTCAGTAAGAGAGTAGGTACCAAATACGGACATGGAAATGTCACGCATACGCCGTGCGCGATGTCGACAGCGTCTCCCAGCTTCCAAAGCCATTTTGACGACTTAAAAGTAATGCACAGAGCTGCCGTCTATTCAGACCTAGCCTTTTAGGATCATTTTAGGTGGTTTCTCGAGTTAAACTTCGTTCAGAGAGTCAGTATGGGAGTTGATACTAAAAGGTAAAAATGAATGTCGCGTATACGCCCTGTAGTGCGCGATGTCACAGCCTCTCACAGCTTCCAAAGCCATTTTCACGACTTCAAATTGTTGCACCGAGCTGCAGTCTGCAGTCTATTCAGACCTAGCCTTTAAGGGCCATTTTAGGTGGTTTCTCGAGTTCAACTTCGTTCAGAGGGTCAGTAAGAGAGTAGGTAACATATACGGACAAATGTCACGCATACGCCCTGTAGTGCGCGATGTCGACGGCCTCTCTCAGCTTCAAAAGCCATTTTCATGACCTAGACCTAGCCTTTTAGGACCATTTTAGGTGGTTTCTCGAGTTGAACTTCGTTCAGAGGGTCCGTATGGGAGTGTTACTAAAAGATAAAAATGTCACGCATACGCCCTGTAGTGCGCGATGTCGACGGCCTCTCTCAACTTCAAAAGCCATTTTCACGACTTAAAAGTAATGCACAGGGCTGCCTTCTATTCAGACCTAGCCCTTTAGGACCATTTTAGGTGGTTTCTCGAGTTGAACTTCGTTCAGAGGGTCCGTATGGGAGTGGTACTAAAAGGTAAAAATGTCACGCATACGCCCTGTAGTGCACGATGTTGACAGCCTCTCTCAGCTTCCAAAGCCATTTTCACGACTGAAAAGCGAAGCACAGAGTTACCGTCTATTCAGACCTAGCCTTTTAGGACCATTTTAGGTGGCTTCTCGAGTTGAACTTCGTTCAGAGGGTTAGTATGGGAGTTGGTACTAAAGGGTAAAAATGTCGCGTATTCGTCCTGTAGTGCACGATATCGACAGCCTCGCTCAGCTTCCAAAGCCATTTTCACGACTTAAGTGACGCACAGAGCAGTCGTCTATTCAGACCTAACCTTTTAGGACCATTTTAGGTGGTTTCTCGAGTTCAACTTCGTTCAGAGGGTCAGAAAGAGAGTAGGTAACATACATATACGGACAAATGTCACGCATACGCCCTGTAGTGCGCGATGTCGACAGTCTCTCTCTATTTTTACTATTTTTACGACTCGAGTGGCATATACAATACTATGGGCGCTAACAGACGAATCAATATAATTATTTTTAAGAAATAGAAGGCATTCTTTGAACATGAATATTGATCTTTAAACAAAAATTTGGAATAATTTTTTCAATAACTTCACAATTTTCCGGATCTTAGCTCCGAATTCAGGAATTTCTTTGTCAGAACCTCGTCCTATGTTACACAAAGCAACACACCAATTCCATGGCAAACACTTCTAGGCTACCAAAAACTAAATCTACTTCACTACGAATAGGACGATGTTCATTTTATTTAAATGTACATAATTATCAAAATGATAAAAACTGACTCAAACTTACGCATGAGCACTTGTTTTAGGACAATTGTTTCGACAAGGGCGTCCGATATATCACTTAATTCTTCTTCGGGATTATTGACGACTTTATTCCGGGGCCGGTTCATTTTGAATCATCAGATTTTTTTCCAATTATTTGGCAAATTACAATTCTGTTCGGAACTGCAAAACTGATAGATCGATTGATTAGGAAAAGTGTTTAAACAAAGACAAGATAAGACGACAGTAGTTATAGCCATTCCAAGTTAGATATGTTCTAGTGGGTCTCAAGGCTGACGGACTGTTTTTTTTCGGCATTCCATGCTTAGATTAGCCACATTTGTTTGACTGTCAGTCAGTTACGATAATATAGGAATGAAACCGTCAATATTAATCCCATTTCACGAGGGATTTGTTGTTACAATTTTCTTGAGTGACAGCCAATGGACTCATAAAATCATGTAACCTTTTCCTGTAAACGTCCAAAAACGCCAGACCGTCAGTCATTTATGGACCGCCGAAAAGGTTGCCATATCGGACGACACTGCCTTATAATCAAATCAATCTATTGAAATTAAATTCTGACATTGGTTCCACTGTCACTTAACCAAAGCAATGTCAGTATATCAAACAAAAGTTCATTCAAACTGAGAAAACTACTTACCTGATGCCTTATTCTGTTCGATGTCTATTCGGATACGAATACCACGAAAACACATAGCCCCTTCGGTAGAATGAAATGCCCGAAAAATAACACAACACCGTGATAGTACGACAAAACGAAGGAAATGGGATTTAGACGTCAAATTTAGCAAGCTAACTCACTGATTATGCAATACGAATCGTTCCTAGTTGTTTTCGTTTTTTGGATTTTGAGATTTTTTTTATGTTAAATAGTTTCAAAATATTACAAAAACTTTTTTGTCAATGTCATTATTCGATTTAAACAGTAAGTAATGACAAAATCACAAACGAAAACAAAAATATTAGAAGATCAGCAAAAAAACAAGTTCAAATTCCGATAACAAGTACGAAGTGTGAATTCCGGACTAAGAAATTCGTATCGAAAAAGTTTGTAAATTCAAAAGCTGCCTTCAGTGACAGACGGTTTACTCACGGAATTCCGGACAACCTGACTAGGCGAGTGTTAGTACTAGCTAGCTTGTACTTGTCAAAACGGCGATGTATTGTAGAGTTGTCCCCCGTTATTAGCGACTTATCGCTAATGAGCGAATATCTACACGACGATCGGTCAGATACAAACAACTCGGAATAAAATGGGTAGAACAGTGCAGGAATGAAGTGCTGACAAATCGCATTTTCTCATGAGCTGATAAAAACAGAGTCGTTGTGCAACAATTGTTTACAATCTAAAATTAACGTTAAATCAAAAGGTAAACAACGCAATGACGCTGCCAATGTTATTATATGAATGAACGGAAATGATCGGAAGGGCGGGAAGTGCCATGTGGGTAGTAGCGCCAATAGTTCCTTGTTATTGCAGCGCTATTGTGATGATAATACGATCAGTTTCAAGTAAAAAATGGGAACAAACAAATAAACATTTTGTCAAGCCTAAGGCACATAAGGCACGTTAAGTATCTTTGTTTGGAAATAGCCAAACAAGTAAATGGCAATGTTTGAAATTTGATAAGCAGTGATGAGAGAAGAAGTCGTGTATGGTGATGATAATATTTGAGTTAGATCATCTTTTTTTGGATTACCTTGGCGAGGAAAGAAATAATTCTTTTATATTTAACTTGTTTTGTATATAGATATATAGTCTCATTGATATGTGTTAATATTTATATAACAACAAGGCCATCCAATAAAAGGTGTCATGTTAAATTACGCGCCGTTGTTGAACTATCAACACACAGTGACTTTTGATAGTTTATCAAAGACACATATACCAAATAGACAAATGGATGATGTGCATCAGTCTAAAATGTATGATCTTCTCCGAGTTCTATCGTAGTGTGAATTTTGATTTTTGAAGTGAAACAACTTCTAATTATTCATGAATGGTTTCAAGTCTTCACACAGTTATTGGGATCTCGGTTTACGTCGACTATTGATTCTCGCCACTGTCTCGGAGAAATAGAGCGAATGTAATCGACAAATTTGAACGTCTTAGATAGGTAGGTTATGTGAAGATTCCAACTCGTCTTTCCCTGGCAATACTATAGGTACTATTGCTACCATTAGGAACTCCGAAGTTCAGAACCTCATTGAAAATCATTCGCTTAACCTCTGGGTAAAGTCTGCGTTCCTTTCATGTTTGACTGTCCAGTTCCACCTCTTCTAGGTCCATTGTCCCTGCATCTAGGGCGCGGCCTTCCTGGCAGTCTTTCTCACTCGTGTTTTCACTTATGATTCTTCAGACGGGGTGTGGTCGTGATGCAATGGTAATCATCATCGACTGTTGAGCCGAAGATCTGTAGTTCTAGTTTGTCTATAGTAAAGAACAATTCCTATACCGAAAACTGTGCAGCAACATCAGTTGTGATGATCAAAAAAGTACTGAAGAAGGCATTAATATAAGTGTTAATGAGTATAAGATAACTTCAAAATCCATACAGAGTGCGCCATCCCATATGGGTCGATGTAAACTTTGAATTTTTTTCAATTTGGTTCTGTGGCAAGACCTCGTGACCAACCTAGGCCACGTCCGCGGCGTTCAAACTCATCTATTCAGTGTGTGAAGGCCAGTGTTCAAGACGACCCAAGTTTGTCATATCGGCGCCGTTCGCAGCAGTTAGGCATCAGTGGGACCACTTTGCGGAGAATTTTAAAGGATGATCTTCACTTATTTCCATACAAAGTGCAGATAGCTCAAAGAATTTTGCCACAAGATGAGCTACGGCGCTTGGCATCCGCACAAAATATCATTGCACTGATTAATGCTGAGCCGGAGTTCTGGCAGCAAATTTTGATGACCGATGAAGCACATTTTACGCTCTCTGGCTCAGTTAAGAAACAAAATTGTCGCTTCTGGGGCACCGAAAATCCTCACATTACTCACGAAGAGCCGCTATATGGTCAAAAAGTTACTACTGTATGGGCCGGTGTATGCGCTAAAACCATCATAGCACCGTATTTCTTCAAAGTTGGCGATACAGTGAATGGCGATCGATATCGGTGGATGTTGGCCCATTATGTGATCCCAGAAATGCGTAGAAAAGGCTTATTTCACTTTTGCTTTCAACAAGACGGCGCAACATGCCACACTGCGGACAAAACAATGAACCTTTTACGTAAGAAATTCTCTGGAAGATTGTGTCAAAAAAGGGCGATATTTACTGGCGTCCGAGATCGCCGGATTTGATTCCTCCAGACTTTTTTCTTTAGGGATACATCAAAAGCAAGGTGTATGCTAACAACACGAAGACAATAGAACAGCTCAAAAGAAACATTCGTGCGGAAATCGTAGAAATTTCGACCGAAATGCTCGAAAATGTCATGGAGAATGCGCGATAATGAGCCCATTTTTGCATCGGCAATAAAGGCGGTCATTTAATTGATATTGTTTTCAAAAATTAATCAAAATAAATTGTAAATGTCTAAGTTGGATAAAAGTTTTTGAATTTCCAAAATCGGTTGAGAATTGTTGAAGTTTTTCGAAATTTACATCGACCCATATGAGATGGCACGATGGCACCACCGCCGGAGAGTACTGAACGAACATCTTCGACACAAACCATCTGCACCCTGTCCAGGTTGTGTGACAAACCTGCACGAACCCTATAAAAAAAAATACGATTCGTCCACTGTCCATTCGTTCTGAAGAGTTTTTCAATTAGCGCGGGTAGATCTTGGCGGTCTGTAGCGGCTATGTTCTTTTGATGACATCTGTCAAATCTGTTGCTTATTATTCAATTATTAATGCCAAATCACTTTGGAAAATTACACGACTGAACGGCATATTCAAATGATCAAGTTTTATTATCAAAACGAGTGGTGGTTGTTGCAAACGTTGCGCGCGTTGAACCCATTTCACGGTAGACGTGATGGCCCTTCACAGTGGACTCTCAACGTTTGGTAGCCAATTTTGAGACGACGCGACGGTTTGATAATCAATCAACCAACATTCATACGTCAAAAGAACGCAAGATCGGCCGAGAACATCACCGCGGTCGATTCCTCGCCGTGCACAAGAACTCAGCCTTTCGCAGACTTCAACTTGGCGAATTTTGCGTTGGGACTTGAGCCTACACCCGTACAAGACAGAACTGATCCAGGAGCTCAAAGTTCATGACCATAGGCAACGCCGTTTGTTTGCTGACTGGGCTTCGGAGCGTTCCAACACAATTTTGGCCGAAAATCATCCTTAGGGACAAGGCACATTATTGGATGAATGGCTGTGTAAACAAGCAAAATTGCCGAATTTGAGACGACTTCAACCCGCATGAGGTTCACCAGGTGATAATGCATACTCAAAAAGTTACTCTTTGGTTTGGATTTTGGGCCGGCGGCTTCACTGGCAATACCTATTTCATATGGCTGCACTACCCACTGCGCCACGGCTCTCGTCAATTCAACATCTATCCGCCCTTATTGAAAAACGAGTTTATCCTAAGCCTGAGAATTGACCCTAGAGAGATAACGATTTTGAACCGAGGTTATATTCTTAGTTTGACAAATGATAAGAAATATCGCGGCCGTAGTTGAAAGTCTGACTTGAAACCCAGGTTTGCAAATTTCGACACCATTACATGAATTGAGCTTACCCCTACATGCTGATGCGACCGTTTCAGAGAATTAAATTCACTACTGAACGAATTTTAGTGTCAGCAAACCGACTTTGACTTTTTGGATCTATGTTAAAGATATGTAAACCCATTGCTACAATTAAAGCTGCGAAATACAGCCGCAATTATGCGGAAAAAGTGATGACGAATTTCATGAGCAAAATGACACCTCTTATTGGATGGCCTTATTACAACTTTATACCTTGTGGCTCCTGTAAGTCTCTAAGCCCTCTCAACACGTCTAAACAATTAAACAATTACGTTTTTGTGTTAAATTGTATATGTACATACCCGGGTCCTCGCCGAAAATGAAATCCGAAAAGTAGCCAAAAGGAAATTGGTTCCGACGGTACATTTTAACGCGTGCACTTCTCCTTACTCTTTAGTCGAATACAGTCTCGCGTTTTAAGAGGATAAAAGGAGGCGATCCTGAGGTACACTGCTGTAATTATAAGTTACTGAGAGGTACTCGTGGGGTAAGCGGATGGAAAGCCCTGTTATCTCTGTTTATTTCGGTAAAGTAAAGGGTGTTTTTTATAGAGGTATAGAACTTTGAAATGGAATAGAACAAAGATGATTTTTTTAAATTGACATGAAATTGCCTTTATTCGAAAGACAATCTTCCGACATTATAATTTAAATATAATTTCTGGCATATGACCGCCACGGCTGGCGGTGAATGGGCCCAAAACAAGATTGCCGTTGATCCCAATTTTCATAAGCGAATTTTGTTTAGCGATGAAGCTCACTTTTGGTTGAATGTATAGGCACCGTTACATCCACAAAAACTGACTGTTTGGTGTGCTTTATGGGTTGGTGGAATAATTGGTCCGTACTTCTTTAAAAACGATGCTGGCCACAACGTTACAGTCAATGGTGACCGCTATAGAGCCATGATTACTGACCGTTTCGTTCATCAATTGAACAACCATGATGTGCAGGAGCTGTGGTTTCAACAAGATGGCGCAACATGTCACACAGCTCGTGCCACAATTGATTTATTGAAGGAAACGATTGGTAACCGCATAATTTCACGTTACGGACCCGTGAATTGGCCTCCAAGATCGTGCGATTTACCGCGCGTGACTATTTTCTGTGGGGATATGTGAAGTCGCTAGTCTACGCCGATAAACCCGAAACGATTGACCTCTTGGAGGACAACATTCGCCGCGTTATTGCCGATATACGGCCACAAATGTTGGAAAAAATAATCGAAAATTGGACCTCCAGATTAGACTACGTCCGAGCCAGCCGCGGCGGTCGTATGCCAGAAATTATATTTAAATTAGAATGTCGGAAGATTATCTTTCGAATAAAGTTAATTTCATGTCAATTTAAGAAAATTATCTTTATTTTATTCCATTTCGAAGTTCTATACCTTTATAAAAAACACCCTTTACATTTTGGAAAGATCATGATTGGCGTTTTATGATACCGTTGTCTTCTTAAACTTCACCCTGATGCCATAAAGCCATAATGATGCTATTTTACCACCTAGTATAATGACTGCATCATGTGAAATAGATAGGCGAACAAGGTTATAAAGGCTTCTCACGACGAGATAGAGTTGTCTGACATAACAAGAGCCACAACTATGGCGCTTTATAGGAAGGAAGAGCTTATAAACTTTTTAACCTTTATGCACAATAAATAGAGTTTGGTGGAATAAACTTGTTTAACAAAAGAGCCAATCATGCCCCGTCTTTCTAAGTCTACTTATGGCAATAGCACGGGAGCTGAGATCTACCGCAGCAGTTAACAACTCACAGGGGACTTATGATATATTGATTTTCACCCTGAATAGCTGCCATTACTTGAGACTAAATATTTATCAATTAGCAAATACCGTGGCTTATAGGTTGGGGCGTTGACTTTAACAATATTGGCAAAAGCCCTGTCATCGCAACCCTAACTCGCGATATTTCGATATATGAGAACATAGTCACAAGTTGGGAAGCATATTAGGCGTAATAGTCTGCAATCTTCGCGAGAGCGACTAGATCTCATGTCGATCACATCTTCACGAAAGAATTTATCCGGCCTTTTGGTTAAACTTAACTGTGGTAAAGGGCCTTTGGATCTGTTGGTCAATTTTGTTCTCTTCTTGAGTGCAATACGGGGTATAATATCCAAGGTAGCTCAAGGTGAGCCATAGACAAAGCGAATGCAAACAACGGGTTCACAAGCTATCGCCCCCCACAATTTGCCATAGATAAAATTAATGCCAGCAACGTTTGTTTATTTTTCTTCCCCATTTATTTGCCAAATGCCATCATAACCCGCTCCCCAAACAAACAGTCGTAAATTTCACAGAAAAAAAATTCTTGTTCACCGTTCTGCATGAAACACTATACACAAATAACGCCAATCGCACAGTTCTTCGCCGACCAGGCGAATAGTCACCGATCCATATCCTCTACCCCCCCAAGCATGTTTAATAACCGACAGCGGCGTTATTCAAAAATCCCAAACGAAAATGGGAAAAAATCGTTTATCAAATCATATCGACCAACCCGATGAATGCATTTCATCGCTCCCGACACCACCGGCCTATGTCGTAACCCATCGCAGAGCACTACACACTCATGTGCGATAGCAAGACACTAGCTACCATGGCACTTCATCAAAAATCTATTTGGTTTCTGCGATTTATGGTTCAATTCACTTTTGCAATTGCCGTAATTAGTTTTAGGTTATGAAAGAAGCAGGGCAACCGACTGGCAGGCGATTTGTAGGGGGCAGTAAACGTCAGTTGCATAATCACTCGCTGGGGGACGAAGTTCGACGAGGAGTACCTATATAGGCGATGTTGCCGATTAGTTTTGGGTTTTCCTTCCCATACCCAACCCACGACCCCCGCGTGCCTTCTTTGCTTTGTGAACATTAATTGAAAACACAAAATTTTATTTTAGCGGATTTTCGAAAATGTACAAAGCAATTCGACAGCGTACCTCACCGATCGTATATTCGATAAAAACTGACACACCACGTCGGCACTGGCGAGAGAACAATTGCTGCGAAGAGAATGCATTCGCGTGTTGTCAGACGATTTGGGGATTTGTGGGCGCGCGGGCTGAGCGCAGCAGGGCTAATTGGCAGATGTAAACAACACATTACCTAGATACGAAATTGTATGAATTGATCAAGATTCGAAGGAGAAGGGATGACTGTGGGGTCTCACGAAAATACGAACAATAACTGCGGAGAGCAGTGATTTTGCTTACACCAACCAAGCGTTTTATGGCGTATGTTGTACGATACGTATAGCTTGAATGTTAGACTAGTGTGTCGAAGACGTGCCAAGAAAATCGAGACAAGTTCGCTGTACTTTTCCTTTGACAAGAGACAAGAGCCAGGAATGCTGTTGTGCATGCTGTGGGTGGACATAATGACGTCGTGCGATTATTGTTGTCTGTCTGACGCCTTAATGGTTTAAGTGGCAGCTGTGAGCAATTTCACAATTAAGTGCTAACTGATGAGGTTCAGGTTATTTGCAGATAATTGCATATTCCGAGTGTATATCGTTCTGATCTATCAGAAGGCTGTGGAATGAGTCAGACCTTCGAAGCAAACTATTTCTAATTGCTGACGGAAAATTCCATTCAAGCTGTTGACAATGCGGTGGCGTATGAGTACTTAAATGCGAGTACCAACAAAGAAAATTGTGTAATTGCATTGGCAACTCTTTCTAATGCAACGACGAAATGTGTCATATCTGTCAGTTTGAATTATATTTTCTGTTAAAGACGCTCAAAGAAATCGAATGCTTTAAAGTCAATCGTTCAAAGGTAGAGTTAAGTCATCATCAAGAAAAGTAACAAATACACAACCAAAAGATTCGAATAAAAATTGGAGAATCCCCCAGTTACCGTGGAGAGTCATTATTTTGCCGTAATGATGAGGGAATACTTACACTTATAATGCAGACTTCCTAGAAATGTGGACATCAAAGTCTAAAACGCCAAAGAGTACCATCGACTATGAAAGAACCAGGACACCTGAAACCTTGTTTCCATACGTATAAAGAGATGAATCAGAAAGTCATCATTAGACTAATAACCATCGCTGTATACCGTGTTGTCAGAGTTACAGAATTTTAATTGGAGTCCATCCAATGAGGGATAATCATTTAGGCAGCAATACTTTACCTGAGCTTTGCACGTGTAGACATTGAAATAATAATAAAAACTGGAGCAATCTAGGTTGAAGCCTGACGTCGAAAGTGGTCGGAATGAGAAATTGTAAAAATTAAAAAAATAATTCCTCCGCATTTCAAGATCTTTACAGCTCGAATTATTCTTTAGAGAGACATACATATTGTGTGTGAGCGTGAGCTCGTACTTTCGCTTTTTTTCGCTTCGAATATCTCTAGAGCAAGTAATGACATCGATTTCGAATTAATCCCATCCAACGCCTAATTCCATAATGAATACCAGAGATAGTGCTTGGTTTGGGTAGACCAGTTGCACCCATAGATCCACTTTGATGCTCTCGGTTCGAAAAATCGCCACGAAGGGAGAGAATCCGACCAGTAGTTTTTGGGATCGTAGAAGTGAAGGCATAAAGATCGCGGCCCATGAAAACGACTTGATTATTCCAACTTGGCGCTTTCGATTCGGAAATTACTTAAGTAGTTAGACGCTTGTTTCGGTTAGGTGTTATGGCCACGATCAAAATACCCTAGATATTCTAGATATCGATGAAATACTCCTTCTTAGAGGAAGTAAACTTACACCTGCCCAACCACTCACTCTATGTAGACGTAGTCTCGATTCTAGGCATTATTCTAGAGAAAATAGAGCGAGTAAAAGACAAAATTATGTTAACACAAGGTTAAGTTGTAAAAGCCAAGTCATCAAATTTGTATTTCGCGGTGTTTTTCCAGCAGTTTTTCGAAATTTGCCGTTTCCCTAGCAAACCTAACTCAATCGTACATGAGTACCTTAGACATGGATTAGCGGCAGCTCTGGGCATAATTTTTAAGTCCAAAGAATAGTTGTGAAAGCTGGAAATAGCTGTTGACATCTGGCACTACGGGGCGTATACGTAACATTTTGCTTTTGGCGGTACCTACTCATTTACTATTTTTTTTTTTGTTGAAGGCTTCTACTATCTGCTGGAGCACTCAGACACAAGTACTGGTCCATTGTACTACCAGACAGACACCTTGTCTTTATTGTATTTTCCCCGTTGTCCGGAGAAAAGTGAGGAGGGGCTTCAGTGATGTTGAGCTAAGAGATTCGGCACCCACCACGTCGGCCCCAAGGGTGCGCCACCGTGCACGAGCGAAGGCGGGACAGTCGCAGAGAAAGTGTTCCGCTGTGTCGTCCTCCTCGCAACAAGCAGCACAGGTAGGCGTCTCACTGATGCCAAGCACGTAAAGATGCCTGGCAAAAGTGTAATGGCCCGTAATGACGCCCGTTAGCCTTCTGCAGTCATTTCTTCTTAAGGATAAGAAGAATGTTGCGGACTTTTAACAGACGTCCGGGCGTACGCGCTTAGTCATCCTGCATCCTGGATATTCCTTCCATCTGCGACTGTGTACGTTAAAGACCCAGTCATTGATGTCAGATTTAACCGTTGAAGCTGGAAGACCTAAGGCGGGTTCAGGCCCTGAGAAACTCTCCTCTGAGCCTTTTCTAGCGAGTTCATCGGAGATCTCGTTTCCTGGGATTCCAGAGTGACCTGGAACCCATACAAGCCTAAGTGAATTAAGTCTTCCGACTTTGTTCAAGAAGGTCTTGAGTTCATGCACTAGTTTGGAGTTGGACAGAGGATTGGATACAGCTTTGAGTGCAGCTTGGCTGTCACTGCAGACACATATGCTCTTTCCCCTCCATCTGTGTTTCACAACATAGTGCATAGCCATTAGGATTGCGTAAATCTCCGCCTGAAAGACAGACGCATATTTTCCTAACGAGAAGTGCAGTCGAATGTTTTCGCGCTCGAAGAAAACTCCGGCGCCGGATCCCTGATCAGTCCTGGAGCCATCTGTGAAGATGCGAAGACATTCTATTCCAGGTTCAGTGTCTGGCCAAAGCCAGTCCTGACGCCAAGGAAAAATGACTGTGTAGTTACAGCGCAGTAGGATGGCAGGTGTCATTGCGTCAGAGGGCATATCCATGAGACAGTGATCGTAGGATATTTCTCTCTCAAGTACACTTTCACTCCACTGCGAGTTGTACCAAAGACCATTCCTCTTTAGGCGAGAAATAGTTTTCAGTGCACACCCTCTGATATATGTATATGTCAAGGGGTGGAAGGTTCATCATAGCATCCAAAGCAGCTCCCGGTGTGCTGGGGAAAGCCCCCGTGCAACTGAGGCAGACCGCTCTTTGGAGTTTGGTGAGTGAAGCCACAACGTGTTTTCGTGTCAGCCTGCTCCACCAAACAACCGATGCATATGAGATTATCGGTCTTACCATTGCCGTGTAGATCCAAAGGACCTTTTTCGGCGATAAGCCCCATGTTTTGCCAAAGGCACCTTTGCATTGGCAGAAAGCTGACAGCGCTTTGGTGGTTTTGGACTCAACATGTTTTGACCAGAGAAGTTTGTTATCTAGAATGACTCCCAGATACTTAGCTTCCTTGGACATAGGGATGGGAATGCCTTTTAGCACCAGCTGAGCAATGCCAGTTGTTTTCCTCCTTCTCGTGAAGAGAACGACAACGGTCTTAAGAGGATTAACCGACAGCCCATTTCTCGTGCACCAGTCATCGATCACGTTTAGTGCCGCCTGCGCTTTGAGACAGACATTCGCTAAACATGAGCCGACAGAGAGAACAGCAACATCATCCGCATAGGCCTGGGCATAGATTCCAGAGGCACTCATTTACTAACTCTCTGAAGGAGGTTTCCCTGGCGGAAGCACCCCGAGTATACGCGAGTACCTTAGACCTGGATTAGCGGCAGCTCTGGGCATAATTTTTAAGTCAAAAGAAAGTTGTGGAAGCTGGAAATAGCTGTCGACATCTGGCACTACGGGGCGTATACGTAACATTTTTCGTTTGGCGGTACCTACTCATTTACTAACTCTCTGAATGATGTTTCCCTGGCGGAAGCATCCTAAGTGTACGCGAATACCTTAGACCTGGATTAGCGGCAGCTCTGGGCATAACTTTTGAGTCGAAAGAATAGTTGTTGAAGCTGGAAATAGCTGTTATCATCTGGCACTACGAGGCGTATACGTAACATTTTTCTTTTGGCGGTACCTACTCATTTACTAACTCTCTGAAGGATGTTTCCCTGGCGGAACCACCCCAAATGTACGCGAATACCTTAGACCTGGATTAGCGGCAGCTCTGGGAATAATTTTTAAGTCCAAAGAATAGTTGTGGAAGCTGGAAATAGCTGTCGACATCTGCCACTACGGGGCGTATACGTACAATTTTTTTTTTGGCAGTACATACGCCCTTACTACACTCTGAAGGATGTTTCCCTGGCGGAAGCACCCCAAATGTACGCGAATACCTTAGACCTGGATTAGCGGCAGCTCTTGGCATAACTTTTAAGTCGAAAGAATAGTTGTGAAAGCTGGAAATAGCTGTTGACATCTGGCACTACGGGGCGTATACGTAACATTTTGCTTTTGGCGGTACCTACTCATTTACTAACTCTCTGAAGGAGGTTTACCTGGTGGAAGCATCCGAAATGTACGCGAATACCTTAGACCTGGATTAGCGGCGGCTCTGGGAATAATTTTTCAGTTGAAAGAATAGTTGTGGAAGCTGGAAATAGCTGTCGACATCTGGCGCTATGAGGCAAATACGTAACATTTTTCCGTTGGTGGTACCTACTCATTTACTAACTCTCTCGCGATTTCCTTGACGGGACCAATTCAAACGTGAATGAATACTGGGTATTCGCTGGGATAAAGTATACTTGTAGAATCCAAAGTTTGGCTGGAATACACCGGTCACTCCGAAATCGGACAAAAGGATATGTCATCCTTTTACATACTCAAGGAATTGGTTCCATACGTCAATTCCTTTTCAAAAGAAGTAGAAAAAAAGATTTGTCCTTAGTCCCAGCAAGACAGATGTTTACCCGAGTGAGGGTAGAAACATTTCATCCGGGTTACTTGCGACGCACTCATGCAGCCAACGCCAAGTTCTGACCATAAGTGATGGTCTCTCTAAAGCTTCGGCTTCTCTGATAGCCTGACTGATATAGTTCGGTTAGTCGTATCATGTTTAGCTTTAACTGCAAAAAGGTGAAAAGAAACTGAAGTTAAACATGAACTCACCAGGATGATAAACTCTTGCCTGATGGATTGGACTCGCCACGGACCCGTTTAGGTTTCTAGCTTTCAGGGACTCAACACGACACAGCGGTAATTGGTTTAGCCGCAGATTTCATGGATATGTTGTTGTAATCGTCACGTTTCAAAGGGACTTACTTATTTATTTAGATCATGTTACATTACAATTCAAAATCTTATATGTATCGCGCGATTTCTCTAGTACCGTACATTGCACAAAATGTCGTTCAAGGCTTTCAATCCAACACAATAAGTGGCCCAAATCAACCAGGAAACGGTAAAGCCAGAAGTTACGACCAAAATCGGCACGGGATACTAGCCTATAGGCATTCTCTCTGTGAGACTTGGACGACACGCTAGTCGTAGTTACTACACCTTTCAAACTATATAGCTTTTGCCCGTTTTTTTTTTTTTAATTCTAGGTTAAACGAGATCTGGTATCAAAACGAAGATTCAGCCATAATTTTAAAAGCACTTAGCTACAGTGATGTAGACACTTTTACCTATCGATTTTACTGCCATTGTTACGAGCTCGCCTTCAAATTTTGGCTTCAGAGTAATAAAGTCGACTTTTTTACTGTCCAGAATGAACACTTCAACGAGTTTGTTGCGTGACTTATATCAGCTTTTGGAATAATTTAATAAACTAAAAACAGTCACGACAGTAATAATCGCATTTCACCAAATTGACGGGTCATAATGTGTGGGTAGCCCTGACCAAAATAGGCACGTAAACAAGTAATTTAAAAACGGCGCAGCACATCTGTGATGTGCGAAAGTGAAATTAAGAAAATAAATTAACTAAAACCTGGCGTCTGATCGTAAATGTGGGTCGGTCGTCACCACCTCCCCCTATCCAGACGCGTACAGAGAACGATAAAAACAAACTCAGTCTCACACGAGCTTGAACTGTAAATCCTCGGCAACTATATCATAATTCGAGACAACAATTTATTCTTAGTGCAGCACGCGCTACTCTATCGCCACTCGCACACTGTGCCGTGCAAGTTTATTTATACCTCACAGGCTGCCTCAATCGCACTTGAAATGAGCTACAATCTCCAACATAGAAGGCTGAAGTAAAAAGGGGTGATAAGTACTCTCCTAACAACTTGTTGTGGCACAGCTTATGGGTTAATTATTGAAAAAATAAACAAAACTCGTTGTTTCTCGCCTCAAATCACCACTTCGACTTATCTAGGTTTGATGAAGTATGATATTTATTAATTAGACGATTTATATTAAGCACAGTAAACGCGTGGATGATATATACAAATCATCGCCATATCAGCTAGAGAGTGTTGTTGAAATCTTATCTGCGATGCTATTTAGCAATAAAACGAATAGAAATAACGAGATTCTGATTAGAAAACAAGCGAAAGATAAAGTTATGCCATCGCCGAGATGAAAGTATATAATTAGATGAAAATAAACTCGAATCAAGAATCTATATTTTGGCAGTGGAAATAGTATTTCGGCGACAAACACATCATTTGTGGCGAAATTGATTTTCAGCTATCCTTGGGGTGCAGCGCTGCGCTAGTAATTGGTAAGATAAATGCTCGCATTAAACGTGCCAGACGAATGCAACTAGGAATGAGCGATGGTATGTATATGCCTAGAAGCTTTTAGCTAATTAAAAATGCATAAAAGTGCCCCTGAGCCTTGGTGACTGTAAAGATCGACAATGAAAATGCATAGGCAACATGGAATGACTAATGAGGCATTCTGGTTATGTCACAAACGCTTTGTTGTTATGGAAAAAATTAATTGCCGAATTCTCCAACCGACTGTGGCTTGCTTCTGAAAAGATGGACCGAAACGTATTAAGTATTCCAAACCTAAATTGATTTCTAGAGAAACATTTAGTTTTTTTTTGTATTGCAACGAGCACTCAGACACAACTACAGAGCTATCCAAAAAGAGGTGTCATTTTTAAGAAAATTAGTGAAATTCTTATTTTAGTATTATATTTACAGTGCATATATCACTGCCTTAGCTATGGCGTAGTTTTTTTTTTTTTCCTCCGTGCAGGGACGGGTTAAGAATATCCCTGCAGCGATACCTCTCGCTTGTCGTAAAAGCCGACTAAAACAAAATCACATCTAGGCAATTTAGAAAACACCAAGGTGAGCCTAGGGACACATATACCACCATTAAACTGCCCCACAAGTGTACATGCAAATCAGTGGGTTGACACGACTGGAGATCACCGGTGTTGTAAGAGTAAGATCAAACAAAAAAAAAATCTGGAGCATGCCCGTGTCACAAAAAAATAAAAAATAAAAAATGCAGTTAAGTGGGAAGGTTATGGTCCTACACTTCTGACCATAACAACGCCGGAAAAAGAAAAAGAAGAAGCTTTGGCGTAGTTTTAACATAGCTGGAGGGAGACCGTGTTAAGTCGCCTGATCTCTGCGGCGAGGTGAAGTCTTTGTTTTGAGGAACCACGTCCAGGAAATTAGTCATGCAATAAAGCCATTGTATCAACCGATAGCACCAATTTTAGGCTTAAAATTCAGCTCACGTAATTCCGTAAGGTAAACCCTTCATTGAAACCGTCGGACTAGCATCGTTTTCGGAAAAATATGGTTCAACCCAAAAACCGCATAACATTGGCACTAGTTGTGGATAAAGAAGTTGTTGTACTATTTCTCTTGGGTTCTTCGAGTTCCTTATATGCAATGTAGTCCAAATTCTGAATGAAAAATGCGACACATCTATTGTAGGTTTTCAGTCACATTCTCGACTTCAGAAAGACAGCTTCAAAGGATGACCTACGTAAGAAATTGGGACAACTAAGACCCCAAACAGAAGTTTTGTAGCTCAATTCCCTCTTAGAAGGAGTAGAAAGACTACAAATTTTATGGGGGTAGGAACATTTCATCTTGGTCACTTCTGACGCACTTATATAGGTAGCACAGGGGGTGGTCGTGGTGCAATGATAATCATCACCGACTGTTCAGCGGAAGGTCTGTAGTTCAAGTCTGTCCATATCCAAGAACAATTCCTATACGAAAAAATTGTGCAACAACATCAGTTGTGAATGACAGATGATCAAAAATGCTGGCATAACACTCGCACCATTAGATCATTTCAAATTTCATACTCTTAGCGTGCACTTCCAATACAACACCTTAATGACATGGAGACAAGAGTTACTGTGAACTACAACCAACGCGACAAATTTCAAAATCTCTCAAAAAATCCTATCTAGGACAACCACCCCCGGAGAGTAGTGAACGAACATCTTCGACATAAACCATCTGCACCCCGTCCAGATTGTGTGTGACAAGCAACGGAAGAGAGAGTGTACGCTCTTCCACGGACCCTATAAAAACAAAAAAAAGTTACACCTCTAAAGCGTTGGCTTCTCTCTGACAGCCCGACCAGAAGTTACAGTCACATCCTGTATAGTTAAAGAATTAAGAATTCAAGGATAAGCTAAACAAAGAGTTTAAGGATTCCGCATAATATTTCGCTGTTTCCTTCTCCAAACATTCCGAGGTGGTTAGCAAAAGTCTAGTAGATAGTAATGATACCTGCAAGTCTTCAACAGCCAATTTTCCCTAAGGATGCAAAGAAGCCTTGGACCCCTTGCAGACATCGAGGTATATACTCTTGGACATCTTACATGCAAAGACCCCTTACCATCTGAAAGACCCAATCATTGACGGAGGACCCAATCAAAGAAGTTTTCCTTTGAGCTCGTTCTGCTCAGCTGATCATGTATATCATTCCTCGGATTCCCATATTAACTTGGAACTCAAACGAGACTAAGTGAATTCAGTTTTCCAATGTTGTTCAAACAGAATTTTAAATTCGGGCACTAACTTGAGACGCAGCTTGTTTGTCGAACTTTTTTCTTCCAAACCCGCGCAAGTTCACGAGAACCTTCTAAGACAAAGTATAAGAAGTTTGTTGCTTGGCGAGTAGGTAGGCAGGTAGGTTGAAGCAGCTACACGACTGTGCGGGTTAGGGTTCAATTAGCGCTTAGGCGCCGTTTTGATGCCACAAAACTCGTGAAACCTAGGGTATGTAAAGGTGATGTTAATTTAAATCCAGCATGTGGAGTTAAGAAAATTAGTTATGGTGGCCAAGGTGAGGTGGCCAAGGAAGTATTTGCCAAAGGCGAAGGAGAACCTGCGACTTGCCCGTGCTGGGTATTCGCAGAGAAAATGGTGCAATGCTTCCTCTGTGTTGTGACATCTACGGCAGTGGGTGTTAGACTAGATGCTTATTCTGCCAGCGTGAATTCCTAAAGGCCAATAGCCCGCATTGACCGCCATGATTCTAACTACGTTGGTGCGGTGTCTATTGAGAAGTCTTTTGTTTTATTTTTAAATAGATTGTGCTTGATATCCTGTATCTAGTTGATTTAGCACACCTACGATTGGCTATGTTGAAAAAGTGTTGTAGGGTATTGCCTTTGAGAAGATTCAGTGACGGGCCCACAGTTTTAGTAGGGAAGTTTGAGGTGCCTCTATGTTGCTGTATCCTGGAACCCAAGGGAGTATGATTTAAAATGAGTTAAAACCGATCGCTAGCACATTTGCTTGAAAAATGCTCGAATGGTCGGAGAGACGGAATTAATTTGAGATATTCAGCCATCAGTGAAAATTAGAAGTTGGAATTTCGCGACTTGGTTGCACGCTTTCCTTCTTCTCTGGAAAGAAAGTGAAAAGGTACCATAATATTGGAGTCGAGGGAAGTTGTGATGTAGTCCATACGAAGAGTTGACTTCTCTTCGTTGGTAGAAGTGACAGAGCTCTGCCGGTGGTTGAGCAGAAGCCCGCTTCCTCAAATCTGATGGCGCCGCACGCCGTGTAGTGTCCAAGGGGAGGAGAGGCAGTAGGGTATTAAGTGCTTCGGACAGGCATGTTCTCATGGCTCCCGTGGTTCCAATTTCTGCTGGTCTTAGGATCTTATTAAGTTTGTCGAAGTTATAAGCTTTACTTAGGGCTGGCCACCAAACTAGGGTGGCAAAAGTGAGGATATGGCAGACAACGGCTGTGTACATCCACAGAGTCAACTAAGTCGCCACCTTTTACCGAAAGTTTTGCTGCGTAGATCAGAGAGCGTAGAACGTTACACCTGCTAAACTTCCAGTTAAGCATGGGATATAAGACGACGCCTAGGTATTAAGTGCTAGAGGAAATAGACTGGGTTGGTTGTAGTTCTTGGTGGTAAATAGCCATCAATTTTCTTTGGGTTTACGAGTATGCTTAGGCCACAATCTATAGCTCAAGTGTAAACTCTAGCCAAAGCCCGCTCTGTGATTTCAACAATCACTGAGCCTTGAGATAGGTTGAGGGTTTTAAGAAGGGTTTATTTTTAAAAGCTCGCGAATGTGAAGATCGAGCACACGCTCTAGCTTTTTTAGGAGTAACGATAATGACTGATGAGACGGAAATCCTTGGCTGATTTGTGGCCTCTTTTTCCAACTTTGGAATGAAGAACCTTTCTCTAGAAGACGGGAACGAAGCTTAGGAGCTTAGGAGAACTTCATCATGAGGTGGGTGAATGGCACGCTTCGGTTTTTTTTTTGTTTTTGTTTTTGACGGAGATGATGCCGTCAGGACCCGCCGACTTATAAGGGAAGAAACTGCTTATAGCCCAGGAGAATAGTTTTGTGTAAATAAAATTAGGTGCTCCAACGTATTTGAAATTTGGCGAGTCTACTCAGAGCAAACAAGAATGTTCGGTACGAGCTCTTCATAGAAGGCCGAGAAAATGTTAATGTGGATCCCGCCCTGGACACCCAACAAATCAACACCGTATGAACAATTTGAAGCAGTGAAGAAAATTCTTATAGAAAATAGTGGAATCGCTACCAGAGATTGGCATATCGGTTGGCTCATGCCATGCATTTTTTTCAGATATTCGGTGTTGGTTCCGAAATTGCTAAATTTTGATCTAAAGAACCGCCGCTCAGGAGCTGGTGAATGACATGAATGACGATCCAGTTTTGCTAGGTGGCGAGGCATGGATATATTGTTATGATGTTGAAACCAAACCTCAATCATCCCAAAGCAAGAGAGCAAAGAAATCAAGACCGAAGAAAGCACACCAAGTTCAGTTAAATCTAAACGTTTTGCTCGATTATAATTGCGCGGCTCATCATGACTTCTTTTTGTTTGCGTGAAGCTATAAAAGAAAAATCCGGATCTCTGGGAAAATTCATAGATCTTGCATCACGAGAATGCTGGCTCACGTTGGCCGAAAGCAATAACGTACTCATGCCGCCATATTCACAGAAGTTTGGTGGAAGATGCTATAACGTAATTGCTTGCCATCCTTAAGAGACGATCTTGACCCTGCCAAATACTTGACCCAATGGACTTTTCTGGGTGATAAATAACATATCTTACCAAAAACATCCCCGCATTGACTGAAAACCAGCAGCAATTTGGTTGATCTTGATCAGATATTTACGCTGTGTCTCCACGAGCAATATACAAGGCAATGGCGATGACAATGGCAATTTACGATAAGGCCGAGGATTTCTTTACTGTCATTTGTGAAGAGTCACGCGTTCAATAAGTATCAAAATGATTTTTGCCTCTATTCACTCATGTTCCATGTTTCACTTTTCATGGATTACAGAAAGCCAATTTGTCAAATTTATTGCCGTTCGGCAGAAGGCAATGATTGCCACGTTCGCAATATGTAAGAACAATATTCATCAGTTTACAGTCTCTCGATAGCATCATAAAAATATTTATTATCGTCATAGTTATCCCGCGTGGCAGTAATTACCCTCGTTGCGAATCGCATACCGCGAAACTAATAATAAACTTCTCAAAGGTCACTTGACACTGGAATCAATCGATGTTCGTAGGTTGCGTTCGTTTACTCACCCGTCGACCGACCTGCAAAACAAATTTCAATTTTGCTTCCTATCTCTATTCAGATCTGTCGATCTATCGACTGCTTCGAACACTTATCAGACGCAAGTTGCTGCCCCGTTCTATCAGTTCATCAACTAATTTCCCGACAACTGCTGGGCAATATCGGTCCGCCACAGGGGTTTCATCGGCTATCTGCACCGTATCTAAGTTATTTAAAAATATTTATCCACCGGTCGGCTGGTAGTATGAGACAGAATGAATCATATCACAGCGGAAGGATAACGTCGTTAAGGGGTTTTTCCATTCTCATTCACAAGCGCATACAATATTCGTGTTGGCGGTGTTCCAATAGCGCGTTAGGTTCACATCTAAATTGCGTCTTTCTTTGTCGATATACCCGCATTAGCCTGGCACTTGGACCACACGGCAATTAAATTCCAAGAGGAATCCATGCCAAGTTCCATCCGTCGCCAATGGATTTGCTATTTGTCTAACGACAAAGTGATTTCAACACTTTTGCGTACGAATTGCAGACGAAAAAGAGCGAGATAAACAAACAACGCGAATGGAATTCGCTGTTTATATACTAGGTAGAACGCTAAGTGGCAAGATAACTTCTGGTTTTCGTTGCTAAATAGATGCACAATAGGTGACGAACCAAAATAGAGAGAGATAATAAAATATTCGCTACGAGCAACAATGTCATGTTGTTTCTGCTTTTCACTCTTTGTGTCGCAACAAAAGAAATGGCAAAAGGAAGAAAGACAATCGAGAGGTCAGAATGAGCTTGCAGCGCAAAAATAATGTCATTGGCCTGCGAGCGACAGGCGAATTAATGGTGTTGGCGTGCCCGCAGAAATCTATTGTTTTTCATTGTTTTTGAGATTAAATTAATTAAGAAGGAAACTGCGTCTGTCGTGAACAGCTCATTAATGCGATGTTTACGCTGACAGCTGTAAGGCAG
This sequence comes from Merodon equestris, assembly GCA_958301585.1. NCBI lineage: Eukaryota > Metazoa > Arthropoda > Insecta > Diptera > Syrphidae > Merodon > Merodon equestris. The sequence goes on along the minus strand of OY284415.1, from coordinate 17,991,931 downwards.
GTACAAAATTGTGAAGCCAAGATGTGACAGTGTAAAGGACAAGATTTGATGGATGATTATGTGCCATCATTGAGGACGTATTTCACTACTTCACTTCTCTCCGGGGGTGGTTGTCCTAGATAGAATTTGAGAGATTCGACTGAATTTGTCGCATTGGTTGTAGTTCACAGTAACTCTTTTGTTTCCATGGCAATTAGGTGTTACATTTGACAAACTTTGGATTTGGGGCCCTCTATTTTATACTTTTACATTTGGGAACTTCAAATGGCAATAATTTAACTAAAATAGCTTCAAACTTTTTCAAGTCTTCAGCAAAGGAAGGTGGTTTCAAGAGGATTTCAGGAACTTTTATTCTTCTGTTTTTCAAAAATGTATTTTAAATCACTGCCAAGGTTTCAACTGATAAGAGAGGTTTTAGGCGATGTCTACAGTTTCTGCCAATATCAGAACTGTACGATCTTTAACCAGCTATCTATAGTCCTTTTGACACCACCTTAAAGTATGGTTTTTAAGCCAGTACTAATGTTGCCTTCTTATGCGTCAATTGTTGTTGGATTGTCAGCGTAGACTGGCGTCTTTAAGTAATCCAAAAGTTTATAATCAAGAGGAGTCAAATCACACGATCTTGGACCGCAAGTTACGCTTTCACTGAATTTTTCCTTAGTATACTGTACATGAAGCACATAGAGACATTCTCAATGTCTTCCATTTTCGTGGCGAACGAAAAAGTTATTAATCATGGCTGTACAGTGAATACCGTTAATCGGAACACGATAAAATGTCTTCATTGGTTCAGTCAGTAAGATACTCGTCTGCGCCAGAAGCTTTATTCGACTTCAGCTTCGATTACGCGGTTTAAGCCCGCCTATTTCGGGTGATCGAAGTTCTCTTTTGTCTTCGTCCGGTGTGAGTTTTTCGTTCTGCCTCACAGAGGTATTTCAACCATCAACGCCGTTATACAGTCTCACCAATTACCAGCATCGATTATGACTTCCGTGCTCGTTGCTCAAGACCTTCGCTCTGGCTTCATAACCTTCTCATATGCCTTTAACTTTTTGGTAGAGCTTCCGAATGTTATTTCTGAAATAGCACTGCTCTCTCTCCTCAATCTCATGCTTCCCTTTCCTTCTTAAAAGGGCATGCTTTATTTTTTGTTCATAGGATTCACAAACAGTTCTCGGCCTCCGATGCAGCACTTTGTTTCCATACATGGACCTATCTGCACTCGTTGTCAAATCAGTCTTTATTGAGAGATTATGTCCCTTCACAAAGTTTATTAGTTGGGACTAGTTTTCTAACGTGAAGTTGTCTACGATATGTTTTCTTGCAACTTATCATGGATATCCTCTTTACTCGGCCTTACGTTAAAATCTTCTGATGTCGTAGTGTATGTTCTATCTAGAGGGTTGTATATATCATCCTTGCTCGATCGCCTTTTCCATGTTTGGTCCGATGATATTGTTAAGAGTCCATCCCACTCCCTGGCGAGATTTGTTTAAAAAATAAAGTGACTTTTTGTAATTTCGCGAGCTAAGTACATTTGATTTTCACAGAAAGGAAGGACGCGTTTTGCTCCGCTTGGCGGTTTATGGCTATTGAAAAATTGGCTCAAAGAATTTGTACCAAATTGTGTCATGTGTGTGCTCCATCGTTGAGTGCGGCATTTAGTCATACCACAAAATGCTAATGGCGATGTACGCTCTAGACGCCCAAGCACGTTAACAAGCGATGAAAGCAGTGAAAAAGTTGTTGAGGATTTGGCATATTGGTTGGCTGCCATGCCATGAATTTTTTTTCAGATATTTTAGACATGAAGCGTGTGCCACCGTAGTTTGTTTCGAAATTGCTAAATTTTAACCAAAAATCCCTTCGCATGAGCATCACCCAGTCATCACTGGGTATGTGGTTATGGCGCCGAAACCAAAGCCCAATCATGGACAAACGGAAGCAACCAGAAGAGCCAAGACCGAAAAAAGAACGCCAAGTTCGGTCAATTGTAAATGTTTTGCTCAGTGTTTTCTTCGATTACAATGGCGTGGTTCTTCACGAGTTTTTGCCGGAGGGTCGTCAATAGAGAATTTAGGCGCCGTTTGCGTGAAGTTATACGAAAAAAAAGTCCGGATTTGTGGGAAAAAAATCATGGCTGTTGCATCCCGATAATACATCTGCCCACTCATCACTGTTTGTTCGTGATTTTCTGGCCAAAATCAATATCGTAATCATGCCTTAACCACAGTATTCACCGGCCTGAGTCCCCTGCAACTTTTTTCTCTTTCCAAAAAGATCCATAGAAGGCGGAGATTTGCGAATATTGAGAAGATAAAGACGCATCGCTGGAAGAGCTCAAGCCTATGCCGAAAATTTCATGTCAGAAGTGCTTCGAGGATTGAAAAAAGAGCTGGTGCGAGTGTATAATATCTGAGGGGGATTACATTAAAGGGAACAAAATTGATGTTGATGAAAAGATAAACCTTTTCCGAGAAAAATGAACTCACCTTACTTTTTGAAAAAACTTCCTATAATGGCTACCTGTTATCCCACCATAAATTTAGACTTCTTGGGGGTCGTAAATCATGCATATCCAAGTTTTTTTTATGAATATGACCATATTTCCTCTAAGCGTGACCCCCAACGCTACGTTCAAACTCATCTATTCAGTCTGTGAAGGCCAGTGTTCAAGAAGACCCAAGTTTGTCATATCGGCGCCGTTCGTAGCAGTTAGGCATCAGTGGGACCACTTTGCGGAGAATTTTAAAGGATGATCTTCACTTATTTCCATACAAAGTGCAGATAACTCAAAGAATTTTGCCACAAGATGAGCCACGGCGCTTGGCACAAGCACAAAATGCCGTTGCGATGATTAATGCTGAGCCGGAGCAAATTTTGATGACCGATGAGGCACATTTTACGCTCTCTGGCGCAGTTAATAAGCAAAATTGTCGCTTCTGGGGCACCGAAAATCCTCACATTATTCACGAAGAGCCGCTCTATGATCAAAAAGTTACTGTCTGGGCCGGTGTATGCGCTAAAACCATCATTGGACCGCATTTTTTCAAAGTTGGCGATACAGTGGATGGCGATCGATATCGGTGGATGTTGGCCCATTATGTGGTCCCAGAAATGCGTAAAAAAGGCTTATTTCACTTTTGATTTCAACAAGACGGCGCGACATGCCATACTGCGGACAAAACAATGAACCTTTTGCGTAAGAACTTCCCTGGAAGATTGGTGTCAAAAAAGAGCGATATTGACCGGCCTCCTCTAGACTTTTTTCTTCGGGGATACTTGAAAAGCAAGGTGTATGCTAACGGCCCGAAGACAATAGAACAGCTCAAAAGAAAGAAATGCTCGAAAATGTCATGGAGAATGCGCGAAAACGACCCCGTTTTTGCATCGGCAATAAAGGCGGCCATTTAATAGATATTGTTTTTAAAAATTAATCAAAATTGTAAAGGTCTAGTTTGAATAAAAGTTTTTGAATTTTCGAAATCGGTTGAGAATTGTTGAAGTTATTCGAAATTTACATCGACCCATATGAGATGGCGCACCCTGTAGAAGCATCTTATCTTACTTGAACCGTGCATACCCTAAGAATATTTCCGTCATCGTTCCGAAGATGAAATCGGGCCTTGGTGGCTTGCAAAGGGGACTGGCCTATTTACAATTTAGGCACTCAGGATACACCGCGTAGAGGTGACAATAAGAGTTGTTAGATTTGTGATCTTTTATGTGCGCTTAATCTACCCCTTTAATATTCCCAAGGAAAAGTTTCGTGCATCATAAATTCAATCACTGCCTTCTGCCAAAGTTTGTGCCAAATTTTCCATGAATTCGAATGGCTTCAGATGACTTGAAAGGCATCTTATGAGTTCCAATACATATATTTAAAGACGATGCTGATGATGTCTTCAGAAAAAAAACAAATATTGTATTAGCTTTTAGGCATCACCCTAAGGCATCGCCCTTAGGCGTCACCCTCTCTAATGTTCCACCACGTTTTTCTAGATCTTTCATTTGTTTTCCTCAAAACCATGTATCTTCTTCTCTACCTCCACGCATAAATTAAATTAGTTGTCCATTAAATAAACTTCGACAAATTCTATTTTACCACACGGGTGGCAATATGTGCAATTAACTGTAAATTACACATCACCTATTTAAGACTCCGGATATTGTACATACATAAATAATGCATACGATAATTACTGTTGACATTTCCTCTTAGAAGTCCTAGATTAACAAAGAAATGGTAAACGAACATTTCGTGCTGCTACCCGGCCATGTTAACAATTACCGTCAATTCGGCGAATGAAACTGATTCAATTTACTGAAGGAACGTTTCACCAACACATTATTGTCAATTGAGTCGACAAATTTTTTTCCGGACAACTCGAAATTGAGTTATTACTGTGATTTTAGCATCAAAGTGTTAGTTCTTCAAAACCGTTTCGGTCTTGCAAATCAACTGTCAGTTGGAATTGATGCTCAATTCATTGGCAGAATTGATACACGATATTTGCTGATGAATCAAATATTGGTTTGATAATATGTAATCGATTCGCATGGTCTGGGACCAAAGTGCGGGGAATTAGAAATGCACGCTGCGTATTTTGTGCACTCTTATCACAACTAGACGTTTCCTTGACGGTATTTTTAGATTACTGTCGAGGAGCTCATTAAGTCGGTGCCCTTGGAGCGGTTTTAATTTAATTGTTAAATTAATTTTAATGAGGAATTTGTATACGACGGCATGGAATTGGGGTAGGGGCGAAGTGAATTTTCGTTAAAATTTGCGAGTGATTTTGAGAACCAAGTAAATAGTTGGAGCCTGGCCAAGAACTATCAAATGTGGCGCCGTTGTGCGAGAGTATTTATTGCCTTTCGATGTTTTTTTTTTCCGATATAGTTTACTATCACTCCGATTTAGACTTATTTTAGGGGTCAATGATTTACGAAGCAATATGTAGTATGCGTAGTCATGGTAGGGACACTCGTATTTGGAAAATCCGGAGATATAAATACGGAGACAACCACATTCACTCCGATAAGATTTACTTTATTCTAATAAATCGCTTTGTGTATTAAGTTTTTTTGTTTTTTTATTAGTTTTGAGTCTGTTTTTTTAAATACTGTGCCGGAGAACTAAAATAATTTTCTAGATTACTGTGCTTGTGGTTGGGCCTTGATTCTATCGATATTTCAATTAAGTTCATTTGTCAAACCAGGATTATTGACAAGTGGGTTGGCAGCAACCAAAGAGGCGTCAAATATTCCCCTAACTGTGTTGTGTGTGTTTGCATGTTCATAGGTTCGTGAGCTTTTTTTCGCTTCGTATATCTCGAGAACAAACAGTGATATCGACTTCGAACCTATTTTATTTGATGCATAAAGGCATAGTGATGACTTGATAAGGTTGGCATGAAATTACAATTGGGTTATTAAGAGAGAGTTTGTATGTTTTTTTACTAGTATGTCATTAATTTGTTTTTTTTTTTTTGTGGCGTCTATCTTGTGAACACATTAAATATAAGTTTGGGGGGGGAAATATTGAGTTTGGTGTATACTCGTACACTCATCAGATTGCGTCATACTGGTGTGCTCTTGAAGGGTGACATTTTAATCCACAGTCATGCGGACAGTTTTGTATTTCGTCCCGTGTCAAGACTTATACCCGTGTCAAAATACTCGTATGTGAAATTTCTGACAAAATCCTTTAAATAATTTTTTTTTGTTGTTTTTATAATTCATGCAACCTGGACGGAGTGAAGATGGTTTGAGTCGAAGATTTTCGTTCACTACTCTCCGGGGGCGGTTGTCCTAGATATGATTTGAGAGATTTGACTGAATTTGCGTTGGTTGTAGTTCACAGTAACTCTATTGTTTGCATGTCAGTAAGGTTGGAATGCACACACACAGTATGAATTTTGAAATGATCTTATGCTGCGAGTGTTATGCCAGCACTTTTGATCATCTCTCATTCACAACTGATGTTGTTGCACAGTTTTTCCGTATAGAAATTGTTCTTCGACAGACTTAAACCACAGACCCTCCGCTCAACAGTCGGTGATGATAACCATTCCACCACGACCACACCAATAATGCTCTGGGCCCAAAAGTCCCGGAAAAAATATGTGGTATTTACAATCAAGCTGCTTTATAAAATGCAACAGCATGCAGGTGATTTCCTTGCTTCCGTTTGAGAAATGCTGACATGAAAAATGGGTAACATACGAGAATGTAGTTCGAAAAAAATCGTAGAGCCCTCTAAGATTATATTGTATGTATGCTGGGATTGGATGGGAATCATATATTATTTTATGCTAAATTGAGAGAACTGGGCTTGGTATGGCCCAGATTATCGTTTGTTTCACTGTTCTATTTTATTATCCCTTTTAGGTCCATCCTTACATTGAATAAAGGGTCGTAATTGTTGAATCGGTCCAGTAATAAGCTTTGGCATTCTTCAAGTTGAAAACCCTTGTGACGAGGTTGATGAATCTCGCTAGAAACAGTGTGCCGCATAGTTCTACACATATACGGGGAATGCTCACTGGTCTAAGGGGAGCGACGCGAGTCCTTGCAAGAAGAAGTTCCATATGGATCGAACTATTCTGACCTTGTACCCGTACTGCTGCTCAACACGCTTTCTGTGATGCATCCGCGAAACCGTGAGTTTCCACCTTGTCGAGCTGTTGTATCCTTCGAGGCAGCCTGATTCGCTTTATTGCCTCCAAATCTTGAAATAGGATGTTCCAATCTCTTCCTACACAGGTTCATTCCACATCAGCTGGTTCGCTCAAAGCAACTCGAGGAAGCACTTCGCTATGGTTTAGGATAACTTGGTGCGGTATGGTTGGGTAAGAAGCAGTCCAATGGCACCCTATTGAATATCCAGCATTTTGAGTTGCCAGTCTTTTGCATAGAATGAAAAGGTTTTCTGCCAACCTGTAATAACTACATAGATCTTCAGTGTCCATTTGCGCAAGTTAAATCCCGCTTCTCTTATTGCTGTTTTGATTTCCATGATTTTTCTCGTAGATTTTTCGAGTGTGTCTGCTCCAAAAATTAAATCATCCACATACATCTCCTCTTGGATCATTTATAACCATCTGAGCTAAGTACGGGCAAAATATCATCTGAAAAAATAAAACTACCCTCAACTTGGTCGTTAAACTATTTTCTTTTATTACGACGTGATGTGGTAGGAAGTAGTGTTGAAAAAAGCACGAGTTCGTCGACTTTATATATATGGCCCCTCTTTAGGTATTCTTTTAGGCATGTGACGTTTTCTTTTTCATAGTTTGTGTTTTTACGTAGACGCACTTCTAGTTGTTTGAATCTCTGGAGAGCGCCTTCCTTTAACCGTCCTAGCACTGGGCGAAAATTTCCTTTGAAGGGAAGAGCGACTTCGCACCGATCATCCGCTACACTTTTGATATTCCTTAAGAAGTGTTTCTCACATGCAATATTTTCTGGTGTTTCGACCACTTGCAACGGTGTTTCTTCTTACTCCCAGAATTATACAGCGTGCGCCATCTCACATGGGTCGATGTAAATTTTGAATAACTTCAACAATTCTCAACCGATTTTCGAAATTCAAAAACTTTTATTCAATTTAAACCTTTACAATTTATTTTGATTAATTTTTGAAAACAGTATTAATTAAATGACCGCTTTTATTGCCGATGCAAAAATGGGCTCATTTTCGGGCATTCTCCATGACATTTTCGAGCATTTCGGTCGAAATTTCTGCGATTTCCACACAAATGTTTCTTTTGAGCTGTTCTATTGTCTTCGGGCCATAAGCATACATTCTGCTTTTTAAGAATCCCCAAAGAAAAAAGTCTGGAGGAGTCAAATCCGGCGATATCGGAGGCCAGTCAATATCGCCTTTTTTTTATACCAATCTTCCAAGGAACTTCTTACGCAAAAGGTTCGTTGTTTTGTCCGCAGTATGGCATGCCGCGCCGTCTTGTTGAGACCAAAAGCGAGATAAGCCTTTTTTACGCATTTCTGGGACCACATAATGGGTCAAAATCCACCGATATCGATCGCCATCCACGGTATCGCCAACTTTGAAGAAATACGGTCCAATGATGGTTTTAGCGCATACACCGGCCCAGACAGTAACTTTTTGATCATATAGCGGCTCTTCGTGAATAATGTGAGGATTTTCGATGCCCCAGAAGCGACAATTTTGTTTATTAACTGAGCCAGAGAGCGTAAAATGTGCCTCATCGGTTATCAAAATTTGCTGCCAGAACTCCGGCTCAGCATTAATCACTGCAACGACATTTTGTGTGTATGCCAAGCGCCGTGGCTCATTTTGTGGCAAAATTGCTAAAGTTATCTGTACTTAGTATGGAAATAAGTGAAGATCATCCTTTAAAATTCTCCGCAAAGTTGTCCCACTGATGCCTAACTGCTGCGAACGGCGCCGATATGACAAACTTGGGTCTTCTTGAACACTGGCCTTCACAGACTGAATAGATGAGTTTGAAGGCAGCAGACGTGGCCTAGGTTGCTCACGAGGGCTTGCCACAGAACCAAATTGAAAAAAAATCGAGGCCCAACGACGAATTGTATCTTTTTTGGGGGCAACACGATTACGATATTTGGCGCGATATGCATATTGAGTTAGCACAATCGAGCGTTCATTTTGAATGAACATTGGAACTATTTCCGCGCGTTCTTCATGGTTGAAATTGAATTGACGTTTCCAAAATTCTATGACATATGAAAATCGGTTGACAATTGTTGAAGTTATTCGAAGTTTACATCGACCCATGTGAGATGGCGCAGTCCGTAGCATCTAAGCTTCCATTTGGAATGTCTGATGGAAAGTTTTAACTGTCTGTGTCGGAAACGGTGCACGTCCGAAGACAATCCATCCTAAGACTATTTTTTGTGGTCAATCAGGATTACTGGGTCGGATCAACTTTGGTAGTAGTAAAATATCCGCTAGTACGTCGTCTCCTAACAACAAATCTACCTTTGGTGGCTTAAAAAAGTATAGATCGGCCAAACTCAAGCCATCAAGGTCTCTCCAATTGGCTACGGAGATCGTTCCAATCGGGATATGCCCAGACAATGACTTACGAACTAGGGCCTGTGTATGCATGGTAAATGTTGAATGGTTGGACATAATCGTTACATCAACGTGGCATTCCGATCGACAACAGTGAGCACCACTTATGATCTTCCAAAAATTCGATCGATTTGTGAATCGTCTCAGAAGGATTTACAAAGCTTCTGATAGGCAATACTTTCAAGAGTAAGCAATTTTCCGAAATAAAGCTCCAAATTTTGAAGAAAAAACAAAGCGGGCTCCCATTTGAGCGCCAAACACAAAAGTGTTCACAAAAGGCTCAGCATCAGTACCTGTTCAAGGTAAGGAGAGAAAAGCTCACGTAAGATTCGTGACATGCCTCAAAGTCAAACATGCTCAATTAGCATTGCTTATAGCTGACCAACGCTTACAAATTATTGAATTCTATTATCAAAAACATACTTGTGCGAAACACAACATGTCACCGTGTTCCGTGAGGAATTTATCTCTCATTTTGGGCCGGTGAATTGAGTTTTGAAAATATTTGAGTCGTCCGATCTGAAAAGTTACATAAAATTGGACTTATGGACCACTTAAAACGAACTTATGGTTAACATTTACATGAAATTTCTTTGGAAAATAAATGGCAAGCTTTGATTTATAAATTCAAATAATAATTCTATACACTTTTGCAATATTCTTAGGCATTTTTAAGCAATTGAAAACCAAACGCTTAAAACATATTAATGGCACATCCATAGTGGATTTAAGGCTGAATAGGCTAGTATAACTGGGGATTTAAATAGTTCAGAAATAAAAAGCTCTTAATTTCGCTGGAGTGGATAAAATTGGCCAAAACGTCTTATTCAAGCCAAACAACCTTAGAGCGGAATAGCTGCAGAGTAGCTGACATGAACTGTTACTTGTAGCATAGTATACGCAAGACACCGTACACTCGACCTGTTACATTGGTGATGTGATCCCCCTACGTAAGCTGTTGATTAAAGATGACTCCAAGGTTCTCCAGTCTTTACATAGTCGATGTTGCTTCCGCTGGCTTGGATTGGTGGAAAGTTACTTAAGTCTGGGATAGTACGACCTATGACAATAGCTTGGCTCTTGGCGGAGTTGAGCATAAGTTTGTTTTTATATGACCATCGTGTAATGGCATGGAGATCCTCATTTAACCGCGCAGTAGCATCTATCTTTAGGTGGAATGGGTAGCTGATGTATAATTGGACATCGTGTGCGTACATATGTACCTTACACTGTTTGAGAATGGTACGAATGTCGTTATTAAAAGCGAGAACAGTAAGGACCCCAATATAGATCCTTGAGGGACCCCCGTTTTGGTTTTGAGAAAGGTAGATATACAGCTTGGCTGCGATCTCCAAGGTAATTCCTAATGATTCTTAACGCTAACGAATCCAAATTAAAGTAATATTTTAGTTTTTTGAGAAGGATTTCATGTGAGACACTATCGAATGCTTTAGAGAATTCTAATAATACTAACGATATCACATGGTCCGTATCAATTTCATAGCGAAAGTCTTCAACAATCTTTAGAAGTGCGGAGGTGCAGCTTTGTTTTGGCCTGAAACCTGACTGAAACGGTGGGAGGAGCGTATGTTGATTTAAGAACGTGTTCAATTGCGTGCTCAGAAGATTTTCGAAAACCTTGGATATGAATGGCAGTATAACGATCGGGCGATATTCCTTATCATTATTATTACCATGTTTAGGAACGGGTATGATTTTAGAGGTCTTCCAGGAATTAGGGTAGACGGAGGTGGTAAGGATGCTATTAAATACGTATTTGAGAGGTTTTAAGACGGTATGGATGATTAGTTTTAAGAATTCGGGGTTCATGAGATTCAAGCCAATGGCGTTAGATTTGATTGCAAGGGTCGATTTAAGCACATCCTCTTCGTAGATTCTAGAAAAACCAAAGCTATAAGTCAAGTTGGGCATATTACCGGGATTTATAATGTCGCACTTGTACGGATCCTCATTGCCATTGTCAGAGAGAGATGCGATTGAAGCGAATTTCTTATTTAGCTTTTCGGTATTGATGTATTCCACGTTTGCTTAATATTTAAGCCGGTTTTGAATTTGGATGCAAAAAACTTGGTTTTCGACCGCCTGATTTCCTTTGTAACAAGGCTCCTCAGGCGCTTAAAATCGTATAGTAACTCGGGGAGTTTAAACTTATTCCATCTTTTGTAGGCCCTGTCTCGATTTATGATTAGTTTTTCAATATGTTTAGCTAACCATTGGCATTTGGTGTTATGGATGGTGAGATTTTTATTTGGGACATGATTCTCAAACAGGTTATTAATGGTAGATGTAAAAATCATCAACGGAAGACATGTGGTACGGGTTTTGCCAAATAGAATTGAGAGAGTCATTGATAAGGCTAGCCTTATTGATAGATTTAAAGTCTCGGTAACTGATTGTAGTCGGTACGAAAGATTTACTTAGACGGAGGTCTTAGAAGAGGACAATGAGATCGTGTTTTGAAAAGCTGGCTGTAGAAGTTGATGAGATCAGTTCTAGTGACAATAAACAGGTCGATGAGCGTAGAGCTTGTAGGGCCAGAGTGGGTGGGAGTCGAGTTGTTGACAGCAAATAGATTGACGGAGCTTAGGAAGTTTGTGAAACGATTTACTCGTGAATAGTTATGGCTTAGCAGATTGATGTTGAAATCACCGGAAAGAATAATATGCTCATAGCATGCCCCGAAGCGTTCAATTGTGGTGTCCCTTAGACTTGGGGGCTTGTAGATGACTCCAACTAGACATTTTTCGAAGCCACAGATAATTTCAAGCAAGAGGTGCTCAATACCCTCGTTTGAATTCGATTAATCTGATTTTTTACTTAACTTACGAGGGTGGTCCGATAAGTACTTAGCCTCACCGCCAGATGGCGCCAGTATCGCAAGAGCGACACAATGTACTTACTATCGTGTAGTACATTCTAGTAGATGGCTTCTGTCGAAATTTCAGCCGGATCGGTCCGCGGATTTTAGAAAAATGGAAAAATAGCAATATCGGTCGGTGATTCGGTTCTTGTTTTTGGAAGGGAAATCGCGCAGCGAAATCAAAGAGCGTTTGGATGCTGTGTACGGTGACTCTTCTCCTTCGATGGCGACCATCAAAAATTGGTTTAACGAATTTCAACGTGGTCGCACGTCAGTTTTTGATGAGCCACGTCCAGGTGCCCCGAAAACGACTACCACGGAGGATAACGTGACAGGAATCTACGATCTTGTGCGCGAAGGTGCGCGATATAGCTGAGACAGTAGACATTTCAAAAGATCGCGTGGGTCATATTCTGCATGAAATTTTGGGCATGAGGTGCCGCGTTTGCTCACTCCGGACAACAAGCGCAACCGTGAGACCACTTCAAAGCAGTGTTTGACGCTGTTTAAGCGCAATCCGAAGGAGTTTCTGCGTCGGTTCGAAACAGTCGACGAAACATGGATCCACTGGTATACACCAAAGACCAATTAACAGTCCAAACAGTGGAAACCTGGCGAACGTGCTCCGAAGAAGGCGGAGACTGTCCCATCGACCGGAAAGGTGATAGCCACCGTTTTCTGGGATTCACAAGGTGTGATCCACATCGACTACCTGGAGAAGGGCAAACGGTCACAAATTATTGGGCCGATTCGACGCCGAATTGAAGAAAAAAGTGCTCTTCCACCATGATAATGCACCAACCGGCTGTGATGTTCAAGCCAAAAATATGAGGCAATAACACTATTACGTTTGAATTCCATTGTCGATAGAGCAAAAACCCAATACGCGATAAAAAAAATTCTTACACTCGCCTGTCAGCAATGAAATGAAATAACAACTGTCAAAGTTTCATGACGCTGTCGTTCGTAGCTTGGCAGATATAGCGACGCCAAGTTGGGGACAATTCATGTCAGTCTCTTAGTCGGCATAGGTAACAACTTCACCTTACAAGACTGGGGGATGTTCAAAAAGTGGGTGAAATTTTGGATCTTGCGGTTTGTAGTAAACAAATTCGCAATGTGTTGGCAACCATGATAAAGTGCAAAAAGTGATCGTATTGATTACGAATGATCACCGAATCACAACCTATCGCTGAAGATGTTGGTACCTCATTTGGTTCATGCCACGAAGTTTTTCCGGGTACGTTCTTGGTAGAGGAATACACAAATTTCGTTTCCAAAAGTTCTGAACTTCAATCGTGCCAAGCTGTAACTGAGAGTGTCAAATGACAGATCAGCAAAACACTATGGAAGCTGCGATAATGAGATAAGGTAGTCGCCGAAATCTCATGATGTGAGGCTAATAATTTTAGGGCGATTGCCCGTCAACGGAATGGATTTTTCTCTAGTTTTTACAACTTTCTCTAACCTGTTTTGCTTTCATTCCAAGTCACTTAAAAGCTTATTGATAGAGCAATAAACCTAGCACATCGACACAATCAGATTTACAGACTTATAGTGACTTTTTATATCAGCAAACAATTTTTAGGTTCGCATGCGTAATAAGCCCGACAGACTGATCACCGGCTGTCGTGACTCAAACTTGATTTTGGCACTTCTAATATCAGTTTGAAGCGCAATCAGCGTCGACAAGGTCAAGCGCCTTCCAAAGCCGTCTTATCAGCTTGAAATTTTGAAAAGCAACAAAAGGATTGATAACAAGGTCTAATGTACGAAAAAGAAAATAATAATAGAGACTCCATCAATAGCTGACAGAATTAAGAGATTTGTGCGACTATATGAGTGGAGACCAATGTGAGCGATCGCAGTCCAAGAACTATTTTTGCTGCAGATATTCTCCGAAAATAGAAAGGTCAGCGGGGGCGGTCATCACCCACGCTGGTGTGGTATTTCTCAATGGCAATAGATTTGCCTGACTGCCATCTGGCCTTATCACCGCGCGCCGTGAAGTGAAAAAAAATCCATCACGAGTGGAATTTTTTCTATCGAAACCCACCCGACCATATCGCTGCGACATTCACATTAGCATTCCGGTGGTCAAGCAATCAATTGCTTCTGAATGTGCTCGCCCCTGTTGCTATAATAGATTCATCCATTATTACTCGTATAACAATTAGGTGATTATCCCGTGCGTCCATGATACACAGATCGTGCCGCGAATGGAACAGAAACCATCCCGCAGCGGCAGTTAAATATGTTACAACCAGTTGTGCAGCCACTTAAAATCCACTCGCACGAAAGCTTGAAAGCTTCGGTGAGTAAGTAACGACCCGACACCCACTAGCACTTGGTACGGTACTGCATCCCCTCTATGCAGTGACAATCGTTCCAAGAATTTCTATCTGTTCATTCGGAAAACATGGAAATCCTATTAATCACCTAACTCCCTAACACACGAGACGAATTTTCACTGTGACTCGCTGAGGGTTCGCGACACGATGACCCATCTGGACGTCCGTTCAAGGACTCCACTTTAAATAGAAATGCGTCATTTGCACGCAATGCTATTGCGGTCATGCCAAACTGGCGAATCACACAAAAGAATGATTTCTTACCTGCCATTAGCTTCAGGTCGGTGGGATCCATGTTCATTTCTATGTCCACGTCGAATGCGAAACTTCGGGAGCCTTTAACATTGATAGCATCGGCGTAGCTTTGCATCCTTCAAGCCGCTATTACCTACCGCTGTTGGTGGATTATGATTTATTGTTCGGTCGCGCCCCGGTTCCTCTTGTGGTGGATTCGCCAACGTTTGCTGATGATTTTACACTTTTCTTCCTTACACTTTGGTTCTCTTATGTTTTGACCTAAATTCCGCACTTGATTAAGGCAATAATCGGCGTTTTTTTTTCTGCTTTTTTAGAATATTCTTGTTGTTGTTGTGCGTTTTCACTTGTTCGCGAGATGCGCTTTCGCGGCGCACTTGTGGGTGAAAAACGTTATTTTTATTCTCGGATAAATGCTTGGATTGTGCGTTTGTTCTCGACCAATTCACTTGGACTAGTTTTAATTATTTGTTTTAATTTACTTTTTCTATTCAGGGAGCACACGACTGATTAAATGCATACAACTTGACAGGCGAAAAAACACTGATCCCACATCCGCCACTGGATTCGCCCGACACGTCTGATAGGCAGGCGAAAAGTTGCCAACGCATTGGCCAATGTGCTCTGTCAATTCGCTGGTATTCAGATTTTTTTTTTTACTTTTTTTTGTGTTTGTTTTGCTGTTGTTGTTGTGTGGAGTAGATTGTGCGCAGCAAGTGGAAATTGGAAGAGAAAGTGATTTGGGATTGGGGTAAGAGAAATTCGGTTTTCTTTGTTTTTGCCGGCTGTCACGTTATGGTTGGGCCTTGGGTGTTTTGTTGTTTTGATTTTGCCTTGCCAATTGGTTCTCTTAAGCTGTCAGATGAGGGAGTTATGACAGCTGGCGAAATAATGGCGCCTGGCATTATGTTGTGTTCTAAAATGTACCAGAACAGGGAGTACATTGAGGAATTTTGTAAATTTCATTAGTTTTCAATCAAATTTCGTAAACTTTAAAAAAATTATTTTAGCTTATAAAAGCTTACCATAATTTACTTAATACAGAAACTCTACAAACACAAACATTTTGTTTTCAAGAATGTACGGGACTTGAGGTTCATAAGATTATAATGTCGCTTAAATCAACAAGTTCGTCTTTTGATCTAGTTTCCATTTCATTTCATATCTCTGATATTCTAAGATTCATTTTTAATCTTAGTATTACGCAGAGTATTTTTCCTGAATCACTGAAAACAGCTATAGTGGTGCCACTTGATAAGAAAGGGGATACTCTGAGGATCAAAAACTATCGTCCCATTTCGCTATTATCTGTTTTTTTCGAAAATACTCGAAAGAGGTATAAAATCCAGAATTCTGTCGTTTTTTAGTAGGACAAAGTTCTTTAATAACTATCAGTTAGGTAGGTCGACAGAAAATGCTTTACTTAAATTCATTGGAGAAATATATGATAGCTACAGCCGCAGCTTGGTAGCTTATATGATATGATAGCTTAAATCTGTCTTAAGCATGTGCAGCTCTATTCATAGATATTACCAAAGCATTTGATACTGTGGATCACTCTTTGCTATTAGATAAATTATATCATGCAGGCTTTAGAGGATTTATTCTTGACTGGTTTGCCTATTACTTATCAAATCGCAAACAGATGGTCAAAATCAACGGTTCCATTAGCTCACCAAAATATATAAACATGGGAGTTCCGCAGGGATCTGTTTTAGGGCCTATTCTGTTTTTAATTTATGTTAACTCTCTGTTCATCCAACCGTTTAAAGGCAAAATAAGAGCATTTGCTGACGACACCGCTATCTCATACTCCAATAATAACTTCTTCTTCTTTTCCTTCTTCCGGCGTCGTTATGGTCAGACGTGTGGGACCATAACCTTCCCACTTAACTGCATTTCTACTGGTCCGCTTGTGGGGTCCGCCGGTTTGACCTCAGAAAGTAGCGGCAGGCTTCCCGGTTTGGGATTACTTCATCGCTGAGGCCAATCAAATGCTGGTGTTCTTGCTGGTGCTCTTCTGTCACGCTTTGTTACTCCCGCTGTCATGCGAAGCATCTTCATCTCAGCTGCCGTTAATTTGCTCTCATACTTTTTGTGAATTGTCCAGCATTGTGAACCGTATGTGAGCGCCGGACGTACAACTGAAGTGTAGAGCCTTCCTTTCAGCTTAGGGGGCATTTTTCGATCACAGAAGATTACGGAGTTTTCCCGCCACTTCATCCACCCTACGCTTACGCGATGTTTGATGCCGTCATCACAAGTTGCTTCTCTATTAATCATAGATCCCAGATATTTAAACTTTTCACACTTGGGAAGCACTCTTCCATTCAAGTAAATGTCTGGAATAGGCTGATGAGGGTCAGAGAACGGACAGCACAGATACTCTGTCTTCTTTGAACTAATACGATACCCGTGTCCCTCAAAAATGTCCACCCACACATCAAGTGCTCGTTGTAGGGACGCCTGATCATCACTTATAATGGCCCTATCGTCAGCAAAAAATAGGTGGTGCAAATTGGGGTCCGTCACTTTTCCTTCAAGCAAGCAATAAAGGACTGCTGTAAAGAGCAGTGGGCTGTGGACGCTCCCTTGGTGTACACCGACTTTGATTGCGAACTCTTCGGTGACTCCTGCGGTGCATCTTACTCTTGTCGTTGTTCTCTTGTACATGTCCATGATCACTCGCACGTAGGTTTCTGGAACTCCTTTTTGTCTTAGCGCTACCCATAAAAGATCTCTTGGTTGCCGGTCAAAGGCCTTCTCGAAATCAACCAACACCATATGCAAGTCCTTGAAGAATCACGATGCTTTTCCATCATGACCCTTATACTTTGTATTGCATCTGTTGTTGATTTACCCGAGACAAACCCGCACTGGTCGTCAGATAGTCGTATTATTTTCCGCAGTCGGCTATCTAATACCCGCTCAACGATCCCCATGGTGTGCGACATCAGCTTGACGGAACGGTAGTTATCACAATTTCGCGTATCACCCTTTCCTTTGTGCAATGGAAGAAGATAGCTTTCCCTCCATTGATTAGGCATAGTGTCGCCTCTCATAAGTTTGGAGATAAGAACCATGAGCCATCTAGACCCGATGTCTCCCATCTTTTTCCAGAACTCAGAGGGTATCCCGTCCGGCCCAACAGCTTTTCTTTTCTTGGAGTTTTTAACCGCGTACCGAACTTCTTCGACTGTGATGTCGGATATTTCGGCATGATTCGGGGCGGCTCTTGGAAAGTACACTCGGGGAAACTGTTCGTTCAGAAGTTCCTCGCAATACTGTCGCCATCTGTGGAGAATTTTTTCGCCTTCCACAAGGAGTTGGCCTTCAGCATTGTTAATAAACTTTGGGAAACGAATCTCCTGAGCATTTCTTCTTCTCTGGGCGGCTATCTTAAAGATATTTACTCCTTTGTTCAAATTGCTTTGTCGAAGCTCCTGGGTAGCCTGGTTTTAACCCTTTAGATGTTCCGAGCAGTGATTTGGCTTTCTCCAGGCCAGATTGTTGTAGGGAACCCCACATGTCTTGTGCTCTGCACTCCTCATTACCGACCTCATCGATAATGGAAAAAAAAGTAGTTTTTCATGTTGGTAATAAAAGCTTCGCCTTTTCCTTTATCCAGCTTATACCCCTTGATTCTCTCAGACACCTTCGTTTGACTTCTTACTCGCCTCCATAAAAAATTCAGTCAGGAGGAGACGGTGTTGAGGGGCGATCGCGTCTCCCAGGATCACTTTGCAATCTTTAACTCGTGGCTCCATGAAACGGGATACCAAATGGTAGTCTATTTGAGTTTCATTTCCGCCGCTGCTATAAGTGATCAAGCTTTGTTTGACGAACATGGTATTTAGCATGGTATTTAGTTCCTGGTGGCGTATCCCAGCCCTCCGTGGTAGTCTTCATAGCCTTCGCTTGTCTTCCCGACATGTCCGTTTAAATCTCTCCCAACAAACAAAAGCTCTTCCTTTGGGATGATTTTGACAAGGTTGTGGAAATCTAGCCAGAATGCATCTTTTTCTTTTTGTTCGCATCCTACTTGAGGGGCATATGCGCTTACGATGTTCCACACCTCACCATGCATCACCAATTTGAGAGCCATCAAACGGTCACTGGACTTTGAAATGGTTAAGACGTTGCCAAGTAACTCTGCCGCAAGGATGATGGCGATTCCGTTTTTTCCTTGTTCCAATCCATAGTAAAACATCTTGTAGGCTTTTGTTTTAACGTCCAAGAAACGTGCCCGATTACCGGTGTTTCGCCATTTCGTCTCTTGTACGCATAGGATGTCTACTCGCCTTCTAACCATTATTTCTTCAAGCTCATAGCTGCGCCCACTCATGCTTCCAACGTTCCAACTCGCGACTCTTAAGTGTGGCTTACGCCGTTGCATTACTTTGCTATCCCCCGGAAATCCTATAGCTCTGACCCGAACATTGCTGCTCGTCCCAGGATCACGACCATTAGTAGTGCCTGGCGGGGTTAGGTTAGGTTAGGTTAGGTTAGAGAAGGGGAGTGTGATGGTAAGACATCACTTCCACTCGGAGGCCAAGAGGCCCATTGTGATTCCCTTCGTTTGTGTGGGTACGCATAAAATTAACCTGCTCTTGATGAATCTTAGAAGATCCGATATATCTGCATTAGCCACGTCCGCAATCTCTGTAAAGAATCTTTGGCCTAGCGACACTAGGCGTCGATTCTGGAGAGCTGGACAGTGGCAGAGCAGATGTTGGATCGTCTCAATTTCTTCCTCATCGCCGCAGCTCCGGCAGAGATCGCTGGATCCCGAGTCCCATTTCCGGGGCATTGCTCCAATGGGACAGTGTCCTGTGATCACTCCGACGAGCATACGGATCGAGTTACGGTCCAGCGCCAGGAGCTTCTTTGTTTTTCCGACATTGAGCTCTGGCCACGATGATCTTGTCGTGTAGCTGTCGTTTCTTGTAAGCCAAGACGAGTTGGCCTCTTTGATGATTGTGTCGTTTATGATCCGGTATAATGCGCTGATCGGTGGTTGCAATGAGGTGTCCGCTTCGCTGATGTCCATTTCAGACCCTTGCCTGGCCAATTCGTCCGCTCTTTCGTTTCCTGCGATTGAGCTGTGGCCCGGGACCCAGCAGAGTTTAACTTTGTGCTGTCTGATGGGCTTCAGTGAGTCGTCATTTCATGACAGCCTTTGATCTCGTTATACAATATTCTATTGACTTCAGTGCAGCCTGACTGTCTACGAAGATAGTGATATCCGATGGTGGGATATCGGTTACCTGTAGGTATTTGGCTGCTTTCTCTATTGCTAGGATTTCTGCTTGAAAAACACTGCCCAGATCAGGGAGTCTGAATAAATCCTGTTTGTGGAGGATATCAGAATAGAATCCGGCCCCAGTGCCTGTGTCCATTTTCGATCCGTCGGTGAAGAGGGTAATCTCGTGGTCGTTGATCATAGCGTTTGATAGCCACTCTTCTCTGTCGGGGAAAAAGGTTGGTATTCTTAGTGAGAAGTCATTATGGGGGAAATATAGTCGGTCATAGCTGCGAGGCTACTAAAACCATGTTTCCTTCCCAGGTCGTCATTATTTTAAGTATGGCCGCATGTCAATAGTTGGCTTGCTTCCACAGAGAGGGCTCCCTTAGTCTGAGAGCGCTCTTTGCAGCGCAGCCTTTTATGAATAGATCCAGGGGGAGGAGATGAAGATTTATATCCAATCCTGCTTTCGGCGTGCTTCTCATGGCTCCCGTTGTACAGAAAGCGGCTGACCTTTGTACTTTGTTGAGCATGTTCATATAGCTTTTCGTGCTGCTAGCAGTCCACCAGACTAGGGCCACATAAGTTAAAATGCGTCTGATGGTTGCTGTGTACATCCAATGATCCAATGAATGATGTATGGTTGCAAGCCCCATATTTTTCCGAAGGTCTTTTTACATGCATAAAAAGCATTCAATCCTTTTTTCATCCTTTCCTCCAGGTTCCTTTTCCAGGACAGTTTTGAGTCTTCCGCTTTGAGTTCCCGCTTTGAGTTTGAGTGGAGTGCCCTCTAACTTAGGGGGAGCAAATATCGGAATTTTCCTTTTCCTGGTGAACAAGACCAGCTCGATTTTCTGGGGGTTTATTCTCAGACTGTCTTGCCCACGAGGAGAGTTCTCTCAGCGCAGATTCCATTAGTTCACTGATAGTTGGTAGAAATTTACCTTTTATCAAGATAACCAGGTCATCCGCGTACGCTATGATCTTTGTGTCTTTCTCCATAAAGAATTTGAGGATTTTGTTGACTGTAAGAAGCCACAGTAGGGGGGAGAGAACTCCTCCTTGTGGTGTGCCTCTAGTTGTCACTTTCCTTATAGAATTGTGTCCAATGTCTGCATTGATAATTCTGTTCTTCAACATATTTTCAATCCAGACTACAATGGATTTGTCTACTTTTATGTCCTCAAGAGCTGTTATTATGGCCTCTGTGTTGTAGGCCCCCTCTATGTCGAGGAAGGCTGCCATTGTAAACTCTTTTAAGTTCAGCGAGCCCTCAATTTCACGGACTATGCAGAGCACTTTCCACTGATCTGCCTTTAAGGTAGTTGCGTGAGTTGGTGAGTCCTCTGATGTATAGGTCAAGGAGTCTCTCCAAGGTTTTTAATAGAAACGACGAGAGACTAGTTGGCCTATAGTCGTTTGCGGCAGTATGGGATGGTTTACCTGCCTTAGGTATGAAAATTACCTTTATTTCTTTCCACTGTGTTGGGATGTACCCCGCGCGAGATGGGGTACAGTGTGGGTCTGTGGTTTTTGAAGCATCGCTGGCAAGATATCGTCCGGCCCCGGAGATTTAAAGGGTTTGAACGGATTTATTGCCCATTATACTTTATCCGTTGTGATAATCTTGTTTATTACTTCTTCGGTTGTGTGAACCGTAGGAACCGTCGTCTCGAAGGAGACTGTGGTTTCAGGGGTTTTACAGCCTGGGAAGTGGGTTTCATTCAGCAGTTCTAGGGATTCTGTCCAAGAACCATCTGGTTTAAGGATGAATCCCGGGACGCAGGTATCCTTGGATAGGATCTTCCTGAGCTTTGCGGCTTCGTTGAGATCCTCTATTGTGCTCTTGTATTCGTTGAAGCTGGATTTGTAATTATTCCAGTCTTCGGTTCTTTTTGAGATCTGTGCTCTATTGAATAGAGTTCGGGTCCTGGTCCTGAGTTGCTTTAGCTCTGTGATCCACCAGACTGCGCTGGTCTTCCTGCGAGCACGTTGCAAAGGACGGGATTTGTTGAAAGTCGCCCAGAAAGGAAAGAACAGGGGGACCATCGGGCCGGGGAGTAAATTCATCATGCAGTTGATTCAATTTATTTTCAATGATATGGGGGTTAATAGTACGTGGGAAAAATGGTCCAAGAGAGAAATTTGGTTAGTAGTCGAAGGAGGTACAAAGGAGTCATCAGCGAAAGGTTGTTTGAAAAAGTTGGCGATAGTTTTGGGATCCTTCGAGGTTTCGCCATTGAAGGAGAGTGAAGTTGGGTAGCCATCAGATTTCCTTTTGTAGTTGACAAACTGAAAGAAGGATTTAGGATCGTTAATAAGAAAGGGGAACGTAAAGAAAAATAGAATTGAATATTTCTCTGTAGATAGATGGCGTCGTTTATTGTATGGCTGTCAAAATTGAAGGGGGCGTTACTGAGATATTCATTGATTAGGTTGAAATTTGCTTTGTGGAAGTCGTAGGACTTAAGCGGAGGGGAAGTATTCAGTGATGGAAGTCGTGAAAAAATGAACAAAGAAGGGTAGGACGGTAGTTGTCAATGGTTGATAAGGATGGTTCACTACCCATGTAATTTGTGATGCCACTAACTTGGCTAAGGTGTGAATCAGCTAGGTGATCTGAGAAAAGATATTCTTTGGCAGCATAGGGATTAGTGGCAATGTAACAATCGTATTAATGGCGAGCTCATAGGATTCAATAGGCTGAGATGGCAAGATAAAAAAGCAAATGACATACTCGTAGAGTGCTTTACCGGGCCGTACAATCTTGATTGAAACGAAGTCGAGATATGGGGAAGACGATATTGCAATAAGGAATGAGTCGATTGAGTTAAGGACGGCTATTAAAACGCCACGACAGGGCCAGCTATCGGTGGGTCGATTGAGATCGCCGTCGCGATGGACGTTAAAATTTGATGGGAACGATTCTTGGTTTCAATCAGAGCAAAGATTTGGAATGGTAAAGCATGAGACTGTTGAAAGACTGCTTGGATTTTTGAGCGAAGACCTCTTACATTCTGATAATAGAAGGTGAGAGGAAGGTTAGCATGAGGGGCAGGAAGAGAATGGAAATTAGGGGCGAAAATATCTGTCGTGGTCGGCTCTGCTATGCTGGAGGTGGGATATCCGCTTTGAGTGGATGTATTGACGAAAGGTATCTAACTCGTGATACTTAATAAAGAGGCACTTAAGGTTGGCAAAGTCAGTAGGGTGGCCTTTTTGACTGAGGGAGGCAGAAGGGAATCAATGAAAGATTGGGTGGAGTCAGGAGGAGACGTTGTTGAAGAAGGAGTTGAAACTGTTGGAAGAGAAGTGGAGTTGGCTATAGTGTGAGAGGGCGAGTATGGTGTAGATGTATTAGAATAGGCGGGGGCTGAGGGATTGAGGACGTGGGAGCTGCGGAAATTAGGATACTTGGCTCCAGATTTGAGATCGAAATTAGGAAGAGATGCTTGTGTTTGTGGCGAGGGGCAAGCAATTGGAGCCAGATAGAATGAAACTCGTTGACGTGGCGGTTTTGGTGGAGCAGAGGAAGAGGTCTGCATATGGGAGATGGAGGGGTGAGTGAAAGATGGGAACAGTTTTGTTATGAAGTTCCAGTTATGGTGAGGGCTAGATGGAGGTTTAGGGTTTTTATCACAGGTGTTAGGCTTATTTTTATGTTTCTTAGAGCTAGCTACATAGATTTGTTTTTTAGAATTATTGAGCAGCTCTTCCTTTTCGTTCCATCTGGTAAGGGTAGTTTTACCAAGAGTGAAAGGGCGGCCGTCAGGGTTTAGGAATAACTCGTATTTCGATGATATGGACAGCTTCAGTTTAACTTACGTAACTTACTATTGGAATTTTAAATTCCTTTGTGAACTTTTGTACCCATTTTTTTGAGTGTCGGGGGTCAATCCATCAATAATAAAGGTAGAAATTTCTTCGTTGCCTTTTTTCAGTTTTTGGAGTTGCTGGCTCCATTCACTTAAACTCCATATTTGGCCAAAGGGCTCAACAGTTGGGTCTTCAAAAATTGGGCCTTCAGTTTGCGTGTAGACAGAGGATGTGGTTTTTAGCGGCAGCGGAGACACACAAATTGACGGGGCGGACACATTGGCTTCAAGCAATTCATCACGTATGGAGGTATTGGCAACCGATGGATTGGTATGGAAGTGGCCGGGGATGTGGATGTCACCAATCTTGTTAGATGCTGTTCTCATTTCGTCAATTAAATCGCTTAGGGTAAACCTGGTGGTGGTGAGTTCACTGCTGAAGTCATTTCATTTGTTTGCAATAGCTTCAAGCAGAGGGTCGGGTCGCGAAAGGGGTGGAGCACTTTTATTGGATGAGTGGCTAAAGTGAATGTCAATGTCTGACCGAAGGGAATTTAAGTTCTTGTTTAATTTTTTCACGTTTAAGGGATTGAGGTATGTATTGAGGTCGAGCTTAAGTTCGACACTACGGATGTTGGGTGAACTGCTTTCCGAGTTAACATTGGCTAGTTCTGTGAAGGTGGCCAATTGTTTTTCCGGGGAGTTCAGTTTGTTAGTAAACGTTGACTCCATTGTAGAATTGATATGATCGTTATTTCGAGCTGGCGACGATTTTGTGGAGGAAGATTGTAGGAGAGCGTCGAGATCGGCTCGTAAGTTGGTCATTACGTTATTAATAGTGTCCCGCGTCTTCCATGTAGACGCGATTAACGAATTTACATCGGCACGGAGCACATCAAGCCGCTTAGTGAGGTCATGGCGAGGGTTAGGTCAATTTTTAATCGCGTTGAGAAGGTTATCGGCAACACGGAATTGTTTTTTTTTCGAACTCAGACGAATTGTCCACGGCGCTGAAAATATTCAATATTTCTCGTAGCCGCTTCGAAACGGTTTTTTATTCGAAAGTGCAAGCTTGTTGGGATGGAATGCTTTACCACATAGCCCACTGCAAATAAGTAAGTCAGCGGTTTTATTTCCGTAAGTACAGTCGACAATACCACAGCACTAGACAACTTGCCTTATTAGGAGCACTACACCACGTTAAAACTCAAAAAAAATTCTGTGACGCACACTAACGACCTCTACCGATACTCCAACGTTTGTTAAGCTGATTCAAGGATGCCACGTTACTTACCAAACCAAACAAAACGACGGAAAGTAGATAAATAATTTAATTTATTTGTCAACGGTTCATTGATTTTAAGCTTCTTATCCTCAGTTCAAACCAATCACACTCCAAAAATAAATTTTCTTCAAATAAATACCACAGTCCCACCCCACACGGGACTGCACTCCAGTTAAATAGATTTAAATAAAAATACAACTCAAAATAGAAATGAGATGAATACTGTTGGAACAGTCAACTACGCATTCTTGTCCCGCACTACAACGTCCTCCGTTGAGGTGGCACCGTCACGAAGAGTACTCTCCTCACTAGGTGCACTGCCACGACTGCTTTTACTCCTATTCCTCGCCCCATGCCTTTCATATCGCCACGTCGAACAGGACTCGGCAAATTGATCCACGTCCGAAGCGTCATCATCCAACTTACTCCGTCGCTCTTCCTCCTCGAACATCCAGTCGCGATCTTTCGTGATCTTTGTGATGTTCATCAGAAGAAACTCCTTATCTTTTGCCTCAAGATAAAGCATTTCCTTCAACAGTTTCACCATAATCCCACGAGCCTGTGACTTCGACCGTAGATAATACACAATCACCACCATTGTGAGTAGAATCCCGCCGACCACTGCCGGCCGAATCAAAGTCATCAGTGCACGCCAAATCCAATGATGTTGTTTCAGTTTCAGCACTCCGTCGATGAAAATTTGAAACATGAAATCATAGTCCCGGAACGGACCGCATTTCGGACTCACCGGCACTTGGGTCATGATATAGCCGAGAATCACGATAACGCCCAATAGCGAGAGGAAAGTGAAGACGAGGTAGAGAGTCTGTGTCTGGGCGGAGCGCCACATATGCTTGGGCGACTTGCACAGATAGATCAGAATGGTTTTCTTAACGTAGAACGTGAGAGCCATTTTGACGACCAGCACGAAGGCAAGAAGAGGCGAGAATAGCAGTCCAACCCAGAGCAGAGTCTGGTTAAATACCAAGCCGAGGCTGTTTTGCGAGATATCAAAGGTCGGCTTGTCCACTATCGACCAGTTGGGACTGAAAGAGCATTCGAAAGTGAATTGAAAAGATGTGATTTATGGAGGAAGGTAGCTTACATAACGACTGTGACGCGGAAGACATCGATCAGGGGCATGATGAAGATGTTAATGAAGAAGTCCGAGATGACCAAGCGGTAGATCTCCTGACCAATGGACGTCTCCCAACACTAAAATAAGGGTATGGCATTAGAATTGGCTCTTGGCTCTGATTTAGAGACTAGCTTACTCCTTTGTAGTTCTTATTGAGCCAGAAGAAGATTAAGACACCAATGATGACTGCCTCCAGAAGGAAAGTACGTACCAGAGTCACGTGTAAGGTTCTCCGTGGTGACCTGTAGTCTTCCATTCTAAAAGAAAGTGTAAATAGTGCGAAAGTGGTCGAGAATACTGCAGGGACTTACTTGCCAATCCAGGAGAAGAACGCCTGTAGGATGAGCATCGAGACGTTCACTGCTGTGGCCACGTAGAGCGAGGTCCACGGCGATGTCATCTTTGCCTCGCCATAAAACTAAGCGCAAAGGTTAAATGATATTCAAGTCACGTGGAATATTCTCACCTTCAGAAGGATCCAGATCCCGGTGCCTAGTCCGGCGATGAGAGCTACGACTAATAGGTGAGCGGCGATCTGCGCGCAGCATATCCAGACCCTCCACAGCCTCGGCATGGGCTCCTTTGATTCGCCCATTTCGCTAAGGACGTCCTTTAGATCATTGTAAATCGCGCTATGTTTCAGATCCGCCGCTTTACTGTTCGAAATCCCAAAGTCCCACGAGCAGAAAATCTTGTGCGCATAAGTACTTCGAATTCCGCCTGAGGATTCGATAAAACTCTTCCGATATGAACGTGCCATCCTGGAAAAAGAGAAAGCAAGTACTCGGGAAACTTGTTGTCCACCCCTGCAAGTGTTCTTACTTCGATGAGATCACAACAAACGTGCAGAGATAGATGAGCAGCATTGTCATATAATATGCATGAGGCAAACTGTAGCTGTGTGGCGTGCCCAGCGTGAATGTCATGTTGGTATACGCACCGTAGAAAAGCAGCGAAGTCTTTAAGAAGCCCTGAAAACACCATGTATACATAGAACTTCCGAGAATTAGAAATACGAGACGAGTAAACCCACCTCTCCAGTAAGAATATCGAAGAATTTCCACTCCGGATTGGTGTCTCGACTGCCGTCTTCGTTCGCAACGCCAAAGGAATTGTATAGAATCTGGGGAAACGTGATGAAGCCGAACGTCAGTACGAACATCACCACGTTTAGGACGAATAGCCAGCGAAGGAACTTGAAGTACGTCCCAACGCTGCTACCAAAGTGCCCCTCGATCGTCTTCATGGCATCGTACCAGATCTCAATACCACTGAAGATGTTGCCCAGCACCGCCCATAGCTTCAGGAAACACAGCCCGAGGAGGTCTTTCAGGCGTTTAGTCAGATCGATCGATTCGCCAGTTTGATGTTGCGTAACCGAGATCGAAAGCTTGTCTTTGAGACGACGCTTCGTCGACAGCGGGTGCGGGAGAGCACGAATAGTTTCGCTAATGAAAGATATCAATTAGATCGTCGCAATTCAGTTTAGATAAGGCAATCTCTTACATTCGCACTTGTTTCCCGACTGCTGTGTCTTGCATCAGATAGTCATGCTGCTCGATCTCCTCGACCAACTGTTCGATCTCCGCCTCACGCGGTGCCGACGTAAGCAATTTCCCTTCGACGGCGAAAACTTTTCGTGACGGCAGCCTGTAGATCGTCCTGTCACGGATTGTTGCCTTCCCTTTGCCGATCTTGGAGATGTTCTGCGACCACCGACGCACCTAAAAAAACAGCCAATCAGACACAGGGCAATGGTGTACGGGGCAGCATACGTACCATATTGGTGGGCGATTGTATCCGAACAGGTTCCTCCTCATTGTCCGGATTCGTGAATCGATAGTTGGTCTTACAGCCGGTGAGAAAGTGATGACTACCCGTTGAATTGAGGTCGCTATGCGAGGAGGAAGCTGTAACGACATCAATACGATCCGGATCCTCGGTGTCAATCGTAAACACACAGTTATCGACGCCTTGTCGACGCATTTTCCACTCGTAGTATGTTAAAAATCACTACAAATTCCACAATCACAAACCCGTCTTGGCATTGTGCTGATAATGAAAGTGCGATAACACAGGAAACTCAATTAATTAAACAATTCTTCGCTTTCGGTTAACGTCAATTAGCATTCCGCTTGTAAACATTTGTTGAATCAACACAAAAAACTGAAGGGAATACCCGCGAAAGGCTGGACGAGTGTCGAGTGGAAAAGATAATTTATAACAAAACAAGAGGAAAAATAAAAGAAAAAAAGTGTTTGGAAACAAAAAAGCAACACGTAACCTGCTTGAATTCCGAATTGGTTTGGTCGCGTGACGTTTGTGATACCATATTGACAGTTCGCAGTCGGATCAGCTGGGCTATGGCGGTGACAGCTGTTCTCGGCATTTGTGGGGCTTCTATCGAATGAAACCTTACAACGAAGGACCCGTTCACAATGTGTATTCCTCGAAGAAATTTGTATTTTTTATTTAAAAAAAAAAATTAATTTCAACAAAAATCTGTTTATTTGACCAGAATAACAACGCAATAAAATTGTAAAAGTTCATTGCCTAAGAACAAATAAATCACTATCAAAGCCCAGACTCCCAGGTTTTTATCTGGACATTGATTTACCACTCATGTAGGAGCGGTGAGTATTGTGTAAACTACTTCTAATGAATTACAATATACTAGATAAGATCTTGATAACGATAGGCCGAATACAGCACAGTTCAAGCGAATTCTCTTATCTGCGTGTTGCATTTATCACGGTTTCCTTGAATCAAGAATTTGATTAAAGGTGACGGTTGGTATGTGGGGGCGAATCCAAACAATCTGCCATAAAATCTGATTATGTGTTATGGTTTTGGTTCTCCGGGATGCTTATGGTCGTTTGACTATATCAGTGATAGCAGTGTCTATTGTCAAGACATATAGCCTAAGGCTTGTGACCACATTACTGGCCTTTTACAGCGTGCGCCATCTCATATGGGTCGATGTAAATTTCGAATAACTTCAACAATTCTCAACCGATTTTGGAAATTCAAAAACTTTTATTCAACTTAGACCGTTACAATTTATTCTAATTGATTTTTGAAAACAATATCAATTAGATTTCCGGTGCCCCAGAAGCAAAAATATTGCTTATTAACTGAGCCAGGGAGCGTAAAATGTGCCTCATCGGTCATCAAAATTTGCTGCCAGAACTCCGGCTCAGCATTAATCATTGCAACGATATTTTGTGCGTATGCCAAGCGCCGTGGCTCATCTTGTGGCAAAATTCTTTGAGTCATCTGCACTTTGTATGGAAATAAGTGAAGATCATCCTTTAAAATTCTCCGCAATGTGGTCCCACTGATGCATAACTGCTGCAAACGGCGCCGATATGACAAACTTGGGTCTTCTTGAACATTCGCCTTCACAGACTGAATAGATGAGTTTGAACGCCGCAGACGTGGCCTAGGTTGCTCACGAGGGCTTGTCACAGAACCAAATTGAAAAAAAATTCGAGGCCCAACGACGATGGGCGCAACACGATCACGATATTTTGCACGATACGCACGTTGAGTTAGCACAATCGAGCGTTCATTTTTAATGAACATTGAAACTATTTCCGTGCGCTCTTTTGGTGTGAAGTGGTTAAAATTGTACTGAATTGTCGTTTCCAAAATGCTATGACATATTAAAGTCGGTTGAAAATTGTTGAATTTATTCGAAGTTTACATCGACCCATACGAGATGGCGCACTCTGTATTATTTTGTGATTTTTTATACGCTTGGTTTATAGTTGTCAAAAGACACAAAAAATGTACAAAAATCTAAGAAGAATGTTATTTGAGGTGATGAGCCAGTTCTTGCCATTTGGTTTATGTGAATTATTTTGTATAAATGTGGATCGCGATTATTTTTTAAGTGGTCCATGGCGAGAGTCTAATTTTGATTCAGTTTTTCGAGCATGTTGGCTGGTATCTCGCTAATAACAAGTGTTATATCGTCTTCTAAGGCTGCGATTGAGGTTGACGTATGGATGATATACATAGATTACGTATTCCCATATAAATCAGCTCGTACCTTTCAGGAAAAAAAACATTGAAATCATTGAATGATATGGGTGCCATTGACGGTAACATTGTTCCCATGGTCACCTTTAAAAGATACAGGTCAATGGCTCCGCCGGACCATTAACCACACCAAACAGTGCAGAAGCATTGGCAACTCTTGTATTGCCTGAAGTCGCTCTTCTTCTTCTTCTTAGAGGGCGTTACAGTACGATGTGAACCTGGCCTCAACCACCAAGCGTCTCCAGCTGGCACGATCTTTTGTCAGTTGTTTCCAGTGCCGCACTCCCAGTTGGTTAAGGTTCCCTTCCATCTGTGTGCGCCTCCTTAGATTCGGTCGTCCTCTGCTGCGTCGTCCTTCAGAGTTGGATTCGAATTCTTCGGGTCGGAACTGTGCTGTCCATTCGCTTTACATTTTACATGGCTTAGCCATCTTAGACGTTGGATCTGGAGGCGTCGTACTCGGCCGAACGTGACGTTCTGGCCAAGACGTCGGTGTTTTGCGTCTTTTTAGGATGATAGCATATAATTTGTTTTGCCGCTTAGCCGCTTCCGACTCAATCGTACTCTTTGTGTTGCCCAGTGAGTCTCGTATGATCTTTTCAAGCACGATGTTAAACAAGTTACATGACAGTGCGTCACCTTGCCTAAATCCTTTTTTAACATCGACGGGCTCGGTTAATTCGCTACCTGCCTTAATGGAGCAGGGAGAATTCTCCATTGTCATCCCACACAATGGGATGGCAGGGATGTTGAAACTAGACATGGCTTACTGTCATATGCGGCTTTAAAATCGTCAAAAAGGTGATACGTGTCGATTTGGAATTCTTGGGTCTTATCCAAGATCTGCCGCAGTGTGAAAATTTGGTCTTTTGTGAATTTACCTGGCCTGAAACTCTCATATTATCTACAAAGGCTGATGTTAAGGAGACTTATCCCTCGTCGTTTCTAGCTGGCGACAGTTTGAAGCCCAACACATCAGAGGCAGCGTCTCTCATGACGCGCTGGCAATGCTCCCACTGTTATTCTATGGATTGTGCCCTTGTCATGCGGGACTTTGCGAGAGGTTGAGGTAAACTCGATCGGCGAAAATCCTAGCAGTCTCCTGCGATTGTAGCTTTCCGACGTCAAACTCTTGTTGTCTTGCTCGATTCCATAGCATTCTTGATATCCTCATTCGTACCTTGGCTACAACAAGGTAGTGATCCGAGTCGATGTTGGTTCCTTGGAAGGTTCGTACATCAAGGACGCTGTAGGAGTGTCTAGCGTCGATCGCAATGTGATCAATCTGGTGGTGGTCAACTGATCTGGTGGCCGCAACGTTCTTTTATGGATGTTGAGATTTGGGAATCCCGTGCTTTTTGCAAGGAGGTTACGCCCTGCTAGGCAAACGATTAGCCTGAATCCGTTGTCAGAAGTGGTGTTGTGCAGGCTATGTCTTTCTATGGTCGACTCAAATATGTCATCTTTGCCCAGTTTTGCTTTAAAATCCCCTTGTACAATTTTGGTGTCTTAACTGGGGCATGCCGGAAGGTTAAGACTTTTTATTTCGGAGGAATAATCACAATGACATTCAGATGTTGAAAATCCCCAGATCGCCAGATAGTGAACGCATCCTACGGACTGTGAACATTGATCCAGAGGGTGCCGTCTTGGACGACAACTTCTTCGTCATCGAAGATCCTCAGGAGAGGGTGGAGGCGGTGGGAGTCGTTTTCCAGGAAGTGTATAAGGTGAATGAAAGCATTTGCCCAAACCACGACTTCGAAAATAGAGTCCTACTTCATCACTTCTACCTTCAATATGACATTGAGCATTGGCGATCTGAGAACCTTGGTTTTACCAGGTTCAATGACGACTTTCCGGCAAACGGTACCGTCACCAATGCTAGGCCTAACATCCTGTTCGTATCGAGGGTGGAGCTCCAGGGGATTTTTGATTCACTCAGGAAGAAGAAATCTGCAGGAGTTGACCAAGTACCCAATGTCGTGCTTAGACAGCTCCCACCAATCGCTGTAGAGAGGTACACTATCCTGTTCAACAATGCGCTGAATAATGCCTATTATCCGACGCATTGGAAGACAGCGGTAGTGCAACCTATCCCTAAAAGAGGTAAAGATACCTCGAACCCGGCGAATCTTCGGTCGATAAGTCTTCTGCCGTGCACCAGCAAGGTCTTCGAGAAGGTGATCAATAGAGCCCTGACTCAATGGGTTGAGGACAACAATATCATCCCAGATAACCAATTCGGTTTCAAAACGGGGCATGACACTATTCATGCTGCGTCGAAACTCGTATCGGATATCCAATGGAACAAATGCAAGAACCAATGCACGGGTGCCTGCCTGATTGACTTGGAAAAGGCCTTCGATACCGTATGGTTGGAAGGGCTCTACTACAAGCTCAACCGGCTGGGCATAAGTAAACCACTGCTATATATGATTTTGAATATGTTAACAGGTAGAAAGTTCGTTGTGAAAATTGCCAACGTGACTTCTACCCAAATATTTGACATTAAAAATGGACTACAACAAGGCACGGTGAACTCGCCGATCCTGTTCAATATTTACCTCAGTGATCTGCTAGGTTCGCTCCACCACTCAATAGCGTACGCAGACGATCTGGTTGCATACAGATCTGGTCCGAAAGTCGAGGTCATTAAGACGCTCTTGCAGTGTGACTTTGAAAAGATTCAAGGGTTTTGCGATAACTGGAAGCTGAAAATCAACTTTCAGAAATCGGAAACCATTCTGTTCAGAACAGCGTTGTCTAGGGCCTCTAGGGACACTAGAAAGAACTGGCGCCAGTTCTCAATCATTGGACCACACGGGCGTCCACTGGCGAATCGAAGTGTGGTCAGGTACCTCGGGATCTGGCTGGACCAGTATCTATATTTTAACAAACATGTGGATGCTGCTCTGGCCAGGGCTCGAGTCGCTTTTGCTCTGGCAAAATGGTTGTTTCACAGCAGCCATCTTGACCACAGGGTAAAGGTAATCTGCTACATGGCCTTAGTCAGGCCCGTGATCGCCTACGGATGCCCCGTGTGGTTTAATGTGAGTGCTGGCTTGATGGAAAGGATTCGGGAGTTTGAGAGGCAGTGTCTGAGGTCCTGCCTTGGATTGCACAGAACACCAGAATCTCAGTACATAAAATTCTACTCCAATGAGGTCCTATATAACAAGGCCAAAATTATTCGAATAGATAACTTTTTGATTAAGTTAATTCGAAGGCACATGGCGAGGGCCATGACCTCGACCAACAACCTGATCTCTGGGGCGTTCTACCCCAACGAGCGCTATTTCAAGCTTGCGCGTCTTAAAGGCTTTGTTCCTCCCGAAGCGTTCCTCCAATTCGACATGGACGGGCTGATCCAGGATAGAGATGCGGTGCCCGTAATTTTCCACGTGGCCCGTAACGCTGTGGAACGGCGACTGCTCTATGGGCGCGAGGTTGTGCTCCGCGAGCCGGAGCGACTGCGGTTTAGTATGGCGGTATCGAGTCACGATCGGCGAGACGTCGTCCGGCAGCACCAACGTTTTTGGTGGCTGGAGGGGACACCGTCGGCGACTGAGTAATAGGGTACACCAGCCAGCCAACAATACCAGTGGCTGGCTCGCATAGCTTAGGGCTATGCCTAGCATAAGGTAAAATTAGACAAAAAAAAAAGATATATACATATATAAAATATATATATATAATGTACATATTTTAGTTAAGTTAGAATAAGATAGGTTTAGTTAGATTTAATTAGTTTTATATAGGCTTAAGTTTTATATAAAATATATAAAAATGATCATATGCTAAGTTCTTTCTTAATAAAAACCATTTTTCTTAGCTTAAGTTAGATATTATAATGTTAATAGAATTTATGTAGTCGTCGAAAGACATATGTTTCAATTGTTCTGTTTGTTTTAGAGTGTCCGTATAGGGCCAGTAAGATAGTTAGATTTGTTAAGATAGTTAAGCTAGTTTTAAACATTTTTGACTAGGGTAAGATAGATATAAGATAATACTGAATAAAAAATGAAACAAAAATGAAAAAAAAAAAATGAATGAATTTTAGAAGATCCGATATATTTGAATTTGCTACGTCCGCAATCTCTGTAAAGAATCTTTGGCCCAGCGAAGCTAGGCGTCGATTCTTGTGAGCTGAGCAGTGGCAAAGCAGATGTTAGTTTCTTCCTCATCGCCGCAGCTCCGGCAGAGATCGCTGGATCCCAAGTCCCATTTCCGGAGCATTGCTCCAATGGGACAGTGTCCTGTGATCACTCCGACGAGCATACGGATCGAATTTCGGTCCAGCGCCAAGAGCTTTTTTGTTTTTCCGATATTGAGCTCTGGCCACGATGATCTTGTCGTGTAGCTGTCGTCTCTTGTAAGCCAAGACGAGTTGGCCTCTTTGATGATTGTGTCGTTTATGATCCGGTATAATGCGCTGATCGGTGGTTGCAATGACGTGTCCGCTTCGCTGATGTCCAGTTCAGACCCTTGCCTGGCCCATTCGTCTGCTCTTTCGTTCCCTGTCATTGAGCTGTGACCCAACAGAGTTTGACTTTGTGGTGTCTGATGGACTTCAGTGAGTCGCGACATTTCTTGACAGCCTTTGATCTCGTTATATAGGATTCTATTGACTTCAGTGCAGCCTGGCTGTCTACTAAGATAGTGATATCAGATGGTGGGATATCGGTTACCTGTAGGTATTTGGCGTCTTTCTCTATTGCTAGGATTTCTGCTTGAAGAACGCTGCCCAGATCAGGGAGTCTGAATAAATCCTGTTTATGGAGGGTATCAGAATAGAATCCGGCCCCAGTGCCTGTGTCCATTTTCGATCCGTGGGTGAAGAGGGTACTCTCGTGGTCGTTGATCACGGCGCTTGATAGCCACTCTTCTCTGTCGGGAGAAATATAGTCGGTCGTAGCTGCGAGGCTACTAAAACCATGTTTCTTTCCCAGGGCAACTAATATTCTGAGTATAGCCGCATGTCCATAGTTGGCTTGCTGCCACAGAGAGGACTCCCATAGTCTGAGAGCACAGCCTTTTATGAATAGATCCAGGGGAAGGAGATGAAGTATCATGTCCAACTCTGCTTGCGGCGTGCTTTTCATGGCTCCCCGTTGTACAAACGACGGCTGACCTTTGTACTTTGTTGAGCATGCTCATATAGCTTTCGTGCTGCTAGCAGTCCACCAGACTAGGGCCCCATAAGTTAAAATGGGTCTGATGATTGCTGTGTACATCCAATGAATTACGGTTGCAAGCCCCATCTTTTTCCCGAAGGTCTTTTTGCATGCATAAAAAGCGTTCAATCCTTTTCTCATCCTTTCCTCCAAGTTCCTTTTCCAGGCAAGTTTGGAGTCAAGAATGATGCCTAAATACTTGGCTTCCGCTTTGAGTTTGAGTGGAGTACCTTCTAACTTTGGGAACAAAACCAGCTCGGTTTTCTGGGGGTATATTCTCAGACCGTTCTGTCTGGCCCACGAGGAGAGTTCCCTCAACGCAGATTCCATTAGTTCGCTGATAGTTGGTAGA
This sequence comes from Merodon equestris, assembly GCA_958301585.1. Lineage (NCBI taxonomy): Eukaryota > Metazoa > Arthropoda > Insecta > Diptera > Syrphidae > Merodon > Merodon equestris. The sequence goes on along the minus strand of OY284415.1, from coordinate 17,956,300 downwards.
AATTTACCTTTTATCAAGATAACCAGGTCATCCGCGTATGCTACGGTCTGCCTTTAAGGTAGGCGTGTTGAGTGTTGCATAAGTTGTGTGAGTTAATGAATCCTCTGATGTATAGGTCAAGGAGTCTTTACCAGGTTTTTAATAGAAACGACGAGAGACTAATAGTCTCCCAGGCTGGTAGGCATATTGTGTGTTGTGAAGCGGTGATCTTTTGAGAGGACCGTCTCTTATATGACTATTCAGTATTTTTTTTCCCCTTGTTTTTAAGAAAAATGTGGTAAGGCTTATCGGTCGATATGCATTTGGCAGGTTCGTTGGTCTGCGGCCTGCTTTTGGCATAAATTTTACCATTACCTCGTTCTAGCTTGTCGGTATATAGACCCATGCATAGCTGGTCCTGAAGACGTTAATTGGCATGCGGGTAATTTGCGCACTTCCTTTCTGAAGGAGAGCTGGGAAGATATCGTCTCCTCCAGGAGATTTAAATGGGTCAAATAAGATTATGGCCCATTTTATACCTATTTCATGAAAGTTCTCTTCCAGTCCTCTCTGTTCGGTCTGGTCGCCCTGATCTGTGGAGGTATACTGGAAAGAGTGGAGGGGATGATGTTGGAGTCAGGAAAATATTTGTTAATATTTGTAGTGTTTCTGGATCGTTTTCCGCATATGTGCCATCTGCTCTCTTCAACAGATATTAGTCATAGTGAGGTCTCGGGCGTACAGCGTGAGCAAAATGGCGAAGCCCAGATGCTGAGAAACGCAATTGGGAGGGTTACCTCTTGAAACGAAAAACAAAATAGCCAACCTTAATTTATTTAAGACTAGAACTAAGAAGCTTATGTTTGGTTAAGCTTTAGGATAAGGAAACGAGATGAATCTAGGTTTTGAAAAAAAGTTTTTCCTAGAATAAGCTTAAGCTGAAAGGCATAAGCAATTAGGAAATATGGCTAGACTTAGAGTCTATTAAGGCTCATTAAGACACAATAAATATTAAGATATTTTTAAGTTAGATTTCACATTTTTGTCATTATATAAGAATGGAATAGGAACAATAAAAATGAATTAAAAAACTAAGTAATTTTGATAACAAAATTCAATCATTTATAATAGTTATTCGGGTTTTACTCTTCTCACAATAAAATGGCAGTACTTACTAAGTATGCTTGATTTCAACACATGTGATAAGTCACACGTGAGCTACCAAAAATAGAACACTGAAAAACCCAACAGCAAACAAATCAGCCTCTATACTACCACCGGCTTATAGGTTTGTTGGTCAAGACTAACGAGTATGTCGGCATATATACGAATCTGTGGTCCATAATAAGCATGTGCTCAAAACTTGTCTAAGTAAAAGAAGATTTCTGGCAAGCATATGTGTAGGCGAAGGAAGCACAATTGAATAGACTATCATATTCGCTAGACCCAAAATTAGATAGGCAACGTCCATTCGTATAGTTTATTTCACTCAGCAATCATTCAGTTCTCTTGTCTTTATGGCCGAGCTGACCAAGAAGTTAGTTTATTAGGCTGTCGCATGAGTATGCCAGGAGTTACTTCGGGCATTTTTGTATTTGTTGCTAATCGAGCAGTTAGTGTAATGCAGGAATTAGAATCGATCTTATCAACATATAATCGCTGACCACTTAATTAAAAGCCTACCACTAGCAATTAGGTCGAGTGGACTACAATGTATGGTGAGCGATAAGCTTCGTTTCCCACTGAACCTCTGTATTCTAACCACATATGGGGCTCTAAACATCGTTTAAACGTCGAGGTTTGACTATCTTTTATATTAACATTGGAACCGCATCAATTAGAAACAATAAACATCTGCTCCTGTGATAAGTGCAATTTCACAACCAGATAACAGGACGAATACTTACTCGTATTTCTGAAAATTAACCGGACACAAGTGGTAGTAATGTCGATCTTCATTATTTTCAAATCTACACATACAAGAGGTGAACACCTGCTACAAGCAATTGGTTAGTCAGCAGTTTATGATCAAAATCTATCAGCTGATAGGCCTGATATGGCCTGATAAGATTATTACTGAGTTGCGAATCGTTTTGAGAATTTATGGTGATTATGGTCATGCAAAGCGAACCAATTAAGGGGACTTACCACTGCATTACTTGATTCCTTTCAGATAACGATCACTTAGCAGCTTATCGCAAGACACCTGTGAAAAGTCGAAAGTGTATTTATATCGCTCCCGATTTTGGTGATTAATGAGGGTAAAATTCTCCTCTTCAACTGTGATCAAATTGAAGTGTACAATCTTCTTCGTTGAGTCTCTTCCATTGGTTGGAAACGGTGTCCACGATGCGGTTTTTTTTTAGTTTGTTGAATAGCTTGAAGTCACACGATGCCAACTGGTCACGAATAGTACAGTATGTGTAGTGTGCGACGGCTCTTCAAATGGTCAACGCATTGACTCTTGGACGTCACGAGAATAATCATCATTGAACAGATGGAGGCATAATACTCGCAGCATAAGATCACTTAAAAATCCATACTCCGTGTGTACATTTCCAATATAACACCTTAATGACATGGAAACAAAAGAGTTACTGTGAATTACAACCAACGCAAATTCAGTCGAATCTCTCAAATCCTATCTAGGACAACCACCTCCGGAGATTAGTGAACGAACATCTTCGGCACAAACCATCTACACCCCGTCCAGGTTGTGTGAACAGCCTATTATAAAGGGTGTCTCAGTAAGAGTGCACTTTTTAAAATTGGAATATTTTTTTTTTCATGCAAGTGGCAACTCTGAAATTTGACAGCTGTCACCTCTGTTTATTCCGATTATTAAAAATGGAACGCTTTTCGAAAGAACAATGCGTTATAATTGTGAAAACTCATTACAAAAATGGGGAAAGTTACGCTGAAACCGCTCGCAAACTTCGCCAAATTTTCAGCCGAGAAAGTGCACCTAATGTGTCAACCATTCGAAGAGTGGTCAAAAAATTTGAAGAAACTGGGTCAATTATGGATAATAAGAATCCTTTGCGTCAACGTACCGGTCGGTCTCTTGAAAACATTGCTGCTGTAAACGAGAGTGTCGCCGAAAACCCGAAAACATCAATTCGACATCGTTCTCAACAACTGCAAATTTCACGAAGCACTACGCAGCGAATTTTGACCTCCACCTTCATGCGTACAAGATTCAGTTAACTCAGGAGTTCAAACCAGCAGACCACGGAAAGCGCCGGCAATTCGTTCAATGGGTAATGGAGCAAAGTGAAGTCGATGCCAATTTTTCGAAAAAAGTTCATTTTCTCCGATGAAGCGCATTTCCATATGAATGGCTTCGTGAATACACAAAATTGGCGAACTTGGGACTCAGAAAATCCTCATGCAATCCTTGAGAAACAAATGCACCCACAACGAGTAACTGTCTGGTGCGGATTTTGGTCAGGCGGCGTGATTGGACCTTACTTTCTTGAAAATGAGGCCGAAATTGCAGTGATTGTGAACGGCATTCGTTACAGCAATATGGTAACGGACTTCTTGTAGCCTCAACTGGACGGCATGAATTTGGATAATATGTGGTTTCAGCAGGACGGCGCAACCTGCCACACCGCGCATGAAACAATCGACTTATTGCAGCAACGATTTCCAGAACACATTATCTCACGAAATTCTGATGTCAACTGGCCACCAAGATCGTGCGATTTAACGCCGTGCGATTTTTTTCTTTGGGGTTTTGTGAAATCTCGGGTTTATGCGAATAAACCCGAAACAATTCCTGAGCTCAAATCGGAAATCCAACGCGTCATCGGTGAGATACAGCCACATCTCTGTGCAAAAGTCATCGAAAATTTCATGAAAAGAGTAATGGCCTGTCATCGGAGCCGTGGGAGTCATTTGCCGGATATTTTATTCCATACTCAATCGGAATATGTTTTCTTTACAATACAATAAAAATATCACAACTCTGTCATAAAATACTTGTTTTTATTTTAAAATTAAAAAGTGCACTCTTACTGAGACACCCTTTAGAAATGACTCATGACGTTCAATATTACTCTAAAATCTGTTGACGCGACATCAATGCCTATATCCAAGAGTTGACACATACATATATCGTCAATGATGGTAATGGCACGATTTGATTATTGTCAATATTGCTATGGGGCCACGTTGGAAGAAACCTAAGTAGATCACAAGAAAAGAAAAAAAGATTTGTTATACTCGTATTAAAGCTCACAACCTTACCTGAACGTGGGAGAAATTTCAATTCGAAGATGGAACAATGTCAATGCATTGACAAGAGGGCTGAGTAAAAATACAATATATTCCCGAAGGCGGGAATGATGAACATGGCCGAGATGATGGCATAAAAAATTTGTTAATGTGGTTGTCCCATTGATGAATACATGATTGGCTTATTACCGGGTAGTTTTTGTGTAATTCTATCATCAAAAGGGGTAACCGATTTCTCTTACAGTATAATCGTAGCTTCATTCTGCTGGACGTGAATCTGCCCGTAATTTTTACTTCTTATATATTCCACAGGATAGTGTGTTCTTGGATGCGATTGATCAAACTACCGACTTCCCTTTTGGTACTCAAGAAGTCACCAGCTCAGCTCAAGTTTCCATTTTTTTTCCATGAAATATAATGCGGCCTAACCTACAACTGTGAATTTTCCGGTGGAATTCTGCGTAAGCAAAACTGCACGTCTTTTGAGCCGGTCTACGAATCGACCCAATTCGGAAAAGCTTCTCAGCCAGGTCATGCTTCATTGATCGGATCAGGTGCTATTCGGAAGTGGCGAAGTCTCAATAAAACGGCCACATTTGGCCGAGCACGGTAGAACTGCGAAATCACTTTTTTCCACTGTTTGCCCGTATTATGGCGGTGTCGGCTCAAACTTAGCAGCTGTTTTCTGTAGCGAGCTCCTGTGATGGTTTCCCAAGTATGATACATGGATGTTTGGGCTCCCACGATTCCTATCCATTTGAATTATTTTAATGAACCCACTGGCATCGCCAGTCACAATACAGTGAAAAAATCGCTTCTCTTCCCCCCTTTGGCATCCAATGTCTTCGCGTTTGCAACGAGGCTTCCAAACTTGTAATGGCATGTTGAGCCACGGCCAATAAATCTGCAGGTTCTTGTTGCATTTGACATGGATTTTGAGTCGTTAATGCCTCCATTTCTGCGCCTTCCAACTTCTTAACCGTTCCGGGATGCCTTTTGTAAGGCCACATGTACATGTTCTTTTAGTAATCTCGGATTTTAACCCATACGATGTTAATCAATACCGGAGGCCGATTCGGGTTTTAACTGGGAAGGGTCAAGCGTTATAGCCGCACTCGGGGGCCCAAGACAACAGCAGCTAAAGCCCGGACTCGGGTTTTCACCCAAACGGACTTGGTCTCACGCTACTCCCAACAGTTCGCCACCAGTCAGAATCCAGGCTCGAGTTCTTATCCAAAAGGGGGCTGACTGGGTACTATCAGCGCGACAGTAGCAATGAGGTGACCAAGGCGCCACTGCGAACAAGTGTCCCTAGTGAGTCTGCTGGTGTCACAAAAATAAATTTATATGATAGACCTTGGTCCGTAGATTATACCCCGGCTCAGGAAATTCGTTACAAAAGAAATGACAAGGAGGAATAAACAGCGCAAAACAGAAGACAACGATACAAGGACAACGAAAGAGTGGCAGCCCATTAGAGGGGACATTTCAATGAATTTCTTATGGCACATGAAGCTGCAGCACTGGAAAACACGTTATCCATCCAGCAGATATTCTGTGTAGAACTGTGAACCATTGAGGAACTAAAAGGACGATCCGTCGGCTTTAGAATAACAAGGCCGCAAGAGTCGGCCTAAAATTAATAAAATACGCAGGAGAACATATAACAGAGAAGTTACATGGGCTCATCACAACTATATCAAACAATTAACCCGTCTCCTAGGAATGGAAAAATTCTGTCTCTATTCCCGTACTGAAAAAGGGTGACCGAAAACAATTACCGAGCAATATGTCTACTACCAAGCTGCTATATTTTAGAGACTGACATCATACGCTGCAGAAACAATCGACTACCAGTGTGACTTCAGGAGGAAAGGTTCGACGAGTGTCCAGATTTTCATTGTACAGTTCTTAGAAAAGTAATTTGATTTGAACGAAACTTTTCAAAGATTTCAATGTCATGAATTTGTAAGGATGAAAATCCCGACAAATTTGGTGAAACTGATACAAGTATGCCTAAAGGGGAACGAACGACGAGTTAAAGTAGGAAACGCCTTATATGAAACATTCGGGACAAGTGGAGGAATAAAACAATGAGATGTTTTGCCACCACTTTTCTTTGGTGCTGGCCTACATAATGAGATCATTTTAGAAAAATTAAAGGGAAATAACCTTTATTTTAGTATGAAACCTCATTTTGCCGATAGCATGTATACAACGCGAGATACAGATAACTAAAGCGATCTATTGGCTTTTTGAAAATTAATAGATTTTTTTTTTCTACACCAATATTATAAACCGAGATTTTGGAATTCGCAAGTTCAGAGCTTCGTTGAAAACCCTACGCCAAACCTCCCTGTCATAAGTGTGTTCCTTCCAAGTTTTGTTTCTCTGTGTCATCATCTTCTGGGAAGATAACATCCGACAATTGGCTCACAGTCGAAGCTAAAATACTAGAAGCGATGTTTACCGCAGATAGCAGCGATGAGATCAGATGAGCAGCTGGCAGAAAGAAGTCAAAGTCGTCGATTGTGACCATCAGAGGTCCATAGAATTCTTAAAGTGCACAATTGACAATTGCGGCGAAATCTGACAGAACGCTAAACTCGAGGTTATCCCTCGCTCGATTTTTCCGCTTCGCACGTTGGTTTCAATATGGATCCCTCCACCGGTTCCCGAAAAGGACGAGTCCATATTGAAGCTAATTGACAAGCAGAATAAAGAACTTGACACTCATAGCTGGACAATCATTTCTTCAGTCAATAGTAAGAACGGAGTGGGAAAGGATCCCATGATTACCATTGACCAAAAGTCAGTCAACCATATCCGCAGCAGATCTGGCAGCATCAAGTTCGGACTGGGGACCCTGAAGGTAAGGCTTCCCAATGAACGCAACAAGTCAGAGGAGGCTGCTAGTGGTGCAAATTAATTTACCTTGGCTCCTTATAAACAAAATTAAGGGATTAAGGCCTAAGGTATATAATCTATACTATCCACGTACTGAAGGTAAGCTGCGAACCTGTATAGTCGCCAAAAAATACTTAACCATTTTTCTCCTAGGTACATACAGCAATGGAGACCAATGGCACCTTCAGATAACCGATATCCCACCATCGGGTATCACTATCTTCGTAGACAGGCAGGCTGCAATGATGTCAATAGAATCCTGTATAACGAGATCAAAGTTTGTCATGAAATGACGACTCACTGAAGCCCATCAGACACCACAAAGCTGGGTCCCGGGTCACAGCTCAATCGAAAGTGCGGACGAATTGACCAGGCAAGGGTCTGAATTGGACATCAGCGAAGCGGACACGACATTGCAACCACCAATCAGCGCATTATACCGGATCATAAATGACACAATCATCAAAGAAGCCAACTCGTCTTGGCTTACAAGAAACGACAGCTATACCACAAGATCATCGTGGACAGAGCTCAATATCGGAAAAACAAAGAAGCTCTTGGCGCTGGACCGAAATTCGATCCGTATGCTCGTCGGAGTAATCACAGGACACTGTCCCATTGGAGCAATGCTCCGGAAATGGGACTCGGAATCCAGCGATCTCTGCCGGAGCTGCGGCGATGAGGAAGAAACTGAGACGATCCAACATCTGCTTTGCCACTGCTCAGCTCACAAGAATCGACGCCTAGCTTCGCTGGGCCAAAGATTCTTTACAAAGATTGCGGACGTGGCTAATGCAGATATGTCGGATCTTCAAAAATTCATAAAAGCACGGGGTGGTTTCAGCCGCACACGTGATAGGAAAGGTTAATTATATGTGTACTCTACAAATGAAGGGAATCACAATGGGCCTTTTGGCCTCCGAGTGGAAGTGATGCTTAGACGTCACACTCTCCTGCTTTAACCTAACCTAATCTAAAATAGAGTTCTCTGACATTTTGGTGATGGACACTATCAAAGTGATTTCCCAGTTTTGGCTATAAAAGTGAAAAGTGTTTATGGCTCTGCTCTAGAATCCAATCATGCGCTGTTTCGGTTTCGTCGATTTCATTCGTGTAATTTCGATGTTAAGTATGCCATACGCTCTGAAAGTCCAACTGTCAAAAAAGTCGATAATATCATAGAAATCGTCGAGTCTGATCTTTATAAAAACAAAGTTTTGCTTGTTTCGAGGCTAAACATTAACAAGAAACCGTTTGGGTCCACACGAGTTAACGCAAAAAATCCAATTGCGAATGCTTGCTGGATCGCAACAAAATCAACTCAGTTCCGAAGCAGGCGTTGACTGGTGGTGGAAAGTGGATCACTTACGATAAGTTCAAGGCTATGCTAGGGTTGATAGACAGGAAGGTTTTGCTGTGTTTGATGGGATTGGCAGGGAATCATATACAATAAGCTACTTGCCTTTGGAAAATTAGGACCTGTATTGTCAACAATTAGGCCGTCTGAAACTTTGGCCTTTACGAGATGAATAGGACAAAGCCGGGCCTCATGCATGAATAGTAACTCGCCAGAAGCTTCGGGATTTTGATTTTGAGGTCCTTATGTATCCACCTTATAGTCCTGACCTGGCATCAAATGATTACCACCCTTACCTGGAGATATGTCAAAATACTAAATTCGTAAAAAAAGGACTCATTGTGAATCATCATTCGATGGAAAGCTGTCCTTGCGTCGGAGAATTGACAGATCCACTCAGCTAGCATTTTACATTCTTTTCATCTGATACCTGGCATAAAGACTGTTTTCAAAAAGTACCATTCATATTATAACATACGATACGACCTCGTGCGTCAATTCAAAAACTGCTCAATTAGCGCTTTTCACAGAAAACTTTTTGTAATGGCACTTGTGCGATAAGTTGTATAACTTCTGTGTTGAAAATAAACATCGTCACCTATCGGTCATAAAAGCTTAGTAATCTTAGTTTGGTAGACACACCTGCGATGAATGAAATCCCAATGACGTTTCCTGCTGGTAGTAACTAACAAGCCCTAGAAGGCTTGTAATTGTTTTCAGCACTGGATTAAAAAAGTTGTATCGTTCCTATCGCCAATGGTCGGTAATTCAGCATATGGCGGATTCTGACTCAATCCGACCAACTTAATTTCCGACCCAGCTTCCTCTGGCTGGATTCCTTGAACTCAACTTCTCCCTCAACTTCCCCGACTTATACTCTAAGATTCAGTTCCGCCTTTTGCCCAATATCAAAACCTAGTTTCCAAGCCCACTCCTTCCTTTGTGCCTTTCAGTCAGAACCTATAATTGTACTTACTTGAGGAAAGTGGTCACAATTGGCTACATGGCTACCCTTTCGATAAGAATATTTCCTGATTCGGTAATTGCCGGATCGTAAGGGCATGTCTCTTCTTCATATGTAGCTTTAGGTCACTTCGTTCCAACCAAGGTCCAGAAAAACCTCATCGCATTCAAAAACTTGATTCTTGAAAAGCACTAACAGGAATACCATAACCGTTAATCGTACATTCAATCAGTCGTTCGAGCCTTGTTATCTCTGCCTCCTCCATTAACTTATAGCCAACGCGGTTATCATCCAAAAATAATGCCACTATCCGATTAGAGGTAATGCGTAACGACACAGGTGTTAATTCGATACAACCCTTATCGCCGCCAGCATTTCCCCGATAAGCTGCGGGCTCTGGTAATCCCCATAGCCACAAATCAGTCAATTCAGTTTCAGAATAACGTTCAATTAACGCGGTCCACCATGGAAGGAAGACGCAACTATATGTCGTTGATTCCATGGGTCTTTGTGCTATGGCTCGGCTTTAGTTGCTGTTCTGTCGATGCCAACTGCATCTGGTATGGTCGTCATCACAAGGAGGGAAACTATTATATAAACGCCTACTACGATGGTCCCGCCAAACCACTGTTGAGCAGTGAGTCGCGCGAGGTTTTCAAAAGGCGCTGCTCGGTTTTATACAACCAATACACGAATGAGGACGATGAAGGTAAGTTACGCAAAGCATACGAGCAATGTCATCTGAAATACAATTTCCTCTTTGCCAGCTCTTTTGGAACTGTGTTGTGATGAGGGACAAATTGAGGACATGGACGAGGGAATGGTTCAGGCTTCGGGGATTTACGGTCGCTGTCCAACGTGCATTACTAACATGGCCCTCTCCATTTGTTCGATGACATGTGCCCAGAATCAGAGTGAGTTCCTAGTACCCCATGTCAATGGCGATTATGTAGAAGCAGTGGATTTCAAGCTTGATGACGAGTTCGCTGAAAAGGTCTACGACAACTGCAAGAATATTATTCACACGGCTACCGGACGTCCGGTCATGGATTTAACCTGCGGCAAATACGATTCTGTCACGTGCAACCATAAGCTGTGGTACAACTATATGGGCGACAAATCGATCAATGATTACGTGCCATTCCCGATAAACTACGAGTTCTTGAGTGGTGACGAGGTCCGCTATAAGGGACCGGCACTGACTTGTGACGAGGCGTATCCGGGTTCGTACAGTTGCTCGTGTGTTGACTGTTTCAAATCGTGTCCGAATGGCGATCCACCGCAAGCTGACAGTAAGGGATTCATGGTTGGTGACCTGAATGGAGTGACATTTGTCGTGGCTATGGTCCTAGGAGTGGTCGTGATTATCCTGGTGTTTACGAGTACCCTGAAATGCTTTACATGGCGATTAGTGATACCACAGTTCTGTGGCGGATTTAGCTTTGTTAATCATTGGTTATACCGTGCATTCCGGACCTGGGGAACGTTTTGCGCTCGTAATCCAGTGTTGGTGCTTGCCTTGTGCTCGTGGGTCATCGCAGGTCTCACATACGGGGTGAAATATTTCAAGGTGACAACGGATCCGGTTGAGCTATGGGCCGGCCCGGACAGCTCAACCAAGCAGGATAAAATCTACTTTGACACGCATTTTGGACCATTCTACCGGACTAATCAGGTGTTCGTCAAACCTGTCAACATGGCCAATGTAAGGAAATGATAATTAAGTGCATGGCAAGGGTATATTTCTATTTTAATTTCGTCTGACAGATCAAGCACGATACGAGCACTGGAGAGCTGACATTCGGACCAGCGTTCGAGAAGAACTTCTTGAGAGCAGTTTTCCAGCTGCAACAACAGATTGAGAGTTTAGGCGTGGCCGAAGGTAAGGGCTTTGATACTATATGCTATGCACCTGTACTCTATCCTGGCGAGGAACGAACGCTTGAGAGGTGTTTGGTGCAGTCGGTGTTCGGTTACTTTGGGAATGACATGGAGCAGTTCGAGAGTGAATATGAGCAGAGTGGATATACCATGAATTACCTGAATCATTTAGATGATTGTTTGAGGTGAGTTCATAGTTCATTTAGTATACTGCGGCTTAGTGACTATTAGACACGGGTAGACAACTTATTAGATTCTTATCCATGCGCGGCTGAACCATGTATGTTCGTCTAATGATTTATGATGTGTTCGTGGGTAGGCTGATAAAATTATAAAAATGCGTGGAATGAGCACTTCTCTACCGTCTCGGGCTTAAGATAACGCGGCTGATATACGTTCGAAATTGCTATTAGCCGACAGCCTTTATCGCAGTGGTTGGCCTAGCCCTATTGAATCTTAAGATCATCTATATTTAAGTTTTTATAAAAACGGCTATTTTCGTTAAAGCTTCAAGGTGTTAATCTGGGACTGTATCATGTGCCTTTTAATCTCAACTAAGATAGTCTACCAAATTAGTCATCCAACGGCGAAGGTGACCGTTATGTGGTACCACCGAAGTTCCTTCGAGTTGTTTACTTTATCAGGTGTCCAACATCGCCAGGCTAGGTTGCTTAAGGAGCTTTGACTATAATGTAAAAACAAAATAAAATCAAAAACGATGTTGTCGCCAGGTAATTAGCGTACTAGTTTAAGTTCTCCAAAGAACTGGAGATTTTCACAGCTTAGAGACTGACCTCAGTTCAGTCCAAAATTAGCCATATTTTAAAACTGGTCGTAATCTATTGTAGGGCCAAGCATAATCCAAAATCTGACATAATATAGAGTCTGTAATAATTCAGACTCTTATGTCTCTCAAGTCCTGATGTAACCTTAAGCTCGTTTAGTCATTTCCATACTCAAAATATTGCTCGTACACAGTACTCTCGATTTGCCGTAAACTAGAGTCTAAAATTCGACACATACCAGAGTTTGCAGTTTCTTCAGAGCGTTTCATAATCAAGGAATTCTATTTATAATCTAGATTCTGATGGCTGCATTATGCCAGCGTCGGCCGTTAGAATGTGACATCGTCGAGAGTCCTCCGTAGGCAAGATTCTACCATCATTTAGATCCTTCCATAATATGTGTATGAATCATCATAGTCAAGCGTCTGCTACTGTTTCAGTCTGTCACATCCTAGATTCATAATCTAAAGTCGGTTTATAGTTTGTCATAACCTGAAGTTTTGAGTACATCACATACTAAAGTCGGCCATCGTCTAGAATTTACCTTTCCCTATAATCTGCAATTATTCAGCCTTCTGCCATTGGCCAGAGTTTGTCATTTTTTAGAGTTCGCCAACTCCTGGAGCCAACCTTCGTCTTAAGCTTGTCTTCGCCTAGAGCGTGCCATTGTCGAGAGTTTGCCTCCGTCTAGAATCTGCTTTCATCCAGAGTCTGCTATTGTCTAGAGTTTGCCATCTTCTGAAGTCTGCCAGCGTCTAGAATCGGCTTTCATTTAAAGTTTGTTTTCGCCTAGAGCGTGCCATTGTCTAGAGTCTGCTATTGCCCAGAGTCTTTTGCCATTGTCCACAGTTTGCCATTTTCTGGAGTCTGCCAGCATCCGGAGTCTGCCAGCATCCGGAGTCTGCTTTCATTTAAAGCTTGTTTTTGCCTAGAGCGTGCCATTGTCTTGAGCTTCCCATTGTCTAGAGTTTGCCTCCGTCTAGAATCTGCTATCGTTCAGAGTCTGCTATTGGCCAAACTTTGCCATTTTCTGAAGTCTGCCTGCGTCCGGAGTCTGCTTTCATTTAAAGCTTCTTTTCGCCTAGATCGTGCCATTGTCTACAGTCTGCATCCGCCTAAAGTTTCCTCTCGTCTAGAGTCTGCTATTGCCCAGAGTCTTATGCCATTGTCCACAGTTTGCAATTTTCTGGAGTCTGCCAGCGTCCGGAGTCTGCTTTCATTTAAAGCTTGTTTTCGCCTAGAGCGTGCCATTGTCTAGAGTCTGCTATTGCCCAGAGTCTTTTGCCATTGTCCACAGTTTGCCATTTTCTGGAGTCTGCCAGCGTCTGGAGTCTGCTTTCATTTAAAGCTTGTTTTTGCCTAGAGCGTGCCATTGTCTAGAGCTTCCCATTGTCTAGAGTTTGCCTCCGTCTAGAATCTGCTATCGTTCAGAGTCTGCTATTGTCCAAACTTTGCCATTTTCTGAAGTCTGCCTGCGTCCAAAGTCTGCTTTCATTTAAAGCTTCTTTTCGCCTAGATCGTGCCATTGTCTACAGTCTGCCTCCGCCTAAAGCCTACTCTCGTCTAGAGTCTGCTATTGCCCAGAGTCTTATGCCATTGTCCACAGTTTGCCATTTTCTGGAGTCTGCCAGCGTCCGGAGTCTGCTTTCATTTAAAGCTTGTTTTCGCCTAGAGCGTGCCATTGTCTAGAGTCTGCTATTGCCCAGAGTCTTTTGCCATTGTCCACAGTTTGCCATTTTCTGGAGTCTGCCAGCGTCCGCAGTCTGCTTTCATTTAAAGCTTGTTTTCGCCTAGAGCGTGCCATTGTCTAGAGTCTGCCATTGCCCAGAGTCTTTTGCCATTGTCCACAGTTTGCCATTTTCTGGAGTCTGCCAGCGTCCGGAGTCTGCTTTCATTTAAAGCTTGTTTTCGCCTAGAGCGTGCCATTGTCTAGAGCTTCCCATTGTCTAGAGTTTGCCTCCGTCTAGAATCTGCTATCGTTCAGAGTCTGCTATTGTCCAAATTTTGCCATTTTCTGAAGTCTGCCTGCGTCCGGAGTCTGCTTTCATTTAAAGCTTCTTTTCGCCTAGAATGTGCAATGTCTGCCTCCGCCTAAAGTCTACTCTGGTCTAGAGTCTGCTATTGCCTAGAGTCTTCTGCCATTGTCCAGAGTTTGACATTTTCTAAAATGTTGCCTTCGTCTAGGTCCTGACACTGTCCGGATTCTGTTTTTGTCTGGAGTCTGCGGTCGTCTGGCGGTTATTTTTGTCTTGAGTCTGTCTTCGCTTAGAGTCTGCCGTCGTCTAGAGTCCGCCGTTGCTAAGAGTTTATTTTCGTTTATTGCCTACTCTTATTTAGTGTCTGCTAGCGTCAAAAGACTGTCTTCGCCAAGAGTTTGCCATGATTTAGAAACAGTTTTCGTCTAAAATGTGCCATCGTATGTGGTCCGCCGTAATGCTCCATCTGAGATGCTCCTTGATCAAGACTCTGTCGGATGCTGAAGTCTATCATATTAGTAGGCTCTTGTCTGCTGTAAACCTATCTTTAATGTAACTCAAAGTTTAGCCCCTAAGGTCTTGTTAGAAACAAAGCTGTAGACACACAATCATCTGTCGTCAGGAGTAAGCCAAGTTTACAAATCTAAGGACGTTTGTTAAAATAACGCATTTCAAATCCTCGAACGTCTAGCATTGAAGCTGTAAGCCTTATTTTTAATGTTTTTTTTTTCATTCCCAGAGTTCCCTTGCTCGATAAATGTCTCGCGCCATACGGTGGTCCAGTCGAACCCAATATAGGCGTAGGCGGTCTTCCTGTAGAAGAAAATGGAGGCATAAATTACCGCCTTGCCACAGGTATCGTGTTAACCTTCCTTGGTAAAAACTATGTGAATGAAGAAGATATCAAACCGGCCAAGGATTGGGAGTTAAAGTTCGTCAATTTCATGAAGACCTACGAAAATGATTTGATGGATATAGCCTTTAGCGCAGAGCGATCAATTCAAGATGCCATCGTCGAATTGTCGGAAGGCGAGGTGCTCACTGTGGTTATCAGTTATCTGGTGATGTTTATCTATGTCGCTATCGCATTGGGAAGGATCCGAAGCTGTAAGAACTTTTTCCGGGAGTCGAAGATCATGCTGGGTATTGGCGGTATATTCATTGTGTTGGCCTCAGTGGGGTGTAGCTTGGGCTTCTGGGGTTATCTCGACACTACCACGACGATGTTGGCTATCGAGGTGATACCTTTCCTTGCGCTGGCTGTGGGTGTGGATAATATATTCATTATGGTCCACACGTATCATCGGTTGGATCGTTCGAAGTATATGAGCGTACCGGAGGCGATCGGAGAAGCTATTGGTCAGACGGGACCGTCGATCTTGCAGACGGCTGCTTCCGAGATTGCTTGCTTTGCCATAGGTAAGGTAGAAAGTGACTCGTTCTTTCGGTTTTTGTAAAAGTTTTATCTTCTTTCAAGGATCGTTGTCTGGCATGCCAGCAGTGAAGACCTTTGCAATGTACGCCGCTATGGCGATCTTGTTCGACTTCCTTTTGCAAATCACTGCTTTCGTGGCATTAATGAGCTTGGACGAGAGGCGGTTCGAGTCCGGACGATTCGATTTACTCTGTTGCTTCAAGTCGAGCGATAAGGCTCCGATTGAGGAAGATCTCGGCTTACTGGAAAAATTTTTCACAAAAGTCTACGCACCATTCCTGCTATCCAAGTAAGTCTATCTTTTGAGCGTTCGTTGCTTCGGGTTTTTCATTCTTCATGTCTTTCGTAGAAGTGTCAAGGCTATAGTGTTGATCGTATTCACGGTAATCACTGCACTCTCATTGATGATCGCGCCGTCTATTGAACTTGGTCTGGATCAGCAGCTCTCAATGCCAACTGACTCACATGTAGTCAAGTACTTTGAGGTGAACTATTTTACATCTTTTTTATGCGGATTTTTCTAGCTAACATCTATGATTTCAGTTTATGGCCGATCTTTTGTCTACGGGAGCACCAGTCTACTGGGTGCTTGGACCAGGATTAAACTACTCCCAGCGGGATGATCAGAACTTGATTTGTGGCGGTGTAGAATGTAACAAGGACTCGGTGTCTACTCAGCTCTACATTAAGTCTAGATATCCCGAAATGTAGGTTTTTTCTTTGTCCATGATTTGGACCTGATAATGATGCGTTTTCTTTCAGAACGGCTTTATCTCGGTCGGCGTCTTCCTGGATAGATGACTACATCGACTGGCTGGGTATAAGCACTTGTTGCAAGATCAACCAAACGGATCTGTCATTCTGCGCCAGTAGTAAGTCAGTCCTCAGACCTCATGATTGCCTCTTGCTCCTACATGGCTGATCTTCCTTTTATTTCCTAGATTCTTATAGTGACGATTGTGTACCTTGTCCGCGGGAGTTCTCCGAAGATGGGCTTCGTCCAACCGAAGAAACCTTTAATAAATATGTGCCCTTCTTCCTGTCTGATCTACCGGATGCTGAGTGCGCTAAGGCTGGACGAGCTAACTACGCAGACGTAAGTTACTTCCATAAAGAGTCATAAGAACACTATTAACCATGCTCCTTGCAGGCTGTGATCTATACTCTGGACGATAACGGAGACAGTCATATCCTGGATACCAACTTCATGCAATACTCCACGGTCTCCGTCACGTCCAATCAATTTTATACAGCTCTAAAGCAAGCCAAACTGATAGCCAGTGAGGTTCAGGAAATGTTCAAGGAAAACAATATCGATGTGGTGTTCTTCCCCTACTGCATCTTCTTCGTCTACTACGAACAGTATCTTACGATTTGGGAGGACACAATAGTTTCGCTTGGACTATCGCTTTTGGTAATCTTCCTGGTGACGTTCATCATCACTGGATTCGACATTATATCCGCTTTGATGGTCCTGCTAACCGTTCTGATGATTGTCGTCAACATGTGCGGCATGATGTGGGCTTGGAATATCACCTTGAACGCGGTGTCACTGGTAAACTTGGTGGTATGCGTCGGAATCGGCGTGGAATTCGTATCGCATATCGTACGATCGTATAAGAACTTTACCGGCACGTCGCATGAACGAGCCAGTAAGTCACTTTCGGTGACGGGCAGTAGTGTCCTGTCGGGTATTACCTTGACCAAATTTGCCGGCATTATCGTGTTGGCGTTTTCCAAGTCGCAGATATTCCAGATCTACTACTTCCGAATGTATTTGGGTATTGTATTGATCGGAGCAGCGCATGGACTAATCCTGCTCCCGGTAGTACTAAGTATAGTTGGGCCGCCGAGCAAACAGAAAAAAGATTCCGAGTTACTTCTATGATAGCTTTAGACTTAGGAGTGATATAATATTTTAATAAGGTAGAGTAGGGCCTTTTATAGCGTGAGCTGTGAATAAATGTATTTATTTTTGTAAACCACCTTTTCATATGAAATTGAATTCGAGGATGTTCCAAAAGGTCAGTGTAATCCCTGATTTAAATGGTGTCAACTAAGTAACGCTGTTTTACAATCCACTCAAGCATGTACCTATCCTCCTTCGAAGGAGCGAAATAATCATATAATAATGCGTTCCTCCATCCAGACACGAGTAGTCTCTGTCGTAGGTTGAAAGATGTGCGGTTCTTGTGACCCAGTTCAAGATAATTAAAAAATCAACCAGTAAAGGGTGAACTTTATCCTTTGGGTGACGATGTAAGCTCTTAGGGACAGCAGCAACTGCTGGCAGTAAAAGTGGTATTGTGGGCTGCATCGTTGAGTGTTGTATGTGGGATATAAAAGGGTAGGTCAGATGAGTGTATTCTGGGGGTGTGAATGGCCGTAATTGCTTTAGGACAATCTTAAGAGCACGAGAACACTGTTAAAATTGTATAAGTCGTCTAAGTGGACTCTAAGTGTTATTAGATATTCCATGATAAAGAGCTTAGCTTAGTTTTTAAAAAGTGGTTCATTGTACCCATTGATTCATCCTTGCAAATCGTAATAGAATTCCGGCCTTCTATCTCAACGCAGGTCTCACCCGCCAGTTACATTCCAAGATTCTCGTCTCCATTAATTACTGAACATTCTCTCTCCATACTCTATCCCCATTCGACATGATTTTATTCAAGAGTCGTCTCATCGTTTAAATACGCCTGTCACCCATTTGGGTCAGAAAAGCCTCGAATGAGCATTCCGGCATCCGGCAGACGCCAATCCGACGACACCACATTTTACAGCGTTGCACTTAACAATAGAATATTGCCATGTCATGGCAAAGTGAATGACATCCAACTAACTAGAATGTCATATGTAAGTGCAGGCTCCGGTACGTAGTCGCTCGTCCCCATACATTTGGTATAGAGGATGAACGAGATCCTAGAATCCGTGTCAAGTACTTTATACGGAGACAGTAGAGAGTGTGTTAATTGAGAGGATATTTCGAATGCTGTTTTGCCGTTGCAGCCCTTTTTAACAATGCAGTCAACTCGTCGTGAAGTTAATTGGACTGTTGACTGGTGGAAAATGTGTGACCGGGGTAGACGGAGGGGCTTGTAGGCGGGACGAGCCTTTAAAAGTTAAAGGGGAAAAAAGTATTTAATCGACCTTTGTGTTAACGACTTTTCGTTACGGTACGGATGATGGTAGGTTTCCTTTATCGACCCCATTCTTATAGAATCTGGATTCCATTCATCGCGTTCCGTTTAACGCGGCTGAGAATATGATGTAAGAAAGAAAGTCTGCCATATACATTTGGTTGTGTGAAAATGTCTATTTTTTTCATTCGAAGAAAACGGCGGCTGAAGCGCATCGAGAACTCTAAAAAGTTTATGGAGATGCTGCTCTAAGTGAATCAACGTGTCGTGATTGGTTCCGTCGCTTCAAAGACGGTGATTTCGATGTAGAAGACCGTTCGCGTGAAGGAAGGCCAAAAACCTTCGAAGAGTTTGCTTCAGAATTAGGAGTTACCCGCTAAGCTATTTCAAAGCGATTGCATGCGTTGGGAATGATTCAAAACCTTAGAACTTGGGTTTCTTATGATTTGAAGCCAAGAGACGTTAAGCGTCGTATTTTCGTCGAACAACTGCTCCAGCGGCAAAGGAACGGGTTTCTTCATCGCATCGTTACGGGTGATGAATAATGGATTCATTACAGCAAAAAATTATGGGGACAGCCCGGTCAGGTTTCTCCGACGTCGGCACGGCCGAATACTCACGCTGCGAAGGTTATGCTGTGTAATTGGTGGGATCAGAGCGGTGTTATTTATTATGCAGTTGAAACCAAACGAAACGAGGCACGAAAAAGTGGTTCTACAGCTTGGCAACGCTCGGTGTCCCGTTGCCAAGCCCATTAAAACCTACTCAGAAACGCTCGATTATCACTTGTACCGTTCGATGGCATATGGTCTGGCTCTGCTAATCAGCCAGACATAGGAAGACATCTCAAAATGGCTTGATTGGTGGATAGCCTCAAAAGACGAATACTTCTACTGTGACAGTACGCGAGATCTACCAGAAACATGGGAAAAAACTAGCTAGCGACGGGCAAAACTTTAAATGATTCATTTGTAACCGTTCTTTTCACAATAAAGTTGGATTTTTTATCAAAAAACAGTGAGAACTTAGTTGCGCTCCTAACAAATAAAATAATTTTTCCTTACAAACATATATGTACCGACAAAACACAGGGGATAGATGACGCAGTGTTGATTCTAAGAGGGCATTGCACCAACTTCAAATTCAAAAGTACAATATTCAAAAGGCACTCTGTAAAAATTCCTTTTTCTTGACTAACGTCGCCTACAAGCGAGGAACGAGTATGTGGCCGGCAACAGCAGGGGCTATCGCTTCATGAATGAAAAGGTGAGTAGGGACCAAGAGGACGAAATTGATTCTGATTGATCAAGTCCCATTGGTGTCTACAACCGAGACAAATACCGTGGGATCAGCTCGCCGATTTGGGTTTTAACCTCATCTCTGGTTTTTACCCAGACAGGCTCGGCCTCACACCTCTCCTGGAAACCCATTACCAGACAAAATCCAGAATTGGTCAGATCTTGGGTGACTCTTTCACAGTAACTTAGCTGCCCGAGCCTGTGAAGGAGTAGGTACAAAAAAATCGAAAATGTTACGTATACGCCCCGTAGTGCTTATCTTCGAGGGCATTTCCCGGCTTCCATAAGTAGTTTCAAGACCTGAATTCAATGCAGGCAGTTGGCGTGAACTCAGATCTAACCTTTTCAGTCAGATCTTGGGTGATTCTTTCACGGTAACTTAGCTGCCGAGCCTGTGAGGAAGTAGGTACATAAAAAATCGAAAATGTTACGTATGCGCCCCGTAGTGCTTATCTTCGAGGGCATTTCCCGGCTTCCATAAGTAGTTTCACGACCTGAATTCAATGCAGGCAGTTGGCGTGAACTCAGATCTAACCTTTTCAGTCAGATCTTGGGTGATTCTTTCACGGTAACTTAGCTGCCCGAGCCTGTGAAGGAGTAGGTACAAAAAATTTGAAAATGTTACGTATACGCCCCGTAGTGCTTATCTTCGAGGGCATTTCCCGGCTTCCATAAGTAGTTTCACGAGCTGAATTCGATGCAGGCAGTTGGCGTGAACTCAGATCTAACCTTTTCAGCCAGATCTTGGGTGATTCTTTCACAGTGACTTAGCTGCCAGAGCCTGTGAGGAAGTAGGTACAAAAAAATTGAAAATGTTACGTATACGCCCCGTAGTGCTTATCTTCGAGGGCATTTCCCGGCTTCCATAAGTAGTTTCACGAGCTGAATTCGATGCAGGCAGTTGGCGTGAACTCAGATCTAATCTTTTCAGACAGATCTTGGGTGATTCGTTCACAGTGACTTAGCTGCCAGAGCCTGTGAGGAAGTAGGTACAAAAAAATTGAAAATGTTACGTATACGCCCCGTAGTGCTTATCTTCGAGGGCATTTCCCGGCTTCCATAAGTAGTTTCACGAGCTGAATTCGATGCAGGCAGTTGGCGTGAACTCAGATCTAACCTTTTCAGTCAGATCTTGGGTGATTCTTTCACAGTAACTTAGCTGCCCGAGCCTGTGAAGGAGTAGGTACAAAAAAATTGAAAATGTTACGCATACGCCCCGTAGTGCTTATTTTCGAGGGCATTTCCCGACTTCCATAAGTACTTTCAGGAGCTGAATTCGATGCAGGCAGTTGGCGTGAACTCAGATCTAACCTTTTCAGTCAGATCTTGGGTGATTCTTTCACGGTAACTTAGCTGCCCGAGCCTGTGAGGAAGTAGGTACATAAAAAATCGAAAATGTTACGTATGCGCCCCGTAGTGCTTACCTTCGAGGGCATTTCCCGGCTTCCATAAGTAGTTTCACGAGCTGAATTCGATGCAGGCAGTTGGCGTGAACTCAGATCTAATCTTTTCAGACAGATCTTGGGTGATTCGTTCACAGTGACTTAGCTGCCAGAGCCTGTGAGGAAGTAGGTACAAAAAAATTGAAAATGTTACGTATACGCCCCGTAGTGCTTATCTTCGAGGGCATTTCCCGGCTTCCATAAGTAGTTTCACGAGCTGAATTCGATGCAGGCAGTTGGCGTGAACTCAGATCTAACCTTTTCAGTCAGATCTTGGGAGATTCTTTCACAGTGACTTAGCTGCCGGAGCCTGTGAGGAAGTAGGTACAAAAAAATTCAAAATGTTACGTATACGCCCCGTAGTGCTTATCTTCGAGGGCATTTCCCGGCTTCCATAAGTAGTTTCACGACCTGAATTCAATGCAGGCAGTTGGCGTGAACTCAGATCTAACCTTTTCAGTCAGATCTTGGGTGATTCTTTCACAGTAACTTAGCTGCCCGAGCCTGTGAAGGAGTAGGTACAAAAAATTTGAAAATGTTACGTATACGCCCCGTAGTGCTTATCTTCGAGGGCATTTCCCGGCTTCCATAAGTAGTTTCACGACCTGAATTCAATGCAGGCAGTTGGCGTGAACTCAGATCTAACCTTTTCAGTCAGATCTTGGGTGATTCTTTCACGGTAACTTAGCTGCCCGAGCCTGTGAAGGAGTAGGTACAAAAAATTTGAAAATGTTACGTATACGCCCCGTAGTGCTTATCTTCGAGGGCATTTCCCGGCTTCCATAAGTAGTTTCACGAGCTGAATTCGATGCAGGCAGTTGGCGTGAACTCAGATCTAACCTTTTCAGCCAGATCTTGGGTGATTCTTTCACAGTGACTTAGCTGCCAGAGCCTGTGAGGAAGTAGGTACAAAAAAATTGAAAATGTTACGTATACGCCCCGTAGTGCTTATCTTCGAGGGCATTTCCCGGCTTCCATAAGTAGTTTCACGAGCTGAATTCGATGCAGGCAGTTGGCGTGAACTCAGATCTAATCTTTTCAGACAGATCTTGGGTGATTCGTTCACAGTGACTTAGCTGCCAGAGCCTGTGAGGAAGTAGGTACAAAAAAATTGAAAATGTTACGTATACGCCCCGTAGTGCTTATCTTCGAGGGCATTTCCCGGCTTCCATAAGTAGTTTCACGAGCTGAATTCGATGCAGGCAGTTGGCGTGAACTCAGATCTAACCTTTTCAGTCAGATCTTGGGTGATTCTTTCACAGTAACTTAGCTGCCCGAGCCTGTGAAGGAGTAGGTACAAAAAAATTGAAAATGTTACGCATACGCCCCGTAGTGCTTATTTTCGAGGGCATTTCCCGACTTCCATAAGTACTTTCAGGAGCTGAATTCGATGCAGGCAGTTGGCGTGAACTCAGATCTAACCTTTTCAGTCAGATCTTGGGTGATTCTTTCACGGTAACTTAGCTGCCCGAGCCTGTGAGGAAGTAGGTACATAAAAAATCGAAAATGTTACGTATGCGCCCCGTAGTGCTTACCTTCGAGGGCATTTCCCGGCTTCCATAAGTAGTTTCACGAGCTGAATTCGATGCAGGCAGTTGGCGTGAACTCAGATCTAATCTTTTCAGACAGATCTTGGGTGATTCGTTCACAGTAACTTAGCTGCCCGAGCCTGTGAAGGAGTAGGTACAAAAAAATCGAAAATGTTACGTATACGCCCCGTAGTGCTTATCTTCGAGGGCATTTCCCGGCTTCCATAAGTAGTTTCAAGACCTGAATTCAATGCAGGCAGTTGGCGTGAACTCAGATCTAACCTTTTCAGTCAGATCTTGGGTGATTCTTTCACGGTAACTTAGCTGCCGAGCCTGTGAGGAAGTAGGTACATAAAAAATCGAAAATGTTACGTATGCGCCCCGTAGTGCTTATCTTCGAGGGCATTTCCCGGCTTCCATAAGTAGTTTCACGACCTGAATTCAATGCAGGCAGTTGGCGTGAACTCAGATCTAACCTTTTCAGTCAGATCTTGGGTGATTCTTTCACGGTAACTTAGCTGCCCGAGCCTGTGAAGGAGTAGGTACAAAAAATTTGAAAATGTTACGTATACGCCCCGTAGTGCTTATCTTCGAGGGCATTTCCCGGCTTCCATAAGTAGTTTCACGAGCTGAATTCGATGCAGGCAGTTGGCGTGAACTCAGATCTAACCTTTTCAGCCAGATCTTGGGTGATTCTTTCACAGTGACTTAGCTGCCAGAGCCTGTGAGGAAGTAGGTACAAAAAAATTGAAAATGTTACGTATACGCCCCGTAGTGCTTATCTTCGAGGGCATTTCCCGGCTTCCATAAGTAGTTTCACGAGCTGAATTCGATGCAGGCAGTTGGCGTGAACTCAGATCTAATCTTTTCAGACAGATCTTGGGTGATTCGTTCACAGTGACTTAGCTGCCAGAGCCTGTGAGGAAGTAGGTACAAAAAAATTGAAAATGTTACGTATACGCCCCGTAGTGCTTATCTTCGAGGGCATTTCCCGGCTTCCATAAGTAGTTTCACGAGCTGAATTCGATGCAGGCAGTTGGCGTGAACTCAGATCTAACCTTTTCAGTCAGATCTTGGGTGATTCTTTCACAGTAACTTAGCTGCCCGAGCCTGTGAAGGAGTAGGTACAAAAAAATTGAAAATGTTACGCATACGCCCCGTAGTGCTTATTTTCGAGGGCATTTCCCGACTTCCATAAGTACTTTCAGGAGCTGAATTCGATGCAGGCAGTTGGCGTGAACTCAGATCTAACCTTTTCAGTCAGATCTTGGGTGATTCTTTCACGGTAACTTAGCTGCCCGAGCCTGTGAGGAAGTAGGTACATAAAAAATCGAAAATGTTACGTATGCGCCCCGTAGTGCTTACCTTCGAGGGCATTTCCCGGCTTCCATAAGTAGTTTCACGAGCTGAATTCGATGCAGGCAGTTGGCGTGAACTCAGATCTAATCTTTTCAGACAGATCTTGGGTGATTCGTTCACAGTGACTTAGCTGCCAGAGCCTGTGAGGAAGTAGGTACAAAAAAATTGAAAATGTTACGTATACGCCCCGTAGTGCTTATCTTCGAGGGCATTTCCCGGCTTCCATAAGTAGTTTCACGAGCTGAATTCGATGCAGGCAGTTGGCGTGAACTCAGATCTAACCTTTTCAGTCAGATCTTGGGAGATTCTTTCACAGTGACTTAGCTGCCGGAGCCTGTGAGGAAGTAGGTACAAAAAAATTCAAAATGTTACGTATACGCCCCGTAGTGCTTATCTTCGAGGGCATTTCCCGGCTTCCATAAGTAGTTTCACGACCTGAATTCAATGCAGGCAGTTGGCGTGAACTCAGATCTAACCTTTTCAGTCAGATCTTGGGTGATTCTTTCACAGTAACTTAGCTGCCCGAGCCTGTGAAGGAGTAGGTACAAAAAATTTGAAAATGTTACGTATACGCCCCGTAGTGCTTATCTTCGAGGGCATTTCCCGGCTTCCATAAGTAGTTTCACGACCTGAATTCAATGCAGGCAGTTGGCGTGAACTCAGATCTAACCTTTTCAGTCAGATCTTGGGTGATTCTTTCACAGTAACTTAGCTGCCCGAGCCTGTGAAGGAGTAGGTACAAAAAAATTGAAAATGTTACGCATACGCCCCGTAGTGCTTATTTTCGAGGGCATTTCCCGACTTCCATAAGTACTTTCAGGAGCTGAATTCGATTCGAGCGAACCTGTGAGGGAGTACCTAATGTGTAAGCGCCTGAAATTGTTCGTGGCCAATCTGGTAGGTTCCTGCTAGTGTGATTTCAGGCCAGGAAAATCTACGGTATACCAAATATTTACGGCAGACCTTGAAGAAGACCCATGAATTTCAGGTCGACACGCACCACCTCTTTGTCGTCTTTAAAGCCGCATATGACAGTTTTTATAGAGATGAGATTTACAGAGCCATGTCATGTTTTAACATCCCTGTCAAACTCGTCAAACTGTGCAGGATAACTATGGAGAATTCTCGCTGCTCCATTAAGGTCGGATGTGAACTAACCGAGACCTTCGATGTTAGACAGGCTGACGCATTGTCGTGCGATTTCTTTAACATAATATTTGGAAAGGCCGTGAGGGACTCTGCGGCCAATCGGCCAATACAAGAGGTATAATCCACTTCAAGTCTACACAATTGCTTGTCTACGCAGATGGCAATGACGTTATTGGACGGACAAGGCGAGACATAAATGAGGCATTTGCAAGCATTGAAGCAGAAGCGGCTAAAGTGAGCCTAAGGGTAAATGGGGACAAGACCAAATATATGCTGTCATCAAAGAAAGAAGCGCAACACCAACACCTTGGTCAGAACGTCAGTCGTTAGTCGAGGGCTTCGTCTACCTTGGCTTGATAGTGACAAGCAGCAACGACACCAGCGCTGAGATAGAACGTAGAATATCTCTTGCCAACCGCTGCTTCTTTGGGCTCAGGGAGCAATTGAGTAGTATAGCCCTCGCTCGAAAATCCAAGGTATCCGTCTACAAAACCTTAATCATATCCCGGTCCTCCTCTATAGCGGTCAGGCTTGCGCGTTATCAAAAGCCGATGAAGAGGCTCTTGGGCGTTTCGAGAAGAAAATTCAGTGTGCAATCTTTGGTCCTGTTTGTTTAAACGGAGAGTATAGGTGAAGATTCAACCAAGAACTGTACGGGTTCTACAGCGACATCGGCCTAGTTAGATGTCTACGGATCCAACGTCTAAGATGGCTGGGCCATGTAGAGCGAATGGACAGGAGGCCCGAAGAGTCTTCGATTCCAATCCCGAGGAACGACGCAGAGGACGACCGCGTCTGCGGTGGCGCGCACAGGTGGAGAGGGACCTCAACCAACTGGGCGTGCAGCCCTGGAAGCAGCTGGCCAAAGATCGTAAGTAAGTAACGAAGCAGCGTAATACACTTTAGGCTATTACAAAGCTCCCAAAGATAAACCTTGGTCCGTTGAATAATGCGAAGAAAAAGTGAAAGCCCATGATGGCCTTACTTCAAACCCTGAAAAATACTAAAAAGATTACACTTCTAACAATATACGGCAATGTATGCAGAAGCATTGAACGCAAAGGTTCCAGACCAAAGTAGGACTTGTGATGGGAAGCTCGTTTAGCACAGTAGAAATTCTGGTAGAACTGCCAACCATCGAGGAAGTAAAAGTAGCAATCCATCGGCTTAAGAATAACAAGGTCGTACGTGTCGACCTAATACCATCGGAACTAATAAAATATGCTGGAGATGAATTAACATGGGAGTTAGATGGGCTCATTGCAACTATCCCCGAGGAGTGGTATCACAAGGTTAGGAAGTAATAAAAGATTACCAGTGTAGCTCCAGGACTCACTCAACAGGAACAACCTTGATACTAGGATAACCACGTCTTTCCCATACTCGACGTGTCTATTCCTTTGTCTTTCGAACCAGGCAGATAAAATATTTTTCTTTTGGTTTTTGATTGTCAAAAAAAAAAAGTTAAGGAATCACCTTTTAACAATCTAAAAAAAGGAAGGCTCTATTGTTGTTTGATTTGGTGTCTAAGTACCTGTACCTCACTTGTAATAAATATTTATCTTTTGCTACTACATAATAATGAAATGAGTAGTACAAACAGTTGCTTTAATAATTCAAATGTGTTGCTTGTTCCATTGGAACTACTTTATATTTCCGGTTTCAGCCCATTTGTCAAATTGCTTTCCTGTAATTGATGGCTTTACATGCTCATGCTCTGAATGGAATCGACAATTAAGGGAACTGGGATCTGTCAGATATAGATGCAATTTGTTGGGGAAACTATAGTTGAAAAATTACCAAACATTATCGATGATGCGACGATGCATCGTTCAACCAACATGAATGTCCGCACACAGCTGCGGTGTGGCATGTTGACAAATGGGTTTTGGGTAAATGCAGTTCTTTTCTATCGCATCTGTTACCTTGAGTGCCTTAAAGGGGATTAAGGTGACGCCTTCTTACTTTCGCATGTGCACCTGGTCTGTTAACATTAATCCAAAAATCATTCCTAATGAAGCATGAAAAAATTCTCTTGTGGCAGGTTCCCGCCTTGGGGTAGTGTTTTCATTTGACTGATGAGTTTGTTGTGGTTTCGAGTTTCCAGTAAGTTTGACACATTCGAGTGGTATTTGTCAATTTTTGCATCATAACTGCTAGCAGTATGACATAAATCCTTCTCTTGACGTCGATAAACAGAAAACCGATCCAACTGGGTTGCCTAACGTTGCTCTTCTGAAAATAGCCTTATCCAAACAGAAACTACATTTCAGGTCAGCAGCTGACCAACTTCGCTTCGAACGGGCACGCATAGTTTATCCTTGAAAAGGAACAGCCGCCCATACAACCGAAACGTGCAGACATATGTATGTCGATGCTATTAAGGGCAGAATTGCGTAAATATTGATGAACTGCCTCCACAACAATGAAGAGTTGCTGCCCATTTTATGTGTTATGCTATAATTTTGTTCTCTGTTCTTAAGGTCGGATATGCGAGAGATGTCCTTTCGTACGGTGCTTTGTTTGGCGCGTAGTCACTTGGCCTTTTAGTTTATGTCGTTTTGAAGCCAATCATAGTACGGGCTTTAACGAGGTGAATGAAACCCTATTATATCGAAAAAACAAACGGAATGATTCCGGCCGCCTACATGTGTCGTTTTCAAGCTTACCATATCCTTCCGACCAACCCATTGCCCGAGGCTTAATGAATTAATCTCACAAGAATAATATCCTCGATATGTCGGCACGATATGCTCGAGAAAAACACATTTAGGGATATTGAAATCATAATTTCGAAACATTTGCGGTTCCTCCTTTGACTGGGTTTCATGAAATTATGGCATTATTGGAATATAGGCAATTTGTGTTTGTACATTAATCAATTCTCGATGAGTTCCTTCCTTCGTCTTCTGGTTGATTGCTTTTTCGGTTGTTTGTCTGAGATCCAAGGTTTTAATTGGGAGTTCGACGAACCCTCGATTGGATGTTGCGAAATATGGTTAGTTCAATAACCGTCGGAATGATAGGAAATAGGATTACTTCTGCTTGATGGTCATAATCAGACAGATACAGAGTTAGGGAGAGTAGTATGGTAAGTCGTTTATAACTATGTATATGCGGTAAGGATATTTTGATACCGTAAATACCTTGCTTTGCCACAAGCCGTAAGTGGCTTAAACTCGATTCAACCTTTAGATCTTGACCCTGTTCCTTTAACCAACGTGAGAGCGGTGTTCTTTTGCCTTAAAACTAGAACGAATTTTGCTAAATAGTCTCAGAAGACTATGACTTTAATGATATCATTTTAGACAGTTTTTCAATAGGGACATAACAATTTTGTATTTTAATGAAAGCTCACATTTAAACGTTTGTAGTAATCTTCTTATATCATTACATCAGCCAAGGTTTGTACTTTTATCATAGTGAAGCTTAAGATCGAGCAGTGTTTAGAAATTATAATTAGTACCAAAATTTTGAAGTATCGGCCGCCACTTTAAGAACCCTTACTCCAATTTTCGGTCAAAATAATTGTCCAAAAAGGCAAGCTGTGCTTGCGATAATGTATGAAATTAAGTCGATATATTCACTAGTGAATATTGTTGTGCCAGTGAGATAACGCACCGAAAATATCGCGCCCGTTAATGAGCTGAATTAATCGACCCTACGCCGCGCCGTCTTAAAAACCAAACATCAAGATCAAGAACTTAAGCCTCTGATCATTTGAAACTTGAAAACTGATTCGATCCTGAATTTCATCGAAAATCATTTTCAGCGAATGAACCTCACTTTTGGCTTAACGGCTTTGTAAATATACGAAATATGGATTGTTAGAGAGCAACAGCCCAACATGTACTTCGAAATTCCATTGCATCTACAAAATTGATCATGTGTTGCGGATTTCATATCGGATGAACATTTAGTGAAAATGGTCAGTGTTTTACGGTCAATGGAATTCGTTATTGTGCCATTTTGGAAACTAGTTTTGGGCAGAATTGGATGGTGGTTCATCAGTGGTGTGTGGTTCCAATAAGATGATATGCCATGCTACACTCGTGCGCTAGTCAAAACCGATTTACCGAAGAGGTAGTTCGGTCATGCGGTAATCTTTATATGAGATTACGTTAAACCGTTGACCTACAAAAAATTAGAGGAGTTAAGGCAATAAATTGGCTTTTCTAGGTCTAACAGGACTTTACTTATTAAGGGTTATTGTATTTATTTGATTTCTTGTTGGTCGGATTAACGTCTCTCTCTCGATTGCTTTCAACATTACCATTGCCTTTCTTCCTCTTTAGCTGCCTCGTCGAACAATTGTGTGCATCATATTAAATGCGTCCCAAGCTCAGAAAGGTCTCCGCACGGACTTCGCTAGCCTCAAGAACCTCTTCATCAAATATCACGAAGCCTTAAATATTTCGCCCCAAAAGTATCAAAGGATCTTGATCTGCCAATACATTTTTCAAAACTAATATCACACCTTCAACGTACAATAATAGAGCTGATCACGGTAAGTTTCTGTCAATCTCACTCTGTGAAAATCTCCCTCGTATCTTCTGTTATCAGAATGTAAGAGATTTTCGTTCTAAGAAACAAGCTGTTTTCACTCTCTCTACCCTTTGCAATCTTTGCTCCGACCGAAACAAACCTGATCCTCAACATAAACAACTTCGAACTGTTCCCATCAAATTTAAAAGTTTATCGCGATGACGAACTCAGCCGACCCACTGAGGGTTGCCCTTGTCGAAGCGTCCTATTAGTCTTCCTTAATTCAATTGACTCTTCCCTTATTGCTATATCACCCTCTCCACATATCGTCTTTATCTCAATGAAGACTGTGGTACTCCAGAAGACACTATATTCGTACATCATTTGTTTCTACATCCTGCCTTCACAGCCTATTCAATTCTATAAACTCGCTCTATAAACAAAAAAGGTACACAAAATTGACCAAATAACTGATTTAACCCATTCTCTCCCATTGTACTTTTTAAAGTACAGCAAAACACATTTACTTCATATATCGATAAAAGTAGACTGAGAAGAAAATTTTACTGTTTTAACGGTCGCTTGACATAGTTACCAGTTTTTTTTAAATTTTCCAAGCAATTTTTATTTTCGAATCGCAGTAGGCATGAATCGAATGAACTTTTCACGCAGTAGCTTTTGAATTAGTTGTTCTTTTTCTTCCGTCAATAAAGTTTGTGCGTGACAAAAAATTACCAACTTAGATATTTTCTTTATTTCATTGTGAATAGCTTTAAATAATCATAAAGATTAGAAAAAAAATAACTTCACACATATTTATTTATGCATAGACAGAAGTAAGTAGAGCCAAAGCTGAATGTACTTTAAATAGTACAGTGGCGTCATACCTACCTTTTTTTTTTAGTAATCGGAATGGATTTTAAAACGATTTCTACTAAACGGTTTTATAACCTTGATTCCGCTCTGGAGGAAGTGTCAAATAATCCGGAGATAGTCAATGCCGACATCGTTATGATACCGCCACCGGCGGACTATGTAACAGACGAAGAAGATATGGATGAAGACGACATGAAGACAGTTGAGATGCCACAAGATATTCCAGGTGAGGTGGAGATTTTCGAGGATTCTTGTTTCGCAACAGACAACGATGATTTTGATAGTGAGGATGATGTTCCACTATCTGAGTTGAAAAAGTCAATAGCTCTTCCGTTATGGACAAAGTTTATTACGTCAAGGAATGAAATCAAGCGAACAGAAAATTACTTGTCGAGAATCCAAAACTGTGCTGCAGAATTGGTAGGACTCAAGTTTTTGAAAAATTGTTTGATTCCGAGGTAAGAGAACTTATTGCGAACCAAACAATGTTGTATGCAGGTCAAAAGAACTACCACTGCTTTGCTTTCAATGAAGGAGATCTAAAAATTTTCATAGGAATACTGCTACTTTCGGGTACCACTCTGAGGCAAGAGAATTTATGTATTGGAAACAAGCAGCTGACACACATGTTCCTTTTGTTGCAAACAGTATGTCTAGAAACAGATTCAAGGAAATTAAAAGATTCTTACATTTTGCTGATAATAATAACCTTGACTTAAACGATAAAATGGCAAAACTTCGACCACTCAGTAAACTTTTATGCCAAAAGTTTCAAAAATGGGGATATTTGCATGAGCATTTATCCATTGATGAATCAATGGTAAAATACTTTGGTCACCATTCTTCGAAACAATTCATAAGAGGTAAACCTGTGAGATTTGGCTACAAAAATTGGATGCTTTGCAGCAATGATGGTTATATGTACCAATTTGACACATATTGCGGTGCTAAGAACGTTAAGTCATCTCTGAAAGCCCTTCCGCTGGGATCAAGAGTTGTTATAGATCTTTTGAAAAATGTTGACTACCCAAGCGACCATTCCATTTATTTTGACAACTTTTTTACTAGTTATGGGCTTATGAAGATCTTGAAAGAAAAGGGATTCAGAGCATCTGGAACAGCTCGTGATAATCGGTTAAAAAAATGTCCTTTGCCACACAATAAAGAATTTCAAAAGCAGAATAGAGGAACTTTTGACTACCAGTTTGATGATACGAACAAATTACTTTTTGTGAAGTGGAAGGACAACAGCATCGTTACGATGGCCACGAACTACGATAAGATCGAACCATGTGAAACCGTCAAGAGATGGAGCAAAGAGCAGCAGAAAAAGGTAAACATTCCTCAGCCCCTACTTTTCAAAAATTACAACTTGAATATGGGCGGAGTCGACCTACATGACCAGTTCATTCAAACATACTCTATTCAAATCAGAGGGAAAAAATGGTGGTGGAACCTTTTTACATCTATGATATCATCTACTTTGTCCAATGCTTGGAAGCTCCACAAGCTCGTAAACCACTACAGAGGTGATCTACTTGAATTCACAAGGGCCGTAACTCTCCATTATCTATACACTGAAGCAAGGATATCCTAGACTGACTGTACAACGAAGCATTGCGGAGAGCATAGGATACCACTTTCCCAAAAAACTAACAAACCAACTCAGATGTCGCGAGTGTCATTCTAGATCGAAATGGTGTTGTGAAATGTGTAATGTTACACTTTGTATTGGGAAAGAATGCTTTAAAAATTTTCACATAAAAAAAAAAAAATATGTACGCATGAACCCATTGTACTAAAAAAAGTACACCTCTATATCCCCTTACCAAATTTTTTTTTAAATGTTTTGTTTTGAAAAATATCCTAACTTTAGTCTTATTAAACAGAAAATGCTACAAAAAGTAAATGTTTTTTATTTTAAATACCCTTGGCTCTTAATGGGTTAAGAGACTCCCTGAAATCCTTCTTTTCGGCGACTTCAGCCTTCCTCATCTTAAATGGGCTCAATCTGACCATCAATCGTTTTATATTGCCACCAATCCTACTACTGCAAAAGAATGTCTCTTCTTGGATCGCCTTACAGACGCCTTAAGACGCCTTAGTGGCGTCTTGAACTACATGGGCAAACATTCACAACTGATCTCTTCAACTCTTCTGTCTCACTTTGTCCCCTTTCAGTTTCAGCCAAATTTCCATCCTCACCTCCTTCTTTCCTTTTTTCACGATTCTCCATTACAGAATACTCCTCCTACAGTTTTGCCTTCTCACGATGTCCACCAAGCAAATTTCACCAAATCAATGAATACCTCAAAAAAGCCTCTGTCAATTTTGATAAACTAACTTTAAATGATGCTATATCCATATTTTACAGGAAAATATTTAACTTTATATCTCTCTACGTTCCCTCTTTCCAACTCCCTACCCTGGTGCAATCGTAGACACCAATCCCTAAAAAACAAAAGAAATAAGCCGTAGACAATCTTTCTTAATACCCAATCCCCTCATGACTTTTCTAACTACATGGGCAGCTATGTTCAATTTACCGCCCTTCGCAACCCTCTCTATCAACGCTATTTAGTCGAAACTCAAATCAATCTTATAATTGATCCTAAGTCCTGCTTTAAGTTTGGTAACTACAAAAGATATATTCGAATAGTTAATCTGTTGAGACTAAAAGGAACAAAATCCTACACTTATAAACCAAGAGAAGACAGAGGTTTCAAAATTGTAACAAGAGACTTACGAGGGTGATTCGATAAGCACTTAGCCTCACAGCCAGATGGCAAGAGTATCGCAAGAGCAACTTACTATCGTGTCTCGTGTGCCGGATCGGACTCGTAGTTTTGTTTTGACCGCGTGTGGAAGCGGGAGTGTCCGCGGATTTTAGAAAAATTGAAAAAGAGCAATATCGGTCGGTGATTCGATTCTTGTTTTTTGGAAGGGAAATTGCTTAGCGAAATCAAAGAGCGTTTAGATGCTGTGTACGGTGACTCTTCTCCTTCAATGGCGACCATCAAAAATTGGTTTAACGAGTTTCAACGTGGTCGCATGTCGGTTTTTGATGAGCCACATCCAGGTGCCCCGAAAACGGCTACCACGGAGGAAATCGTGACAGAAATCCACGATCTCGTATTGGCAGACCGCCGATTGAAGGTGCGTGAGATGGCTGAGACAGTAGGCATTTCAAATGATCGCGTGGGTCATATCCTGCATGAAATTTTGGGCATGAGAAAGCTGTCGTCACGTTTGCTCATTCCGGACAACAAGCGCAACCGAGAGACCACTTCAGAGCAGTGTTTGACGCTGTTTAAGCGCAATCCGAAGGAGTTTTTGTGTCGTTTCGTGACAGTCGACGAAACATGGATCCACTGGTATACACCAGAGACCAAGGAATAGTCGAAACAGTTGACTTCACCCGGCGAACGTGCTCCGAAGACTCGGCCGGAAAGGTGATGGCCACCGTTTTCTGGGATTCACAAGGTGTGATCTCCCTACCTGGAGAAGAGCAAAACGGTTACAGAGCTGTACTATGCCGAATTATTGGGTCGATTCGACGCCGAATTGAAGAAAAAACGGCCCCACTTGGCGAAGAAAAAAGTGCTCTTCCATCATGATACCGCACCGGCTCATACCTCCGCCCTCGCCACGGCCAAATCGGTCGAATCGGGCTACGAACTGCTGCTCCATCCACCATTTCTTTTCTTTCTTTTTGTTTCCAAACTTGAAAAAGTCACTCGCCGGGCAGAAATTTCAGTCGAATGAGGAGGTCATCGCCGCCACGGAGGCCTACTTTGCAAACCTCGAGAAAACGTATTTTTCAGAGGGGTTAAAGAAGTTGGAGCATCGCTGTGTCAAGTATATCGAGCTGAAAGGAGACTATATTGAAAAATAAATCGCCATTTCTCCAAAATGTTTGTTTTTCTTTTGTAGGCTAAGTACTTATCGGACCACCCTCGTATATCAAGGGAACAATAAAAAAAAAAAACTACAAAAGAAAATCTGAGACTACCCTACCTCACCTACCCTACCTTTTTTGGTCACCTTTTTAAAAAATATTTCGCCGACGACTCTTTTGTTTCGAATTTCGCTTTATTCGATTATTTACAGAATTTCTCCCTTGGACCATTTCTTCCTCATACAGTCGATTTCCATGTCATCGAAAATAAATTAAATCTATTTAATGATGAATTTACTCCTGGACCTGACGGTCTCCTTGCCATATTTCTAAAAAAATGCTTCTCCCTTATCTCTAGATGAATACCCCTAGTTATGTGAAACCTCTTTTATAGCCCTTACACACAAGAAAGATGCGAAGAACAATATTAACAATTATCGTTCCATTGCCAAAATATTACATATACCCAAACTCTGCGAGAGTATCTTGTTCGACTTTTTAAGCTTTCGCTGCACGTCTTTAATCTCCCCTAGACAACAGGGTTTCCTCAAATGCAGATCTATGACAACAAACCTTGTTGAACTTGTGTCCTTTACCCTGTCGGCCTTAGAGAATGACAATGAAGTTGACGTTATTTCAACCGATTTCAGCAAAGCTTTTGATAAAATCTCCCACAGATTTATACTTTTCAAATAATCTTGCCTTGGCCTCGATCCTATTTCTTTAAAGTGGATATCTTCAAACTTGTAAAATCGCTATTACAGTGTTCGTTTCAGATTTGCCTTTTCTAACTTTTTCTTAGCTTCTGCCGGCGTTCCCCAAGGTAGGCACTTAGGTGCACTTCTTTTTATTCTTACCATTAACGACATTGAGTTTGTCATCAATCATTCTCACCTCTCAGTGTACGCTGGTGACACCAAGTTCCTCAAGACCATTTCCTCGTAACAAAATTCGTTCTTAATTCATTCGGATCTCAACAGCTTTTCTGCTTGATGCTCCAAAAATAAGCTCAATATTTGGAATCCTTTTCCAAACGTTTCGAAACCCATTCTGCGAACAATTGGCGTTGTCTATGGTCATGATCTTTGAGCTCCTGGGTTAGTTGCATCTTGTACTGGTATAAACCCAAGTCTCGACGCAAAGTTGAAATCTGCGAAAGACTCCATAAAGTA
Source organism: Merodon equestris (assembly GCA_958301585.1). Classification (NCBI taxonomy): domain Eukaryota; kingdom Metazoa; phylum Arthropoda; class Insecta; order Diptera; family Syrphidae; genus Merodon; species Merodon equestris. The sequence continues at coordinate 17,920,429 of OY284415.1, read as the reverse complement.
GATTCTACGGGGCACAGTTAAGCGCATATCATAATCAGGGCGTACAAGAACATGAGATTTCATGATGACACACTTGCCATCATCAATGCTGTCTAGAGTCTGTGGAAATTAACTTGTATACGATCACCTTTTTGTTTGGAACTCTGAGCATTAAAGTTATAAAAAAAATATTGTTCAGAGGATAAGATAACTCCATTGACTTAATAAAACTCCAGTATTGAGTCTGAACACGTGTTTCAATTTCTGAGGGTCCAAGTTCATTTAACCTTTTTCGATTTTTTTTATTTTAATGAATATATGCCCTTTTTAAAGCCTTCGAAATATATGTTGCTGCCACTGGGGCGTCGGTTTCAGATCTCATTCCCAGAACAGGGTATACCAATTATTTTTAATTAAAATAGGTCAACAATAACTCTAATTATCAACACACTCCAGTGCGTGCCGACTCGCGTGGGACTAGTTCACCGCCAGCTTAATTAATCCACTTTAACGTCAACGCATATTTAACACCTCGAGCGTCAGATGTGAATGAATTACAACCGAGAATTAATCCAATTCAACATCCCCCACATCTCCACATCCATAGTATAATCCCCAGTTATAACTCATCAGAGATTAACAGAAACATACTCGTGTCCTTCCTTATCGTACACGAGATAACATTTTATTGCTTCCGGTTCGGTAGCATGTAATCAATCTCAATCCATTGTATCCGCCCGTTTCGGCTGTGTTATTCAGTTACAGTGAAAGCATTTAGCCGACCATTGACCTGGTATAAGGACTCTCTCATTCGGGACCACCTGGGCTTTAGTTAATTAAACCAAAACCTACGCAAATAGTGGTGTTAAGCCCATGTTTCTTGAAGATACCCGAAATCTTTTGTTTCTCGGGGAGAACAAGCAAAGAAACAAAACCGTTAATGATACTTAAGAAACTTATCGAATTGTGATTAATCATTATCGGAACTTCATTGAGACTCCAGGGGATACTCAGATGGAGGTGGCAAATGGGTGGATAGCTATTCAAGGACGAAGTAACAAAACGGACAAGGACAACATGTTTCAGCGTTATCTAGATCAGTGCTTGAGAAGGTAATCGGAAAACATCACAACACCGGGTGACACACATAAATTATTTTCAAACTCAATGAACGGAAAAGGAAACGTCAATGGAGAATGTGATTTATGTCGATTGGATGCGAACGCGGGTCTAATGTTCAATGAATTTTCGTGGAGAGTTCCCTTTTAAGATGATTTATCTACAGAAGTTTCCTGTCGAGGAGGCAGAATTATTCTTCTATTTTCGAGTTGGCACTGGAAGTCAATGACTTTTAAGTAATTTGAATTAAAGTTAACTGCTTTAAGAACTTGCCAGAAGCTTATGTTAAGGTTCAGGTGCTCAATGCCAAATGATAAAGTTTGTAGTGCTGAGAATAGAAGGATCAATATCCAACAAATTTATGTTCACCTACGGTTGCTTCTAGTGACTGATCTGCCAAAACCTAATTCATGGTTCAAAAATTCAGAAGGAGTTCCTTATAAATCAAGTCAAGAGTCTGAATCTCAATATTAATATCAATAAAAGTATTCGGAGTTTCTTGACTGAAAAAGGTGTACGGCGATAATTTTCTGTTGAATATATATATGTATACCTCAACAGAAGTGTGTAGCAGTACGTGCAAACTGTTGCGGATACGGCACGATGCATGCTACTAGCCTCGGGGTTTCCTGAGATGATGTGGGCAGAAGCGGTTTGTATTGCCGTTTATTTAAGAAACAGGTCACCAACACCCGCTCTAGCTTCGACGACCCCATACGAAAGTTTAACCGTAAAAAAGTCAAGCGTGAGGCGTGATAAGCGTCCAAGAAATTCCACGCTAAGGGCATTACGGGCGTTACGGTGTGCTATTCAGTCGAATTGAAAGCGCACCGTATATATGACCCTTGTGAGGTAAAGATTTACAAGAGTCGTGAATTATATTCTTCAATTCAAGAGATAACATAAATGCAGAGCCAGTTCATGAAAATTCTGTTTCTATTCCAGAAACAGTGCAGTCCATCAGACATGAATGAGGATAGAACTATCGAAGAGGTAGAGGTTAACAATAAGCCCGACCTGTACGATCCTTCTTCAGTAAATCTTCTATAAGGTGTCAAAAACAAAACAACGGATCTTGACCAGAGTTGAATAGTCAGGCCGAAGTGCAGTGCAACCTATACATAATGAGCAAAATTGGAAGGATCTTCAACATTAAAAGAAGCTACTTACTTGGCCTCGACACTGAAAGATGGAGAAAAGCAAAGGATGTTGAATATAATGCCCAGATATCAAACGAGGTATGGGAACTGGTCGAGTTACCGTTGAATCGCTGAAGCTATTCGTTTGGTGTGGATTACGGGCCGGTGGCGTCATTGGTGAATGGTGGGCGCTACAGAACGATGCTAACCAATTTCTTATAGCCAAAATTGAAGTATTTGAATCTAGACGACATGTCGTTCCAACAGAACGGCTCTACGTGCCACAAAGAATATCTCTCGCGGGGTGACATGAATTGATCATGAAACTATGGGGTTTCTTGAAGTCACAGGTCTATGCAAATAAATCAAAATCGGTCGCTGCCCTTAAGGTGAACATAACACAGGCCATCGCTCAAATTCAGCCAGAGGAAGGGTTATTGAAAATTGGACCACTTGGATCCGTGTAAGAAACCGAGGCGGGCATTTGAACGATGTCATATTTAATACATAATGGTATACGAGGGTCCGATAAGTACTTAGCCTCGCCGCCAGATGGCACCAGTATCGCAAGAGCAACTTACTATCGTATAGTACATTCGAGTAGACGGCTACTGTCGAAATTTCGGCTGGATCGGACTCGTAGTTTTATTTTGACTGCGTGTGGAAGCGTAAGTGTCCGCGGATTTTAGAAAAATAGAAAAAGAGCAATATCGGTCGGTGATTCGATTCTTGTTTTTGGAAGGGAAATCGCGTAGCAAAATCAAAGAGCGTTTGGATGCTGTGTACGGTCACTCTTCTCCTTCGATGGCGACCATCAAAAATTGGTTTAACGAGTTTTAACTTGGTCGCACGTCGGTTTTTGATGAGCCACGTCCAGGTGCCTCGAAAACGGCTACCACGGAGGATAACGTGCCAAAAATCTACGATCTCGTGCGCGAAGGTGCGCGAGATAGCTGAGACAGTAGACATTTCAAAAGATCGCGTGCGTCATATCCTGCATGAAATTTTGGGCATGAGAACGCTGTCGGCGCAATGGGTGGAGCGTTTGCCCACTCCGGCAGCAAGCGCAACCGTGAGACCACTTCAGAGCAGTGTTTGACGCTGTTTAAGCGCGATCCGAAGGAGTGTTTCTGCGTCGTTTCGTGACAGTCGACGAAACATGGCTCCACTGGTACACAACAGAGACCCAGGAACAGTCGAAAGAGTGGACTTCACCCGACGAACGTGCTCCAAAGAAGGCGAAGACTATCCCATCGGCCGAAAAGGTTTTCTGGGATTCACAATGTGTGATCCACATCGACTACCTGGAGAAGGGCAAAACGGTCCCAGGGCTGTACTATGGTAAGTTATTGGGCCGATTCGACGCCAAATTGTAGAAAAAAACGCCCCACTTGGCGAAGAAAAAGGTGCTCTTCCACCATGATAATGGACCGGCTCACAACTCCGCCCTCGCCACGGCCAAATTGGTCGAATTGGGCTACGAACTGCTGCCCCATCCACCGTATTCTCCAGATTTGGCCCGTGCGACTTCTTTTTGTTTCCAAACTTGAAAAAGTCACTCGCCGGGCAGAAATTTCAGTCGAATGAGGAGGTCATCGCCGCCACGGAGGCCTACTTTGCAGACCTCGAGAAAACGTATTTTTCAGACAGGTTAAAGAGGTTGGATCATCGCTGGGTCAAGTGTATCGAGCTATATTGAAAAATAAGTCGCCATTTCTCTAAAATTTTTGTTTTTCTTTTGTAGGCTATCGGACCACCCTTAATATAACAATATAGAAATAAGTACGTACAATCAAAAGAACAATAAAAGCAAAAGAAAATAATGCATTTTAATTATGAGTGCTACTATTCTTGAACAGGTAATAATCGCTGATTGTCGTTACCACCTACTTATGACACATTGAAATAGCACTTTAACTCCATAAGTAACTGATGCACATCCTAAAACTGTCCACTCAGCTGTCTGCCGGTTTAACTCTTGAAAGCAGTGATGAATCGATCCATGAAATCTTTTTATTGCACCGGAACAGTTCCAAATGAGCGAAGACGGTACCCTTTTCAAGCAAAGTTTTCTCATGTTCAATTGCCCATGCGAAGTAGTGTACATTCTGCATTCTGATATCTAAAAGGTATCATTCGAGCAACTTTAATGTACGATCAGCCAAAACCACTTTACGGACTTTTTCATGTTTCAACAACCGCTGATATTAGGGGACCAGAACTTTGTGCATCATCGGTGTTTGTAAAGCTGCGTTTAAAATCCATTTCTCTTAAACTATTTTTCCGTCATTTGTCTCGATGGAGCAGAGACTGAACAATGTTTGAAAAACCATTACTTGGCTTGAAGTGTGTTTTTCCCCTTTAAAAAACCAATGTTTTATGACCATATGAAATTCCAATTGTGACACCTATCGTTCGAAGGTTGGTTCTTCCTAAAAATCACATTGACATCATCTATATGTCATCTTTCGAACTCATTACGTGACATGTTCATTGAAAAAAAAACTCGTCCTTAGCATTGCCCAGAGAAATGGATTCCGAGTCAGCCTCCCCATTCGCTGTATGGACGTCCGCTCCAATGAGACCCTCGTCCGGTAACTTACACCACGGCTTGAGCTTGTCCGAGCTCATCACATTGCTAAACCGTCTTTGATTTCTCTGCATGCCTGGGATGTCCTCGACAACATGGCGATCGTTTGGCAACCTCTTGATTATAATGTATGGTCCTCGGTAAAGCGATTTCAGATTCCGGGATTCACCAGTAGCGGCTGCTTCCTGTTCGATTAATATCAGGTCCTCCACCCTGTACTCAGATGACTGGCGGTGTCTTAAGTCATATCGCCGTTTCTGGCTAGTCTGACTCTTTTTGATGTTCCGTAGCGCCCTCTTCCTCCTTTGGTCCATCTCTTCTGGCTCGACCAATACAGCCTTTCCCAGCTCCAACAGCAATTTGTTTCCCAGGATATCTCTCGGCGTGTATGTAAACAACAGCTCGTGTGAACTTGCTTTCGTCGTCGAACTCCTTGCGGGATTAAGCCCCCATTGAATGGTCCTTAGGTAGCCAGCCCAATCCTTTCCGCCGAGTGGGAACACTTCAAGGTCGCTAGAATCGTTCTATTAGTCGCTTCCACCTGGCCATTCGTTCTCGGTATCCTCACAGCGGTTTTGATATGCTGCACTCCGTGGTCTGCAACGCCACCCTTTTCGCACTATACAGCTCCCCTTCTGGCAATCCCCCTTCCTTTTGGAGTACGCGCAGTTCAAGTATGTCTTTATGTACTCCCGAGTGAAACTGCGCATTCTTGGGAACCAATATTTGTCTCCTCGCACACGGTTCAACGTTTTATGGTCCGCTAGGTGGCCCACATCATCATGACACAACTTCAGAATCCTCCACTGCATTGAATGTGGTACCACCCATTTCTCAGCACCTTCCACCAGTCGGAAAAGTCGCATTCCATTGAGTTTCAAGTCTTTCTGCAGGTGTTTCTTCACAGACGTTGATTCGGCAGACTTTAGCTCCTTGATGATTGTACGCAGCTTGTCGTCCTGCCATTGTGTGGTTGCCAGCCAGTCATCCTTCGTGATATGCAGGTTAAGAATATACAGCGATGCCTCATCCACCTCCTTCTGCTTTTCCACGGGTTGTCGACTTAGCGCGTCTACATAACCCGCCTTCCTCCCAGGTTGATGCACCGTCTCGTATGAGAACTTTTGCAGCTTGAGCCACCACCTACCCATCGTAGGATGATCTTCAAATCGCCTCACAGTCCGTGACTACCTCAAATTCTCTGCCTAATAGACTGTCTACGATGGCCAACACCTCAACCTCGTAGGAATGGTACTTCCTCTTGTCCTCTGAAAGTTTGCGGCTGTAGAACATCACGGGACGCAGGGCCAAGTCTTCTTTCCCTCGCTGAAATAAGATTCCGGCCAACCCCACAGATGAAGCGTCAGTGTGTACCTCATGTTCACACTCAGGATCGAACAACACCAGCATGATTGCTTAGAATCTCCTTAAGCCTCCGTACTGCCTCTTCCTGCTGAGTTGACCACATGAACTCCCCGCCCACCTGCGAGTAGTTTCTGACGAACTTTCTAAAGAAGCCAGTAAGGCCCAGAAATTGTCGCACTTCGTGTATAATTCGCGTTGTCGGGTACTCCTTGATCGCTGTCGTCTTTCGTTGGCTCAGCTTCAGACCATCTTTATCGACCTCATAACCTAGAAACCCGATATTAGTTTTAAAGAAAGTACATTTCCTTATGTTGAGTGTAAGTTCGAACTCCTGTAGTGCCTTTAAGAACCATCGCAGCTTGTCCAATTCTTCTTTCACCGTCTTGCTAGCTATAATAGTATCGCCCAGGTACACCGCATTGCCCTTACGCAATCGTGACTTCACCAAGTTCATACACGCTTGGAAACGAGCCGGGTCATTTAGCCCAATTCCCTCGTCAGTCGTGAAAGCCGTGTACTTTTTGCTCTGCTCTTCCATTCGAATCTGGTGATAGCCTGACGCCAAGTCCAGAATGGTGAAGAATGAATTCCCGCTCAGCGACGTAAGCACCTCGTCGATCACTGGCATGGGGAACTTTCACTTTACCGTGACTTTGTTGAGTGCGCAGAATGCAGAACCTATCTGAGCCGTCTTTCATCTTTGTCAGGACAATCGGTGAGCAGTAATCCGATGCCGATTGACGAATCACTCCAAGTTCCAGCAGTTCGTTTACCTTCTCGTTGAGCACCGCCCGTTTCGCAAACGGAAACCTATACGGTTGCATACACACGGGCTGCGATCTGCTGAATTTCGCACTCGCCCAATTTCGACTCACCCAACTCCTTTGTTCAGATCGCGAAGCAGTCCTGATCCTGGAGCGTCTGCCTATTTGCTGCGCCTACATCTCCCACATCCAGATCCGTAACAATAGCTTTCAGACTCGTCTCTTCGACCACTAGCGCCTCCTGGGTTTCTTCTTGCATGCTGTCCTTGATAGATAGCTCCCGAAACGAGCCTTCGCCTAATTGTCATCGGGTATGGTTGGCTGTACTAGAGCCTCGCACCAGGAAGTTAAGCCATCTCCGCATATATGCGACCCAGCGTAATGCAGCCTCCCCCATCAAATCCATTAAGTTTAGTCTCGTACGAAGTGAATTCCAAATTTCCAGCCTCTGCTTCCAATCTACGTAGAGTTACGTAATCGCTCCCAAGGTCAATGATGCTGTGACCGTGTGTCCATTCACCCTTGCCACCTTCAGGTATTCACTGCTGTCTTCCTTCATAATCAGCTGTGTTTGGCTCCCTGTTCGCCTCGGAGCTGCACCGGTCCGCTGCATGTTCTGCGCCTGCACTTGTGGTAATGCACAATTTCGCCGAAAGTGCCCAGTTTGCTGTACCGATAATACTATATCTCGGTTGCTGGTCCGCTTTGGCATCTGCTCCTCGCTTTGCCCTCGGTTTCAGACCACCGACCCACCGGACTCGGTCAACCAGGTCATGGATTGTCCTAAGGGGTGTTGCTCGACACGCTTCCAGGCACTTTCCTTCCGCCATGCCTAGTACGATGTATTTGTGAATGGCTGACTCCTCCAGACGCAATGACGCCCGTGACGCAATTCTCTTCATCTCGAATATTCCTCGCTGTCTTCCTGAGGTTTTTGCCGTCGCTCACCAAGTATATTGTGAATATCCACAGCATCATCATTCGTTCGAAAGTTCACGGAAAGATCGTCGAGGAACTCTTCAAGAGATTCATGTAATGACCTCTCACTCCATACCTTTGCAGCACCGGCAAGCCTAGTTGTAGCAGTCCCTCACTCTTCTGATCCACGCCGATGATGAAATGTCTGACCTACTCCTTGCGTTGAATTCCTGAATCATCTCCGTAATGACTCAGCTGCACGCTGCTTGTCGTCTGGCATTCTAACCACTCTACCGAATCCAAAAAAGAAAAATCGTCCCAAAGTATGGAGGTTACGCCAAATCACCAGTCTTCTCCAAAAAAAACAAAAAATCAACCGAACAAAACCGAATAGTTAAAACCACTCCAATCTCGTACCATCCAACGGCTCCAAACCAACTCGAGAGACACAATCGCTGGCAAACCCAATCATACAATAGTACAGTAGCACCAAAGCACAAGCAAAAATAATGGGGGGAAAAAATCAGCAGAGTACAAAGTCAATTCTCCTCCCGAAAGTACACGAATAAAAAAATTATCCACGTTGATCCCACAACTCACTTGTTGATGCCCGTAACCACATTTGCTGGTTTCCTTTCTCTTTTTGTTTCCTTCTTCGTCGGTGCTAACAGCGATGATCCTTACAGTAAAATTCTCGATCCCGTACTCCCACTGAGCGCAAAAAGAAAAAAAAAACTTCCCAAAACTTGTGACTCCGATTAAAGAGCTTTAGCTTTGAGTTATTATCTGCAGACAAGTTCTTTAGGCTTTGCAGAAAAATAAATTGAAAATTTTAAAATAACATTAAGCTGAAAAAAATTTCGGCTACGATTTTTTAAATATATTATCTTAAGCCATGAGATGCTTATATGACAGGCCTGAAGTTAACTTGGGTAAAAGAGTAAACAGGATGGCCTTGACATTTTTTTCTTGGTAAATATATCTTGAGTTCAGTAAATTCAACCTCAACCAAGACAAGTTCAAAAATTAATTGAAAAACTTTTCTGGAGGAAATTAATTTACCCGAATCCGTATGTTTCAAGAGCTTTTCCCATAGGAATTACTACGTTAGGTAACAACTTCCTGTGTATGTCAATCATTTAGGTCAGTAGGTGTACTTGAGGGCTTCGGTTGTTTCGGTATTTGTCAATGAAGCACGAATATAATACCGGTTCTTGGTATTTTTTTATATGTGTAATGGGAAATGAAAAACGAAAAGTGTCCTTCCAGCTCAACCCTTGTATCCAGCAGTGTACTGTATCCATTCAAATGCAATCAAGTGAAGCAACATATTTCAATTGCCGACTTCCGTCATCAGGAAGTTCACCAAATTCAAAAACATCATCATCATTTCTCGCCCAACATCTATTCCCAAAGGCTTGGGGCAAGTGGGAATGTAGATCAGGCCAGAAACCGAGAACCGAACTATCTCTATGGAATTCGATTTTGAAAATGTTGCAACCGAAACGGATGGCTGATTTCGAATTCCAGTCCACACCTGCTGCACCAACACTAGATTCATTTGGTTTTCGACAACGTCAGAACTAGTACACGACCGATTGGATACGAACGTGGGAAGGGGGAGTAAATGAATCACTGTCGGTTAGCGCTTGCATTGAATACACAAAAAGGACAGATGTGCATAAATCAATTCCAGGGAATTAAATTCAATGTTATGGGGTCGATTGGGTTCGTTTCGTTTTGGTTGTGCAACAATCGGGAGGATGAATATCGCTCTGAGTTTTGGATGTTGAATTTGATGTTTTGCGGAGCGGCAGCCAGGAAATTGATTATTGTTAGCTGAGTTTTGGAGAGGGCTTCTTTTTTCAACGTCACTAAGATTTTCATTTCTGGACTGATTACTGCATACATTTTTGAGTTGATTCCCGCTACTTTTTTCATCCATACCTGATGCACTATTGCACTGACTGGCGATTTTTTTTGTTTTTTTTTATAATTCGTGTAGGTTCAAGAGTGCTCTTATGGTGTTTGTCAACCTGGGCGGGGTGCAGATGGTTTGTGTCGAAGATGTTGGTTCACTACTCTCCGGAGGTGGTTGTCTTAGATAGGATTTGAGAGATTCGACTGAATTTGCGTTGGTTGTAGTTCACAGTAACTCTTTTGTTTTCCATGTCATTAAGGTGTTATATTGGAAATGCACACACAGAGTATGGATTTTGAAGTGATCTTATGCTGCGAGTGTTATGCCTTCGTCAGCACTTTTTGATCATCTCTCACTCACAATTTATGTTGTTGCATAGTTTTTCCGTATAGGAATCGTTATTGACTATGGACGCATTTGAACTACAAACCTTCGGCTCAATAGTCGGTGATTGCACCACGACCACCCCCTGGCATTAGTTCGAGTTTTGTAACGTTGTTTCCAGTGTCAAATATTAGTTGTATGCAACACTTTCACGAAATGGATCCTTTTTATACCAATTTTACTAGTGTCTTAAAAGGCTCTAGACAGAGGCGTTCTGAAAAAAACAGCTTCTGATTACTGGGATTGATTTCAACTTCCAGTCATCACAATACTGCTAAATTTCTTCGAAGTCACACTGCAGAAGAGCAACAATGATGTCGATGGTTGGACGTGATCTGTACGCAATTAAATCGTCCGTTGATGTCATGTTGGCAATTTTCACATCGAACTTTCTACCAGTTAATATGTTCAAAATCACAGGCATCCCTGCATTGGTTCTTACATTTGTTCCATTGAACCGATACCACTTTTGACGCGGCTTGAATAGTGTAATGCCCGGCTCTAAGACAGAATTGGTTATCCGGAATGATTTTATTGTCCCCAACCCAGAAAGGATTTACGGATTACCTTTTCGAGACCTTGCTGATATTCTAAAGGTGGCATATTGACCGGAGATTTGCTGGGTTGGAGGTGTCTTTACCCCTCTTGAGGATTGGTTCCACCACTCTTATTTTCCAATGCACTAGCTAATATGCATTATTGAGTGCTTGTCATACAGGATCTACATCTCAAAACCCATTGATTTGAGGTATCTGAGCACAACGTTTGATATACCATCGGCTTCATGCTGACTGTTCGTAAAAGGCCTTCATTGTCTGACGTTCTCGGAAGTTTCAGATCTTGAATGTCATCCTGAGTGTTTCTCTGAAATATTTTATTACTTTGTGGGAGCATACTCGCGCTGTTGGATTCCACAGCACGAATTATGTTGTTCCAATGCAAACTTACAGATATTCTCAAATTTTCCTTGATCCACTGTTGGAGATTTTTAATCAGTGACTTTACGACCTTGAGGTTTGCCTGTCAGTAATCCGCCAATGCAAGAGTCTTTTCAGGAGTCTCCTTTTTTGTAATGCATCGATTGTCGCGTTTCGGTACACGTTGGTGTTATTGTAATGTAGTTGGCATGATATTGTACTGTCTATCGTCTGATTAATAGCATATATCTTCCATTTGTTTAAGGTAGCCGTCAATGACAAGTTCCTATTGGAGTGTTGGAAGGAGGCACTCGAAGTGAGTATTCTCGTCAGGCAATTGGCAAAGAGTGGCCAACTCGCTCTACTGTAACCATAGGGGTGTGTTTGGACATACTCTGCCATTTCCGCGAATTCAGCAGGCACTGTGATCACGGCACATAGATCGCAGTGGTCACTGTCATATAGGAAGGGCTGTAGACAGTTAATAGAGCATTCGTTTTTGTCAGCCAGTCTCAGTCGGGAGTCAAGCAGCATGAGATCCAGATAGGAGCCGCTCCTAGGATACGACGGACTATCCGTTGCGAGGAACTTGACAATCTTGTGAAGAGCTCACCAATGACTCTGTAGGCTCCCCCTAGTGTAGGGAATGTAATTTCCCGAATCACTATGCTTGACATTTAAATTGCCGGCCAGAATGCAGAAGTTTCCTACCCAGTTTGAGCACAGAGATCGAAAAAAATGTCTCGAGCTCGCTATGAAAATGTTGGGTTGAGGTGCTTCAGGTACATGTACATTCTCTTTCCATTTTCATTATATGACTACTTTTAATGAAGATCGCAACTCCCCCGCCTTGAGTAGCCTTGGGTCGGTCTCTTCTAATTACTTTGTAAGAATTGTCCCGGAATTTGTGCTTCGGGTTTAGCTTTGTTTCGCTAATCAAAAGTAGTCGATTCTAATCAGTGAATTGACATCCACCGACAGGATCTTCAAGGGCCTCACTACCGGCGTACCCATTACGACCGTAGGTGCTCCAGGCCCGGCACAAGAAAGCAGACACTGTCTACTCGGGTAGCCTGGTCAAGGCTCTGTTGTTGGAGTTGCCCAATCTGACATCCATCCACCTCGGTGCTTTAGAGACAGGCAGTGGGGCTTTAGGAACAGCGAATGGCTTTACCGTCTTTCCCGAACCTGCCAACATTTGAGCGTAGATCAACTATGGTGCAACGGCTGGTGTTTTGAAGTGATCCGAGGGATGCTTCTCCTCGGCCTTCTGCTTAAGGGTCAGATTTTCTCTCTGTTCTGAAACTTAGCACATCCCCAATAGTTTGCAGGGTGCCCTCCGTTCTTACACAAGACACACTCGAGCTGGTCTCCACCCACCGCCACCCTGTCCTTTCCAAGATCGCGCTCGTCGTTTTTGTGTCGCTTTGCAGTCTCGATGCATTTCGCAGTTTAACGCGGCGTGCCTGAACCTTTGGCATCGGGTTCATTGTGCAATGTTTCCGCTCCTCTTTAATTTTTCCCTTGTGACAATCTGGGACGCTAAGTATGTGATAGCCCTTAGCCCCTCCAACTTATTGCTGGGTGTGAGTTGCACGAGGAAGAACGGTATTATCCGTTTCTCCCCCCGGGTGCTCACCGTGGAGAATGGCTTAACCCCCACGAATTTGAGGACATCGCCCTCGAGCTCTTTGAGCTCTGAGAGAATTTCCTCGATGTCTGTTATCGACTCCACGCCTTTGATGAGCATCGTCTGCAAGCTCTCAGCAAGGAGAAAATCTCCGTCATGGAATCCTTCAATAGGTTTTTAGCTCGCTTATGCTGCTCCAATGTCTTGCACTAAACAGCATAGCATTTCTGGCCTAAACCAACACCATACTTAAAGACTGTCTCGCGTAGAGCCGTGGTGTAAGTAAAGATGGGTGGCGCCTTTTCCTTCTTAGGACATTGTAGCTGCTTCTGTTGTTGCGCCTGTTGTTATTGCTGCTGCTTCGGCTACTGCGGCTGTTGTTGCGGCTGTTGTTGCGGCTGCTGTTGCAGTTGTTGTTGTTACTGCGGTTGTCGTGTAGCGGCTGATGCCTTCTGCCACATCTCCTTAAGCTTATCGATTACGGTCTGCAGCTTGGTTCGTAGGATCTGTTCTTCCTCCTCAAGTTCGCTACGCTCCTCGTCCGTAGCCGAACTTGAAAGCGTGGCGAAGGGGTTGTTGTCTCTCGTGTAGCGGCCTTCCCTTTCCATCGGAGAGGTTGGCAATATCCGCTTCCACGGGGATCACTGGTTTTGGTTGTCGTTGCTTTGGACGTCGATGGTGATGGTGATACATACATCATCAAAATGTGAACTAATTCTCCCAGGAAAATGATCTTACAATAAAACTTGGGTCGTGTTGCGAGTCACCATCTTGTTGAAATCACATATCTTCCATGGATATGAGGAGGACACATGAACGCATGGAGGACATTCATGATGGCTACCCAACTTCACTCTCCTTCGATGGCGAAACCTCGAATGATCCCAAAACTATCGCCCACTTTTTCAAACAAGCTTTCGCCGATGACTCCTTTATACCGGATACTACCAACTTCGACTTCTTACCAAATTATTTCTCCTTTGGACCATTTTTCCCACGTACTATTGACCCATATCATGGAAAATAAATTGAATCCCCCTAGGCCCAATGGCCATCCTGTCATATTACAAAAAAAATGTTCCTCCATTATTATCCCTGTCCTTATCCCTTATCCATTCTTATCCCTGTCCCTTGGAGAATTTCTCCAGATATGGAGAACCGCTTTTATAACTCCTGTTCACAAAAAAGGTCCGAAGAATGTCGTTAACAACTACCGGCCCATCGCCAAACTGTCACACTTACCCAAACTTTTCGAAAGTATCTTGTATTACATTCTAAGTTTCCATTGCAAATCTCTAATCTCCTCCAAACAACATGGCTTCCTTAAATGCTGATCTACAACCGCAAACCTTGTCGAATTTGTGTCCTTCACACTCTCAGCATTAGAGAATGGAAATGAGGTCGACGTCATTTCAACTGATTTCAGTAAAGCTTTCGACAGAATCTCCCCAAACTAATACTCTTCAAAATGTCTTCCCTTGGCTTTGAACCCACTACGTTGAAGTGGATATTTTCTTATTTAGAAAACCGTTACTACAGTATTCGTTTCATATCTTCCTTTTTCAACCCCTTCTTAGCGTTCCCCAAGGCAGCCACCTAGGTTCACTTCTTTTTATTCTTACCATAAACGACATTGAGTGTGTCATTAAACATTCCCACGACACCAAGTTCTTCAAGACCATTTCCTCGCAACAAGATTCTTCCCTTATTCAATCGGATCTGGTTTGGTGTTTCAAATATTGTTTGGAACTTCATCATCAAACCTCTCCCTCGTATCTACTTCCTGAATAATCAGCCCATCTCCACCGTTCAGGTTATCCGCGATCTTGGCATAGTATGTGACCAAGACCTCAATTTTCGCGCACATATCGATGATACAAATCATAAAACCAACTCTGCACTCGGTTTTGTGAAACGTTGGTCTAAAGAATTCTCCAATCCCTACGTGACTCGATCCCTCAATATTATCTTTGTTTGCCCCCTTCTCGAATAAGCATATCAATTGTGTTTCCCTTTATCAACAAACCCACATATCTAGAATCGACAGCATCCAATGTCGGTTCCTACGTTTCGCTCTTCGAGGTTTGCCCTGGAACAATCCGTTGTTCTTACTGCCCTATCAAGACCATCTTAAACTAATCAGTTTGAGTACTTTGGAGGAAAGAAGAAGAGTATCCAACATAATCTTCACTCATAGACTTCTTACAGGTACCATTGACTGCGCTACCCTTTATAACTCCATATCTCTTAACACTCACCTTCGTAATACACGCAATCCTCGTCTCTTCTATCTATCCACCCCCCGCACCTCATACGGCTCCAATGAATCCATTTCCCGTATGCTGGCAAGTGTTAATTCGAATATTAACTTCGACTCCATACTCAGCACTCCATGCTTAAAGCTCCGTCTTCTCAATAACCTTCCCTCCTTCCAGTCTTAGTTTTTAAGGTTCGCACTCCCTCACCCGTTCTCATTAGATATTAAGTTACATTAAGTTCAGTTTGAATTAAGCTCAGTAAATGAAATTACGTTTTAAAATGGCAAACCTTAAACTAAGCACATGCAGTTTCAGATGATAGCTCGATTCGACGTATATGATTGAAAGAGGGATGTTAGATTTGGACCAGGAAATGGATTACCCTGTATATTGAATCCTTTTGGAAAAGGAAGCACACGAAGTGTCGCCCAAAACGTCGAAATCCACAATTTTAATGCTATAAGTGCTGTGATCTTATAAAAGTTGTTGTCAACTGTTTCCGGTTGTTCTTCATGGTGGCAATATTTTGCTCTTCTTAAAGCGCAGTCTTGATTTAAAATGACTCCCCTTGTTGGATGACCTTATGAAAGGTGGTCCTGCATTGAAAGAAAATAAATTTTGAAATTGCGACAACTGTCGGCTTTGTTTTGATATTTGTAAAGTATAAACGTCCACAAGCCAATCGACGCTATTCTCCTCAAGATCGTGGACTACTCCTGATCATTTTTCTACGGAATAAGTCGTCATAGATTTTGGCGCAATTAGGCATTCGGCACAGATTTTCTGACCTGCCAGTAGGCGGACATTTATGGTAGCGGCTCGCCTCTAAAAGACTAAGGGATAACGTGACAAACGAGGCACCGGAATGCCTTGTAGTGCCTTGATAACGAGACTATCGGCGCTGTAGCTGGAGGTTTCTCGCCATCAGCTTCGACAGCGACGCGGTGATGTGCCACGGAATTGGTCTTTACACGTCCGTCCCTACAGAGTATTTGGTGAAAAACTTGGAGATGAAAACCGTCAAATTGAAGATAGTCCAACATCTACTACCTGCAGAGAGTTGATCGCGTCTAAATTACGATCACGATCTTCTGAATGATGAAGAGGACGATTTTCGCTAGAAATTCATCATGAGCGGCGTGGACCATTTCTAAATGGAATAATGCTGTGATCAACACGAATTGTTGGCATTTTGTATAGAAGTGGTTAAGTTGACAATCCAGAATACCAGAATACCTGACCGCAGTGACTCTGAAGACACAAAAATAATATTAAGAATCAAACGACTTGAAGAAGCAGGGAAGGTTGCTTGGGTGAGAAACATGTGGTCCAATGTGGCTTGAAGAGCGTCAGACGACTCACGAGCCTTCCACTAGAGACGCAAGAATCACTCTAATAAACTAGAGTACCCATCAGCACCCGCTCCAGCGCGTGCCAGTCCTCTACAATTACGATAAGCACGACACTGACCTCGTTCACTATCTTCAAATATTTACTTATCCAAGTTCGGTACGAGTATGTCCTTGTCCCCAAAATTATAAACCAACACTTGCGGCATTCCATGATGGCCAATTTTGCAAAAATCAACATTACGACGGCCATCAAAATAAAGACGAAAATGGAAATGATTACAATACCGGAAGTAGTCGTTACCAGTTAGATAAAGTGCCTAGCTATTCAAAATTCGTAAGTTTACAGGACGCAAGGCGATACGAACGAGATGAGGAAAATAGTATCAAAACACTTTGGAAATTTTTGGGAATTTAATTTAACGACAATGACGCCCGGCGGAAATTCGCTTTCGACAATCAAATCTAATCGCTTGCCTCGTAGATACGCCATGGACGAATAATTTTAATTAAATCCTTGTTTCATTCGATAGCATGTAATGGGGATGGATACACTGATGAAATCGGTGGGAAAGAATCGGTTTAAGGGTATTTTTATTTGGGTTCGACGAGATGTCCTTGCGACACGACAAGTAGATTGTAATTGATTGACCTTAATTCGGTCACGTGGAAAAATGTTGGGGTAGGCGTAGGAAGGATTGTCATCGGTTGCCGTGACCCGGTTTTCGACATGGATTAACACGGCTCTAGGTGAGTGTGGGTATCTTCTTCGCAGCTGCTTGTCTGAATCCTTGTCTCAATTGTCCGGTGGCAGATGTCTTTTATAGCTGACATCCTCTTTACTGAGATTAATTCCCTTTTGGCTTCATTGCCATAAAAAAACGTAATCCCCTATAAATGAGGTACTTTTCGAAATATTTCCGGCACCATAAACGAATTCAAATGACCGTAAAGAATTCCATTTCCAAGTACATGACTGGGTATCGTGATGCGTTAATGTCATTGTCCATGGCCAAGGAAACGTCTGACCTACATACGAGTATCACTTGTCATTCGTAAGCTGGTTATCAGCTCGCGGACATATTTTCGAAAATGGTACGTATCAGCGAACCCGGGCTCTTTGTTATGCAAATGCGGAGCTAAATGGCCTTTTAAGATGAAATAGGGTTGGAAAAGTGCTGACAAATATGTTGGAACGGGAGCGGGAGAATGCGATGAAACGAAGGATAAGAATGAATCAATCGGAATGAATGGGTTATGTGAGTCGAAGTTGCAAAACTTCCATTACCACTGAGAGGCCGCAGGATTGAAAGCAGCTCTGCCGGGAGGAGTTATCCTTAAAGAAAAGTCGATTTATGCGTTCGACGTTGCCACGTTGTCTGTACGTTTCAATCATCGAGCGCTGTTCTGAATTTTTTTTTTACATAAAACTGTTGGCATGAATCAATGTGAGAATTCCAATGCACTCCTTGCTCGTGTGGCATGCCATCAAGCTATGAGGCCACTTTGTCATTCCATTTACCTATTTTTATGTCACTATTATCCTTGCACACTAAATGACATATTTTGTCACACGGCGAAGAGAAAGCGATCACACAATTCCATGCGGTGTCCCAGGACATTGTCCTTGAGCGGCACGAATGTGAGCCATTGAATTTGGAAATTATCGTTGCGTGCTCGAACTAATGTCTTCGCTCGCCATTAATTTGTATAACCGTTAAACAATTAGCAATACAAAGGTGTGCCATCAAGGAAACCTAATACCTCATTCGTGTGGGGATATGTTCCCATTTACATGGCAGCCCGCGGAGTAATGGCGGATAAATAAACGCGAACTAGTAATCGGTTTATTTCTTTATTTCACTTCATTGCAGATAGAATCTTGCGCCGGTAAACTTTGGCCGCTCGGTCACCTTCTCACAATTCACCTTCTCCGCATAAACTGTCAAGGAGCCCGGTCTTATCGGCGCCCGCACACAGTTGATCTCCTTTAGTGCCACCTTGCTGATGGTTTTCGGCATCCATCCGTACACTTGACTCTCCACTACAGGAAGTCCTTGCCTCATCCTTGATCCCTTCCGTCGTTCCTCAAACGCTTCCCAGTAATATTGTCTCTCCGCAATCTCCTTCGTATCCTTATCCTTGAATCTCACATAAAACTTATCCTCAATAGGAGTCACTGGAAGGATGAACCAATTCATATAACCCCTTAGTTGAAAAACTGCTTACCCCTTTCGGTGGCGACGAATTTGTCGACAATGAAGATCCTTTTGTTCTGCTTCTCTGTGAGTTCCTTCTCGAAAAGATAAGGAAGTTCTCGTCTGACCTTTAGAGCTGAAGTTTCCGTCTTATTCCCATCGCCGTTGCTGCTATGATGGTCGATGCCGTTCGTCTTCGTTCCGATTACTAGAAGCAGAACTTGTCATATCTGCGACACGACCAGGCACTTGTACTGCTTATTCGGAAGCGCACAATGGAACTGACACGACTGCGGCAATCCGAGGACAATTTATGGCTTCATAGTTTTAAGTCGAATCGGCTGTTGTTGTTGGGCGCGGGAGTGATTTCAGGGTATTCTTTTGCCATCTCTGAAAAGTTCATAATCGAAAACAATTTGATGTTGTCGTGGTTTATAAGTTTTGTTGTTGTTGTTGGTTTAGAAGCTTGGAGGTGATGCAGTTTCATGGCACCGCTTTTGGGTTTATGGATATACGGGGATTGTCAGTAGGGCAGGTTAGCCTCCGCGGGTGTGCTGCACGCAATGACGCTCTAATTAACTTGTCGTTGAGTGATTTATGTGAGTTGGTAGTTGTTTGCGAACTATGATGGTTGCGTGATTGATACGTGAGTTGACAACAGGTTTATGGATTGCGAATTAGTGCGGCAAAGGTCATTTCAAGTAGGGGTGGGATATTTCTTAAAAAAAGTCAAACGAGCTGGATATATTTAAAGGCTATACTTGATGGCAATGAATCTAAGGTCAACAAGCTTATTTAAGTATTACGTAAGCGAAAGCTTTTTGTAAACACCCTGGGGGGCTCGGCCTCCTTCAGTAATAATTCTTTCTTGTTTTCCTAAACTAATTTTAGCACATGCTTTTGCATCATATACAATCACAAGGCTGTATCGGTCTTATACTCATGTTTTTAAAAGACCTTATCAGTAAGATTTTAGATCGAGGCTTAGATCAAGATTCACCGTTCGGAGTGGAAAATAATCAGACGGTTCCTTGAACTAATGGGAAGAAATGAATCCCACGCGACTGCAAAACCGGTTTGGCTTAGGATCAAACTCTCTATAAACAGATTCGAACAAATGAACGCTAAAACATTACCGATGTAAGCGAATGTGTCCAAAAGACACCTCAGACACCTTAATTCGTCGCCGAAGTCAACATTTTCGTCTCAGTTTTAAGTGTTGATCTTTATGTACACGCTTCTAAAATTCAAATTAGTCAACAACTGAAGCCATCTGCAACGTCGCTGATCCGATAAATGAATGTTGGATCTCTAAATTGTCATCAAAATTTATCTTTTCTGATGAATCATATTATTGGCTCTAGAGGCCTATAAGAAGTTCCTTTTTGAATTTCGCGAACTAAGTACATTTCATTTTTGAATATACGAGAATGGTCCGATAAGTACTTAGCCTCACTGCCAGGTGGCGCCAGTATCGCAATAGCAACTTACTATCGTGTGTAGGCTACTGTCAGCAGTTTTGACCGTTTTGTTTTGACCGCGTGTGGAAGCGGGAGTGTCCGCGGATTTTAGAAAAATGGAAAAAGAGCAATATCGGTCGGTGATTCGATTCTTATTTTTGGAAGGGAAATCGCGCAGCGAAATCAAAGAGCGTTTGGATGCTGTGTACGGTGACTCTTCTCCTTCGATGGCGTCCATCAAAAATTGATTTAACGAGTTTCAACGTGGTCGCACGTCGGTTTTTGATGAGCCACGTCCAGGTGCCCCGAAAACGGCTATCACGGAGGATAACGTGGCAAAAATCCACGATCTCGTATTGGCAGACCGCCGATTGAAGGTGCGCGAGATAGCTGAGATAGTAGGCATTTCAAAAGATTGCGTGGGTCATATCCTGCATGAAATTTCGGGCATGAGAAAGCTATCGGCGCGATGGGCGCCGCGTTTGCTCACTCCGGACAACAACCGCAACCGTGAGACCACTTCAGAGCAGTGTTTAACGATGTTTAAGCGCAATGGATCCACTGGTACACACCAGAGACCAAGGAACAGTCGAAACAGTGGACTTCACCCGGCGAACGTGCTCCGAAGAAGGCGAACACTGCCCCATCGGCCGGAAAGGTGATGGCCGCCGTTTTCTGGGATTCACAAGGTGTGATCCACATCGACTACCTGGAGAAGGGCAAAATGGTTACAGGGCTGTACTATGCCGAATTATTGGGCCGATTCGACGCCGAATTGAAGAAAAAAACGGCCCCACTTGGCGAAGAAAAAAGTGCTCTTCCATCATGATAACGCACCGGCTCATACCTCCGCCCTCGCCAAGGCCAAAATGGTCGAATTGGGCTACGAACTGCTGCCCCATCCACCGTATTCTCCAGATTTGGCCCCGTGCGACTTCTTTTTGTTTCCAAACTTGAAAAAGTCACTCGCCGGGCAGAAATTTCAGTCGAATGAGGAGGTCCCAGTCGCCACGGAGGCCTACTTTGCAGACCCCGAGAAAACGTATTTTTCAGACGGGTTAAAGAAGTTGGAGCATCGCTGGGTCAAGTGTATCGTGCTAAAAAGAGAGTATATTGAAAAATAAATCCAAAATTTAAGTACTTATCGGAAAAAAAAGGCAGGCCGAAAAACAATTGGTGCAAACAAATGCAATCCCAAACCGGGAAGCCTGCCGCTACTTTCTGAGGTCAAACCGGCGGATCCCACAAGCGGACCAGTAGGAATGCAGTTAAGTGGGAAGGTTATGGTCACACTTCTGAACATAACAACGCCGGAAAAAGGAAAAGAAGAAGAAGAAGGCTAAGTACTTATCCGACCACCCTACTACTTTGAACAAGTTTATAATTGATGCAAGCTCTTCATAGAAAGCCAAGAAGATGTAGGCTCTGGGCGCTAAAGCACATCCACGACAGAGAATTTGCTGAGGATATTGCCATGTATTTCGTTCAGGAATTTTGGGCCTGAAACTCGTTTCAGCGAAGTTTCCAAAATTGACAATTGATGAATGCTACTGTCTGAGCTACTTTATTCAACGGACTTGACTAGCTACGACTTTCTTCTTCTCTTTAAACTGAAAACCCACGTAAAAGGACAGAGATTTGCCACGATTGATGAGATAAAGACCGCATCGCTAGAAGAGCTCAAGTCTATATAAAAAGTGCTTCGAGGATTGAAAATAGCCCTCACGCATGTGTACTGTATCTGAACGGGATAACTTTGAAGGAGACTAAGTAAATATTGATGAATAAATAAATATTTGTCGAGAAAAAATAAAAAGGTCACCTTATTTTTTGAACGAGCCTAGTATTCACATAAATATATGCTAACCGTTCATGAATGTTTCAAAATATTTCAAATCTTTCAGATGACTGATCTGAAATTAATCGAGGCTTTTCTTCCCCCCAGATGAGACAGTTTTGTTTGTTGACATGTCCATCCAAAGGGAAATGAGGTTCATTGCTAAAGATAATTTTGGCTGAAAAACCAGAATCATGTTGTAACAGCGAATTGACAAAAGTTCTGCGTTGATTGTGATCTGTTGGTTTCAGTTTATTTAATATAAGCCATAAAGTCGACTGATGTATTCGCAGTACTTTGAGTCTTTATCGATGGTAATGGTTTTTCAACTACTGCAGCACGTTCTTGGTACGCCATCTTTTTGGTCTGCCTTTTCTGGTCCTGGATAGACCCGATTTCTTCAAGTTTGTTGACTAAACTTAGATTGCTGACTCATATGGACGATTATTTACACCAACAAAATCATGAATTTTGAGATATTTATTTTCAAATGAAATCGACCATATTTATAACAAGCTTGCATAACATTGACCACCCTTCGCCAAGCTTTCTTGAATATGTTCCTTTGACGCTTCCCATCTCTTTTAGGTTTATTTCCATATTGTCCTCTTATCAGATATCTGGCGATATCTTTCCTGCGGGTTTTCTATTCATTATTCGCTTGACTGTGCGT
Source organism: Merodon equestris (assembly GCA_958301585.1). Lineage (NCBI taxonomy): Eukaryota > Metazoa > Arthropoda > Insecta > Diptera > Syrphidae > Merodon > Merodon equestris. The sequence goes on along the minus strand of OY284415.1, from coordinate 17,897,928 downwards.
CCACTGTCCATCCGTTCTTTGTCTTCGCGATTTAATTACTCAGACAATGCTTAAAGTTGAATAGAGTTCCTCGAGTCTTGATTGTGCAGTCTTCCTCCTGTTTCTTCGTCCCGTTTTCTATCATAGATTCTCGCTAAGATCTTGTTTTCAAAGACTGGGTTTCCTATCCATAAAGTGACACTGGCATTATTATGGTATTACAAAGTTGTTTTGAATAAACACCTTCATTGCAAAGAAACGCGCGTTGCCCATAGCAGAATTTATTTATTACGATCTTAAGGTAGTTTATGAGAGTCCCCAGATATTTGAATTCATCCACTTTCTCGAAGCGTTTATCGGGTTCAGTTAGGTGCGCGGTTTGGACCGATCCAAACCTTTATTCTTTCTTGATTCTTTATTTACTTCTAGCTTAATTCAATTCAACCTTTCCTGCTTAATTGCACTCACAACAGGTAGAGATCGTCTGCGTAAGCTAGACGTTAAGGGTTATCCCATTAAGGTTGCCCATTTTCTTGAAGACGAATTCCAGCACCAAATTATAAAGGAGTGGTGGCAAGGCCTTGTTTTAATCCTTGACGTACGAGTATCTTGAATATTTCACTCATCCTTTATCTTCCTTTACGTAGACTTGTATCAGTTTAACATACCTTCTCAGGATTCCCAGCCTCGCAAGTACGTGATACATTTTCGATTGGTTTATATAGTCATACGCCTCTTTAAAATCTACGAATAGTTGGTGTATCGTTTCGTGGGATTCCAATTTCTTTTCTAAAAGCTGTCGCCTAGTGAAAATCTGGTTACTCATTGCACCTTTTCTCCTGAAGCCAGACTGGTAGTCTCCAATTATTTTCATAGCGTTGAAGCAATAAAGCATATTGTTATAGAAAATCTTCGCATTGGGAATAATGACTGAGTTTTTCCTTTTTCCTCGGGAATGGTCTCATTGTTCCACATAGTGATGAGCCCATGTAACTTCTCTGTTAATTATTTTCCTGCTTGTGGATTGTAATGAGTGGGAAAAGTTGAGCTGAAAGAGCATTGCACATTCGTGTAGTTCGGCTAATAATCGAGTCCCTACATTTGACTGTGTGTCCGAAGACAGGCTTGAGGGTGAACTGATGACCATTTAGGGCGAGACGTGTATTGCGGTTAAATACTTGAAGGGGAAGGAATGCAATTGGCTAGCTCACTTGAGTATTGTTGTTTAAATAACAATAAAGCAGAGAGAGAGGAGACATTGCATCGATGTTCGAGTGAGTCGATCGACTTCGCGATATTATTGTCTCCTATGAGTTTTATCGCTCGCTTTTGTATTCTATGCAGGTGCAGAGAGGTCTTAGGAGTACCAGACCAGATATGAGCGTTGTAATCAAGCTTGGGACGGATGTAAGCTTTGTGAATTGAAACAAGAAGGTTCTTGCATCGTTTGAGGAAACCTTGACATTTCGCAGCGGTCTTTGCAACCTCGACTAAGAGTTTTATTAAAACACAACCAAGGATGGAAAATCTTTCGGTTTTATCGACACAAGCACCATTCAATGATAATTGCTGAATATTGATGGTTAGCTTGAGTGGCAGTAGACAGCATTGTAATTTGGAGGTATTAAATTCCACTATGTTGCTTATACACCAGTTAATTATGCTGTCAATGCTGCAGCCTATAATGTTAATTATGCTGTCAATTTAGTCGGAATTTAGTGAGCCTTACATACGCTGCCGCTCACTGTTTACAGGCGAAGAGCAGGTCGTAAAGTAGTGATTGAATATGAAGCGGCGAAGGAGTGGATTGGATTAGAAGTGGCAGACAAGATATCATTTATAAAAATGAGAAAAAGTTTCGGAGACAAGACGGAGCCCTGGGGAATACCTGCATTTAAGAAATGGATGTCAGACTTGAACCCGTCCAAAACCACTTGAATTTAACGATTCGAAAGGTAGTTTCTAATCCATTGAAGAAGACAGTCATTGATCCCGAAAGCACGCATTTTCGACAAAAAGCACTTTCACCTGCTTGGTGAAGCAAGTGATTACACTTTTCGGTGAGATATCTCATCAAATCACCAATGGATTTGTTGCTACGGAAACCATACTATCGGTCATTGAGGAGTTTCCGTGATTCAAGATATTTCATAAGCTGACGAATTAGCATCTCCATGAGCTTGAAAAGAAAGGACGTAAGTGCAATGGGCCAGTAGTTGGAGGGAGAAGAAGATTCGCCTTTTTTGGTTATAGGCTGGACAAAGGCTGTTTTCCATCTACTCGGAAAGAGTCCAAAGAGTAGGAACGGTGAAAAAGTTTATGCCATGGTTTAACCAGCAGTAGTAGAACAGCTGGGATGTAATTCCGGCAGTATTAGGACGATTCCTGCGGCCTTGTCATTTTTAAGACGATGAATTGCTTCTTTTACCTTCTCAAGCCTCTGCTTTGTGGATAACACCGTTTTCCATTTTATAGTCAATTGAAATATCTCCTCCATTGGGCTGCAACTTTTTCGAATAGAACTTGATCTGGCTTGGTATCCTTTTCGTATAACGTTTAGCCCTGCATACGTTCTCTCGTGTTTTTAGCGGCACATTCTGCCTCAATTTTAACAAACTATTTCCTTAACCTTAGTTGTTTTTATCCCGAAGGAAATGTTTGACTTCCTTTCGTCTGATAGCGTGTACCCGTGAATTATTCAGTATTTTCCAGGGCTTGAAGTCATAGAACATTACGGACATTTTTTTTCTTCGCATTCTTCGTCGAACCAAGACTTTTTTTGGGAGCTTTGCTTAATTTGCTTCCCGCTGCTTCCTTTTATCATCACTACTGAATTATAGTGTCCCTAAAAACTGGCCTTAATCCACAATATGTGTCTATCGAAAGCTCAGGAAGCATCCCAGACAGTGGATTCTAAAGTTTTTTTTCGGATCCCGCGCAATATGCAAACTTGGTGAACAAATGGCTTGAGAAGCGAATTAAAATTTGAAGTTGTTAGAAACTTAAGAATGTCTCTAAGCGTCTTTCAGGTCGTTCAGACCAGTGTAGTAACCTTAACAAAGAGACTCCCTATAAAGTCACATTAAACCATTTACCAACAGCCATGAAGACTCGAAGGTGCTAAGCTTACTTGTCGTAAGCTCCAAATCACTCAAGGACAAAAGTACGAGGTCAAATTCTGGTTGGTATCGGTCATATAAATCACCTGTAAAAACTGCAGAACACATATTACGTAAGTGAGTTGGCCTCCATCGCGTCTCCTAAGATCTATTCCTATGAGATCGATCCTCAACTTAATTAAGAAGGTTGAGGGCATCATCTCTTAATTGGCTTTTTTTCCCAGTGGCCTCCCGCTGTAAGCTGTGTAATTAGCCATATAAGGAATAAAAAAGAAATAAGAAAAAAGAAGTTCACCCAATGACGAACCTAGATGAGCCAGAGTCATAATCTCTTTCTTAAGTGTACGGAGAATGTCTACAACTTTCGCTGTAAATATAATACATCATGAATTTAATGTCTACGTCAAGCTTTATGACTTCTCACGTTTGCCTTATGGCGTTTCAATATATCATCATCAGAAGAATACTGTAAACCATCTTAAAGGTTGGGAATTATAAAACTAACGGTGATCAGGCCCTTAAAATATAATACACATTAGAATCAAGACTAAATATTAGGCTTAGTCCATCCAAGTTATCATAGTGAAATATTTGTGCGCGGAAAAATCTACATTCGAATTAAATAAGGGTCATTTGCGGGAAATGTTGCTTTTTTAAGTTCGAAAGGATCTAAGGCTGAGGCGTACCGGGTGAAACTTGTGTTACTTTGAGAACGTGTTACGAATGGCTTGAACGCTATAAAAATTATGATATCGATCTGGAAGACAAAACCTTAATAGCTGAAGATCCATGTCAAGCGCAAGAAGAATGTGAAGATTCATTAGCTGAAACTCAGCAAGCCAATTCCAATCGTTTTAAGGCCTATGGAATGGAAATTAGGGAAATTAAGTGCCATACGAGTTGAAACCGAGAGACCTCGAACAACCAAAATTTGGAAAAAAAAACTTCACATGCCCATTTATACAGCGTTTATAGCTACAGATATCATCGAATTTCCCTTCAAAGTCGATGCAAAAATGTCAGTAACAAGAGTTAACATTTTTCGCTCTGTTCGCTGCACCTTTTTAGTGAGTCTTCACTTTTGAATAATGAATAAATTCGGAAAATCTGACTAAAGAACATGTCAAGACCATGGTTTACTTGGCTAAGAAAAACGCGGTTAACGCGGTTCACTATATTTGGTCACCGTTCCTCTCTACAGTCTATAGTGTTTGGTTCCATGCAAACGTTGGCGATGACGTGAGATCAAATTGTAATTCCACTCACATTTAGCAAGAGCTCGCGTATCCCGAATTCACCCCTCGGCATTTCTCTAGTAAGCATCGAACCAATTTACTCAATTGACCCAATTTCGTATTAATGTCGCCCGTCTTGCGCGTAATAAACCCGCGACGTTATTAATTTAAATCGAAATTATGGAACGTGACTTAATAAAAACAAAAAAACGCCAACCAGAAGCACGTGCTCAGGCGTCTCCGTCACGCAGATATTTCATAATAATTCCATTAACTCGCGATCGTAGAATCATAAGAACATCATTGGAATCCAATCGCGCGTGGTAGACAATCCTCACGTGATGGAAATAGATCGAAAAGCATTTGGTCGCGACAAGTGTTTTATGATGTCCTTGTATATCGACAGGGGGGCAATAAATATTTTATTTACGTCAGATATTAAAATTTAGTCGAACAATTTCAGGAATCGAAATCGGGCCCTAGGGTGGAAATAAGTTTGTAATTAATATTCTCGTCCCAACGCTGTATTGGCACTAAATATTGGAATGCGGTAAATGATGGCATGCTAGTCAGAGGGACCCCATGCATTTATATGCGGAAGTACAAGTCGTTAAAGGCGGAGGTAGTTTTCGAAAAGAGCTAAAAAAGAGCGAAGAAATTTACGACCTTTGATCAGAAAATACAGAAATATAGTCGTTAACTGAAGGTGACAGTAATACAACGAATCCTTAATTACGTTTAAGGCTACCCACGCACTAATGATTCATAAATTATTTGAGGATTTCGCGTTGTTTCCATATTTTGTCCTTTTTGCTGGTTCCAGGACAGTGGTTCCCGGTTTGTGGGAGCGTATGACAGGAACAACATTTTGGTCATCACACTGATGAGGTTTGGTTTTACACACCAGAACTGTGAAAGGAGTGGGTCGTAAATCATTTTCTTACCCCATTCTGCTTTAATGTGTGGTTCGTTTAAGCCATTCTAGACATGATTTATGGTTACAGAAACAATATGATGTGGTCGGCACTGTTGTTGAAGGATTATTCAATTATGAAGATTCAAGGGATTCAACGGGAATCCTAACCCTTATTGCCTTGGACGGTTGATATGTATTTAATTTTGTCGCGAGAACATAATAAGGCTGATTTGGCGATTTGTTAAAGGCTTAAAACAGAATTGCTCGGCTCAGTATGGGGCTATCCAATAAGAGGTGTCATTTTAAATTTATTGTAAAAGAAAAACACAAAATGTTTTGGTTACCTGAATGGTTGCTTTTTAAGCCATTACTAACTCTGATTTTTATTTGTCATTAATTTATGTTCAATCGTGAGAATACCCTTTGCAATTAATGTTTAACACTAGAACTACCAAACCGTCATTTTGACGTTTTTCAAAAATTTGATATTGTTTATGTTTTGTTCTGGAATTTTATGACTTTTAATGAAATAAAGGATTATTCAAATATTCCTATTCAATTTCTATCAATCCACTTTAATTTCTATAATCAGTATGACTATACCTATTTATACCAAGATCCGCAATTTCAAAGTTGAGTGATCCAAAATGTTCGGCAGCCTCCTTCACACCTCCAATAACGTCGAACGTTTTGTGAAACTGAACAATTTCGACGAAGAAATTCGCGGTGGATGGCCTGCTTTAGACCTTTCAGTTCTAAACGGAGTCGTAATCGGAGCAAAAAATTATTCGAAGAATTCAAAGAACTCATTAGTATAAATGAGGACTGTTAGGTTAGGTATGGTTAGGTGGCTTCCCTCTGTAAAAACGGTGGGGATCACTTAGACCAGGAACGGTCCATTGTGCTACCACTTGAGTCGGCTTGGTCGCCGTTACTCTCGGAACAATTTTGAGTGCTGAATAAAAGTCGATATTTTGTAGATCTCTATTAACGAAATATGCTTCCAGAAATTGCAAAGGAGATGGGATGGAGAATTTTTTTTTTTATAATTCGTGCAGGTTCAAGAGTGTACGCTCTTATGGTGTTTGTCACACAACCTGGACGGGGTGCAGATGGTTTGTGTCGAAGAAGTTCGTTCACTACTCTCAGGGGGTGGTTGTCCTAGATAGGATTTGAGAGACTGAGTTTGCATTGCTTGTAGTTCATAGTAACTTTTTTGTTTAAATATCATTAATGTTTTAAATTGGAAAAGCACACACTGAGTATGAATTTTGAAATGCTGCGAGCGTTATGCCTTCGCCAGCAATTTTTGATCATCTGTCATTCACAACTGATGTTGTTGCACAATTTTTCCGTTCTTGGCTATGGACAGACTTGAACTACAGACCTTCGGCTCAACAGTAGGTGATGATTACCATGGCACCACGACAACCCCAAGATTCCTCCTCTTCCATGAGATGCCATGATGACCTCTTGCAGTAGTCGTTGTATAGCAGCCCTCATCTTGCGGCATGTTTTCCCAAAGCGCAATGTCTTGTTAGGACTCCGATTAAGCTGCTTATAATCTGCCTGCGTATTTTTAACAGGCTTGTTTACGTTGACGGTACCTGGGCCATGTTTGTCTCGCATAGTTGCAGGTTTGCTGTCCGCCATCTCTCATTTGCCTGTTGCAGTGCATTTTTCGAGAATTTATATTTTTGCGTTTCCATTGGTTGGTGGATTTCCCCTTTAACAGTCGAGAGCTTCAGTGTGGTGCCTATTTTGACTAGTTCGTCTGCTTCATAGTTACCTGGTATGTTGCTATGTCCAGGTACCCAGCACAACGCTCCAGCGCATCTGCTCGATATTTCATTTAGAGACTTGCGGCAGTGTCTGACCAATTTTGATCTTATTATTCGTGATTCGAGTGCTTTTATTGCAGCTTGGCTATCTGTGTAGATGACGATGTCTCTGTTGTTCGATCTCACAGATAGCCAATCGGCGGCCTCACGAATTGCCGTTAATTCAGTTTGGAATATACTGTAGTGGTTCGGTAGTCTAAAGGATTGGCTGATTTCTGCATACACACCGGCACCCACACCATTGCCTGTCCTAGATCCGTCTGTGTGTATTTTCAGTGCAATGCCCTTTTTGGAAAATTCATTCCCCTCCCATTGTCGTCGGTTGGGAATTGTTGTTTTGTAGAGAATCGTGAGGTCAAGGGTCGGAATTAAGTAGTCTGTGACTTTAGTTATATCATTGCTTTGGCGTACCTTATTTCGCAAAACTTCCAGTGAGCGGATTCCTTAAGTCGCAGCGCCGATTTCTTTGCCTTTTCCTTGTCAAAGAGATCCAAGGGGAGTAGGTGAACCATCGCTTCGAGGGCCGCAGTGGACGTTGTTTTCAATGCCCCTGTTATCGCGATGCACACCGTCCTTTGAATTCTGCTTGGGAGTTTGCAATAGATCTGTACATTGCCGGCCACCAGACAAGGCACCCGTACATTAATATAGGTCTGATATGGCATTTGATACCCCATCTGGTAACCAAGGCTTTTTTACAGGTGTATAGCGCAGTTGTTGCTTTCTTTATGCGTTCTTCCGCATTCAATTTCCAGTTGAGTTTCCTGTCGAGTATCACGCCAAAGTATTTGGGGTGGTCTACGAATCTAAGGTAATCCCCATTGACTTTTGGTGGAGTGATTTGAGGAATCTGCCGTTTTCTTGTGAATAAAACTAGCTCCGTTTTGGAAGGATTTATTCCAAGCCCGCAGTTCTCTGCCCAATTGCCCAGATCGCCTAGACTTGTTTCCATCAAAACCCTGATTTTTGGGAGATGTTTCCCGCTGATTGCCAGTGCAATATCGCCTGCATACGCAATGACTTTGCACCCCCACCATTGCGGAGACAATACTCCTCCTTGTGGTATGCCACGTTTTACTGCCCTTTTTGTTTGGTAGCAGCCGAATTTCGAATGAATCAACCTGCTTGAAAGCATTTGTTTGATCCAAAACATTATATTACCATTAACCTCTAGTTTGCTTAATGTTTTGGTGATGGCTAGTGGTTTTATGTTGTTGGAAGCTCCTTCGATATCGAGGAAGGCAATCATGGTGAGTTCTTTGTTGGAAAGTGATTTTTCAACGGTTCCTTCTATCGTGAAAGCATGCTTTTTTGTAGGTTTTCACGAATGTGCAGGTCCACCAGTCTCTCTAGCGTCTTCAGAAGAAAGGAGTAGAGAGGTCTGTAGTCTTTTGCAAATGTCTGGGAGGTTTTTCCTGCTTTTGGTATAAGTGCAACATTTGCTTCCCTCTAGGATAGTGGTATATAGCCTCAGTCTAGACTGGATGAAAATAATACCAAAAGCCACGGTTCGAGAATGCCGTAAGCACGTTGCATCTTTACCGGGTAGATTCCATCCGGACCTGCAGATTTTTATGATTTTTTATTTACTGCCCATTGGAGTTTCTTTTTGCTTACTACTTCCTTTGAACTGAACGAAGGACTCGGTATGAGTTGTTCGAAATTATGGTTACTAGCCTCTGCGTTGTCGGGAAAGTGTGTACTGTGCAATAGGTCTAGTGTCTCTTCGCTGGTCACCTCAGTATTTTCTTCTATTTCTGAGCAGAAATTGCGCCAGGATGTCCTTTGCGCCTTTCTTATCTCACTTTTATATAGTCTTAGGCTGTTCTTGTAGTGGTTACAGTCCTCTGCTCTGTTTTGTTTTTTTGCTTTGTTGAAAATAAGCAAGTGTATGTCTAAGTGTACCAAGATCAGCAAACCACAAGGAAGGTTTGGTTTTCTATGTTGGTCTGCTACTTGGGCAAGTCTTTAGAAGGGATCTGTTCATAGCTCCAATAAATTTAGTCGCTAGACGTTCAATGTCTGCATGCGACTTGGGGTTACTTAATTGAGCGGGGTAAAGGGCGCCTTTAAGGTTAGCCTCATATTTATACCAATTGATCCGTTTAGTATTACTAAAGGATGTTTTAAGGATCTCAAAGTTTAGATGGAAGCGAATTCAACGGTGATCAGAGAAGGAGTTCTTTTCCGATACCAACCAGTTTGCAAGCGAGATATTGGAAGAATTGGATACCAAAATTATATCTAAGACTTCCTGCCTTTTTCTTGTTATGAAGGTTGGCCTATTGAAGAATTAGGGAATGGTTGTGTGTAGACTGCCAACACATACTATAGGTATATTCAAGGATACTTGAGGTCCTACAGGTAAACGAAGCGAAACATTATCCTTGGCAATGCTAACTTTACATTTGCATTTAGACTTATAATTAATAATCGAATGATGAATCACATAAAAACTTGCACTGAGCCCAGAAATATTTTACAGAAGGATGATTGGGAAATTACTATTGAAAAATTATATGCGTTTTGTATGCTCGAGGAGCCTACCAAGCCAGGCATTTGAAATTATCCTATTTGTACCTTACCTTCTTTCTTTCACGAAAATATGAGTAGAAACAGATTTTCAGAAATTATGAGATTCATCCGTTTCGACAAAAAAAAGAGAGAAGTGTTCGCATACGAAATGACAAATTTGGATTATCTTCTAAAATGTGGAAGTCCTTTCAATTTCCCTGCACATATACAATTCTTGAAGCCTTAATTGTCTTCGGAAAATATTTCATTTGGAAACGAAAAGTCTACGGGCCAAATGGTATAAAATTATCATTATGCCCCGAGATTCGAGACTTGATTTAATGGAACCTCGACAAAACCATTCAATCGATCTCCACTCTTGTAACAACCCAATTGTCATTTTTTAGAACCCCCCAATTCACCCGAAACCGTATGCCGTCGAGGAATATAAATAATTTCCATTCGTTTGTCATGCACAATGCAGCATCATGAAAACACAATAACAACAACCATCAACAACAGAACTTAAATTAGATTTTCCTTACCGACGGGCGACAAAGGATTCCGACCACTCCCCATGGTACGCATATCCTTGCATCGAATAAGAATGCATCACGCGTTGCATTTCAATTTACCAATAAAGCGGATCATTATTCCATCCAAACCCTATCTCGAGTCCCGACACAACGTGACGTTGATTCGATTTTGGCAGTATGAAGCAAAAACTATCAGAGTGATATGCCTGTGTCCTGCTGTGTTGGATTTTGTTGAATGCCATAAAACAAAATTGAATTTCGTGGTCGATTGCTTATGCCACGAAGCCGATTGTGGTTTTCATTTCCAACAATTGGAAAGGACAATGCCTTGATTGTTCATAAATCTTTAAATAATGAAATGTTGTTGGCTCCCTATCAAGCATTTTTGTGGCATCTTTTGTGGAAGTCGGGCGGAAAGTTGTTTCGACAAGGGCTTGTCACATTTATTGCAACACTTAAGCTGTTGGAAAACAATCTTTACAATCGACATCTCTCTCTATTCTTTCCGTGCGGCAATGACACCAATCTAATTAAGTCTTCCCGAAAGCCAACCTCGGCTTCTACCTTGATAGTAAACGAGAAGAGCTGATCATAAAACTTTCGCGAAACTGTCAGGAAAAGCGAAACCCAAAGACGTCCGACACCACCGAACAATATGGGAAATAAATCGCGTTCACATAAAACGAAGTCCCTTTTATTCGCCGCAAAGAAGGCAAAGGACTTTGACTAATACCACCGACCTTGAAAGTATTCTCCTGCATATTGCTTTAATGTGAATAGGTCGAGTGAAGGGCGTCGACCTTTTAACGATTTTCGAGCCAGTTATATGGGGCATGGACGGAGGCTGGGAAAATCCTTGGATATGTCTAGGAGACAGATTGCCTGGATTTGTCGATAAATTTATTCATGCCATGGCAATCGAGATTGTCACAGACAAATTGCTGCAAATCTATTCTCTAATTAATTGTCGTACTGTTATATTCTATCTGGGCTTGTGTAGAGCCTTATGGATAACATGTACAGCGGCGAGATCATAAAATAATTACTCCTTAACACACTGGAAGGGAAGGAAGTCGCAAATTAGTTTTCTAGCGAAGCTAAGCTAATGTCAATGGAAATGTCGTTAAAGTTTACTCACTGGAAATCTAAGGCACTAAGCTAGCATATGGTCTTGTGAAGTGGGTTATATAGCTTTTAGATATGTCAAGCCTGTGTTTCATTGCAGGAGATAATAATTAAACTTACGGATTGTGGAGAGATTAAGGACATTTGCGAAAACTGCCCATATACTGGATCTGGGAAAAGTCAAAGCATTTTAGGCGACGGACTGCAATAAAAGCGAACATTTAAATGATAGCCAGTAACAATTGCGAGGATTCGGTTAGGAATATTTGATGCAATAACCCCGTCCCCCTCGGTAGAATTCTCTCAATGGGATCAAGATGAATACACGACCATCCTCAACAAAAAACGAAACAAGTTATACTATCGACCTTGCCCAAAAAACCAAAAATTGACCAATTATCGGTCAGTTCAAGTACGTGAATTTCGACGTCGATTTCCTATTCGTGTCGCCTCAACTGTTCAAACACTCCGCTTAGCTACTCAACTTGAACAGACTGGGACCACAGAAGACCATGCAGGGCGTGGCCGCCACCGGGCTAGGTGTTCGGCCAAGAATATCGCGGCTGTAGCTGCCGATGTCACTGAGAACGAAGAAATATCAACCAGACAACGGGCCATGCAATTGGGCATCCCCAGACGGACCCTACAGCGAATATAAGTAAAACACTTACACATATTCACGTACAAAGTGCAAACAGGCAATCTGTTAATGCCTGCTGACCGTCAGTTGCGTGTGAATTACTGTCAAGCCATCCTATAATCAACAACGAAGAGGACGATTTTGTGTCGAAAATCATCATGGGCGACGAGGCGCTTTTACACATATGTAAGCGGTTACGTCAATAAGCAAAATCTTCATTTCTCGGGCGCTGAAAATTCGCGTGTGATGCACGAAGAGCCATTACATCCACTCAAAGCCACTTTGTGATGCGGCGTTCACGCGGGCGGAGTGATTGGGCCGTATTTTTTTGAGGACGCCATCGACAATACGATCACTGTAACTGGCGAACGCTACAGGGCCAGGACTTCTGACTATCGGAATTGGATGAGCGGGCTTGGTAAACATTTGGTTTCAACAATACGGTGCAACCACACGCACAGCATGAGCCACAATGGACATTGTGAAGGAAGCGTTTCCTGGTCGCGTAATCTCCGGATTTGGCATGGCCAGCAAGATCGCCAGATTTGATCATCCCAGGCTTCTTTCTTTGGGGCTATTTGACGGCGCGGACTTATGCCAACAAGCCTCGGATGTTCGCGTTCGCAGCCCTTAAGGAGAATATTCGACAGAAATAAGAACATTTATCACCAGAACTATCACGGAAAATCATGGAAAATGCGATAAAATGGGTACGAACGTGTGCAAACGGATATCATCTTTTTCATATAACAGAAAAAAATTCTAAAGGTCCAAATAAAGATTTCCGTCAGTCAAAGTCTTTTTTTTTTTTATTTAGTAAAAAAGTTATTTAAAAGCAAAAATGGATGATAAATCTTGCGCCACCTTGTACATACAAGAAGCCCTATGCGTTGTTGCATAATGTTTAAGAAAAACGTAATTTAATTAGTTACCTATCGCAATTAGGGTCCGCGAGTAATTTAAAAAGAATAAAATATAAATAAAAATAAAAATTTTAACTAACCCCCAACGCAAAAAAACTTGATTAAAATAACCTATTAATATTTTTAATATAAGCGCCGCCGTGTCGGGGAATTTGATACGACTCCTTGGGTTTTTTCCAGCATTCTGGACATGAAATACTCTTGCCTCGCAAATCCCTTGATCCTCCGTGCACTAAAATGCCTCCGCTCATGAATGCTGCGTAGAATTTCCCTTTGCAGTGCCTTCGCTGCAACCGAACTTATACCATATACCACAACGTATTCCAAAATTTTCCAAAACTGCGTGTCCTAGAGTAATCTCATTACAAGCCTACAATACTCGTCTTGTTCCTGTGCTCTTCTCATATGATGTAGCATTATAAAATTCCATTCCATCCTCAAAACTGCTGGAAATCGACTCAGTGCATCAACATGACGCATTGATGTTCTTGGATGATGTAGCACAATGCAATCGAATTCCACTCTCGGACACAGCTCTTTCTTGCTCATATTGGCTTCAAATGCTTTACAGTCGGTATAACATATATCGCAAATTTTAGTCCCATCAGGTATACTCCAAGTTTGTTTTAGGGCTTTCACGATGGCTAGCACTTGCTGTTCGTAGCTTGTGTAGTGTTTTTCTGCTGAAGACGCCTTGAAACTGAAATAACAGAGATAAAAAAAATTCGAATCGTTCTCCGTACCTCACCAAACTCGCATCTGTACGCAACTCGGTTTGCAGATGCGGATTGAAAAGTTTTAGTACTAGTTCTTTACGAAGTATTTCCTTAAGCGACTGAAGAGCAGCAATCTGATCCGTCCCAAACTCAAATGTTGAGTCTTTTTGTATTAAGTCTGACAGAGGCCTAGCAAAAGTTTAATAATTAGACACAAACTTCCGCAAAAATCCCTATAACCCCAGAAATCTTTGTACTTCGATAACATTGCGGGGCCTTAGAAATCCTTTTGCAGCCCTTATCTTCCCGACAGATGGTCTTATACTCCCATTTTCAACGACGTGTCCTAAAAACTCAAATGACTTACTTAAAAAATCGCTCTTCCCCATTTGATGACCAGACCATTTTCCTGGGCTACTTTCAAAACTACTCTTAATTTCTCAAGATTTTCTTGTTCATTTCTCGCAGGAATAACGACATCGTCCATGTAAAGAAGTAAGTAATCCTCTCGAATCAGGTCATGAAATACCATGTTTACGAATTTCTGAAAAACTAAGGGTGAATTGCATAATCCGAAGGTGTTACGAAAGAGGTGTACTTTCTACTGGATTCGGTGATGTCAACATGGAAAAATCCGTTACGAAGATCTAAAGTCGTATAAACCATAGCATCATATAGCTTCTCCAACACAACTTTTATAACAGGTAACGGGTATCGGTCCTTGATGATCTTCGCATTAAGCTTACGGTAATCAATACAGAGCCTATTACTGCCATCCTTCTTTTTGACTATTACTATAAGGCACTATAGGGCCCGAGAAATCTGACCGAATATGCCGCATTATTCCGTCGCACATCCATTCTTGAATCTGTTCGTCCACTGCTTTCTTTTCTATCGGCGCTAACCTCCTCGCTTTTTGGTAAATGGGTCATTCATCTTCCAATAAGATGCTCCTTTCTATGCATGATTTTTCTACCTTTTCCGGCTTATAGCTTTCAATCATGGTAATTAGCTGCCCCCTTATAGTACCATAGCTCCATAGTGCGACCGTGCTGGTCTAAACAGAATCGACAATTTCCTTGTTCAAATGATAACCGGTACAACCGGATAACCTGATCTCCGGGACTTACTACCCCAATTATAGATACCACGAGAGCACACACTCGGGCTTTATTCTTCTTCTTTCCTTTTTTCTCCGGCGTTGTTATGGACAGAAGTGTAGGACCATAACGTTCCCACTTAAATGCATTCCTACTGGTCCGCTTGTGGGGTCCGCCGGTTTGACCTCAGAAAGTAGCGGCAGGCTTCCCGGTTTGGGATTACTTCATCGCTGAGGCCAATCAAATGCTGGTGTTTTTGCATTTGCTTGCACCAATTGTTTTTCGGCCTGCCTTTTTTGCGTGTTGAAATTGGAATGTTGATTGATAACGCCTTTTGGACGGGGTTCAAAGGATCTTTCCTTTGAACATGGCAATACCAACTGAGTCGGTCGCGCTCTATATTTCTTGTGATGGTTTCTTTTACGTGGAGGCTTCCTCGGATCTTTGAACTTCTAATTCTGTCACGCTTTGTTACTCCCGCTGTCATGCGAAGCATCTTCATCTCAGTTGCCGTTAATTTGCTCTCATACTTTTTGTGCATTGTCCAGCATTGCGAACCGTATGTGAGCGCCGGACGTACAACTGAAGTGTCTACACTTTCCTTCCTTTCAGCTTAGGGGGCATTTTTCGATCACAGAAGATGGCGGAGTTTTCCCGCCACTTCATCCACCCTACGCTTACGCGATGTTTGATGTCGTCATCACAAGTTGCTTCTCTATTAATCATAGATCCCAGATATTTAAACTTTTCACACTTGGGAAGCACTCTTCCATTCAAGTAAATGTCTGGAATAGGCTGATGAGGGCCAGAGAACGGGCAGCACAGATACTCTGTCTTCTTTGAACTAATGCGATACCCGTGTCCCTCAAAAATGTCCACCCACACATCAAGTGCTCGTTGTAGGGACGCCTGATCATCACTTATAATGGCCCCATCGTCAGCAAAGAATAGCTGGTGCACATTGGGGTCCGTCACTTTTACTTCAAGCAAGCAATAAAGGACTGCTATAAAAAGCAGTGGGCTGAGGACGCTCCCTTGGTGTACACCGACTTTGATTACGAACTCTTCGGTGACTCCTGCGGTGCATCTTACTCTTGTCGTTGCTCTCTCGTACATGTCCATAATCACTCGCACGTAGGTTTCTGGAACTCCTTTTTGTCTTAGCGCTACCCATAAAAGATCTCTTAGTTGCCGGTCAAAGGCCTTCTCGAAATCAACCAACA
The DNA here is from genome assembly GCA_958301585.1 of Merodon equestris. Taxonomy (NCBI): domain Eukaryota; kingdom Metazoa; phylum Arthropoda; class Insecta; order Diptera; family Syrphidae; genus Merodon; species Merodon equestris. Next base: position 17,882,061 of record OY284415.1, on the reverse strand, counting down.
CCATATGCAAGTCCTTTGAAGAATCACGATGCTATTCCATCATGATCCTTATACTTTGGATTGCATCTGTTGTTGATTTACCCGAGACAAACCCACACTGGTCATCAGATAGTCGTATTATTTTCCGCAGTCGGCTATCTAATACCCGTTCAATGATCTTCATGGTGTGCGACATCAGCTTGACAGAACGGTAGTTATCACACTCGGGTTTTATTATTTCAGAAATCTTTCTCCATATTGATTCGGTTAGTACAAAATAGAGATGGTATCCGGTTATTTATCATCATCATCCACGACGAGTATGTTGACAGTGCTTATGAGCTTATGCGTTATTGTACCGCAATGGCGGACTGGTATTTGATGTTACTAAACAGCACGCCGATTATTGCGTGCGTTACCTCCTCACTCTTTAGATTGTAAGTTAGATTAGGGTTAGCTAGAGTCATTTCTCAGGAGATGAGCCTGAGAACTGAGTGAGGCCTGTTAGCCTTCGTGAGGTATTGGGCATGCAAATAGAACTAGATGGCTCCGGGAAAACCCGGAAACAAGCTGAAAGTGCTGACGCGAATACGTGCGCAGAACCCGGGACTCGACACGAGGGCCTGGACTGTCTATTCCTACAAGGAGAAAAAGAACTCTCTGAAAAAAGAGGGCTTCACTCTGGTAGTGGGAATGGACAATGGCTCTGTTGAGGCCCTGAAAACCGCGTACGACTCACGTCCCTACTTCGGCCTTGGTAGGATTGTATTCCATTTTGATGTCAAGTAGTCGAAGGATGGAACGTGTTCCCCAGTATGAATCCATGATTTTTACTCAGATCAACCTACAGCATTGCAAGGCTGCTACCGCTCTTCTAAGTAGCAGAATTGCATGCAGTAGTACAAATCATCACATTGTATCCATTCAAGAACCATGGGTGTGGAACAAACGCCTGTGTGGTCTTGGTGGCATACGTGATGCTACAATCCTTTATGATGAGCGATCCGAAAGGCCCAGGGTCTGCCTCATCATATCGAATACGCTATCGGCAACCAAACTTGGTCAATTCTGTGGTCAAGATCTGGTAGCTGCGAAAGTGAGCTACAAGGCGCACGGAGAAATTGAACACTTCGTCGTGGCGTCTGCTTACTTCCCCTACGACTCGGTACTACCCCCGCCACCTAAGGCGGTTTCCGAACTCGTAGAGTACTGTGAAGCCAGAAGGATTGGACTCATCATCTGTTGCGATGCTAACGCTCAAAACACATTTTGGGGCAGCAGCAAATGCAACCGGAGAGGAGACCATCTTTTAAACTTCATTCTTTCGTCTGACCTTTTCATCAACAATGTTGGCTCTCTACCAACCTTTGTGACGGCGAGACGACAGGAAGTGATTGACCTAACCTTATCTAACAGGCATGCGAAGGCCATCACTAACTGGAGAGTCTCACCAGATGTTACGCTGTCAGACCATAGATACATCGAATTCCAATTGAAGTGCGGGATCTCCCCCTCACAGCCCAAGCGGAATCCGAGAAAAACAGACTGGGTGCGATTTAGGGAGGAGCTTGAGAAATCCACTCAAGCCCCGCCTAAACTCAAAACTAATCAATCGGTGGAGGATGCAGTTCATAACCTGAACAGCGCCATCACCAAATGTTTTGAACTCGCATGTCCTGTCAAAAAACCTCCCAACAGGAAGCCGGTTCCCTGGTGGAACGCTGAGCTCCAACGGCTTCGTAGGGAAGCCAGAAGTCTTCTGAACAGATCGCTTAAATCGAACTCGGAAGATGACTGGAATAAATATCGATCGAAGCAGAAGGAATACAAGAAGCTTATTCGAAAATCGAAGAATGATTCCTATAAGTCCTTCTGCGAAGAGATCAAATCCCTGAGCGCGACCAGCAAGTTGGTTAAAGTCCTCAAACGAGGAAAATCGACAAAGCTGGATGTACTCAGAAAGTCTGATGGTACCTTTACCGAGTCTAAAGCAGAAACTCTTAGTTTACTGTTTCAGACCCATTTTCCGGGAAATCAGACTGTCATCGGCTCGTTGCACACTCCCTCATTGGATACTGCGGCTGTAGCGATGAAAACAACTCGGCGTAGCTGGTATGTTGCGTCACGCGTGGCAACTACTGAGGCCATTGAATTTGCTGTGGCATCCTTCGATGGCTTTAAGTCGCCTGGCACTGATGGGATATACCCCGTTATGCTGCAAAAAGGTATAAGACAACTGCTTCCTACACTGAAAAGAATTTTCAAAATTTGGCTAGGATTACTCACTAGCCAAGAGTTTTAGACCAATAAGTCTAACATCATTCCTGCTGAAAAGCATGGAAAGACTAGTAGAGTTGCACGTGCGCAAAGATGCCCTTCGATTGCATCCTCTGTCGGACATGCAACATGCTTATCAGCGCGGAAAATCCTGCGAGACTGCGCTTCAAAACCTAGTTGGGAGAATTGAATGCGCTCTCGAAAGGAAAGAGTACGTACTAGGCACTTTCGTCGACATTGAGGGAGCTTTTGATAACGCTACCTTCGACAGCATGTGTAACGCTGCTAGACGGCATGGCGTAGATGAAGCACTGGTTTTGTGGATCAAAGCAATGCTTGTGCACAGGACATTGATCGCTGATACAGGCCTCGAACAATGTGTCAAGTCTGGAGTAAACAGGGGCTGCCCGCAAGGTGGCGTCTTGTCTCCGCTGCTATGGTGCATGGTGGTCGACTCTCTGCTAGATGCTCTCAATGCCTCTGGAATCTATGCCCAGGCCTATGCGGATGATGTTGCTGTTCTCTCTGTCGGCTCATGTTTAGCGAATGTCTGTCTCAAAGCGCAGGCGGCGCTAAACGTGATCGATGACTGGTGCACGAGAAATGGGCTGTCGGTTAATCCTCTTAAGACCGATGTCGTTCTCTTCACGAGAAGGAGGAAAACAACTGGCATTGCTCAGCTGGTGCTAAAAGGCATTCCCATCCCTATATCCAAGGAAGCTAAGTATCTGGGAGTCATTCTAGATAACAAACTTCTCTGGTCAAAACATGTTGAGTCCAAAACCACCAAAGCGCTGTCAGCTTTCTGGCAATGCAAAGGTGCCTTTGGCAAAACATGGGGCTTATCGCCGAAAAAGGTCCTTTGGATCTACACGGCAATGGTAAGACCGATAATCTCATATGCATCGGTTGTTTGGTGGAGCAGGCTGACACGAAAACACGTTGTGGCTTCACTCACCAAACTCCAAAGAGCGGTCTGCCTCAGTTGCACGGGGGCTTTCCCCAGCACACCGGGAGCTGCTTTGGATGCTATGATGAACCTTCCACCCCTTGACATATATATCAGAGGGTGTGCACTGAAAACTATTTCTCGCCTAAAGAGGAATGGTCTTTGGTACAACTCGCAGTGGAGTGAGGGTGTACTTGCGAGAGAAATATCCTACGATCACTGTCTCATAGATATGCCCTCTGACGCAATGACACCTGCCATCCTACTGCGCAGTAACTACACAGTCACATTTCCTTGGCGTCAGGACTGGCTTTGGCCAGACACTGAACCTGGAATAGAATGTCTTCGCATCTTCACAGATGGCTCCAGGACTGATCAGGGATCCGGCGCCGGAGTTTTCTTCGAGCGCGAAAACATTCGACTGCACTTCTCGTTAGGAAAATATGCGTCTGTCTTCCAGGCGGAGATTTACGCAATCCTAATGGCCATGCACTATGTTGTGAAACACAGATGGAGGGGAAAGAGCATATGTGTCTGCAGTGACAGCCAAGCTGCACTCAAAGCTGCATCCAATCCTCTGTCCAACTCCAAACTAGTGCATGAACTCAAGACCTTGTTGAACAAAGTCGGAAGACTTAATTCACTTAGGCTTGTATGGGTTCCAGGTCACTCTGGAATCCCAGGAAACGAGATCTCCGATGAACTCGCTAGAAAAGGCTCAGAGGAGAGTTTCTCAGGGCCTGAACCCGCCTTAGGTCTACCAGCTTCAACGGTTAAATCTGACATCAATGACTGGGTCTTTAACGTACACAGTCGTAGATGGAAGGAATATCCAGGATGCAGGATGACTAAGCGCGTACGCCCTGACGTCTGTAAAAAGTCCGCAACATTCTTCTTATCCTTAAGAAGAAATGACTGCAGAAGGCTAACGGGCGTCATTACGGGCCATTACACTTTTGCCAGGCATCTTTATGTGCTTGGCATCAGTGAGACGCCTACCTGTGCTGCTTGTTGCGAGGAGGACGACACAGCGGAACACTTTCTCTGCGACTGTCCCGCCTTCGCTCGTGCACGGTGGCGCACCCTTGGGGCCGACGTGGTGGGTGCCGAATCTCTTAGCTCAACATCACTGAAGCCCCTCCTCACTTTTCTCCGGACAACGGGGAAAATACAATAAAGACAAGGTGTCTGTCTGGTAGTACAATGGACCAGTATTTGTGTCTGAGTGCTTCAGCAGATTGTAGAAGCCTCCAACAAAAAAAAAAAAAAAAAAAAAAAAATGGGCGAACTTGAACTACAGATCTTCAGCCCAACAATCGGTGATGATTACCATTGCACCACGACCACCCCCTGCTTGATTTGTTAGCTCAGATTATGACGACCATAAGATTGTCAAAGAGGGCCAGAGACATATTCCACAGACCAAGAATTTTGGTAATTAAATTCATTTAATTATAAGCGTTGATTAGATATATGTAAGCATCAACAATAAAATGGCAATACTTACTGACTAGGCTTGTTTTCAACACATGTCACAAGTCATACGTGTATTATCACGAACGGAACACTAAAATACCAAACAGGGAAAAAATCACATTAAGCAAGATCTTGTAATTCTTAAAAGTATGATTCAGTGCCAGGGAAATCAACGATTAGTAATTAAAGCATTTTGGAAAACTTTTTACTTTAGCAGCTCTTTATGGTCTGTATGCTTTTTATATGCAGAAAGCTTCGACATAATATTTTTGGTTGGTCAGATGTGACTGAAAATGCATCTCTGAGAGAGCTATGTGAATGGCTTTCGAAAGCTCCGATGATAAAAAAAAAGATGCAGGGAGAACGTATCCTTTTCATGTGATTTCTTAAATATCATCCCTGAAGGCTCGCATGACACTCACTGATCAACAAAGAGGTTTAGATGTAAATCAGAGAAAAATCAAATACGCGTGGCACATACAAGTGGAGGTTCACAGCTTCTATAAGCACCGTCATAACCTTGAAAATAGGTATATGATGGCCATCAGTTAAAGGATTGGGAGGATTCTTTTTTTTTGAATAAGCTAGATAAATGCCATATACCACCCACAAGGAAATAATCCACCGGAATATGAGAGACCTTTTCAGCATAAAAGGAAACCTCGACGGCATTATACCATACAACAACTGAGCCCCAGCATTGCTGGGCCACAATTCGGCAAAACGTAATGCACGAGAGGAATGAAAATTTGCGTATGAAAATGTCTATGATAATCTAGGGCAACACGAAGCAAAATAAAAGTTCAAACGAGTAGCATTCCGCCATGTCACTGGATATGAACCTCCCCGAAGGATCCCCTTTCAAGCAACAGGCATGACTTGGGAACATAAATAAAAACATATTAAAAGTCGATTAAGGAACATACGCAAGTGTTTCCCGTCGCTGTTTCCCACGCGCTTTCACCTTCACCTTAGCCTGCTTTTCGTGTGGAAGTAATTCGTCTTGTGCCATACAACGCTTAGGGTTTTCCTTCCTCATGGCTTGGAACTTTAATTACTTGTTAAGACTGATTTTTCAACATGTCATCGTAAGCACACAAAAAAGTGATTTTGATGGGAAAATGAATTGGAAAAATTCAGAAGAGTTGCCAGATTTAGTGACTCGGGATCGTTAAAAACTTTGCATTAAAGTGTAAAGAACAAATGTCCTTGAGCATGGACGAATGAACGCCCTCTTTACTGAGATGAATTGCACGAAGCAATTTTACTACTGTTTACATAAATGAGATGGGGTTGCAAGGATTTTGGTACAAAAGCTAGACTTATTGCGTGCGTTTCGATTGCGCCACCCTTGGAGATGTATTCAGGCAACCTTGATCTGGAAGTAATAAAAAAGAAATATGCACTTTTACCTCCAAACGTCTGATTTTAATTTGTGACCATTTCAGAGAGTGGCAGTTAAAAACAAGATGAGCAGATATTTTATGGTTTTTTTTATGATTTGTTTAATGCTTTATATAAGCACGCATTACTGTGAACGCATTGTGAGTTCCAAAGCTTGCGGTGTACTCGAGATGAATCTGCAATTCATTCCTTACGGCGGGAGCAATAAAAATGCTGACGCCCTGCCAGGGATTGAATGCACGAATGTATGTACGATTTCTGTATATCCATTCGTTACTTTGTTCTCTCATTTTTCGTCTAATCTATGTGAATCTAGAGCTCGGGACTTTCAGAGAAGGCTCTGGGCGATGGACACTTACATGGTCATTAGATTAAATGGGAAATGTCCCAAAGGCAGTCAGTTCTTTAATTCTACACAAATCCTTTCGAGATACCATCCACAAGAGACCCATAGAGTCGTGGTTAGAAATGCTCCCCGTCTTGCTCGTCCCTTTCCTGTAACTAGAATTTTAACAGTCAATAAACACCCCTCATAAGTCCCGCCATGACTGTCTGGCTTCCATTCAGTTGATTGTGTTTACACAATACACGCACGAAGCGACAAAACTGGGTCACGAAATGGGGACTTATGCGAACGCTCATCTGACGGTAATTTTATTCACGAGACTGTTGATGGGTTTTTCAAGAGCTCACTCGCTTTCATTTAAGAATTATTTTTTTTGTTTTTTGTTTTTGATGATTGAGAATTTGCCAGAAAACGGTTTCATACTGATTGCCTGCGGGGCGACGAAAGTGCTTCACAATGAAAAGAAATAGCAGTAACACAAGGGATGATGATGTTTAAGAGGTTTCAACGTATTCAAGGACTTTTGTCTGTCTTTTCGCTTCTTTATTATTATTATTTTACTAAGCACAATAGAAAAAAGAGATGCAACTGATGGTTTAGGATTCCCTCGAGAAGTCCACGAACGGCGAAAAGATGTTGTTTTTCTTAATATTTATCCTTAGGACGCTCTGCTTCATCTGACGGTGAAGTTGAAATCATTCCTTGATGGCAAGAAAGTGAAATCAGTTCTACTTATATGCAGGAGATGTTGATAAGATTCTGATTGCATGTTCTTGATGTGTTCAAAAAATCACAGGAAGTTTGGGTTGTTTGGAATGAATTTCTGTGTCAGTCATTAGAAATTGTTTACTGCTTCTTGCAATGTCGAAAAAACTTTTTGAACTCAATAACTGTCACTTCATTCAGCTATCTTAAGAAACTGCTCTTCATCTCTTCTGGATTTCGCTATCATAGACTGCCTTTTAAGCTTCTTTTCATTTTGGGAAACAAATAAAAGTTGCATGCTATTTTTAGCCAAATATTTGCGAACAAGCTACAACTCCGAGACATTTCACACCCAAGACATTTGAGAAAACTGGAGGGCATGAGCCAGTTCGTATACGACTTATACTCACGTCCCTGATTGCCATTCGATGATCGTTCATAACCACTTCGTTTATATTCCCCGCGTGAAATCACGAGTTTCTGGTTACTTTTTGAACATTCCTTGTACTGTCGATTTTATATTTACCTGGGAAGCAAGATGGAACTGAGGGAGACTAGTAGAGTTGCACGTGCGCAAAATTGCCCTTGGAAATTTGCTCTTGTCGACATTGAGAGAGCTTTAGACAATGCAAGCATATGTAACGCTGCTACTCGGCATGGCATATGTTTTGTGGATCAAAGCACAGGACATTAATCTGATGCATTTCACGAACAATGTGTCAAATGTGGCGTAAACAAGGGCTCTCCGCCAATAGGCGTATTGCATCCGCTGTTATGCTGCATGGTGGTCGACTCTCTGCTCGATACTTTCAACGCCTCTGGAATCTATGCTCAGGCTTATGCGGCTGACACTGCCGTTCTCTCTGCCGGCTCATGTTTAGTGACTGTCTGTCTTAAAGCACAGGCGACGCTAATTGCGATCGATGATTGGTGCAAGAGCAATGGGCTGTCGGTTAATCCTCTTAAGACTAATGGTCTCTTCAGCAGAAGGAAAGAAAAAATACTTCACTGGTGCTGAAAGACATTCCCATCCCTCTACCCAAGGAAGCTAAGTACTTGGGAGTCATCTTAGATGTCAAGAATCTTTGATCAAAGTATGTTGAGTCAAAAACCACCAAAGCGCTGTCGGCTTTTTGACAATGCAAAGGTGCTTTTAGCCGATAAAAGTCTTCTGGATCTACACGGCAATGCTAAGACCGATAATCTCATATTCATCGGTTGTCTGGTGGAACAGGCTAACACGCAAACACGTCGTCGCCTCTTTCACCAAACTCCAAAGTGCGGTATATCTCAGCTGTACGGGGGCTTTCCCCAGCACGCTGGGCGCTTATCTACAGAGTGCGCCTTCTCATGCAGTTCGATGTAAACTTCGGATAACTTCAACAATTGTCAACCGATTTTCATAAGTCATAGCATTTTGGAAACGTCAATTTAGTACAATTTTAACCATGAATCGCTTTACATCAAAAGAATGCGCGGAAATTAAAAATGGACGCTCGATTGTGCTAACTCCACGTGCGTATCGTGCAAAACATCGTGATCGTGTTGCGCCCAACAACAATACAATTCGTCGTTGGCAAGCCCTCGTGAGCAACCCCGACCACGTCCGCGGCGTTAAAACTCATTTATTCAGTCTGTGAAGGCCAAGCTTGTCATATCGGCGCCGTTCGCAGCAGTTAGGCATCAGTGGGACCACTTTGCGGAGAATTTTAAAGGATGATCTTCACTTATTTCCATACAAAGTGCAGATAACTCAAAGAATTTTGCCACAAGATGAGCCACGGCGCTTGGCATACGCACAAAATGTCGTTGCAATGATTAATGCTGAGCCGGAGTGCTGGCAGCAAATTTTGATGACCGATGAGGCACATTTTACGCTCTCTGGCTCAGTTAATAAACAAAATTGTCGCACCGAAAATCCTCACATTATTCACGAAGAACCGCTATATGGTCAAAAATTTACTACTGTTTGGGCCGGTGTATGCGCTAAAACCATCATTAGACCGTATTTCTTCAAAGCTGGTGATACAGTGGATGGCGATCGATATCAGTGGATGTTGGCCCATTATGTGGTTCTAGAAATGCGTAAGAAAGTCGTATTTCACTTTTGGTTTCAACAAGGCGGCGCGATATGCCATACTGCGGACAAAACAATGAACCTTTTGCATAAGAAGTTCCCTGGAAGATTATTGTCAAAAAAGAGCGATATTGACTGGCCTCCGAAATCAGCGGATTTGACTCCTCCAGAATTTTTTCTTTGGAGATACTTGAAAGGTAAAGTGTATGCTAACAGCCCGAAGACAATGGAACAGATCAAAAGAAACATTCGTGCGGAAATCGCAGAAATTTCGACCGAAATGCTCGAAAATGTCATGGAGACATTGCTTCCGCAATAAAGGCGGTCACTTAATTGATATTGTTTTCAAAAATTAATCAAAATAAATTGAAATCTAAATGAAATAAAAGTTTTTAAATTTTCAAAACCGGTTGAGAATTGTTGAAGTTATTCGAAATTTACATCGACCTATATGAGATGGCGATGTTGAGGGCCGTGGCGCAGTGGGTAGTGTGTCGGCCTCTGACGCACGATGAGCGAGTTCGGATCCCGATAACACCAACGCCATCGAATGTTCATTACGCGGCTTCTCTCGTCGGCGGGGAACTGGCAAAACCTCCCGTATTACACTTGCCTCGAAAAAGCTTCTCGACTCCCGCCGTTCGGAATCATTAAACTGTAGGTCCCGTTCACTTGTGTGAACAACAAATAGCACACAACATAAGTGAATGAGAGAAGCTAGGCTCTGGCTCTCCATGAGCTGTAACGCCATCTAAGAAGAAGATATGAGATGGCGCACGCTATAGTTGCTATGATGAACCTTCCATCTCCTGATATATTTATCCGAGGATGCGCACTGAAAGTTATAGCTCGCCTCAAGAGTAATGGTTCATGTATATGCCTTCCGACGCAAGGACACCTGACATCCTATAGCGCTATAATTCCACAGTCAAATTTCCATGGCATCAGGGCTGGCTCTGGCCAGCTTCTCAGTGTCGGAGAAATCCTACATCAACGATTGGGTATTTAATGCACACAGTCGTAGATGGAGGGAATATCCAGGATGCAGGATGACTAAGTTCGTACGCCCTATGTCTGCAAGTTCGCAATATTCTTCTTATCTTTAAGGAGAAATTATTGCAGCAGACTTGCGGGCGTCATTACGGGCCATTACACTTTTGCTAAGCATCTCTACGTGCTTGGCATCAGTGAGACGCCTGTGCTGCATGTTACGAGGAGGATGAAACAGCAGAACACTTTCTCTGCGACTATCCCGCTTTCGTTTGCATACGGTGGGGAACTCTTGGGGCCAAAGCTCTTAAAGCTGTAATCTAAAAACCTTAGAGCTCTAACTCCAATTCTTGGTCGTAATAACCGTCCACTAGACGTCCACTAGTCGTACTATACTAGACAATTTCGGATCAGGAGCCTGAAAGATCTCCGTCCATATTGTGGTGAATTTTGCGCAAAAGCTTACCGTCTAATGTGATCAAACTAACTCAAGAACTGAAGCTTCTTGATCATTTGAAGCAGCCATACTTCTGGAATCGGGCTCTGCAAAAGTTTGAAGAAAGCTCTGAGCTTCATCGAAAAAGCAATGAAGCTCATTTTTAGCTTAATGACTTTTTCCGTTTAAAGAGAAGTTCCGAAAGAGTGACATCCCAAAAGTAGCTAAGGAGCAAGATTGGAGTCGATATTGCTAAGGCCCTGGTTGATGGATGAGCACTAAAAAATTTGTCCCAAGAAATCGGTCGCTGCAATCGTGCTTAAGTTCTTATTGAAATGTTGGACATTGGAAAGTCACTTGACAATAGGGAAATCACCGCGTTAAGCTTCATCCAGAAATCTTCTAAACGTAAAAACAAATATTGACGTTACAATTCACGGCCATCCGCGTCGAGACGTAAGTTGTATCGACGAAGGCGCATGTTTCGCACAGAAGCCGAGCCATTAATACACTTGGAACGTGATAGTTAAAAAAGGTTAGGTCAATAAGCACGGAACTCTTCAAGGGAAGTCGTAAGTGTGCAACACGAATTTCGTTTATTGTTTACGTGTGGTATTATCGCGAAGGATAATGACAATGTGCAAGGAATATTATGTGAATTGCATTAATTCGGGTTAACTGCTCTCCCAAGATAGTAGAAAGGAAAGTTTGTATACTAGCCGGAAGTCACGTCTCTTTTATGCTGTGATTTCATTTTAATGGTTAATAACCCATGAAGATAGCACATCAACTGCGAATGAACGGATTATCTGCGACATAATAGACTGTCCAAGCAAGTTACAGGATTTTTCATCGCAATTTTTGAGTATTTTACTTTAAAACCGAAAGCTTGGACTTGGTCCTTGTCAGCTTTCCACAAATAGTCCCAATGAAGAATGACAAGCAGCATCTCCAAGAATTTGGGGCATCTGACAAGCTCAAGGCTTTCGTAATAATCTCGAAAAAATTGTAAAACGTTGGCTTTTTCACTCTTGTTAGATTAAACCGCAACGATTAAATCCTCCGTAATCCACCCAAACTTCATTTACACCGTCCACATCCTCCGTCATTCACTCGGGAGCACCGACTAATAGCAACTTCACCACAGTCTTACAACGAATTCATTTCTAACACTCCGAACTGAACTACTACAACGCATGTGCCATCAAGTACACCCGCCAAAACAGTCATTTGTAAGGTGATAAAGTTCATTTAGCAGACATACCAGATGCAGCCCCGTGTCCTTCAGACTTGATTACGTTTACTTACGCAAAACTGTCAGGAAAAATAACATCTCCCCCTTAAGACCAGGTGGAGTGAGGTACTAAGGCTTCGGCATGTCATCTAGTCCTTACGTTCAACCTGCTTTGTTAATTTGTGAAGCTTTATTAACAGGACGGATTTCTGCGGCGAAAAACAATAAAACAGTTGTTTAATTGCCTCTTTGCGTTAGCTTGGGGGAATTGTTTCCTTTTTTTTTGCCGAGGGGGATATGCAAAGCGAGGCAATTACAACATTTCCTTATGTTTTCTTAGTTAAGTGGACCGAACGGTTTTAAAGGAGGAAAGCACTTAGGTTGCCGAGAATTTAATTTGCAACTTCAATACTTAATTTTAGGATAAGGGGTGCTGGAGAGTTATTATTTAAGGACGACTTTTCATTTTTAGAATTTAATGTATTTGAGGAAATTCTGGTGCACATTTGGATGTAACTGTATGGTATGGTGAAATAGATATCGTACATCAACCTAGGAGTGTCACAAAGTTTGGGCAATCTTGTCTTAGCAATGTTCAGCGAAGCTGCTTTACATTTTAATATGTACGCCATTATGATGCCATTAAAATACTTACATAGAAGTATAAAGGGTTATCTAGCGGTGGAGACCATCTAGACGTCGAAGATTACGAGTGTCTTGGATACCTCAGCCTAGCCATAGCCGTTAAAGGCATTCAAGATGTAGCCGTTGTGATAACGAATGATAATGAGAAAGAAATGAAGAAACAAATCGCTGAAGATGTTGGTATATCAATAGGTTTTTTTTGTTCTTGTTTCCGCAGATCGTATTCTAAAATTGGAATGATACAGAGAAGATTAGCATGGGGTCTACGCAAGGATGACACCCAAAATCGTGAAGCGTGCCATACGCTGGAGTCCCAATTTATTAAGTATTACCCTAAGCTCCTATAGACACAGTGTCGGAGTCAGAGATTTATTGACATCAGAGAAACGAATAAACTGGCTAACCGTACGGTTTTTACAGACCGTCTCTCCGACTCTGGTCAGCGACAACATGAATCGACCATTGATCTGATGTTCTCACTTGATACCAAAAACTGCAAGTAACAACTTCCTCTACCTTGGATCCGCTCCATTAACACTTATCCGAAACACCTCTTATCGCCAAACACTTCACCATTCTCCACTCTGAAAATCCGTTTTGTTTCAATTATCAAAAAACAGGCTTCGCAATACTAAATAGCCTGCTCAACAATATTAACTTTAATTTTCTCCTAAGTCTCCTGATGATTTGGTTTTCTTCACTTCTCGATATTTTTTTTTAACACACCCGTTGGTAGACTTATGTCCGTCTTCGTAAGATCTTTTTATTGGTCTTTTATGGCACACAAAGCTTGGCTGAATATACAAATGAAAAGCCTGAAGCACACGTCATTTTGCTCTCTTGAGCTTGAACAGCTCAATATAGCAGTCATTAGTCAATCGAGTTTTCAATGAAGATAAGGCAAACTTCAGTTAGCGATTTAGCCTTGGTACTAGAGCGGAAACCAGCTGCACGAATGCATTATAGAAATGTAGAAAAGTTGCAAGAGTGAGAATGATCACCCAAAACTTGCATAGTCAGCCCGATTTCAGTATAGCCAAGACAGGTTTTAGCTTAAAGGAGCTGAAATAGATCATTTCAGTTCAAGAAACCAACTTGTTCCAATCTGTCAGTTGAAACTTCCCAATCGAGGAATTATTATTTCTGTTGTTATTCATTCTGTGAAGGAACTTATAGATCCCTTTCAGTATCCCTACATACATGCCTCTAGTGCACATAAACATAATTCCTTGATTTCCATCATCAAACCAAACCACCTACGCACGTGTTTGATTACATATGTATGGTTGCCTGTCCTATGCGGGAGGATTAATTGTTCATTGGGTTAGCAAGTGATTCACACCCGTATAATTTATATTAGCCAATGAAGCAAAACGCAAACATCTGCCACTTGATTGCTTACCTATTTATTTAATCAGTTTCCTATGATGAATCCATGAATACCATAAACACCGCCAGATATGGAGAGATAGCAATGCCACAAGATTAATTAGCTGGAAATCTTCAACGTAGGAGCAGCATGTACCTACGCAGTTGGGTAAATATGAATGATGAGGACCAGTACTGACCCATCCAACAAGAGGTGTAATTTTAATTTAGTACAAAAAAAATTTAATATTTTTATGAAAAGTGATGAAATGTTCATTTTTGTCGATAGAACGAAGTCTTTCTCTATGAAATGTTTAACTTCTATTTGGAAGTAATTACATCGGTACGAATTTCGAATTAAAAACTAGTTTTGGGATTAACTGGTCTACCCAAACTGCCAACTAATCATTAGAGGCCAATGAACTTTCAAGGGGGTCCTATCAGCATCGGTTTTGTTGTCTTTCTTTCTTGTCGTAAAATTAATGAAAACTTAGTGTACCAACCCACACAAGGTTCACCAGGTGAGCCTCAAATAGTTACCGTTTGGCGTGGATTTTGGGCCGACGGCGTCATTGGTCCGTACTTTTTTGAAAACGACGCTGGTGAGGTGGTTAACGTCAATGGCGAGCTTTACAGAACGATGATAACTATTTTTTTTATGGCCCAAATTGAACCATATTGACTTAGATGGTATGTGGTTCTAGCAGGATGAAGCTACGTGCCACACAGCGGACGCCACGATTGACATTTTGCATGCACGATTTGAGGGTAAGGATATCTCTCGAAAAGGTGACGTGAATTGGCCACCAAGGTCATGCGATTTGACCCCGCTAGGCTTTTTCTTATGGGTTTTTATAATGTCGCAGGGCTATGCGAATAAACCACAATCGACCGATGAGCTTAAAGTGAACATAACACAAGCTATCACTCAAATTTAGCAGAATCTACATATGTGAATCATTAGACCCTTCGGATCCGTGCCACCGTAAGAAGCCGAGACGGGCACATCATGTTACATACTTACTCGTAATGGCATTTATGGTCCTATCAAATGGAAAAGAATTCTGTTAATACCTCACCCACAGCTTGTTTTATTCCATTTTAGCATCTATCCGCCCTTATTGAAAAATCCTATCAATGGCATAATTGTATGGTCAACAATAAGGAGGAAAGTAAGCTAGGTTCTGGCAGAGCCCGCAAAGAAAAGCTCTGGTTCGACGGAAAATGCGAAAAACTGAAAAACAGTAATGTTCTAAGACTTCAAGGCCTGGAAAATAATGAGAGCATGCGTACAAGATATCAAACTATACGAAAGGAAGTCAGACATCTCCTGAATGCCCCAATGGCAAAGGAAACAGTATGCTAAAATTCAGAAAGAATATGCAGCTAAAAATACGACAGCAATGTGTGCGGGGCTGAGCGCTGTACGAAAAGGAGCTTGTAAAGCTCGTTTCGGATAACAGTTATAAGACATTCTGTGTTTCTCTTAACTGGTTGTTAACAATCTCCCAAAAGATCCAAAACAATCGCCTAAGATAGAGCGAGTGTGATTCCATGTAGTGTTAGTCCCCTATCACTTTACTTAGCGGATCTCATTACGTGACAGATGACAAGGAGTCTCCTTTTTTTAATCCTTCACGCATATCGAATATTTCAGACAAGCCGTGTTTTTTATTAACTCATCCTTTATTTCCCTTTAGACATACTTATAAAAATTTCACCAATTTTTTTCCGGATTCGCAACCTTATAGGGACATAATACATTTTCGATTGGTTTATGATTGAGTTTATATGAGAAAATAGAAAGATCGAGGTTTTCCAAAATTAATGGCCTATTTAGCATTTCCATTCTCCGGCGATAACGATTTCGACGTTCGTCTGCAAAAAAGTCTTTAGCTGCTGGGGTATGGGGTCTTGAAGAATGCAGTTCGAAAGCCATTGGGCTTATATTAGAAAAGTTTAAAAATTTTACGTATACGTCCAGTTGGCTTCAATTCTCGTGTTAATTGAACTTTTTTTTGTTTTTTTTTTCGGAGGCTTCTACTATCTGTTAGAGCACTCAGACACAAATACTGGTCCATCGCACTACCAGACAGACACCTTGTCTTTATTGTAATTTCCCCGGTGTCCGGAGAAAAGTGAGGAGAAGCTTCAATGATGTAGAGCTAAGAGATTCGGCACCCACCACGTCGGCCCCAAGGGTGCGCCACCGTGCGCGAGCGAAGCAGGACAGTCGTAGAGAAAGTGTTCTGCTGTGTCATCCTCCTCGCAACATGCAGCACAGGTAGGCGTCACAAAGGCAGAGATGCTTGGCAAAAGTGTAATGGCCCGTAATGACGCCCGTAAGCCTTCTGCAATCATTTCTCCTTAAGGACAAGGAAAATGTTGCAGACTTCTTGCAGACATCAGGGCGTACGCGCTTAGTCATCCTGCATCCTGGATATTCCCTCCATCTACGACAGTGTGCATTAAAGACCCAGTCGTTGATGTCATATTTGACCATGGAAGCAGATAGACCTAAGGCGGGTTCAGGTCCTGAGAAACTCTGCTCTGAGCCCCCTCTAGCGACTTCATCGGAAATCTCGTTTCCTGGGATCCCAGAGTGACCTGGGACCCATACAAGCCTAAGTGAATTTAGTCTTCCGACCTTATTCAAAAAGGTCTTGAGTTCATGCACTAATTTGGAGTTGGAAAGAGGGTTCGACATAGCTTTGAGTACAGCTTGGCTGTCACTGCAGACGCATATGATTTTTTCCCTCCACCTGTGTTTCACGACATAGTGCATGGCCATTAGGATTGCGTAAATCTCCGACTGAAAGACAAACGCGAAGTTCAGTCGAATGTTTTCGCGCTCAAAGAAAACTCCAGCGCTGGATCTTTGCCCAGTCCTGGATCCATCTGTGAAAATGCGAAGAAATTCCATTTCAGGTTCAGTGTCTGGCCGAAGCCAGTCCCGACGCCATGGAAATGTGACTGTGAAATTACAGTACAGTAGGATGTCAGGTGTCTTTGCGTCAGAAGGCATATGCATGAGACAGGGGTCGTAGGATATTTCTCCCGCAAGTACACCTTCCAAAGACCACTTCTCTTTAGGCGAGAAATGGCTTTCTATTCACATCCTCTGATATATATGTCAATGGGTGGAAGGTTCATCATAGAATCTAAAGCAGCTCCCGGTGTGCTAGGGAAAGCCCCCGTGCAGCTGAGACAGACCCCTCTTTGGAGTTTGGTGAAGCCACTGCGTGTTTGCCTGTTCCATCAAACAACCGATGCATATGAGATTATCGGTCTTATCATTGCCGTGTAGATCCAAAGGACCTTTTTCGGCGATAAGCCCCATGTTTTGCCAAAGACACCTTTGCATTGCCAAAAAGCTGACAGCGTTTTGGTGGTTTTGGACTCAACATGCTCTGACCAAAAAGCTTGCCATTTAGGATGAACCCCAGGTACTTAGCTTCTTCGATATCGAGATGGGAATGTCTTTCAGCACCAGCTGAGTAATGCCAGTATTTTTCCTCCTTTTAGGGAAGAGAACGACATCAGTCTTAAAAGGATTAACTGACAGCCCATTTCTCGTGCACCGGTCTTCGATCATATCTAGCACCGCCTGCTATCTTTGAGATAGACATTCGCTAAACATGAGCCGACAGAGAGAACAGCAACACCATCCGCATAGGCCTGGGCACTGATTCCAGAGGCATAGAGAGTATCAACCAGAGAGTCGACCACCATGCACCATAAAAGCGGAGACAAGACGCCATCTTGCGGGCAGCCCCTGTTTACTCCAGACTTGGCACATTGTTCGAGGCCTGCATCAGCGATCAATGTGCACAAGCATTGCCTTGATCCGTTGCCTTGAGCGTTACACATGCTGTCGAAAGTAGCGTTATCAAAAACTCCTTCAATGTCGACGAAAATGCCTAGTACGTACTCTTTCCTTTCGAGAGCGTATTCAATTCTCCCAACTAGGTTTTGAAGCGCAGTCTCGCAGGATTTTCCGCGCTGATAAGCATGTTGCATGTCCGAGAGGGGATGCATTCGAAGGGCAACTTTGCGCACGTGCAACTCTACTGATCTCTCCATGCTTTTCAGCAAGAAGGATGTTAGACTGATTGGTCTAAAACTCGTGGCGAGTGAGTAATCTTCTTTCCCTGTTTTGGGAATAAAGACCACTTTCACCGCGCGTCAAGGAATAGGTATGTAGGCAAGTGACAGGTTAGCATTGAAAATGTGTAGGAGAGGTGCTTGTCTCGACTCTTTACGTTCACTTGTATTTCCTTTCCAGAGGAAAGGGTTTTGTTATGTGAAGTTCCCGTCTCCGAGGAGCAGTCTTTGGTCCTCTCCGTCTTCAGATTTTTGCTTTGATCTTTGTTGATCGCCGCATCTACTTTCGGACTCCGATTATTCCCCAGCAAGGTTGTCCCCGCGGCCGTCTTCCGTTTGCGAGCGCTCTTAACTTTTTCGGTTTGAGCTCCTGCCCCCTTCCGACGCCGCTTTGGAACAGCTCTGCCAGCTTGAGGTTTGTTGGGATCCAAGACCACTTTGCCTTCTGTCTGTCTGTCAGCATCATTGCCTTTTTCGGCGGTGGCGCCGGCCATAACAGGACCCTGAACACCTCCAGCTCCGTCAGTTTGGAACCTGGCACGCTCTTATTGGGGATTTGACAGTCACCAATAAGAGGAGGAGTGTTTGAGGCGCATGCCAAAAGTGCTGGCATGCTTGTGCCTCCTGCAGCAGCTTTTACTAGCCGCCGACGCTTTCTGCACTGCGCGCCGCCAAGAAATGCGGGGGCTGCAGATGAGAGGGTCGGATAGGTTTCGGTACGGGAAACCTCCGTCAATCAAATCCTCTTAACTGCTTTCCCCAGAGGTTCGCCTTCAATCTTCGTGCCTTCGGCTGTGCCATCCTTTTTGCACGATTTTCGGACACCCCTCTTTCTCCTTCTTTTTTGGCACTTAGCAGTGCAATCTACAGTACGTCCCAATTCTGGGGCTCGTTCAACCTTAGCGGTTTCCCGTGCCGCGCCATCATCGGTGTCGTCTCCGTTGGTTGCACCACTCATGCTCAGTCCAACCATGTGGTCGGACAATGAGCCGCAGCAGTCGGGGTCGTTTCAGGCTGCCGGAGAGTCGGAGAGCTAAGAATGACTGGTGGGGCCTCCAGAATCCTTGCCCCGGCCGCGATCAGGGAGATCGCGGGTGGATTTCCGCCGTTACGGGTGCCACCTGGAGTATTATCATCCATCTGTTTGTCCATTCATCCATCAAAACTCAGTTCTCCGGGTCTTAGTTCGAGGTCATTGACCTCTTAAGCCCCTCTGCCATGACAAGGCGCCCGGAGAGTGAAGGGGGTAATTGAATTTTATTAGCACGTAGATCAAGTTATTACGCAAAATCTGGTGCAAAGTGGTGAAGATAGTTAAATTCTTTCAAAATGACACCCCTTGTTAGATGACCCTTTACAACGGTGGCCAATAAATTCCTTAAGCTATTGGGATCCTGTTCCTATTTCTGTTAGTTTTATAATAACATCATTTAAACAATTAACTTCGTGATCGGCTGGTTTCCGATGACTTCATCTCCACTAAACTACTTAATACGATTGAGTCCGACAGTATAATAATTGTAAGATCATTGACTCCTAGCTGGTACACAAATAACAACCAACCTTGCCGCTGAGCATAATTACATAAATCCTCCAGCTAAATTCAACCAACTGCCTTATAAGGAGCACTATACTCATACCACAATCCTGAATTTCCACTTACAGCCTTCATAAATCATGCAAATTTATTCTCAAAGCCTTTGTTTTCCAGCTGTCATCATATTCCTTGAACCCCATCCCATGCACCAACGGGCAAAACCAAGGACCCACTTCCAGCTAAATAATTCACAAAAATTTCATCGGTCCCCACCACGACGACCGACCGTGTAACAATAGAAAATTTATTGCGTTGGCAATCCAATAACCAAAAACCGCATCAAGTCCATACGCCTGCCGAATCGATACTTCACAGAGTAACCGCGTAATATAATTATTAATCATCCGATTTCAAACGGCACTTGAATGGCGATAAATTATTCGCCGCGTTATTGAGTGATTACATTCGCCATTAGTTTGGGTAGGGGTGGGTCCTTACACGTTGGTCGAAATGTCCTTCGCGGTTATGCGCTCACAGATTCGTTTGGCATCAATCGATGGGAAGTTATCCAATTGTGGCTAAGATAGTCCTTGTTTCGAGTTAAGGTAGTCGCGGAGCTGTCGATAAATGGTGTCCTGGTGGAGGAAGAAATTGATTTCATTTTACAATCATCCAAATTGCTTTTTCCGTATTGTGGGCGACGTACAGTGTGCCGTGAACGAGCACAAATACCTTATTTCCATAAGTGCCTCGCGAAACTGGAAGGATGAGCAAATCTTTCCGTTGGCTTGGGCAAAGAGTATTCCAACACCTACGGCACCAAGGCTGCAATAAATCAATAATCGGGATGAGATGATTTTTAACCCAGAGTTCGGTGAACTTTCGGAGGCGGCAAAAAGGCTGTTAAAAAAGAAATTGAATATAGTTGGAGAAGACTTTTGAAAATAGGCCTCCTTGCGGGAAAAAAATGGATATAGGCCTCCGTGCGCGGCTATTGGTAGTCGTTTCCAGTCATTACTCACGGGCTACAATGCCTTTGGGATCAATTGTATTTAAGTGATTAAGGAAACGCAATCAACCGAGCATAAGGTTGTCACCTGCAAGACCACTTACTTAGACGATAGCTGCGGAAATCCATATCCATCAGATCCACACGGTCTTTACTTACTTACTTGTATATGATTTTTTTTTGTTTAACGACATATCCTGGTTTATCGGTATATCCAACTATTAGAATCAAGGTTCACTGATTTCAATTAGAATCCAGCGCCACAGGATAATCCATTAAACAAAGGTCGATAACTCTTTGATCCCAAGAGGGTATGGCGAAGGTATTCCAAGGCCATATAGGGATAAGGTCCTTTAGCCTTTTGTTTTTACGACGACATCATGAGCACACAAATCAAATTGCGTATTGAAACAGACACTGCTTGTGGAACGTATGATAATTCAGGGACCAATTTCATTGGATCCAAGCTCCAACACAAGCTCTTGCTTCGTTATATTGCAAGAGACTGTGAAACATCACTGGCAAATTTATAGACATATCCTTGCGCCATTGGTTTTGTTGCACAACCCTTCCGTCATCCAATCTTTTACCTTTTCATTTAGTCCCATCCGCCCATCGGCATCTTCATCAATCATGCCTCCGATGGCTTAAGCACATTTGTTTTGAAAATGATTTATGAGTCGCACGCTTCTATTTTGTTCAAACGTGTCCAAATGTCCTTATCAGTGGTTTGCGTTCGAATATTGTCACTTCAATGATCCCATGGGTTGGAGAACGTTTCTTCTGATGCAATATGATTGTAATCCTTGTAAGCAAGCTGAGTCTTTATCTATCTATGTATATCGTTCGCCTCTTAGCCGTATTTTCTAGTGGCTGTGAAGGATATTCTCCGCTCACACAAGCTAACTCACACAAAACAGGATGTACGTGCGACTGCTCATGTACAGCCGACAATCCGAGACCGACCGAATCCCAACCGAGTATGATTAGAAAAGTATATTGTTGGAATTGTTAATAACCACCAAATACCGGGAGAGCAATTCCGCCGACTCTAGTTCCTCAAAGTGCGAATATTTAACGAGCCTTTCACGTTTCCTTTTCCTCCACTTCTAACTTCGAATGTTTTGTTTCCATTCAATTCATGCCATCCCCCCCGACCCAATAATATCTTCCTGGAACCAGAGTACTCAGCCTTTTAAGATTCCTTCGAGAAAAAGGACGAGTACTGGTACGGTGTTATCTTTTAATCCTTCAAGTTTCCCATCCATTTCCGGGAAAATGAAGTCTGTACTCAGTGGAACACATCGTATGTTGGTGTTTACAACACTCCGTACATACAACTGACCCAGATTCTTGATGGAAGGGGAGATGCTTAAGCCATTATGACGTCATGGTGAGAATAATAATTACATCCTTAACTGTTTTGCTATATCCTTCGTGCTTTTCACACTCACATCGGTCCAGTATGCTCGCTGAAGTTAAGATATTTACTGGTAAGTTTCATTTAACATTCTGGGAAGAGATGAATGTCGGCCGATGGGGATGGCATGCGGAGATTATCCCTAGGCTGATACGGTGTTACACAATTTCATAACGAATTCTTGGTGTTGAAGGAATTATAGGCAATTATAAGACGAAGCCTTGCCTGGTGACATTCATGCTTGAGAATAAGGCTTCCTTGGAACTGAACTTAATCTAATAGAAAGCCATATGCTCTTAGAGTCATTGAAGGCCATCCAACAAGAGGTATCACTTAAAAATTCACACTATTATTGAACTGTCAGTATTTAACTACGGTTGTGACGATTTCTGGTGAGAAAAAATGATCATTAAATGTTGATAGGTTCCCGTGTCCTGAGAGAAAGTTATGTTGGTCTTTATTCCCAGCGCCCACGAATCAGCTAATCATATCTGATCCATCACCCTTTTACTTAAGGCACTCGAGAGTGTACTCGACCTACACATTCGTGGGTTTTTTAAAATCAGTCGAATTATTGTAAGTTGAGTTTTTTTTTATCCATTTCATGCTCAAAATCATCTGAATCATCCAGGCTTAGTACTAAATCTATATACCGATGCTCTCCATAAAACAAAGTTATCTTCTAGCCGATTTGAAAGGTAAAGGACTAAAAGTGGTCACATTTGCGAACGACGATCGTTGTCCTTGTATCAGGATTGTTCCGAAGAGGGGATACACGCCTAACGTGGGCTTACAGGTGCACGGTCTTAGATGGTTATGCTATTTACGCTTCCGGGGCTCAATAATCGGACTATATCTCCGTGCTCCAGTCAAAAATGTGTTCTGAGCTGGAATTTCAGACAGAAAACCGGGTTAGAAACGCCGCTGGAGTTTTCTACCTGCAGCAAAACTTAAACTTAAGCTGACTATGTGGACTTATGCTGCTGTTACCCATAATCACATTTTAGTTAGTTAGTTCGGTGGGCTGCCGCAGAGGTTGAAAGGTCGGCAAAAATCGGGGCAATAGGGTCCATGCTTCCCGAAGCGTTTAATATCCAGCCCATGGATCTTCACCTCAAATGCACGGTAACTTTTGTTGCTGTTGAGTTCAAAAAAGCGGGATTGTGGTCACCTAGACCGTACTCTTCTACGTCACGAATATGACGTCGGCTCCACCAGGTCATTACCCGCACTCGTGCTTTTAGCAGCATATTGCACTATCGCTTCCCATTTAGTAAGTAATCAGAAACTCGTAAAACTAATTTTAGACTAACAGCTCCTGATCCTAATTATGGTCCCAATATGGAACACGTAGAATCAGGAGTCTTCTTAATCCACCTGAATATTTCCAAATTGCTACGCATTGTTATCCATTCAAGCATCTCTCAACCACAACCAAATCAAGAAAGCGTGCAAAACACTCACATCTATTGCGGTAATAATTTTTAATTTTTGCCGGCGAATTTTTAGGCATGGAGTGCTGAGGTTGAAATCGAAGTTAGGATTGAATTAATACTTCCCAGCATACGAGAAATGCGTTCATTTCGGGGGGTGGGTAGATAGAAGAGACGGGGATTTCGTACATTGCGGGGGTAAGTGTTAATAGAGAAAGAGTTGTAGAGGGTCGCGTAGTCAATGGTACCTGAAAGGAGCCAATGGGTGAAAAGAATGTCAGATAAAATTCTTCTTTCTTCCAACGAGTTCATGTTGATTAGTTAAAGACGTTCTTGGTAGGTTGGTAAAATCAAAGGATTGCACCAGGATAGACCTCGAAGAGCAAAACGGAGGAATCGGCGTTGGATGCTCTCGATTCTAGAAATGTGGGTTTGTTAGTAAGGACACCACACTTAAGAGGCGTATTTAAGAAGGTCCCGGACAAAGGTTATGTAAAGGGATCGGATAACGTAAGGGTTTGAGAATTCTTTAGACCATCGCTTCACGGAACATAATATGCCGAGATCGCGAATGACTTGAACAGTGGAGATGTGTTGATTACTGAGGAAGTAGAGACGAGGAGGAGGTTTGATTCCCTTATGTGAAATGGTAATTGATTGGCATTTGGAAATGTTCAGCTCCAAGCAATTTTTGAAACACCAGATGGAAAAACTATTGAGATCAGATTGAATAAGGGAAGAGTCATGATTGGTATCGTCGGCCTATAATGAGATGTGGGAATATTTGATCACCATTTTAAGATCGTTTATGGTAGGAACGAAAAGAAATGGACCTAAGTGGCTGTCTTGGGGGACGCCGGAGGAAGCTATAAAGGGGTTGGAGAAGACAGATCTAAAACGAACACTGTAATAGCGATTTTCCAGTTAAGTAGATATCCACTTCAATGAAATGGGATTGAAGCCAAGGGAGGATAATTTGAAGAGTATCAGTCTGTGGGAGATCTTATCGAGAGCTTCACTGAAATCGGTTGAAATAACGTCGACGGTAGTCGAAGGAAAGGTGTAAGGGAGGATGGAAGTTATCGATGGTTGAAAGGGAAAGTGGACAGAGTGAAACAGAAGAGTTGAGGGGATCGGTTGTGAATATCAGGTCTAGTTGTCTACCCATGTAGTTTAGCTAAGGTTTGAATCTGCTAGGCGATCTAAGAAAAGACATTCTTGGGCAGTAGTAGGATTGGTGGCAGTATAAAACGATTGATCGTCTGATTGGGTCCATTTAAGATGAGGAAGGTTGAAGTCACCGAAAAGAAGGATTTCATCCTGAGGGTCTCATAAATCGGTTATTTGGTCAATTGTGCTAATGGCGAGTTGATAGGATTCAATAGGTTGTGGGGGCAAGATGTAGAAACAAATGAGTATAGTGTCTTTTGGGGTCTTCTGAGCGATCGTAATTGAAACAAAGTCAAGAAGTGGAGAGGATGATATTGCAATAAGGGAAGAGTCAATTGTGTTGAGGACAGCTAGTAGAACGCCTCGACAAGGGCAACCATCAGTGGGTCGGCTGAGTTCGTCATCACGATAAACACTAAAATTTGATGGGAGCAGTTCGAGGTTATTTATGCTGGGGATTAGATTTGTTTCGGTCAGAGCAAATATTTCAAAAGGTAGAACATGTGACTGTTGGAAAACAGCTTGGGTTTTTGAACGAAGACCTCTTACATTCTGATAATGAACGTGAGAGGGACATTTTGGCAGAGACAATTAAGGATGAAAAAACATCTCGTGATTAGCTCTACTACGTTGAAGGTGCGATATACGTTTTGAATGGATGTATTGGCGGAAGGTATCAAGAGCCTTTGACACTTTTTGGGGCGAGATATTGAAAAATTCATCATATTTTATGAAGAGGCTCTTGAGGCTAGCGAAATCCGTGGGGAGAGCTTCCTGTTGAATGGAGATCATGACGCTTGTGTTTGTTTTACTTTCATAACAAACTGAGTCTGATTTATCATGGCGATAAGCCAGAAAGAGACGAGTGCTCTCATACGTTTTTTTACCTCTTAGTCGAGAAAGGGCGTAGCGACTTTGGGTGGGGTCAGCAGTTAGCTGAGTAAGTTTAAGTGTCCCCTACACTTAGGAGGATCAACAAAAGATTGAGGGGTGGCAGAGGATTGGGTAAATGGGGCAGAAGTTGTTGGTATTAAGACAGACGAAGAGTTTGGTGAAAAAGTGGGGTTTGGGTTGGAGGTGTTGGGGGGATGGGATTTTGAGGGGTTAAGTATATGGGAGCTACGGAAATTAGGATACTTGGCTGGCTCCGGTGGTGAGGTCAAAGTTAGGAAACGAATTCGGGGCAGGTGATTGGGATGGAGACGTGGGGATAGTTGTTGGAATTAAATTAAACGAAACCCGTTAATGTTGGGGTTTTAGCGGATCTGTGGGAGACGGATAAAGGTGAGAAATGGATGGTTGTGTAACAATTGGAAAGAGATTTGCTTAAAACTCCAGTTATGGTGGGATTTGGGGGAAACTGGGATGCTTATTGAAATTAGGTTGAAAATAGTTTGGTGGCTTGCTGTTAAAAGAGGGCGGAGTATGGGAGGTGATAGACTTACGGCTAAGGTAATTATTTATGTTTATCTTAGGCCTAGTCTTAATTATGTTATTATCCTTGTTTGAGACTTCTGGATCAGGTGATAACCATTTAGATATTTTAAGGTTACCGATGGTGAGGACAGAATCGAAGGGGTTACAGAAAAGCCATGCATACTTCGATGGGATGACAAATTTAAAGCGGCGTGGGCTATACCGCTTATTACGTTTAAGTTCGACGCACTGCACATCTGCTATTGAATAATGTTGACAGAAGAAATTCCTTAGCAAAGAGATGTTGGGGTGCGGAGGGCATCCTTTTAGGTAGAACTCGGAGACGTTAGTATTTTTGAGCTTTTCCAGGTGACTTGCCCATTCGTGTTCAGTCCATGAAGTTCCAAACTAATTGATTAATTTCGGGGGGGCAGTAGAGGTTGAAAGAGGTTCGTAGGTCTGAGAGTCCTTTTTATCGGTTTGGACATAAACCGATCAAGTTGTCGTGAGTGATGTGTCGAGATCGGCTCGTAATGAGGTCATTACGTTATTAATAGTGTCCGGCGCCTCCTGTGTAAACGGGAGGTTCAATTTGGGCCATAAGAAACTAGATATCATCGTTCTGTAAAGCTCACCATTGACGGTGAACATCTCACCAGCCTCGTTTTTGAAAAAGTACGGCCCAAAATCCACATCAAACTTTTTGAGAATGCATTGTCACTTGATGAACCGGCAATTTTGCCGGCTTGTTAACACAGCCATTCATAAAAAAAATGCGCCTCATCGCTAATGATGATTTTTCGGCCAAAATTGGGCTCCTCTTCCAAACGCTCCGAAGCCCAGCCAGTGAACAACGGCGTTGTCTATGGTCCTAAATTGTGAATTTCTGGGTCAGTTGGATCTCATACGGGTAGAGGCCCAAGTCTCGAGGCAAAATTCGCCAAGCTGGAGTCTGCGAAAGGCCGAGTTTACGGCTAGGAATCGACTGCCTCGGGTTCGGCTCTGAACTTTCAGAGACCGCGGCGATGTTCTCCGCCCTTGGCTGATTGATTACCGAACCGTTCGTCCCAATTTTGGGCACCAAAAATTGAAGGGCCACCACGTCTACTGTAAACTGGACGTACGCGTAACGTTTGCACTGACGAGCACTGATTTTTATCATTTGGACGTGCCGTTCACTCATGCAGCTTGCAATGGTAATTTGGAATCAGTAACTGAATACATGGACGTGAAAATTACCCGCGCAAATTAACAAAAAACCTTTAGGTCCACACTAAATTGTCCATCCGTTCACGCCCTGCCGACCTGGCAGTATTCTTTTCCACGGGGCTTAAACTTATTATTTTTTAATGTTCGTCCACTGTCCATTCGTTCTAAGTGTCTTGTCCATCTCAATCTTTGTGATTTTATTACTCGGAATTCACCTTTGGGCTGGATAAAGTTCTTAGATTATGTAGTTTTCTCCATTCGCTTATATCTTCGTCCTGTTATCCCCCTTTTCAATAATTTATAAACATATGTATGCGCTGTTGATGGTCAAATAAAATTTTATAGCTCGAGTTCGAAACCATTTAAATGGAAAAATAACAATAGCAGTACAGGTGTACCACTTGCCATTGATCTTATGAACATGAAATAACATTAGAAAGCGCCTGGATACGGTCACAAGGTGTAACTCTTCTGGGCTGGGATAGTCCGCAATTCTGCTTCCAATAGGGGTCGTTCTAGGTGATTTTAATGAAGATTGCTCTCACTCTGGGGAAGAAGTGGTTGACATCTTATCGACTCCATATATGTATCCAATAGAAACTTTCTTTCACATGTAGTTTCGCTGATTATGACTCCTTATTGCCTTTCGACACGTAATTTACGTAGCATTTGTATAAGTTAACATGGTAAATATTGCGCCAGCGTAATTAACACGTCTGGCATCGAACATCGCAAATCTCGACACCTGATACTCACCACATATCTCGACACCTAATGCCACCGTTGGAGCGTTAATACAGCACTAGCTTTATATTTAAAATTAGAATAAAGTTGACTTTAGCACTTATAAGGGAAAGCTCTGCCCATCAGTGTTTTAAAATAAAATTATTTTTTGAAATAAAAATTAATAAGCAATTAACTAATTTATATATTATTCATTATAGAGTATTTAAATCAGCTAAGTATCTTCCTTTGCACCTCATAAGCAGTCGCAAGTTAGCTTTCATCGTGACTGCATGTGATTCTCGGTTAATCATGAATTCGATTTGCGCTATGTGCTTGAAATTAATTTCCGATAAAAATTTTTTATCGTGTGAATTGTGTGGCTTAAGTTCGCATTTTCTCTGCTGTGGCATCAAAGCTAGTGACATAAAAATCATAAATTCTTATGCAAATATTTTTTTTAAGTGTGAAAAGTGCAAATGCATTCCATTACGCTCATGCATTCAAAAAATGAGAGAACTCTCGGTTTGCTTAGTGGAGTACAATTCGCAAAACTCCCTCTCTCAGAATTCAGCCTCTCCATTAGTACCATTGAACACGAGCCGTAATATTCGCGTTTCCACCCGCTCACAAAGAAATACAAAAATCACTCAACCCATCAAACGGCTTTCCACATCTGATGATCTGCGACTTTCATCGTCTCCAGCTGATCGTTCTTCTAAACACCGCAAACTTTTACCATGCGGCTCTCCTGCCCTTGCCGCTGGTGCTGCTGGTTCTTCTAAAAAAACAGGGATGCCTGAATTAACATCGTCTCATGGTCGCTCGCCTGATGCTGCTGATGTTGTCTCTCATTCCCTCACTGCTTCTAAGGCGGTTGTTGTTGCTGCTGATGTTGTTAATACCAATACCGATATGGCTTGCTCTGATGCAGATGTTGCCTGCCCTGCTATTTTTGTTGTTGGTCCGGAGGATGCTGCTGCTGTTACTCTCACGACTGACGTTTCTAATCCCAGTGCTCCTGCATCACTAATTGAAGCGGCACCTGATAATAATGATCCTCAACTTGTTTCAACTCAAACATGGTCGTTTGTTCGCAACAAAAAACAGAAACATAAACAGCTGTTTGGATCTGATGCTGAAGCTGTCACTACTCTTCCATCGCTACCACGGTTTCGCTTTCTTCATGTATCACGTCTTAGTTGTTCAGTCACTGAGGATGATCTTATGAACTATGTCTCACGCAGGCTAAATTTGCCTAAAACCGCCTTGATCTGCTCTAAATTGGTAAAAAAAGATGTGGATATTACGTCGCTTCGTTTTATAAATTTCAAACTGGGCATTCCAACTAACTCGTTTAATACTGCTCTTCAACCGTCTATTTGGCCTGTGGGAGTGCAGATTAAACAATTTATGAGCCGCTCAAAAAACGAGTCGCTTGTTCGTACAAAAGAAGGAACATAGATTTGTCTGCTATCATCGATAATAATCAACACTGTTTGTTTTATCGTAATGTGGGTGGGATGAGGACTAAGACAATTGATTTCTTCATCGCTGTTGCCGACTGTCCCTACGCTTTCATCGCCCTAACCGAAACTTGGCTGAACTCTGATTTTCTCACTTCGGAGTTGTTTACATCTGATTTCGATGTCATCCGGAAAGACCGACATTATGACCAGAGCTGTTCGAGAAGAGGTGGTGGTGTTTTATTTGCAGTTCGTTCGCACTTTATGAATAGGCAAATAAATTTATCTAATGATAACGTTGAACAAATTTGTATTTGTGTTGACTTACCTATTTCCACACATAATAAGTTCATTCATATATATTTCTTTGTTTCTTATATTCCACCTTCGTCTACTTATGCAATCTATGATACTCATGTAAGAAACATTAGTAATGTTGTAAGAAATTTAGATGATAATAGTTATGCTGTAATTATAGGTGATTTTAATTTACCTAAATTGAAATGGTCATACTCGGATGATCAGAAACGTATTTTGCCCAATAATATATCTCAGGATGTAGAATATAATGTAATTGATACTTTTACCTCTCTGAACATGTACCAAGTTAATAATATTTGTAATTCAATGGACCGTATTTTAGACTTAGTTTTTGTTGATCAAAGTCTTGAGGTGCAATTGTCTGAAGCTAATTTTCCACTTTTGAGCAATACTCTTTTTCATAAAGCTTTAGAACTTAACTTTAACTTTTCTTTTTTAATTGATTCAAACTGTTCTAATGTTGATATAATTCATCATTATGATTTTAAAAATGCTAACTTTTTTTCTATGAATATTTTTTTTGAATCTGTCGAATGGCAGCATGTTTATAATTGCTCTAATTTAGATACAGCTTGTACCATATTTCGGAATATACTTGATTCTGCTATAAGTACTTTTGTTCCAAAGAAAATTATTAAAAATTATACGAGACCAGTTTGGTTTAATAAAAGCTTATCGAGACTCAAAAATATTATGAATAAGCTTCATAAAAAAAGTAAAAGCTCCATCTCCTTTCGGGCGAAATTTGTTCAAGTAAGAAGAGAATACGAATGTCTTAAAAAGTTTTTCTATAGTCGTTATATATGGTCGCTTGAGTCAAAGATTAAAGCCAATTCTAAATTGTTTTGGACCTTTCTAAATAATAAACGCAAGTCCCTTGGGATTCCTTCCAACATGTCTTACAATGGAGTTCCCACTACTGACATAAATCATACTGTTAATTGCTTTGCTGCATTTTTTCAATCTAATTTTATTGACCTAAATATTAATTGTGATTCTAGCCATTCTATGAACTCGCTAATTGAAGTTGGCAATCTTTATTTAAGTGAGGAGGATGTACTAACTGAGTTATCATCTCTTGACAATAGTCTTTCTGTTGCACCAGATAATATCCCACCTTTGCTTCTCAAGTTTTATATTTAATTTATCTCTAAAGCAGGGCATATTTCTAGACTGTTGGAAGCACTCGCTCATAACTCCTCTTCATAAGTCTGGTCCTAAAGGTTCTATTACCAACTACAGGCCTATTGCCAAGCTTCAACTAATACCAAAAGTGTTTGAGGCAATTGTAAAAAATAAGTTATACTCCATAGTACACAATATATCGGAGCACCAACATGGTTTCGTGAGAGGAAGATCCACCACTACAAACTTATCAATTTTTACGAATTACTGTCTTTCTAATTTAGAGAAACGCCAGCAAGTTGACACCATTTACACTGATTTTTCAAAGGCGTTTGATCGCGTGCAACATAATCTCCTTGTTAAAAAACTTGAACTACTGGGATTTCACTCTGAATTTTTAAATTGGCTTAGAAGTTATCTTGTTGGACGTAAACAGTATGTGAAAATAGGTAGTGTCATGTCGGAGGAGATTTTAAACTATTCGGGAGTTCCTCAAGGAAGCCACCTAGGACCTCTCTTGTTTCTTCTTTTTATAAATGATTTACCATTACAAATTTATTTTTCGCATTGTCTCCTATATGCTGATGACCTCAAGATTTTTAAGGCCATAAGATCCATGTCGGATTCTATTAATCTTCAAAATGATCTTAACAAAACTGTTGACTGGTGTAATCGTAATGGATTATATTTTAACACTCAGAAATGTAGTGTTGTTACTTTTTCAAAAATTTCTAATCCCATTCAGTTTAGATACTATATTGAGAACACTATCTTATTACGGTCTAATAACCAAAGAGATCTTGGAGTGGTCTTTGACTTTCAAATGAGTTTCTCTTTACATATCGAAAATGTGGTATCCCGCGCTAACTAGATGCTAGGATTCATAATAAGGAATTCTAAGGAGTTTATGGATCCCTACACGCTAAAATCATTATATTCGTCGCTTGTTCGGCCTCTTCTCGAATATTGTTGTGTTATATGGAATCCTTATCTTCAAAATAGTATCTCTCGGATCGAAAAAATTCAGAAAAGGTTCACAAAGTTTGCACTTCGTAAGATCTTTCCTAATTCAAATTTCCCCGTGTATCAGAGTAGATGTAGCTTAATTGGAATAAAGCCTCTGGTCTCTAGAAGAAAATTATATTCAATTCTTTTCGCGTTTGATATTTTAAATTCTAATATTGATTGTTCATCGTTACTATCAATGTTTAAGGTTTATGCCCCATCTCGTTGCTTACGTCCAAAAGAACTTGACTTTTTGCATATTCCGTTTCATAGTACAAATTGCGCTAGGTTTAATCCAATCACTTCGGCTTGTATTGCTTTCAACGAATTTGAGTATGCTATAGACTTTAACATGGATAGAAATTGTGTTAAAAAACCATATTAGAGTTATTGTAATTTTAATTGAATTTTGTTCTAGTCTCTAAGAAAGTATGTACTTGATGGAGAATAAATAAATAAATAAATAAATAAATAAATAAATAAATAAATAAATATTGGAACGTTTTCATAGCGGTTTAAAAGCTACAATCACAACAAGGCATTCCTAAAAATAGCAAAAGCAGAAAGTGGGGACACGAAATCCTAAGAAATTACACAAAAGTGCCCCCTTGGCTCTCTTCAAGGAAGCATCACCTGTTAATCTCCATCTTAATCTGCTTTTCGACCACATTTCTGCTCGAGATTTTTGATTACATCCCAACCGAAGGTAGACAACATTCCACACGTGCCATGGTCAAACACTTGACTCAAAATCTCGAGAACAGAAAATCGATATTTCACTCTCCCTCTTGACCCATTCCACCGACTGTGGTCAACGACATCCACATTGCTTCACGCTGCTACTTACCAGCCTACTCAGCGAATTAATGTCATTTATTACAAATGAAAAATTGGTAAATCTAAAGCGGAAAAAGTAGGATAGCAATCGCGGAATAGCATCAAAATTTTAACCACAGCTCTTGGTCATAAATCTTTGCCTTTGAACGGGAAGAACTTTGTAAGCCACTAAAGTGGTTAGCGAGTAATAAATTCCAGATTCGCGGATTTCAACAGTGGAGTTTGCCATGTTGCGATGGAGGGATGAAATGCTTGCTGAACAGAGAAAGTTTGATCAGTGGACGAGGGGATGGTTCGGATTCCACAACAAATTGATGTAGTCACTAAGTACGTACTGCTGGAGTACTTCATCAGCCAGACATCTGTTTGTTCATTCTTCGAAAATAAAAATTCTCAGGAACTTCCTCAGGACAAACAAGTCAGATGTTTTATCTACAATGGTACGTAAATAGTACTTTCAAAGTAAGTCCAATCAGCAACCAACAGTCAAGAGTTTTGACACACATCCCTTGGCCCCTCACAGCTGTTATATAAAATCCACCCCTCCGACCTACCCCCCTCGACTAGCTCCATGAGGATCTATATACATACATCAGGGACTACAGCGATGAAATCATCTGTGAGAAGCATATATAGATATGTATGTATCTGACGCCACCAGAGGCAGTGAAACAAAACCAACAACGAGCGCAACCCTTTCCATCGTCATCCCTGGACTGCAATAAATAAACTTGTTAACTTTTTACCTTACCATCCCCTTGCTACCTCCGCAGACGTTCACTAACCATTGCACTATAGTGAACAAGCAATTCCTTCTATGTCCTGGAACGGATTTATGAGATTTTTCTGCATGGCCCTGTGTGGTTGTGTGTGCTTCGTGCTATGCGCTGTTATTACACTTGATTTATGATTATGACATTCTCTAGTAATAATAGTCGCTTAGGAGGTTTTGTGAAACCTGTAACGAATGGAAAAGATGAAAGGGAGCAACAGGAAGGAAAGGATTGAATCTATTTTGCCGAGCTTAGTCAAAAAATATCTGAGAAGTGAGTACTTGCGGAAACGAGCTAAAACCAATAAGGAGGCCGACTGAAGACTGGTAAACTATCCTTTGAAAGTATGCCTCGATTCCATCGTTTTAAGAGACATGTACTGTATGCGTATGTTCGTGACTTATTTTTCGTCTCATTTATCTGAAGAACGGATAATAATGTCGATTCCAGGCCAATTTTATTCGATGCATGATTGCATAGTGATTAGTTGATAAGGTTTGCTTTCAATATTGATTGCCAGTTTGTTTTTTGTAACCAAAAAACTAGTGTGAAACAAATGACAAGTTGGTAGTTTGGGTGCACCAGTCTTGTTATATTTGATAGGCATGCCGCAAGGCTCTATCCTAGGTCCCATTATATTGCTCCTATATGGCAGTAAACTACCCAACATCATAAAACTTTGTTGCGTATACATGTGTGCCGACGACGTGCATCTACAAATATAATTGCCGCTCGACTCGGCGGAGCAATGCATTTCCAAAACGAATGAGAATGACCAGAACATCCTTAACTGGTCGCAAATTAACAAACTCCACCTCAATGCCAGTAAGATCAAGTCACTCGGCCCATGCCTTTACCCTCCCTGCCATCAAACTACGGGGTAATGCCGTACTGATTACCTCCAGACTGCCTGAAACTTAGGGCTAACTTTTAACCGCACTTCAATTCGGGGCAACCATGCAAATGCCAATATAATGGAGGTATATGGTATCCCCACCAGAACGAAGATTATACTTACAACGACCTTGGTGCTACCAATCTTACTCCATGACTGCGTAATTGTCTGCAAAGTGGACTGGGGATCCATCAGTAAGCTTAACCTTAATAATGTTGGTCGATATCTTTTCTATATCCCTAGACGCGTGTACATCTTCGCCTACTCCACATCTATTTTCGGCAAGAATTTAAATATAGCCGGATTTTACGAAATTCAGAAAACTCGACAACTTATTTGGAACTTTTTCTTTCCCTATTTCCAGTACAAACACTTTCCCTTATCCAATTTCACAATCACAGTTTACCAATCCATACTCTCTTAAGCTTGAGCATCAATTATAAATTTAAGACTTTGTAACTTTGCAACGATTGCAACCCAATTTTTACTCTCTTCAAAAGTCCACTGTTAATTGATTTCAATTGAATGTATGATGCAGTCGATGTCTTAACATTTATATACCCGAGGCATGAATCTAGGTCTTTTGGTATATGCGCAGTGTTTGGTCATCCAGTAGTTTAAAAATATTCTTAGTGGCACAGCGATAGAGTTGGTTTAATCCAGTGAAGAACAACAGAGGTGGAAAGCTTGTGAATATCTGGACAAGCGATCGATGACCATGCAATTTCACTACAGCTTATCGCTCACTAACTATTTACCCTGCCAAATATCGCTGGCACAACAACATCATTGAATGTTATAATGCGAGTATGTAGAAACGTTCAAGAAGTTATAGGAATTGTATAATCTCGCGGATTGAATAAGCCTATTTCATCCTGATTATTCTTTGTATTATTGGTACAAGTGTCAGAACCATGCCGCTAAATGTATTTGACACGTATCCCCTCATTACCAGTCAAAAAAGGTTATTAAGTCTGTTTTTCAAGCCTTAAGGAAACTATTGTAGATCTTTAATTAAATTTTATGACAAAGCAGTTGCACACTGGAACTTTTGAGGCATCTTTCGCCTCTTCTCTTCAAGTAAAAGCAAATAAAGGTGCACTAACTTTCAATCAGGCCAACAACGTGCACAATTTTTGACGAAGGCAGGAAAGCAGTCATATCACACTGTCGATATTGGTATGAGGATAGAGATTAAGAACGCTTGCTATGATATGTTATGCATACGACCGGTGACGCGAGAAGCAACAGTCACCATTCAACTTACATGGTGACTTCCGAGGAATCCCAGATAACAGCCTTTTAGTTAGATCCAGCCTGTCAATTTTTTTGTTGCATGTTTTGGTAAAATCTCAAGGTCCAAATTCTTGACAGCTATTCACTTGTCATGTTCATCGTTGTTGAACCCACCTACCTTCAAGTACATCAAAGATGCTTTCGACAATGATTTTACTAGATCCATTCAGAAATTCTTAACTGCTGTGGGTGTACGAGAAGTGGATAGTGTCCATTCTTGAAGGAATGGAAAGCTCTATGTTCATTAAGGGGGTAGTCTCATGTGACCACTTCGAAAAGTCGATTTTTTTTTATATTTCGATAGCAAAACTTATCGAAAATATGCTGTGAAAAATTCAGACCGAAATTTTAAGTATTAAATAAGTTACAACTCTTAGTCGCCGACGCGTCGTAAGCGACTTGTCTACCGCGCGCCACATCTGCAGCTGCTTCCTTTCTATTGTTGTCACCGGTCTTTTATACCTGCGTGCGGAGCTTCTGACGGTCAACTTTAGTACAGGGAAAAAATATAAAAATGGATCGAAAAGGCTCGAGAAGCTCCAAAAGATATCCAGGGCAAAAAGAAAGAAAAATGAATTTTCGAGGCAATCAGTGTACTACTGAAACCGATACCGAGTTTGTGAGCACATCAGCTGAAAAATTAAAAGACAAGAGTGATTTTGATGTACCGATTGACGAAGGAATCAGCGACAGCATGCTGTGTTTCTCGCTAGTGTTTACAGTTTTGCAATCAATTTTAAAGTGCAAGCTGCGCGATAGTGACGTTAAATTCTTGAAAAAATCACCGCGGGGACTAAGATTCAAGTTGTGTGTAAAGTGTTCGTGCCAAGAATTTGACATCAATTCATACCCTATGGTCAAAAATGCTTACGAAATCAGTAAACGTTTTGTGTTTATTATGCGACTACTTGGAGTCGGCCTGGCTGGAATAAATTTATTTTGTTAGCTAATGGATTTGTGTGATGGAATTAGTAAAAATGGATAATATTGTGTGCTCGACCAAATTTATATGGCTGTAAAGTCAGTAGTTGATACTGTTTCCAAAAAAAGTCGTTACAGAAGCAAAAAAAATTAAATGTTGAAAACGGTTGTGCTGAAGATAAAATTACGGTTTCTGCTGATGGATCATGGGCCATGCTTGATTTTACCTCACTGCAATTGTCAAATCAAAAGTGTGTAAAGCATGCGAGGAATGGATTGGCAGAGAAGAATCAGACGAGTTTTTGGAGTGGTATGAAAATCACATTGAGCATTATGAAGCAAATCATGAAGGAAGTTCCGGTAAAAAGGAAGTTGATGGTGTGATCGAAATACTTCAGCGGTCTGTCGAGTATTTTAAAGTAAAATATAGTAAATACATTGGAGATGGTGATAGCAAAACATTTAAAAATTTACTGGATGCCGATCCTTACAACGGCGATCCTGTGGTGGAAAAAAAAGAGTGCGTTTTGCACGTCAAAAAAATAACGTATAGACGAGTGAAAGAATCTAAAAAATACAGAACAGTATTTAAAAGCTAAAAAAGGCTTGGAAGAATCTGAAAAAAGAAGGCCAAAAATAATCAAAAAGATGAAGCAGGTAAAGTTGCTGTCACAAAATGTACACCGAAAAATAATCATCCATTAGTGCCGCAACAAATAAGAAGACTCTTGCATTGACCAATGCCATAATGGTTAAGCTAAGTACAAACTATGGTTTGGCTATTTTGAGAAATCCAGACTCTCAAGAAGAAATGAAGAAAGCAGTGTGGGCTACATACTATCATTACATTTCAACCGATGAAAACCCTCAGCATTCGTGCTGTTCAATTGCATGGTGCAAGTATGTTCAACATACGGCAGAGGCTACAGAGGAAATTTACACACATCCTCCAGCATTTGATGAAGAAACAGCAAGTTTTTCGAAGCCAATTTACGAAGAATTATTATCATCTGATGATCTGATACAAAGGTGCTTGGGAAAAAAACAACAACGAGTCGTTTAATAGTTGCATCTGAAACTTGGCTTCAAGGCATCATTATGTTGGAAAAAAGACGCTGAAAAAGATTACTGAAGGATTTTCACCCATCCTTAAAATAATATAGATTTTTATTACGCGAATTGGCCGAAACGCCTACTCGTATGCTGAGGAGTACGATGTAGGACGAATAACCCGTGCAGAGCGATCCACGTCCGAGGCATCCAAAAAGACAAGGGCTTACCTCAGGTCACAAAATCTGGTAGAAAATGATGCGTATGAAGCCACCGAAGGGTTCTTGTATGGTCCAGGCATAGCAGATTAATGTTAGTATAAATTTTCCACGAAAATTCTGCTCTTAAAGCTTTAAACGCATTTTTCTCGAAACATCAGTTTCTAAAACTGTCATGGTCCTAAAAAAAAAAACGATTCAACCGATTGCTTTGAAATTTATATATAATCTTCTACTCATTATTGGCCGTACCAAAATTGCTTATTTTCGAAAATATTTTCTTATTTTTTAAAACGATTTTTAACAAAAAAATTAACAAAAAAACAAACATATAGAAAAATAATTATTGTTGGATGGATTATTATAATCCATTCGATTTTTTTATTTCAGACAACATAAACAGCCGCTATTATCATGACCAGTGAGCTGCATATTTTTTTTTTGTGTCTTATTTAATTAAAATATAAATATAAAAATATGTAAAATAAGAAAAATTTTTTTATGCAGTTTAAGATACAAATAAAAACATATAAAAAAATTAAAATGATTGAATTTTATTGTCTTATAAAAAAAAAATTCCCTAAAAAGAGGTAAAATTTATGCATTCACATGAGACATGAGGTGCTCCTCGAGAAGTGATTATTCCAACTCTCAGTAGCATATAGTCACAAAATTCTGGAAAACTAAGAAAGCCAATTTGGTCATCCAAGTATCAGGATCGTTACCTGGGGGGTTTTGACCAAAGTATACCATTGATCAGCAGACTGATCGAATTAATGCTTGATTGAGTACCATGCCATCCTCCGACGCGTGCACTTGTTTCTTTTTTTTCCAAAAAGAAAAAGAGCGGCCTTAACGACTTCCTTAGGAATTTTAAATGGTCATTATGTTTCCTCGATAGTGACGTGGATGCCCCTGCTGATATGATCGCGAACATTCTTTTGTTGGGTATGAAATTCATCATTCCCCACTGCGTGAAGAGTTATGACTCGAGCTGTAAAGAAGCCGTCAAGATGAGAGATTTTAGTTTACGTATTTACAAAGTCAACCCTACTGTGGAAAACCGGGCAAAGTTTAAACGGTCCAGAAATGACTGCAATGCATTAATCAGACGTGTAAAATTCTCCCATGAACAAAAGTAGAGACAAAAAGTGCTGCAATGTCCCAAGTGTAGCAAAAAACTACCTTTCACATTCGTGAATAACCATAAGAATTCAGCCTCGTCGTCAGCTCTTTAGCAGATTAGCCTTCTGCTTGCTGCACATTTCGCGTCTAGCTCAACGCTGTCAGATTCCACTTTGTCTCCGCCTGGCTTCTTGGCTTCAATTTATAAGGCCTACATCCGCCCCAAGCTTGAATACAATCCTCATATATGGTTTGGTGCCCCCAAGACCTCACTGCACCTACTAGATAGAATACAATAGCGAGCGATAAAACTTATACGAGACAGTAATATCGCAAAGTCAACTGACTCGCTCGAACCCCGACGTAATGTGTCTTCACTGTTTTATCGCTATTTTAACAACCGTTGCTTAAATGAGTTAGTCAATCGCATTCATCACCTCCATGAATTCACCCGCATGCCAGGAATGCTCATCTATTCACCCTCAAGTCTGCTTTCGGACGTACAGTCAAGTTCAGAGATTCGTTTTTCAGCCGAATATTTCCTACTTCCTACAATCCACAGACATTTAGGACCAATGTGCACAGGTATCTCCTATCCCTTTCTCCCTATATACCTTCAGCGCGTGCTGTGCTTTGATTCCGGGAACTTAAGGGTAATCATAACCCCTTTTATGTATAGGTAAAAAATTTACTTCAGAAATCAGAAACTATTTTGTCCAGAATGGCTTTGCCAAGGGCCTTCAGGAACATTAGAAAAAGTTGGCGCAGATTCTCAGTTGTACAAATCGGCTGATATCTATTATATATTTAAATAAATAAGGCCAGGACATGGGCTTATCTTAAGCTTCATAGAACACCCTAATCAGAGTAAACGAGATTCTATACAATAGGACTAGGATTTCAATTTCCTGAACATTTTTCTGATTTGAAGCCACGTTGCTACGACTTCAGTCAGTGGCCTGGTCTTGCCGCTTACTACGCCTGCAACCCGTATCAAGAGGCACTCTCTGTTCCTGTGTCTTGATATAGATGGGCCGATTCAGAACAGGCTCAGGTTCAATAGAGTGGCGTGATGCAGGTCTCAAGGTTTTTCGTAAATAGAGGAAGCTCAGTCATCGACTGTTGATCGTTTAGCTCCCTCTAGGCAACCCGGCCGAATTCCAGTAGTCAGTTTATATAGGTTAGGCTAAGGGTGTAGTTTTAGTCTTATTTTTTATGAATTTATATAAGTATATAAAAAAAATTATTAAGACCCAAAAAAAATTCTAGCAGGATGGTATTTTTTTTGAATTCTCTAACCTAAACAATCGGTCATTTAAATAATTGTTCAATAAGGGCGGGTCGATGGTATAAAACAAGCTGGGCGTGTGAAAGGCCTATATATACCATAAGGTATTGAATATGACATCGTTCAAATGTCCACCTCGGCTTCGTACAGTGGCACGAATCCGACTGGTCCAAATTTCAATGACACCTCCGGATAGATTCTTCTGGAAAACCCAGAAGTAAAAATTCTAGCGTGGTCAAATCGCTTGACTTTAATCGGCCCAAAGTCCACACCAAACGGTTTTTGAGGATGCACTGTCACCTGGTGAACCTCGTGTAGGTTGGTGTCCTCCCATAATATGGCAATTTTGTTGTTAATATAGCGCCTCATGCTTAGCGACCCATAATTTTTAGGCCAAAATTGGGATCCTCTTCCAAACGCTCCGAATCTCAATCAGCGAACAGACAACGTTATCTATGGTTTTTTTTAAGCTTCTGGAGAACAGTTGGATCTTGTACGGATACACAAGTCTGGACCCAAAGTTCGCCAAGTTCAAGTCTCTAAAAGCCCGAAAGCCCGAGTTCTTGTGCACGACGACTCGACTCCCTCGACTCCCTCGACTTCTGCAGTACACTTTCACGGCCCGCGGCAATGTTCTCGGCCAATCTTGCATTCCTTTGACGTACGAATGTTGACTGATTGTTTATCGAACCGATCGTCCAGAATTTTGTCACCAAACGTTGAAGGCTCGACTGTGAAGGGCGACCAAGTGTATTGTAAAACAGTCGTAACGTTTACACTAACGAACACTCATTTCTATAATAAAATTTTCTCATTCGGAGGTGCTGTTTAATCGTGTAGCTTGCCATACTGTTTTGGCTTCAATTACTGAATAATAAACAACATATTTGACAGATGTCACCAAAACAACATGGCCGCCACAGGTCTTCAAAATCTACCCCCGCTAATTGGAAAACTATTTAGTTTGACGAATTAATTATAAGGTCGAAGCTCATAGTCCTGAAAATTTACTGCCTTTAATTAGTTAAAACAGTTAAGTTAGACTCACCACACCCCAGTAGTCAATTCGTCATCAAAGACCTATCCTTAGCAATAACCTCCTCAAGTCTGAATATAACACTGAACTTAATACTCTTTTCTGTTTTCCAGGTCACAGAAATATAGCGAAGAATCAATAAGCAGACGGCCTTTTCAACAGATATCGTTCCAACTTGATGCATGATTCACCAGAATCATGCCAATCATGAAGGCATACATACTATCAGGCTGATTATACGGCCTAAAGATCCAGTAACCTGGCTACAACAACATCCAATAATAGAAAAACCTTTTATACCCATTCCAAATCCCAGCATTTTTAAATAGCAGATTTCGCACGTTTGGTAAACACTTTCTTAACAACCTGTCTGAGGACACTGACCTCATCGTGGCCAATATAATTAACTTTCCCAACTCCACAAGCTGCATCTAATTATCCCAAGAGCCTTTCTTTACAAGCCAGGTTAAATGAGGTGTGGAATCAATTATACCTTGACTGAGCTACAGTCAGGCAGTCACCTCCATCTACTTATAATTCAAATTCATGTTGATCCACAAAGAGGCAACTCGGTGGTCACATTTTAGGAAGCGCACAAGGTCAAGCACAAGTTCACTATCACTTACTTGTGTTGAGGGCAATATGCTGCGGTCTACTAATTACTCCATAACCATTTTAATCGCATCATTACTCTGGTCAATTCCAGCTGTATTTTCATCTAATGAATTCTATAAGGAGTAATAAAACAGGAGACATTCTATTAATTGCCCTGCCATAAACCATTATGGCTCGTCAGATAAAAGAAAGGAATATCTTACCCTTCTGCGCTGGTTTCCGAGTAAATATGTACGTTGTCCCCCTTTTTCTACGACAGCTTTAAGATTTATTTTCAAACTTTCTAATGGCGAATATAAAATTTGGAACGATTGTTAACCTAAAATTTAATTTTTGCTGATATCCCTCATAGGAATTACGATTTTTTAAAGCCATTCGAATTCATTGCTTATTCAGTAGTTTTCCTTAGTCGTGATAGTAAAACTTGTTATCCAAAAGAACTGGAAAACTATGTATAAACCGGGAGTATGGATATTTGGGGGAGCAATAAACTGTAGAAACTGGGAAGAGACCACTGTATACCGGTATGCGCGTGTTGAATTGTTTTGTTATTCAAACATGGCCCATTGATACATTCCCGATTTGGAAATCAGGAAATTATTTGTTTTCGATTTTCTCGGAAGGATGAAGGAGTTGTTGATTCTCAAACTTTTTTCGACACTTAAATGGTATCTGTCATCGGAGTACCTGATTCGAATAAACAAACCTTTTTCACTATCGGAAGTGGGCCAACGGGCATTCTCTTCCTCATATCGCTTTATCGTCTAGGGTACGAAATATAATTTTTCACGCTGCCAAAAGTATACAATTTATAGCGCTCCTGTCATGCAGGAATTGCAAGACTTATAATCTTTCCTCTTCCTTCTTCGCAGTTTGGAGAGGTCATACCATATATCAGGCATATTTTCCTGATTTCTGATATCGTCTCTATTGAAGTCTCGGATTTTAGTGCTTGTTTGAGGGTTGTATGATTTTCTTTGATTGGCGGAGCTCTTGAACTCTGTTGGAACAGATGCTATGATTTTTAAAAAAAACTTTAGAAAACCATATTAAGTCTAAATTTTTAAATATAGCAAAGGTTTTCGAGGCTTATGTTTCTTTCAGGGGAGCTTTTTCTGGACACTAGGTCAGTGGTTTCGTTGCCACTTACACTTTTAGACCCCGCACTGCAGTTTAACTTTATTTTTCTTGGATACGTCTTACAGAAGGTTATGGAAGTCCTTGTAGAATTTTGAATTTGTAAGAGGGACTCCTTGAGAGCTGCTTCGCAATTGAATATTATAGCTCTAGTGATAGTTTCGTAATTAAAGTTTATCCGCTAACTTAAAATGATGCTGTCGCAGTTTATAACCGGAAGATAAGTTAAGGCTTCAGTCCTCAGAGTGTTTTGGACAGACAGATGGAAAGGGACCTTTTTTCTTTTTGTTTTTATTGGATGCTTCAACTATCTGTTGGAGCACTCAGACACAAATACTGGTCAATTTTACTACCAGACAGGCACCTTGTCTTTATTGTATTTTCCCCGTTGTCCGGAGAAAAGTGAGGAGGGGCGTCAGTGATGTAGAGCTAAGAGATTCGCCACCGTGCGCGAGCGAAGGCGGGACAGTCGCAGAGAGGCACAGATAGGCGTCTCACTGATGCCAAGCACGAAGAGATGCTTGGCAAAAGTGTAATGGCCCGTAATTACGCCCGTAAGCCTTCTGCAATCATTTTTCCTTAAGGATAAGAAAAATGTTGCGGACTTCTTCCAGACATCAGGGCGTACGCGATTAGTCATCCTGCATCCTGGATATTCCCTCCATCTACGACTGTATGCATTAAAGACCCAGTCGTTGATGTCAGATATGACCGTGGAGGTAGGTAGACCTAAGGCGAGTTAAGGTCCTGACAAACTCTCCTCTGAGCCCTTTCTAGCGAGTTCATCGGAGATCTCGCCTAAGTGAATTAAGTCTTCCCACTTTGTTCAAAAAGGCCTTGAGTTCAAGCACTAATTTGGAGTTGGATAGAGGGTTGGACACAACTTTGAGTACAGCTTGGCTGT
This sequence comes from Merodon equestris, assembly GCA_958301585.1. Lineage (NCBI taxonomy): Eukaryota > Metazoa > Arthropoda > Insecta > Diptera > Syrphidae > Merodon > Merodon equestris. The sequence goes on along the minus strand of OY284415.1, from coordinate 17,838,142 downwards.
CACTGCAGACGCATATGCTTTTTCCCCTTCACCTGTGTTTCACGACATAGTGCATGGCCATCGATTGAAAGACAGACGCATATTTTCCTAACGAGAAGTGCAGTCGAATGTTTTCGCGCTCAAAGAAAACTCCAGCGCCGGACCCCCGCCCAGTTCTGGAACCACCTGTTATAATGTGAAGACATTCCATTCCAGGTTCAGTATCTGGCCAAAGCCAGCCTTAACGCCTTGCAAATTTAAGAGTGAAGTTATAGCATAACGAGATGGCAGATGGTTTGTGCGAAAGCACCTTTGCATTGCCAAAAAGCTGACAGCGCTTTGGTGGTTATCGACTCATCATGCTTTGACCAAAGAAGCTTGCTATCTAAGATTACTCCCAGGCACTAAGCTTCCTTGGATATCGGGCTAGGAATGCCTTTAAGCACCAGCTGAGTAATGCCAGTATTTTTCCTCCTTCTCGTGAAGAGAACGACATCAGTCTTAAGATGATTAACTGACAGCCCATTTCTCGTGCACCGGTCTTCGATCATATCTAGCGCCGCCTGCGCTTTGAGACAGACAGTCGCTAAACATGAGCCGACAGAGAGAACAGCAGCATCATCCGCATAGGCCTGGGCATAGATTCCAGAGGCTTTGAGAGCAATTAGCAGAGAGTCGACCACCATGCACCATAATAGCGGAGACAAGACGCCACCTTGCGGGCAGCCCCTGTTTACTCCAGACTTGACACATTGTTCGAGGCCTGCATCAGCGATCAATGTCCTGTGCACAAGCATTGCTTTGATCCACAAAACCATATGTAGCCAAGTGCCAGGCTAGCAGTGAAAATTCTTTTCAGAATAGGAAGCAGCTGTCTTATACCTTTTTGCAGCATAACAGGGTATATCCCATCATTGCCCGGCGACTTGAAGCCATCGAAAGATGCCACAGCAAATTCGATAGCCTCAGTAGTTGCCACGCGTGACGCAACATACCAGGTACTCCGAGTTGTTTTCATCGTTTCAATCGCAGTTTCCGATGAGGGAGTGTGCAACAACCGATGAGAGTTTGATTTCCCGGTAAATGGGTCTGCAACAGTAAACTAAGAGTTTCTGCTTTAGACTCGGTGAAGGTACCATCAGACTTTCTGAGTACATCCAGCTTTGTTTGATTTTCCTTGTTTGAGAACGTTAACCAACTTGCTGGTCGCGCTCAGGGATTTGATCTCTTCGCAGAAGGACTTATAGGAATCATTCTTCGATTTGCGAATAAGCTTCTTATATTCCTTCTGCTTCGATCGATATTTATTCCAGTTATCTTCCGAGTTCGATTTAAGCGATCTATTCATGAGACTTCTGGCTTTCCTGCGAAGACATTGGTGCTCAGCGTTCCACCAGGGAACCGGCTACCTGCTGGGAGGTTTTTCGACAGGACATGCGAGTTCGAAACAGTTGGTGATGACGCTGCTCAGGTTATGAATGGCATCCTCCACCAATCGCATTGTTTTGAGTCTAGGCAGGGCTTGAGTAGATTTCTTAAGCTCCTCCCTGATTCGCACCCAATCGGTCTTTCTCGGATTCCGCTTGGAGGAGATCCCACACTTCAATTGGAATTCGATATATTCGATTAATGGTCTGACAGCGTAACATCTGGTAAGACTCTCCAGTTAGTGATGGCCTTCACATGCCTACTAAACAGGGTTAGGTCAATCACTTCCTGTCGTCTCGCCGTCACAAAGGATGGTTGAGAGCCAACATTGTTGGCTCTCCGGTTGCATTTGCTGCTGCCACAAACAGTATTTTGAGCGTTAGCATCGCAACAGATGATGAGTCCAATCCTTCTGGCTTCACAGTACTCTACGAGTTCAGAAGCCGCCTCAAGTGGCGAGGGCAGTACACAGAAGTAAGCAGATGCCACGGCGAAGTGTTCAATTTCTCCGTGCACTTTGTAGCTAACTTTCGCAGCCACCAGACCTTGACCACAGAATGGAACAAGTTTGGCCGATAGCGTGTTCGATATGATACGAGGCAGACCCTAGGCCTTTCGGATCGCTCATCATAAAGAATCGTAGCATATACCGCCAAGACCACACAGGCGCTTATTCACACCCATGTTTCCTGAATGGATACAATGTGATGATTTGTACTACTGCGTGCAATTCTGCTGAAAAGAGCGGTAAGATTGTTCTGAGTGAAAATCATGGATTTAGACTACGGAACACGTTTCATCCTTCGACTACGTGACATCAAAATGGAATAAAATCCTACCAAGGCCGAAGTAGGGACGTGAGTCATACGCGGATTTCAGGTTCTCGACGGAGCCGTTGTCCCATCCCACAACCAGAGTGAAGCCTCTTTTTTCAGAGAGCTCTTTTTCTCTTTGTAGGAATAGACGATCCAGGCCCTCGTGTCAAGTCCCGGGTTTTGCGCACGTAGTCGCGTCAGCACTTTCAGCTTGTTTCCAGGTTCTCCCGGAATCCAGCAGATGGCGCTACCTAACTACCTGATAGGTAGTAGTTCCCAGGGGAGGGATTTTCGGCACCATGCTCCTGATCCAGGCAGATGTCTGCTGTGAGGAACCACAAAGGTACCATTCATCAAACCAGACCTCTCAGCCTGAATACAGAAGCCTGTTGCTGAAGCGAGCTCCAGTAGATGATCCTCGCAGTGTTGGCAATCTGCGCTGGTCATTCTGCTGTCACTGCCAGCTTTCCCTATCCTTTTCAGAGGAGATGGCTGCCTCTTTGTAGGAGAGGTGCTTGTCTCGACTCTTTACGGTCACTTTCCAGAGGAAAGGCAGTCTTTGGTCCTCTCCGTCTTCAGATTTTTGCTTTGATCTTCGCATCTACCTTCATCTACCTTCGGACTCCGATTACCCGCCGCCACGTCAGAGGAGGAGACATCACGTTCTCTCTCCCCAGCAAGGTTGTCCCCTTACTAAATTCAATTGATACAAGAACTGAGACCATAATCAACTTTCGTCAACTGTTACAACATGATGCTGATTTTCACACAATTATTGTTAAGGATGAAGATCATTTCACATTGGATGGGTTCATCAAAAAAGAAAATTGTTGTATCTGAGAAGAGGAAAAGCCTCGGATAATTTCAAGTCGTGTCAAAGTGTCAAAGTCGAGATCAGTTAGCTTATATAAATGGTGATTCTGTAGCCTTTTTTTTTAATTATTCTTTTTTTGACAGTTTACGTGTGATTCATGAGATGTATATAAACCAAATATACTAACTTAATATTGCCATTTTACAATAAAAATATTTTGATCCGAACAATACTTACAAATTATTAAAATTTGTAATCAAAATTGGTGCTCTGAAAAATATCCTCCGCATATTTCCACCAATTTAGGGTCATCATAATCGACCTATTACGCCAGCACTTCAGGCTTTTGGACATCAAGCCACCTACTCGTATGCGTAGAGTGCTTACAGAGGAAAATATTGCTACTATGTCCACCAGTTTAAATGAAGACGGTGATTTATCCATTCACAGCAATTGGGATTGTGTCATTCGACTGGGTGGAATATTTTACGCAGAATTTGAGACCCAATTTACAAAAAAGACCTGAAGCCCAGCGGGTTGTAATAGCGTCGGACCGACGAATATTCTTTGAGTGGACCCTAGGAAAGTTGGAGGCAGATCCAAACTTTTTATTGGAAAAATTGTCTTCAACGATGAAGCTCATTTTTGGTTTAATGGAAATGTTTAATTGAATGTAGTTTTAACTATACTGTCATATTTAGTCCCTCGAGTGACCTCAGACAACACAGTACAAGCCGGAGTCTTTGGATGCAACATTACACTTGTTACTAGAGAGATACAATGCTTGAAAAAGTGGCTTAAAATTGGACTCTCGGTATGGACCACTTAAAACGTAGTCGTGGTTATCGTTGACACAAGAAGATATTTAAAAACCAAATGGCAAGTATTGATATATCAATTCTAATAAAAATTTTATACACTTTTGGAATTTTTCTATGTCCTTTCTCACAGTTAAAATCCAAACGTTTAAATGCGCCAAATCGCAAATGCGGTGTAGGCCCGAAGTTTTCTTGAGTTTTTACGGCTGTTCATCCTCCGTTATTATTTTTTAATATAACATAATACCTTGGCTGTTAAGAATATACCACATTGCAGGCTACTCTCCGAAAGTGAAACGGCCGAGGCCGGCCACAAAGTAGTCCAACTGGCCTTGAACTAGTCGAATGGCATTTCTCGATGCAAGCCTTCGGCATCGTCTCCAAAGCAGCACTATAGAGCCTACATCGCCTCTAGCGACCAACAATGATGAATTGAACAAACTCCATTTAACATCAGAAAGGGTCCTTGCACCTCCCTGTGCCCAAGTCTTAATGATATTAAAGTCAATAGCGTCGTTTAAAGTAGATAAAATATTTTAATAAATAAAATATTGTAGGGTCTACAAAAGCTTTGACACAAAATACATATTTAATACTCACTTTAGAAAATTTTGAAAAGTTTCTCATTAAATTCGAAATTTAGCAACCCTCTCCCCATGAGACTTAAGGACAATAAACGAAAGTTTCCGACACTATCACTCTGTTTGTATCCCGTGACATCACTCAATCGAGAAGTGATTACCATTAAACCACCAACGTTGGCGAATAATAAAAATTTGAAATCATTTTCCCATATACCAAAGATAAACAATGATATCACCATCCTGCCGCTCAAAAGGCCAACGAAGGCCTAATGCGAAATATGTTGACACATGATTGACTGACATCAGATAGCCGGCTAGTAATTAAATTAGTATCACTTCTCCCGAAGACAACAAATAAGCAACATCGGATCGACCAGCAAGGACATCGGAATCAAATGGAACCGAAGCAGCACTGAAAGCCCGCCTTCTCCGCCTGGATGCTAAGAGTAGGATAAATGAAATTAGTTTGATTGCTAATGATGCCCTAATTGACTCTACATTTAATGCGATTACCTACAAACTGATTGCAAAGGACGATTGTCATAATTAATTAATCGAAATCGAGAAGGTTCCATCGAGCGATTGGGCGGACATTCCCCATTTATGAATCATCCACGTAGGCATATTGTTTGCGAACAAGGTCAATGTGAAGGTTAGGTGGGCCATCTGAAGGGATGATGTGTTTCCATGGAAACATGTACGTGCGAAGGGATGCGTTCCACAGGTTGAATGCGAGCCTTATTGTTGCTACTTCTTTTCACAATTTCTCCACTCCATCATCCTGTCTGTCTAGTTGTTATACGAATATCTCTCTCGCGCCATTCTTTGCGTCAGTTTGGCAGCGCATTAGTGTACGTGGACTCATATACCGTCTCATAATTCTCTTCCATGGGATGCTGTCGTTCCGGGTTGAGAAGGATAAAATGTATCAGCATGTCTGCAGGCATTCGGGGTGACCTAGTTTCGTGCCACGGGTGTGGTGGTAGCAAGCGAGATATTTACGAGTACGATGCGCGGACGATGACGTCATAATGCAAATGATAATAACTAGTAAGTACAGAGTTAGTGGCGGAGGTCCTTTCTCCTTTTTATTTTCGTATTTTCTTTCACAATTCTAATTTAGTGCGCAACGCTTGGTAAGGTTTTAATCCAATTACGAAGTCTTATTCCGCCATGACTTTACTGTATGCAATAACATGTAATCAATCAATCGGCCCTCCTCCATACAGTGCACTTAAAGTTCCTTTCATCAGCATAACCAAAGGAGACACTGTCAACCTGAATTCGAGTAGATTTACGACATTCTCACATCAACAAGGACTCGCCCACATACATATCAATCGCATTTCATCATATGGATTCCAAATTCATTACAATCTTCGATAGATTCCTGGATGCTCGACAAGAGATGTCCACGCATTCGACATCATTCCCAAATGTTGTCCACTCCCATCGCCCATCGCATTCACTGGCCAGCCGAATGATGCTGATTGTCAACCAACAGTCGTTTCGTTGACCTAGATTTGTCTGCCGATTGCTCAAGGCATTATCCACTTACACAATCGATCACCGTCTCTAACAACATCGACGTCGGTCAGTTGGAGAATGGTGAGTGTCTCTAGTATCTGGAGTAATAAACTGTCTTGTTGATTTATAGAATTTCAATCAGAGTGTTTGTCTCGAGTTCGGGAGATGTTTATTGTACTTTTTGTTTGTTCAATAAAATAGGGGCATTGGAAGGAAAACCTCCTGGAATAGCTCCGAGGTCAATGTCAGACAACGGCCGAAAGAGGCTCGAAATAAAATATTTCCTCAAATTTCCTTTCCGTTAAAGGAAAAAACTGAACGTCTTTCTAGTCCTTATACCAAGTTTGCACACTCCCGCCGCGAGCATAATTAACTTCTGGTACCAGCGAAACCCACATCAAATATCGTATTCATCCTGGTTACGCATACAAATCTCGTGTGTACACAGGTCCTCTCAACTGAAATAAAATTCAATCAAAACTGATATTCATAAGACTGCTCAGTGGGGGACGTTACTGGGAGATATTCGGAAACAATGCCCGGCCACTAGCATACATAAGTCGCATATGCAAACGTATTCATGACAGCGGCGACGACGGGGAGTTCATCGAACTGCGTGAGCGTTAGATATGGAAATAAGACGAAAAGTAGATTGGACATCCCGGTTTGTTGTGACAGAGTCCGTCAGGACCTTTTTGAGGAAAAATAATTAGGTTTCGAAGGGCTCCTTCTGTCTTTTTGTTTGTTGCTATTGTTTGTTTTGCCGTCAAAGAGACGGACTTAGCAAGTAGGAGGGAGATAAATGGAAACTGTCTTTGTACCTTCCTGTCTATCCCTCTACAGCTTTGAATGAATTATGGAATATTTGAAAATATGAAATATTGAAAGACGAGGATCTAGGCAAGAATGGACAAACGTAGAGCCAAGCATTAAATGGATTTTTACACTTTTAGTCTGTGTGAAACGCAGCAGAGCTCCATATATCCAAAGCACTTGACCGAGCATTGTGGCCGAGCATTCCTTAATTTGCCTTTTTAACCCCCGACGCAAGAAGTGGGGTGTTATAAGTGTGACGTGTCTGTGTGTCTGTCTATCTGTGGCATCGTAGCTTCTGAACGAATGGACCGATTTTGATGATTTTTTTGTTTGTTTTAAAGCTAACGTGATCGAGATGGTTCTTAGCTACATTTTATGAAGATCTATTTAGGTGTTTTAAAGCCAGCAGCTCCTTTAAGTGGCGCAAAATTAATCACCCTATCGAAAGATGTTATAATTTTTGCAAATGGCATCATACCTTAATCATGTTTGACATTAGTAAACTAGACAGCTGCAGTATACAAAGTATATACAATCAATTGTGTCGATTTTTTTCACCCATAATCGGTCGTCGACGTCGATATCATATTAGTGTCGCGCCCACTGGGCAAACATTCCGCTTAGCTACTCGACTTGAACAGACTGGAACCATAGGAGATCATGCATGACGTGGCTGCCACCGTACAGGTCGTTCGGCCGAGAATATCGCGGCTGTGGCTACCGATGTCGCTGAGAACGAAGAAATATCAACCAGACGACGTACCACGCAATTGGGCATAACCAGAAGGACCCTACAGCGAATTTTTGCGAAAAACTTACACATGTTCCCGTACAAAGTACAAACAGTGCATCAGTTAATGCCTGCTGACCGTCATTCTCGTGTGAATTACTGTCAAGCCATCGTTAATCAACAACGAAGAGGAAGATTTTGTGTCGAATATCATCATGAGCGACGAGGCGCATATCCACTTAAGCGGTTGCGTCAATAAGCAAAATCTTCATTTGTGGAGCACTAAAAATCCGCGTATGATACACGAAGAGCAATTAAATCCACTCAAAGCCACTGTGTGGTGCGGAATACACGCGGGAGGAGTGATTGGGCCGTATATTTTTGAGAACGCCATCGGCAATACGGTCACTGTTACTGGCGAACGCTACAGGACCATGATAAACGACTTCTGACTGCCGGAATTCGATGAGCGGGAATGGTGAACATTTGGTTTCAAGAAGACGGTGCAACCAGACACACACCACGAGCCACAATGGATATTTGTGAAGTAGCGTGTCCTGTTTTGGCGATTTGGCATGGCCAGCAAGATCGCCAGATCTAACCATCTCAGACTACTTTCTTTGGGGCTACTTGAAGTCGCGGAGTTAAGCCAACAAGCCTCGGACGTTCGCATTCGCAGACCTAAAGGAGAATATTCGGCAGAAATATGAACATTTATCACCGGAAATGTTGCGGAAAATCATGGAAAATGAGATAAAATGGGTACAAATGTGTATCAACACTGATGGTAGCCACTGGATGGATATTATCTTTCTCACATAACAGAAAAAAAAAATTAAAGGATCAAGTAAAGATTTCCATCACTCAAAGTCATTTTTTCCTTATTAAGTAAAAAAGTTATTCAAAAACAATATTGGATGATAAATCCTGCGCCACCTCGTACATACAAGAAGACCTATGTGTTGTTGCATAAAACTTAAGAAAATGTAATTTAAATAGTTACCAATAGCAATTAGGGTCCGCGAGTAATTTAAAACGAATAAAATAAAATTAATTTAAAAATTGTAAGTAGCCCCCGACACAAAAAAAAAAAAACTTTAAAAAGTAAAAAAATAAAATTTTTCTCTCGGCCTTTTGACTTCATTAAAAGAACTTATTAATTCTTCTTTTCCTTTTTCCGGCGTTGTTATGGTCAGAAGTATAGGACCATAACCTTCCCACTTCACTGCATTCCTATTGGTCCGCTTGTGGGGTCCGCCGGTTTGACTTCAGAAAGTAGTGGCAGGCTTCCCGGTTTGGGATTACTTCATCGCTGAGGCCAATCAAATGCTGGTGTTTTTGCATTTGTTTGCTCCAATTGTTTTTCGGCATGCCTTTTTTTTTTTTTGTGACACGGGCATGCTCCAGATTTTTTTTGTTTGATCTTACTCTTACAACACCGGTGATCTCCAGTCGTGTCAACCCACTGATTTGCATGCACACTTGTGGGGCAGTTTAATGGTGGTATATGTGTCCCTAGGCTCACCTTGGTGTTTTCTAAATTGCCTAGATGTGATGTTTGCTTACCTTTGTTTTAATCGCCTTTTACGACAAGCGAGGGATATCGCTGCAGGGATATTCTTAACCCGTCCCTGCACGGTCAATTAAAAGAACCTATTAGTATTTAAAAAAATACCACAGCTGCGTCGGGGAACTACTGAGGAAGCCGAGAAATGCACCCGCCCATAAGCACTACGGGGTATATACGTAACATTTTCGAATTGTTTGTCCCTACTCCTTTGCGGGCTCGATCAGCTAAGTTATCATGAGGGATTCATCCATAGTCTATCTGAATCAGTTTGATCATAATTCGAGTCAACTGTTTGCATCAAATTCCAGTCATGAGAGTAGTTGAGGAAGCCGAGAAATGCACCCGTCCATAGGCATCTCGGGGCGTATACGAAACATTTTCAATTTTTTTGTCCCTACTCTTTTACGGGCTCGGGCAGCTAAGTTACTATGAGAAAATCCCCCAAGATCTGACATTATTTACTTATTTACTTGTCAACACATTAAAGATTAAATAGAGAAATGTATAAATATATAAATGTGTATATAAATAATAATAAGTGACAAATAGTATAGTAAATAAATAGATGAATAAATAAATAAATAGATATATAAATAACAAATATAAAATTAGATAAATAAAGAAACAAATTACTCTAGTCAAAAATATTACAATATAACCGAAATAAGTTAAATTACTTAACACAGAAAATAAATACAATATCAACTATCGAGTTGCACAAAGAAAAGCTGATTCAATTTCTGTATTCTGTCGAAGATCAATTCATTTGCCACGTATCCTATGATGCCATGGTAAGTTTAGCATCATTTTTTAGTAATTTGTTTTGGGAAACTTTCAATTTCTTAAGATGGGTTATTGCATAATTACTACACACCGGGCAACCATGAAGCAGAATTGCCTGGAAGATAACTTTATGAATGATCGTCTTGTTATCATTTGACAGCTTTGACTGATGATTAATAAATGATCCTGATTACAATTGCAATTTTTTGTAAGGTGTTTGTTAAATGAACATTAAATGTAAGTTTGGTATCCAAATAAATTGCTAGGTATTTGACAGACTTATACATATGTATGTACTTATGCTTGCCCCATTCACCCGTAGCTGCCCACTAGGAAGACAACAGGCTATCTTTTTTCTGGTAAAAAAGATTGCTTGTATTTTATCTTCGTTTAATTTTCTATTTATTGAAATAAATTTGGAATATTCTCAACCCATTATTTAGATTCCTCTCAATCTCGAGAGCGAGTTCATGAGACAAGAATATTGTCGTGTCGTCTGTAAATATTTCTGGTTCACAGTTGGGCAGTGATGATAAATCGGACGTGAACAGATTATACAAAACAGACCGAGCCTTGGGGAACACAAAGTGGAGACTGCTAGAGACATCATTATTAACGTACACATTAAAACAACGATTGGACAGGAAACTACGGACCACTTTTAGATATGCGAAATTAAAATTTTTAATTTTGAAGATAAGTCCGTCGTGCCAAACTGAATCAAAGGCCTTTTCAATGTGAAGTAATATCATGCTCGTTGACTTACCTACTATATGAAATGACTTAATATAGTTGCAGATCCTTAGTACTTGATGAGACGTACCTTGGCTGCGCCTGAAACCAAATTGTACCTTAGGAAATACATTATTGTCGGCAATGTGTTTTGAAATGCTCTCCTTTAGGACCTTTCCATAGATTTTACTAACACAACTTAGTAAAATAATTAGTCTGTAGCTGGTAATCATATTAGGGGCTTACCGGGTTTGAGTATAGGCACAATTTTAGCACTTTTTGTTTGGAAAGTATTCCATTTTAAGCAAGCGTTAGGTAGAAATGTCGAACGCTCAAACCACATTTAGGCATTTGTTTTATATTATAAAGGGTCCGCCAAATAATTTTTTTTTTTGAAAATGCTATAAAAAAAACTACTGAATATTTTCTCAAATTTCTTTTTGTATTTGAAAGTACAATCCTTCCGGTTAATAATGGAAAATAATTTCATTCAAATGGCTGCCTCGGCTGGCCATGCAGTAGCCTACACGATCGGTCCAATTTTTAAGCACATTATCGATTGTGTGCAGCTGTATTTCATCAATGACTTCACGAATATTGTCCTTTAAAGCGTCAATTGTCTCTGACTTGTCGGCGTAACACTTATCTTTGACGGCACCCCACAAATAATAGTCCAACGGTGTCAAATCGCAGCTCCGAGGTGGCCAAACGACATCAGCTCTGCGGCTGATAATGCGATCTTCAAAAACAGGGCGCAAAACATCGAGTGTAGCTTTGGCTGTGTGGCACGTAGCGCTGTCCTGTTGAAACCAAATGTTGCCAATATCCTCCTCTTCAATTTTTGTGAACAAAAATTCGTTCAACATGGCCCGATAACGATCGCCATTGACTGTAACGGCCACTCCTTGCTCACTTTCGAAGAAAAATGGCCCAATTATGCCTCTGGACCAAAATCCGCACCAAACAGTGGCTCGTTTTGGGTGCACCGTCTTTTCAATGTATGCGTGCGGGTTTTCTGTGCCCCAAATGCGACAATTTTGCTTGTTTACATACCCGCCAAGATCAAAATGAGCTTTATCTGAAAAGATGATTTTTTTGGCAAAATCGGCATCTTCTGTAAGTCGATCGCAGGACCACTTAGCGAAGCGAAAACGCATTGATGGTCAGTTGGCTTCAACTCCTGAACCAATTGGACTTTGTATGGCGTCATACCAAGGTCTTTATGCAAAATTCGTCTCAATGATGTCTCCGAAATGTTCAATTGTTGAGAACGACGGTGAATTGATGTTGATGGCGCTTCACGCACACTTTCTGCCGCAGCAGCAATATTCTCGGGTGTACGCACTGTTTTTGGCTTTTCACGCTTTGGTTTATCGATGAGGATGCCAGTTTCTTTCACTTTTTTCACAATATAACGAACATACGGAGCTGACGGTGCTTCTCTTCTTCCAAAATCCGTACGCAATTTTCGCACACATTCTGCAACATTACCATGATTTTCAAAGTAATGTCGCAATATTTCCCAGCGTTGTTCAAGCGTATACACAACCATATTCGTTCAGCGGAAGGATAAAACTAATTATCTGTCAAATCAGGCATGAGCTAAGTGTTACCATTCACGAAATAAGCACTACTTGAAAAAAAAACGTTAGATGGCGGACCCTTTACATACATATTTTTTTAATTCGGTCGATTCCTTCAGCTTTTCGTATACGTAACTCTCTAACAATGAATTCTACGATTACATAAAAACTTGAGGATGGAGGACCGTTGTTATTGACAAAAAGAATTTGGGTAGCTTGGTTCACTAAATGACTTGTTGCGGCATCCCCTAAGTAAGAAGATGTTTCATGGTATTTAAGAAAATGTAAAGCAAATGAGTTTGCCTTGTCAACATCCGTACAAAATATAGGTATTGCCTAAATCCTTAACAAAAGGAAGCTGCCTATTTTAGTTTTTAACCACTTTAACAATGTTCCAAAAGAGTTTCGAATTTACGTCAAGAGAACGTAATTCTGTATTCCACTTTTCGTTGTTGTAATCAAAAATAAGTTTCGAAATCATCTTGTTTAGATGGGAAACTTGATCTTTGCAGTACGGCTGGCGATATCTTTGCCACTGTCTTCGACAAGTGTTTCTAATAATACTAGAATGAGATCATGTATGTATGAAAGAACCTTAGTTACAGGGGTCTTTCTAGGAACACTACTACTGTCAATGGTGTCTTATATTTGTTCGCCAAAATCCGAGACAATTTAGTCAACATCGTTGGTGGGCGTAAAGTCGTCTAAATTGCTTGGAATGTTTCAGAATATAGGAGTTGATTTAGACAGAAAACGATTCCAATTTGCATTTTTGAGGTCTAACGCATATTGCACCCTGTGAACCTGGGTTCAGAAGCCGACACAACACGGGGCTATGATCCGAGCTAAGATCGTTAAGGAAAACAGGTTGGGAAAAAATAAACAGGGACATTGAACAAAAATAAGTCAATCACAAATGGACAACAATTAGAACTGGGATTATAGGTCTGACTAGCAGGATATATCACAGATATTGGGATAATTAGACATAAATGCGACAAAATAGTACCGAAGGCGTGTGCTCGTAAGCAACCCCAATTTCTATGCCTAGAATTTAGGTCCCCGCCGATTATTAATTCACCGGGGAGTAAGAACAATTTGCGGAAATCATTTTTGAAAGCCATCTTTTTTCCATTGTGATTCTACCATCGGGAAAGTAAACACAATAGATTTTAATTCCCTTTGATTAAGCAATTTTAAGTTAATTCCTATGTTTTCTATGTACCGCGTATTCACAGAAGGTAAAAGCAAATGCTGAATTGATCTTCTTATTAGAAGTCGTGATGCAGTGGTTATCATCACCGACTGTTTTGCGGAACGTCTGTAGTTCAACTCCGTCCATAGTCAAGAACAATTTCTATACGAAAAAACTGTGCAACAACATCAGTTGTGAATGAGAGATGATCGAAAAAATGCTGACGAAGCCATAACACTCGCAGTATAAGATCACTTCAAAATTGTGAGTGCATTTCCAATATAACACTTAACTTGACATGGAAAACAAAAAAGTTACTGTGAACTACAACCACCGAATCTACAACCAGTCGAATCTCTTAAATCCTATCTAGGTCAACCACCCCCGGAGAGTAGTGAACGAATATCTTCGACACAAACCATCTGCACTCCGTCCAGGTTGTGTGACAAACACCATAAGAGCCATATGCGCTTGAACCGTTGAGCGTTGAGCTAAGAGATTCGGCACCCACCACGTCGGCCCCAAGGGTGCGCCACCGTGCACGAGCGAAGGCGGGACAGTCGCAGAGAAAGTGTTCCGCTGTGTCGTCCTCCTCGCAACAAGTAGCACAGGTAGGCGTCTCACTGATGCCAAGCACGTAAAGATGCCTGGAAAAGTGTAATGGCCCGTAATGACGCCCGTTAGCCTTCTGCAGTCATTTCTTCTTAAGGATAAGAAGAATGTTGCGGACTTTTTACAGACGTCAGGGCGTACGCGCTTAGTCATCCTGCATCCTGGATATTCCTTCCATCTGCGACTGTGTACGTTAAAGACCCAGTCATTGATGTCAGATTTAACCGTTGAAGCTGGTAGACCTAAGGCGGGTTCAGGCCCTGAGAAACTCTCCTCTGAGCCTTTTCTAGCGAGTTCATCGGAGATCTCGTTTCCTGGGATTCCAGAGTGACCTGGAACCCATACAAGCCTAAGTGAATTAAGTCTTCCGACTTTGTTCAAAAAGGTCTTGAGTTCATGCACTAGTTTGGAGTTGGACAGAGGATTGGATACAGCTTTGAGTGCAGTTTGGCTGTCACTGCAGACACATATGCTCTTTCCCCTCCATCTGTGTTTCACAACATAGTGCATGGCCATTAGGATTGCGTAAATCTCCGCCTGGAAGACAGACGCATATTTTCCTAACGAGAAGTGCAGTCGAATGTTTTCGCGCTCGAAGAAAACTCCGGCGCCGGATCCCTGATCAGTCCTGGAGCCATCTGTGAAGATGCGAAGACATTCTATTCCAGGTACAGTGGCTGGCCAAAGCCAGTCACAAGCCAAGGAAATGTGACTGTGTAGTTACAGCGCAGTAGGATGGCAGGTGTCATTGCGTCAGAGATATGCCATGAGACAGTGATCGTAGGATATTTCTCTCTCAAGTACACTTTCACTCCACTGCGAGTTGTACAAAGACCATTCCTCTTTAGGCGAGAAATAGTTTTCAGTGCACACCCTCTGATATATATGTTAAGGGGTGGAAGCATCCAAAGCAGCTCCCGGTGTGCTGGGGAAAGCCCCCGTGCAACTGAGGCAGACCGCTCTTTGGAGTTTGGTGAGTGAAGCCACAGCGTGTTTTCGTGTCAGCCTGCTCCACCAAACAACCGATGAATATGAGATTATCGGTCTTACCATTGCCGTGTATATTCAAAGGACCTTTTTCGGCGATAAGCCCCATGTTTTGCCAAAGGCACCTTTGCATTGCCAGAAAGCTGACAGGGGATATAGGGATGGGAATGCCTTTTAGCACCAGCTGAGCAATGCCAGTTGTTTTCCTCCTTCTCGTGAAGAGAACGACATCGGTCTTAAGAGGATTGACCGACAGCCCATTTCTCGTGCACCAGTCTTCGATCACGTTTAGCGCCGCCTGCGCTTTGAGACAGACATTTGCTAAACATGAGCCGACAGAGAGAACAGCAACATCATCCGCATAGGCCTGGGCATAGATTCCAGAGGCATTGAGAGCATCTAGCAGAGAGTCGACCACCATGCACCATAACAGCGGAGACAAGACGCCACCTTGCAGCCCCTGTTTACTCCAGACTTGACACAATGTTCGAGGCCTGCATCAGCGATCAGTGTCCTGTGCACGAGCATTGCGTTGATCCACAAAACCAGTGCTTCATCTACGCCATGCCGTCTAGCAGCATTACACATGCTGTCAAAAGTAGCGTTATCAGAAGCTCCCTCAATGTCGACAAAAATGCCTAGTACGTACTCTTTCCTTTCGAGAGCGCATTCAATTCTCTCAACTAGGTTTTGAAGCGCAGTCTCGCAGGATTTTCCGCGCTGATAAGCATGTTGCATGTCCGACAGAGGATGCATTCGAAGGGCAACTTTGCGCACGTGCAACTCTACTGATCTCTCCATGCTTTTCAGCAAGAAGGATGTTAGACTTATTGGTCTGAAACTCTTGGCTAGTGAGTAATCCTCTTTCCCTATTTTGGGAATAAAAACCACTTTCACCGCGCGCCAAGGGATAGGTATGTAGGCAAGTGCCAGGCTAGCAGTGAAAATTCTTTTCAGTGTAGGAAGCAGCTGTCTTATACCTTTTTGCAGCATAACGGGGTATATCCCATCAGTGCCCGGCGACTTAAAGCCATCGAAGGATGCCACAGCAAATTCAATGGCCTCAGTAGTTGCCACGCGTGACGCAACATACCAGCTACGCCGAGTTGTTTTCATCGCTACAGCCGCAGTATCCAATGAGGGAGTGTGCAACGAGCCGATGACAGTCTGATTTCCCGGAAAATGGGTCTGAAACAGTAAACTAAGAGTTTCTGCTTTAGACTCGGTAAAGGTACCATCAGACTTTCTGAGTACCTCCAGCCTTGTCGATTTTCCTCGTTTGAGGACTTTAACCAACTTGCTGGTCGCGGTCAGGGATTTGATCTCTTTGCAGAAGGACTTATAGGAATCATTCTTCGATTTTCGAATAAGCTTCTTATATTCCTTCTGCTTCGATCGATATTTATTCCAGTCATCTTCCGAGTTCGATTTAAGCGATCTGTTCAGAAGACTTCTGGCTTCCCTACGAAGCCGTTGGAGCTCAGCATTCCACCAGGAAACCGGCTTCCTGTTGGGAGGTTTTTTGACAGGACATGCGAGTTCAAAACATTTGGTGATGGCGCTGTTCAGGTTATGAACTGCATCCTCCACCGATTGATTAGTTTTGAGTTTAGGCGGGGCTTGAGTGGATTTCTCAAGCTCCTCTCTAAATCGCATCCAGTCTGTTTTTCTCGGATTCCGCTTGGGCTGCGAGGGGGAGATCCCGCACTTCAATTGGAATTCGATGTATCTATGGTCTGACAGCGTAACATCTGGTGAGACTCTCCAGTTAGTGATGGCCTTCGCATGCCTGTTAGATAAGGTTAGGTCAATCACTTCCTGTCGTCTCGCCGTCACAAAGGTTGGTTGAGATCCAACATTGTTGATGAAAAGGTCAGACGAAAGAATGAAGTTTAAAAGA
This sequence comes from Merodon equestris, assembly GCA_958301585.1. Taxonomy (NCBI): domain Eukaryota; kingdom Metazoa; phylum Arthropoda; class Insecta; order Diptera; family Syrphidae; genus Merodon; species Merodon equestris. The sequence goes on along the minus strand of OY284415.1, from coordinate 17,821,269 downwards.
TGGTCTCCTCTCCGGTTGCATTGGCTGCTGCCCCAAAATGTGTTTTGAGCGTTAGCATCGCAACAGATGATGAGTCCAATCCTTCTGGCTTCACAGTACTCTACGAGTTCGGAAACCGCCTTAAGTGGCGGGGGTGGTGCCGAGTCGTAGGGGAAGTAAGCAGACGCCACGACGAAGTGCACGTTCTCCGTGCGCCTTGTAGCTCACTTTCGCAGCTACCAGATCTTGACCACAGAATTGACCAAGTTTGGTTGCCGATAGCGTATTCGATATGATGAGGCAGACCCTGGGCCTTTCGGATCGCTCATCATAAAGGATTGTAGCATCACGTATGCCACCAAGACCGCACAGGCGTTTGTTCCACACCCATGGTTCTTGAATGGATACAATGTGATGATTTGTACTACTGCATGCAATTCTGCTACTTAGAAGAGCGGTAGCAGCCTTGCAATGCTGTAGGTTGATCTGAGTAAAAATCCTGGATTCATACTGGGGAACACGTTCCATCCTTCGACTACTTGACATCAAAATGGAATACAATCCTACCAAGGCCGAAGTAGGGACGTGAGTCGTACGCGGTTTTCAGGGCCTCAACAGAGCCATTGTCCATTCCCACTACCAGAGTGAAGCCCTCTTTTTTCAGAGAGTTCTTTTTCTCCTTGTAGGAATAGACAGTCCAGGCCCTCGTGTCGAGTCCCGGGTTCTGCGCACGTAGTCGCGTCAGCACTTTCAGCTTGTTTCCGGGTTTTCCCGCCCGCCTTTTCGTGCCCGCCTCCGATGAGCAGCCTTTGGTCCTCTCCGTCTTCAGGTTTTTGTTTTGATCTTTATTGATCGCCGCATCTGCCTTTGGACTCCGATTTCCCGCCGCCATATCAGAGGAGGAGACATCACGTTCTCTCTCCCCAGCAAGATTGTTCCCGGCGGCCATCTTCCGCACTTATGTTAATTTTGGAAAAGTTTGTATGTCTCTATCAGTAGAATCACGACCTATAAATTCAATACGCTCGCGAATAAAGCTTCAGAGAGACCGAGTAGCACAAGCTTTGATTCATGGTCTTACCGCCAATGTTGATACATGGCCGCTAGCTCTCCCAATTACTTTGGATCTACTATTCATGGCTAGTCACAGTACGATGCAGCAGCAATTTGTTTAACGTCTTTTGGCTCCAAGTCATATGACACTCGATTTCCTCGTCTTTGGACCATACATATATGTATATAATATATGCATGTTACTGATGAGATCTCCTTGGTGGTAGTAGTAGCCAAGAGTTTCCAGTAACGTGCCCACGGAACCGCTTTGCCACTTCCACAGTAGAGAATCATTGATGACCTACTAATACGTGATTTTATAAGCGTTTGGTTTTAAATTGTCAAAAAACGCCAAGACATTTTTTCAAAAGTGTTTAAAATTTTATTTAAGTTCATAGATCATTACCTGCCATTTATTTTTGAGGAATATTTTGTGTAAATAATCAATATAATTACATTTTAAATGGTCCATACAACGAGTTAAATTTCAAGTCATTTCATCGAGCAAATTTTTCCCGCTAATATCCCTTGTATGTTGTCTTTCCAGGCCGGGGTCGGGAATGACAGCATAAACGAGTTATTTGAGGTGTTCCCATAAAAGAACATTTTAAGCGCCGGTCAATTCCGGTCCGAAAAGAGAGAATCATTAATCAACGAACTGATTTCTTCATGTGTGTATCGCCGTCTTGCTAGAACCACATATTGATCAGGTCCAGCTTGTACTTTTTGAGCAAAAAAGGTTGGAAAACTTTGAATGATAATGTGCGCCATTGATGGTAGCATTTGAAAAAAATCCGCAGAAAGAAAAGCGGCTCCTACTCCAGCTCTTTTAAGGCTCCTTTTAACAACGTCTATAAAAGCCTTCAAACAATCAACTTATTGCTCTAACTTAAACTTATTGCTCTAGCTTTGGAACGATACAAAGAAGGTAAGCATGGTTCTCGGAAGGATTACACGCAAAGTTCACGACTATTTGGAACTCCGACGATCCTCGGAGCCTCGTTGGCAAGCATTCGCCAAACTTCCCTGTCATGAGAGTATTCCCTTTATGGTTCGCAGTGCTATTCCATATCTTATAAGTCGAGTCTGTTCATCCACTTTCCATTCGTTGATTAGTCACCAAACGTCATACTATTTGACACCTTTACTCTTCTTTTGTGAGATTATTTGAGAGAAAGTTCTATTCCAATAATCCAGAGACAATTCAGGACCTCGAATACAGTCTTTTAAGAGTTTTCGTACTTAGACTGATTGGTCTAAAGTCTTTCGGTCTGTGTTCTTCTGCCTGTCTTAAGAACATCATCATATGCATATCGTATTTCCTGTCACCCAGTAACTGACAGATTGCGACATGAAATATTCCCAAATGCATTAGACAAGAGATAAACTATCGCGCATCCAACTACAGTCAGTACCACCTGCCCAAAGTGCATTTTTCTCATCGTCCTCCTTCCAACATTTTTTTTTTGTCTTACATAGCAAGGAAAACTTCAGAATGACAACTGAAAGGATCTCACGATATCGACACCAGTTGGTTGAAAGCAAATGTGATAAATGTGTTTTCGTAATCCTGTCGAAGCCCGGTTCCCTGCGCTGCATTTCGACAAATCGATGGAACTCCTTGTTTGACGTTCCAAACACAAATTGTAACATTTTCGCTACACTTGTTCCCCATGTATCTGGTGGTGGTTTGGGCGCACAGCTCTCGCTCCCCTATATTGAATACGTGCCTTTATTCTATTGTTGGTAAGTCAGAAATGATTTATATCTCGCGAGGTGAGAATCACTTTTCCTTACAAATTACGCATAGGTGGATTGGGTGTTTGCGACGCGGGGACGGACATGTATAACACATTAATCATGTCAGCGTGGCGAAAGTGGGTCAGTTACGAAATGAACTGTTGGATGAATGTTACCTTTCTTTTAGGTTATTAGCCTGGATGCGACTCATCTCTGATGGCCAGAATGATAAATGATTGAATGGATTTCTCGTAGTGTTACGAAATAATTAGCGTCACATTCAGTTTGTCCTAATTTCCTTCTTTATTCCTTGGTAGGAAGGTTTTTATATACTGTCGTGAAGGATACTTGTTTCCCTAATGACGTCGACGGCTTTAAGCAGTAAACCTGGTTCCTTGCCACCCTTGATCTCCGATTGCCAATATTCAAAGAGAAATCCTTCCTGATTAACCATTAATTGTTTTTCGGAAGGATTTCAAGCGAGTCTTCCTTTTTAGACTTCTAAATGAGCCTTCGTAAACTAGCTTTCATAGCGTAACGCAGTTTAAATTTAGGGCCAGACCTCTCCCATTTTTTTAATTAAAGTCAAGAATGGACTCCTTATTTCAAAACAAAATTGCAGTACCATCAGCGTAGCAGAAAGAATTTTTGCCGAACAAGCTCCCTTCGTTAAGCTTCACTTCATTCGCAAAGTCTGCGAAATATCCGAAATTAAAAGTTCCTCGAATGGAAGAAAATTAATTAAGCAGCAATGCAAGGGTGTAGAAAAGTTTCCGCACCGAAATCAATCGAATAAAATCATCCACGGACGAGGTAGCGAGCAAGGACATGGGAATGATTGGATGAAACCTAATGCACTGATGCAATCGAAAACTTGGAAATAATTAACTTCCAAAACCAGACGTGCATGAAAGACCACTTCCCTGCGGTCCGAATCTACCGTCAACTATCCATCGACCATCGCATCAACAGCCGTATGCCCTGAGTTTTTATCTCCAATTTATAGTCAAATCAAGTAGAATAACAAACGAAAAACGAAAACTTGTTTACCCACTAAGAAAGCGTGTAAAGCCACCCGTGCGAGGACTGGTCAATGGCATTTGATTGATTTAGGTAGTTTAAGGACATCAATCTCAAATGGAAATCATGGGTATTACTGGTAACAAAAGGATACGGGCTTTTATTGTTTTCCAGAAACCGTTTGACATTTGATTGATCACGAGGGTCATTGAGCCTAAACACTTGATGGGAGGCAAATCGTCAACTTTTACTGCTCGATGAGAATGGGTGGCGAAATCCTCTAATTGAGTCGTTTCCATGCCAAGTGGCGATTGCTCGTTGAATGTTATGTCCTTGATTAAGGGACGGTGTTGTTTTTATTTCATTTACTTTCAAGATTTAAGGACCGTATATTCGACTATCTTACGCCCATGAAGTCACTTAGCTAAAAGGTGTGAAGGGTCTGGGAACTCTTTCCATTTCAGATAAAAAGGAAACTGTTTCAAGAGGATTCATGAATTAAGGGATTTTCTTTGTCTTTCAAGGTACAAGCAGGAATTTTGTTACTTTACTTCTCTACTTCATTTTTTTGCCGTCCCTCTATGTCTAAAGTAGGTAGGAAGGTAATCATGGTTACCCTGGCCTTAGACCGGATGCCATTAGAGCAAAAGCTGACATCATGTTTGACCTAATTAGAAATTGGTAGGGTGCCCAAACCCGACCCGTTGAGTTGGGAAGGTTGTGTAAACTAGCCAAGTTTAACTTGTCGATCTTCACCTAGACCTAGCCTTTTCTCATATTGAGTGTTGCGTCAGTGCATTTTACGCAGTATGACGAATATGTGGGCATGACTGAGCCGGTAGACTGTACTTATTATCACAATTCTGACGATATTGAAACAAGGTAGGACAGTTCTGCTAAAGTTAAGGTGACTAATTACCCGCTGTCTTAAGCCTGGTTGCAGGACAAAGTGTCATGTATTTAGGTCTAAAGGCAGAATGTGCAGCATTTTATTAAGTGCGTCAGTAGGTCGATCTTTGAACCTTGATGAGTTTAAGACGCTATAAAGTTTGCTTTGCTTATATCATAGTCTACCATACTAGCGGGCCATAGGTGAGTATAGGCCGGACAAGATTCAGCTTCAACATAAGTCGCTTCCTTTACTAAGCTTTTTAAATTTGTAAGCCGGTTTTTTATATTAAAGGTCTAGCTAAGCTTCTAGTCTAGCAGAACGGCCAGATATTTTGTGCTGGGGGATAGGAATAGAGTCTGGATGCTTAGCCGTGAAATTGTAAATCTCGGTCTTGGTGGTAAATAACATGTAGGCTACAAGGTGTGGCCGAAGTGTGTACTCTAGGCAAAAACATCTGTGCGAAGTCAAATCGCGAATGACGCTCGTAGTTAACACAATATCCATGCCTATGGGTTCCAACACGACTAGAATTTGGTTAATAACTATGAGTCATAAAATAGGTCCAATAACCCCGCCTTGTGGAGTGCCTCTGCTTGCGGATTAAGTGAGAAGACTATTTCTTGTGGTGGTTTTATGCATGAAAACCGATTTCACCACCCTCGAGAACCTTTTCATTAAATATCACAAGTTTTTCAATATCTCACCCAAAAAAGTATCAAACGATCTTGATACCTTCAGGCAATATATACACTCAAAGGGTATATCGCGCCTTCAGCGTACCAAAGCTGACCATGTTAGGTTTTTTCGTCCCTAAAAGTCTCCCCCGTCCTGCCATTCTAACGCTCCCCAAAAACCTTCCTCTTACCTTTTATTATCAGAATGTAAGAGGTTTGCGCCCTAAAACTTAGGCAGTCTTGCAGCAATCACATGCTTTACATTTTGAAATCTTTGCCTTAACTGAAACGAACCTAGCCTTGAACTATTCTCATCCTACTTTAACGTTTATCGCGACGATGATTTTAACCGACCTGCTGATGATTGTCCATGCCGCGGTGTTCTTTTAGCCGTCCGAAACTCAATTGACTCCTCCCTCATAGCAACATCATCTTCGCCATGTCTCGACTTTGTTTCTATTAAGATTGTACTACCCCGGAAATCGCTCTACGTCATCCGCTTTTACATTTTGCCATCATAACCTATTGAAACATATAACTAGGCCATTAATCAATTAATCATTAAACAATCGACAATTTAATTGATTTACGAGATCCCCAAGACGAAATCCTAGTTTTCGGTGACTTCAACCTTCCTCACCTTAATTGGATCTCTTTAGATGACCAATCGTTTTACATTGCCTCTAGTCCCACTGCAGACAAAGAATGTCTCTTCTCTGATCGCCTAGCTGATACCAGCCTTAACCAAGTCAGCGGCATTTTAAATTACATTACAACTCGATCTCATTTTCATAAGGGACCCCTTTAACTCCTTAGTTTCAGCTTTTCCGCTGTCCCTATCAACCGTCGACAACTACCACCCTCCCCTTCTTCTCTCGTTCTTTCACAACTCCCCTACACAGAACTCTCCCCCCACTGTTCGAATGTCTCACGAATTTCGCAAAGCCAACTTCCGTCAAATTAATGAATATCTCAATAGTGCTCCTTTTAATTTCAACAACCTTACCGTAAATGATGCCATATCTTTATTCTACAAGGAAATATTTAATTCTTTCTCCCTTTACGTACCCTTTTCTAGACTTAAAAACTCCCCTTTGATAAAATTTCACACAGATTAATGCTCTTTGAACTTCCTTGGCTTTGAACCCATCTTATTAAAGTGGATTTCCTTTTACCTGAAAAATCGCCACTACAGCGTTCGCTTAGATCTGCCCTCTCTAACCCCTTCCTTGCTTCCTCCGGTGTCCCCCAAGGCAGTCATTTAGGCCCGCTTCTTTTTATCCTTGTTAACGATTGGTGAAATGGTTATCAAACATTCCTCCATCTCTCTCTATGCCGACGATGCTAGGTTCTTTAAGATCATTTCCTCAGAACATGACTCTTCCCTTATTCAATCGGACCTCAACAGCTTTTCCACCTGGTGCTCCAAGAACTGCCTCGAACTCGACATTTCCAAGTGTCAATATACTACTTTCTCCCGCAAACGTAACAAACCTCCTCCCCGCCTTTACTTTCTCCATAATCAACCCCTTTCTACCGTTCAGGTGATCCGTGATCTTGGTGTATTATGCGACGAGGAACTCAATTTCCTTGCACGATATAATTCTTAAAGCCAATTCTGCACTCGGCTTCGTGAAACGATGGTCTAAAGAGTTTTCCAATCCCTTCGTCACTCGATCTCTCTACATGGCCTTTGTTCGCCCTATTCTCGAATATGCCTTTCAAGTGTGGTCTCCTTACTATCATTCACATATTTCCAGAATCGAGAGTATCCAATGTCGTTTCCTCCGTTTTGCTCTTCGTGGCTTACCCTGGGACAATCCTCTGATCCTACATCCCGATCCCTTTTTTTCAATGAAATTTATTCATTTCGGTAGAGCCCATAGCGACTGGACGATAATCCATTCGATTTTTTTTATTTCAGACAACATGAACAGACGTTATTACCATGACCAGTGACCTGCTGTTTTTTTTTGTGTCTCATTTAATTAAAAAAAAAAAAAAATACAGTTTAAGATACAAATAAAAATATATAAAAAGTTAAAATGATTAAAATGAATTTTATTGTCTTATAAAAAAAAAATGCCCTAAAAAGAGGTCAAATTTATGCGTTCACATGAGACTACCCCCTTAAGTGATTGTGAATGAGTGATTGGATGAAAGTCCGTGACTAATTCGTTACCTCTTTTGTCATTGTCGAGAATGAAGTCGACATGAACCTTCTTCAAGTTCACAATCAGCATCCTCGCGCCACCCTCTGGAAAGCCTTCTCAACACCCGTTGTGAGGTGAACTAATGTATGAAAATCCCGCCCTAGGCAGAACGGCCCAACCCGATCAGGATGGTGGTTATGCGGAAGGCTAACAAACTGCCCATGTGAAAAAAAATCGGATACAAGGACGGATACCCAACGACGACGGGGAATGAAAAATTAGCACGATTTGCGAGTATGCTTCTGTAATGTAAGAAATCTCTACACTCAGGCAAGGCTGATATTGCTGAGAACCAGGAAATACGCTGGATAGATCAAGGAATTGTAAAGAAAAAGGAGTGCGACAAGAGGCTGCACTTATTGGAATGCGGATTTATCGTGGGAAAATGGCTAAGAACGAAACTCATCGATTTTAAGCCAATAAACGATCGCCTAGCTGTGATCCGCATCCAAGGCAGATTCTACAATATCAGACTCATCAGTGCTCTAGCTCCTACTGATGAGGCTGAAGAACCCATCAAAGAGGATTTCTAGGACCTCTTGGACGACGCCTACGGAGCTTGTGTGGAGTACGACATCAAAATCGTACTCGGGGTCTTCAACGCCAAAATTGGTAAGGAGAACATCTCTGGCGGAGTATCCGCAAAACACAGCCTCGACGATACGACAACAGACAATGGCTTCCGACTTACGGACTTTGCCGCAACTCGTAATACGGTAATAAGTAACAGAAGATTTCCTCGCAAGAAGATCCACACAGCAACCTGGCCGTCTCTTGATGGTCGAGCTGCCAACCAAATCCACCATGCGCTCACAGACGCAAAACATGCATAAAACATCCTGGATGTTAGAACGTTCAGAGGAGCAAACGTCGGCTGTCACCATTTCTAAGTGACAGAAAGGCTCAAAGCCCGACTGTTCCAATGTGGTTCAACCTTCAAGCCTCAGCATCTCAGAGATCGCCAGAGGCTACAGAGAGCATCTGAGCAGACGACTCGTAAGTATGCCTACGCCAGACACAAACGCCAAAAATATGTGGCCCAATTGCCGCTCAGCCATCAGGGAAGCAGCTGAAGCCACAATAGACTACACGCTACCACCGACAAGAAACCCGTGGTATGGGTGAATAGGAGAACACGAGCATCGCGCGAGTCAGGACAAAATATAGCGATCGACAACTATAATTTCGAGGTAGTGAAGGAGTGCACATACTTCGGGCAAACATAAACTGTATGAATGACATCATGAATGAGATCCGGCGCAGAATCACCCTCGGGAACCGCTGTTTCGGCTTGTCAAAACATAACCAAGGTTGTGCTCTAGAGGACTCTACTCATAATTTTGCTAGTCCTCTTATATGGAGCTTAAAGCTGGACGATAATTAAGACAGCAGAGCTGATACTTGGCTCTTTTGAAAGAAGAATATACGAGGAAGGCAAATGGAGGAGACATAATCGCGAACTCTACGAGCTGTACAAAGATGTGGATATACGAGTACATAGTCGGGAAAGTTAAAATCAGTCGACTACAATGGCTCGGTCACATCTAGCGCATAGACACCAACGCTCCAGCTAAGAGAGTCTTAAAAGACGAACCTTCTGGTTCGAGAAGAAGGGGTCACCGAAATCCCGGTATAAAAACCAAGTGATCGCGGACACAAGAAAATCGACTAGAAGCAGCACCGGGACGGCCAAGGATGGAAGGCTGTATTAATTCAAACCCAGACCCTCCATGGGCTACTGGCCTGAAAAGTAAGTAAGCAAGTAATGAAAAAAAATTCGAAGGGTCTACGAGTCATTTAAAGGATATTGCAAAATAGCTCCGGGTGAGAATTTTTGAGCCACCACTCCGTAAACACTGCGATAAGGTATTTTAGCTACAACAGTGGTTGACCCTATCCAGGGCATTCAAAGCCCTACGATATGGTTTAAGATCCCACCTGACACCACGTGCTCACCAGCACATGATATACGGCAATTTTGTCATTCTTTTAAGCCGCCAAATCTGAAGTGTTACCACAATCCTCTATCCATCAAAGTACCCTACGGCTCTGAATCAAAACAGCGACTCTTCTAGCACGTAACACGAAAGGAATTTAGGCGAAATGACAAATTGGTTTCAATTACCACGTAGCATGCAGCACCCGTCACGACCGCCTGTCATACATGACACGTGTCACTGTGACAGTTTGATGGCAACTTCTTGTTTTGATTTATCCTCCATTAGGCGTCACAAACGGTCCTTTAGAATACCGGCACTACGCACATGCGGTATTGGTTCTTGACTACAGCTGCAATGATTCGCGACGGAAATGGGAGTAATTTGATTTGACGCAAAACGTGCTCAATCCACTTGTGCCACTCATTATGGTTGCCGCCTCACTGATCGCTTGTTTGTTTTTAATTAGGAGCGCCATTGTGTCACTTGTGAACAAAACAAAAAATTCAGTGCTTGCTGGCACCAAGTCGAAGCTCATCAGCATCTTGTGGGAAAATATAAATTCAATCATAAAGTGTCCTTTTAATTCAATTCACTCATTCAACCGCCGCAGGATGACGGGGCTTAAAGACGTGCAAAATATCTTACTTAATAATTCATTACTCACTCCCCTGGGGTAGCGGCAACATTGTGCTGAGTTCATCGAACCCTCAAGTTCACAATTTAGTTCCCATTTATGTAAGCCACACCTTGTGGGCTTATCTGTCTTATCAAGGATGAGAGGGTGCGTTTTGTTTATATCTCGCAAGATCTTTTCTCCGCCGCGTTAGTCAGGACGTGGGATAAGTGGTTTTAGATTGTTTCGGTGGATTTTGGTGCCGCTCAAGTGGGGAATGAGATGGATTATCTGGATATACAGATTGAGTGTACTTTTGCGGAGGATAACGAATTCAAAGAGTTTTGAATCCTTATCTATTATACTTGCCACGAACCATTCGTGACGTATTCCCTTCCAATGAATATATTAGCCGACAAGTCATAAACTCACTGTTTACCATCGCATATGTCAAACAAGTGAACATAAGCAATCATGTCAGTTGAAAGAGGGCACATAAATCAGGAACCGACAGCTTTACTATCATGACATTTGCGTGTAGTTGCCTGCTCCACTCACATGTCTGTTCTATTGATCTCCTGTCCCACACCGAGGCCAAATCAGCTCCGATTCATGCAAGTATCCCTCGCAAACTTTCCACATTCACATCGACTCCCCATTCACCCCACTATCCAGTGGTAAAGGATTTTCCTAACAAAATTCATGGGTATGTAGGTCAAAACCCTGAAATGGAAAATTGTCTTCTGCCACTTGCCAGTCCTTTTCCACCCGAGGATGGTTTATTCTCAAACACACCTTCAGCGTGCGATGAACAACCATCGACCTATAGATTACGGAGCTATTCGTAGTCATAAGAACAATGACGACGGGGAAACAAAACTACAACGTTCTTATCTGTTCGAAAAGGAACTCACCGAGAATCTGAATAAACGGATTTGCATCGTTGATGCATACGTCGCGCCCGAACGAGGTAAGCAATAGTCGAACGTTTTAAGGCCATCCGGTTGTGATGATTTTCCTTATAGTCAACCTTGGTGCTGGAAAATTTTATTCGAAATTCAATGATGCGAATATCAAGGACATTGCCGGCAGACAACGCCACTGGGAGCGTATGTTGGGACAACGCGCGGGATTACGAATGAATCCAGTGTTTCCGGTTTTAGAGAGCCAAAGGTACGGTTGGATGCCGCCGGGTGTGGATGCGATCGAATTGAAACAGATTAACTGGGTGCAGGCACCGAAGCGGCGGTGCGTGATAACCGTGTTTGGGGAACGTTTGATATGCGACCAGGCGACGGAGCGCCCGAAGTTCACGGGCGAGCGGTTTATTGTGCGCTAAATGAATGGAAGGAAAACAAAGGATCCAGTGGCCTACCGTGAGTGAGTCGGAGAAGGTAACTTAATGTTGAACATTAAAGTGTCAGAGAATAAACTTAAGGAACGCTTGTTTTATCTTTATTTCAAACAGTTATACGAGGTTATACATACATAGGGTGTGTACAAGATAACTACAAGAGCTTTGAAGGCTACTTTCGTCGACAGGGCTATAATCTCGCTCGATTCTAGTTCCTTCTACATCAAATCAAGAAAAGAACACCGAAGCTATTCTAATGTGATTAATCTGGTTGACGAGTAATTAACTGATACCAACAATGTTCGTTTATAATTTTTTTTGGATCCGGTTATGGTAACTAAGAGACTATCCAATAAGAGGTGTCATTTGATTTCAATAGAAAAACGAATATTTTTGTGATTTTTATGATTTTGATCATTAATTTTCAGCACCCAAGTAGCACCATCTACTGGAATGATTTCTTGATGTCATAAGCATGCAGAGTCTAGCGAAGTGAAATCGCATGACTTTGGTGGCAATTCGCGTCTCCTCTGCGAGAGATAAACTTACCCTCAATTCGTTCATAAATAATGTTAATCGTAGCATCCGCTGTGTGGCACATAGCGACATCCTGTAGGGACCACATGTTGGGTCAATTGGCACCATAAGAAGTTGGTTAATATCGTCTATAGCACTCGCCATCAGCAGTGACTGCCTCACCAACGTCATGTCCAGACCAAACAGTAATTTTCTGAAGATGCATTGTGGCCTAGTGAACCTCGTGTGGGTTGGCCGTCCCATATAGGACAATTCTGCTTGTTAACACAGCCATTCATCCAAAAATGCTCTCCGTCATGAAAAAATAATTTTTCAGCCAAAATTGGGATCTTCTTCCAACCCTCCGAAGCAAACACTTCAAATGCGGCCATAACTTCGCTATCGTCTTAAATTTTTTTTTGGCTCGGATGTTTGAGCGGAGGAAAGAGGTAGAAGTCATTGGGAGCTAAATCTGGTGAATAGGGCGAGTGTTCGAGCAGTTCGAATCCCGCTTCTTGAATGGCAGCCGTCGTAAGTGCGGCTTTGTGAAGCGGTGTGTTGTTTTGGTGAAATAACACTCCGGCTCGCAGTTTGCTACGTCTTTTTACTTTAATGACCTCACACAATCTCCCTTTTCCAAATATCCCACCATAAGTATTCCTTTAGCGTCTAAAAAAACGGATGCCATAGCCTTTCCCGCCGAGCTTGACACTTCGAATTTCCTTGGCCCGCTTCCAAGTCATCGATTTTTGCTTGGTTTCAGGATGTTCACGAAACGTAATAAAAATATATTCTGATCTGCTTGGAGGTTCTTAAGATTCACCCTCGAAATATCGACTCGTTTTTTTCTTTTGCTCGCCTGTTAATATTCTTGCTACCCAACGCGCAGCGACCGATTTCATATGCAATTCTTTCGCAAGGATTCTATGCCTGCTCTTTGGTCTGCCAACACAAATTTTTCGACTTTTAGTCTCCTGCCTTACGAGGGTAAGTACTTAGCCTCATCGACAGATGGCGCCAGTATCGCAAGAGCAACTTACTATCGTGTAGTACATTCTAGTAGACGGCTACTGTCGATATCAGTCAATTTCAGCCGGATCGGACTCGTAGTTTTGTTTTGACCGCGTGTGGAAGCGGGAGTGTCTGCGGATTTTAGAAAAATGGAAAAAGAGCAATATCGGTCGGTGATTCGATTCTTGTTTTTGGAAGGCTAATCGCGCAGCGAAATCAAAGAGCGTTTGGATGCTGTGTACGGTGACTCTTCTCCTTCGAACGTGGTCGCACGTCGGTTTTTGATGAGCCACGTCCAAGTGCCCCGAAAACGGCTACCACGAAGGATAACGTGACAAAAATCTCGTATTGGCAGACCGCCGATTGAAGGTGCGCGAGATAGTTGAGACAGTGGGCATTTCAAAAGATCGCGTGGGTCATATCCTGTATGAAATTTTGGGCAGAAAGCCAGGAAAGTCGGCGCGATGGGTGCCGCGTTTGCTCACTCCGGACAACAAGCGCAACCGTGAGACCACTTCAGAGCAGTGTTTGACGCTGTTTAAGCGCAATCCGAAGGAGTTTCTGCGTCGTTTCGTGACAGGAAACATGGATCCACTGGTACACACCAGAGACCAAGTCGAAACAGTGGACTTCACCCGGCGAACGTGCTCCGAAGAAGGCGAAGACTGTCCCATCGGCCGGAAAGGTGATGGCCACCGTCTTCTGGGATTCACAAGGTGTGATCCATATCGACTACCTGGAGAAGGGCAAAACGGTCACAGGGCTGAACTATGCCAAATTATTGTGCCGATTCGACGCCGAATTGAAAAAAAAACGGCCCCACTTGGCGAAAAAAAAAAAGTGCTCATCCACCATGATAACGCAATGGCTCACACCTCCGCCCTCGCCACGGCCAAATTGGTCAAATTGGCCTACGAACTGCTGCCCCATCCACCTTTTCTTTTCTTTCTTTTTGTTTCCAAACTTGAAAAAGTCACTCGAATGAGGAGATAATCGCTGCCACGGAGGCCTACTTTGCAGACCTCGAGAAAACGTATTTTTCAGACGGGTTAAAGAAGTTGAAGCATCACTGGGTCAAGTGTATCGAGCTTAAAGGAGACTATATTGAAAAATAAATCGCCATTTCTCCAAAATTTTTGTTTTTCTTTTGTAGGCTAAGTACGAGTACTTATCGGACCACCCGACCCTCGTACAAAGCTGGGGTAGGGAAGACTTATGCAAAGGCTTTCCTATCTGTCCTATGAGTGGCTATGATAGAGTATATGATTCTAATCTCATAGCTACTAGTTTTAGAACCCTAGCTTCTGTGGTTCCCGAGATCTAGGTAAAAGTTTGCATAATTCAAGTAGAAGACCTGGAATTCTTAGTCCCTCGCGATGTTCACTTTCGGTGGATGTTCTGCCAAGCGTGCTACTGTGGAATATAGAGAAGCAGAGTCTCGGAGTTTTTTCATCAAGTCGTTGTATATGTCTTTCGTCGACAGCTTTTTCCAAGCTTACGTTTTTCTTTATTTTGATGTTATTTCTTCGACGGTTCATATTCAAATGAATGTATGTCCTGGGAAATATGGTCTATTGGTCTACTCGGCTTCAGGCGAGAGATACATTTTGTTAAGATAATGTCTCAAACTACAGTGTTTCGAAGGGTAGCTGACCAGTCTTCTGATATCGACTCTATTATATTTGAGAATATTGGCAGAGTGTTTGTTCCAGGGGCCGTATGAATCTCTTCGATCGTCGGAGTCCTTGAACGCTGTTCCAAAAGTGCAGATTTTTCCCACTTGTCTAAGGGAAAGTTAATCTTTGTCTTGGGGATTCCGCAGAAATGTTCGGCATCTATGTACCTTCCGAGAGTTTGACTTTCTTTCTTTTGTCTAGGTCTTGCAGGTCATCGTGGCAATCTTTGACGGATTTTGAGTTCGTACTATATGTAACCAACGCTTTGACAGCAGCATGACTGTCTGAGAGTATATTGATGGTTATACCTCTTATGCCAGCCTCTAACCTTAGGTTGATGCACGTAAGAATAGCGTATAGTACAAATAGTATAAATATGTAGGAGCATAAGCAAAAAAAGGTTTTTGAAATTCGCCGTTCGTTCGTTAATAAATAGTATGTCCATTTTACATATGGGAAGATATAGGTGTGTAATCATACATAACATAAGTGAAGCTTCGGTTCCAATCTTCCGTGGGCTGTTATTTTAATCATCAATGTTATTACCGGCCATAAGGGATTTCGAAATTCATAGCTTTATTGGCAATCATTCTCAAAACCACCTGTTATACTTGTTACCCTTCTACAGCTTAAAGATATTAATCAAATTCTGATAAAATTGAAAAGCAAGGGCTGGTTATCCAAGTATCAAAATCGCTCTTTGGAGGGCTTTCACCAAAGTATACCATTGATCGACAAACTGATCAAATTGATGGTGTTTGCAACCAAACTGAATTTAATTTCTAATATAGAAAATCAATTTTAGGAATCAGAAACTATTTTATTTAGAACGCCTTTGTCTAGGGTCTCCAGAGACATAAGTTGGCGTAGATTCTCAGTCTTTAAATAGGATGATATTTATATTTTAATAAACGTGGCCAGGACATCGACTTTTCGCAGAATACATAAAAAACCCGAATCTGAGTAAGCGTGACTTTACCCTAACGAGGTCCCATACAATAGGGCTAGTATATTATAGGTAGACATTTAGACAATTCCTAATAAATTTTCTGATTTGAAGTCACATTGCGACGACTTCAGTGCGTAGCCTGATCTTGGGTCTTACTTCCCAAACAAATCGTATCACGAAAGTGGGCGCTTTAACGACTTTGCCCTTCCAGAAATATTTCTGCATCCTGATCGAAATGGGCGGATTCAGGAAAAATTCAGGTTCAATAGAGTGGCTTAACGCAGAAAAGATGTTTCCAGACGGCATCAAGGTTTTTTGTGGCTAGAGGAAACTTCATCGTAGAATTTGGATCATTGAGCTTCCTCAAGGCAAGCCGGCCCAACACAAATTTGTAGTTGGCTGAAATAGGCTAGGATAGATTCATCTTTCGCTGTTCTGTTCTTCTTTTAGATCAATTCTTATATTGTGATGCCATCTACGGTCCGCCCTTCTTGGCGGTCTTTTTCCAAAGAGTTTTAAATTCATTATTCGTTTGACTTTTCGTCCACTGTCCTTTCATTTTACGTGTCGTCTTACCTTAGAAGGCATGTTTCTCTCATTCACTTATGTTGTGTGCGATCAATGCCGATTCCGAACGACGTGAGCCGATAAGCTTTTTCAAGGCAAGTGTTCTACGGGGGGTTTTGCTGTCGCCTAGCTATTAAAAAAAATTATTAATTTGGTTGCTCGTTACTCCATCCGGTGATATCCAAGTAGTCTTACATGTATTCTTTGAGCTGACCTTTATCGTTCGATGAGGTATGGGGACTATCTTCTCCTCCATGAGCTGTAACACCGATAATCATAATACCAAACTTTTTCAAGAATGTCACGAAGGCGTTGAAATTATCGATCCCTTGGGTGCAACAGCCTATTAATTACCTATTAAAATGCGTAATAAGTAAATGAAATAATTATGTAAATGAAAACGTATAATTCTACTAATTCTACAACAATTGCTCAGCGACTAATAAAAAGTACTCAGAAGTCACCTGTCATAACAAGTTTGCGGATACGACGTCGAACCGAAATTTTATTTGTCCCTCCACTGATATTTTGGAAGTAATATCAAATCTGGTGAAATGTAAAGATATAGGACATAGTGCATCACTAGCTATTGTCACAAGGTCCAACGATCAATAAGGTGTACTATCATCAATTTGTACATCGTTTGCATGAAAAGAAAATGTTTTTTCACCACGATAGTGCGATAAACGATTCATTGCACTCTCCATATTGGACAAATGTTTTCGAAATTAAGGAGAATATTAAATGGGCATCGTTTCACAAGAGCGAAAAAACATAACCTTGACGCAGGAGTATATATAAAATGATACAAAAAATGATGATTCCTCCTATTTTTTGAACATACCACGTGCACCATATATTAAGAAATTAGAAAAAAATGTATACAATACATTCAAGGTGAGTTCAATGCTCAAATATATTATATTGAAAACAAAATTTATTGAATTTACATCAAACGTCCGGAATCGTTATCCCCTTTCCTTCCTGTTTCTAAGGACCAAGGATATTCGATATGGTGTCTTTGCTATTTGTCATTTTATTTCGCCCATTCAATATGTTTTCTTTCGCTTCCACAAAGTCGCACAAGTTTTGCGGTTTCGTGGCTCGGACAATTCCGAATTTATCTCCATCATGTCGAACAAATTTATCTTGCCAGCCTACGACGTGACGGGGATATAAAATTCTCGAATCGATACAGAATAAAAGCAAAAACCAAGCAACCATCGATGGGATTATAGATCAAAGCCGATATGAAATAGTGAAAGAATATAAATTGCTAAAGTGAGCAATGATTGCTGCATCGCCTAATCCATGCGTTATGGTAAACAGAAACAAAAAATATGTCTGGCGTTACTCATGCTACTTGCAGATAATCCCTTCGGATGCATGCAGCGCACATAAAATAAAATTGAATTTCGCGGTCGATTACTCGTCTCCTAATTGGAATTTAAAAAATGACACTTCGTATCTGCATCTCGTCACCACAATAGCCAAAAAACAAACGAAATCGACGTGGTAATGCTGGCTTAGCTAGTAGTGCAAGAACGCCACTCTAACTAAATACCATAAATCAAGACTGCAATGTGGTGTTACACTCGATAAAGTTTTGTGGTTTTTTTTGAGACAAATAGCATTTGTCAGAGAGATTTTTGAACTCATGTGTTAAAGGCGGTGTGTTTGATGTAAAGGGCGTGGTAAGTGTGGTAAAATCATGTGCCCAAGGCTACTCTTTGGTACTTTTAACAAAAGTCACAAAACACTTCACCTCCCATGGAAGATTAGCGGGTTTTTTTATAGAACAGGCTGGGTAGCGAAGAGTAATGTGACCTGGTCGGTTATGGAAGCTTCTTCTCTAAGTGGTGCTACGATCCCATGAGCCAGTAAACCGACTGAAGTCGATGCATTATAAGTTTTCGAAACATTGATCAGCTACAGAGCCTTATCTTAATTGGGTTTCTCTAGAATTGTTCAATAGGTCTTATAAAGGCCTAGAAGACGAATGTACGAATTCAGCAACTTTGAGTATTGTGAGAGTTAATGACAATGGGTTACGCCGCAAAAGAATTAAGTGGAGTCTGTTGACCAGTTCTAGGAGCCAACTATTTCGGTATCTTGTGGAATACATGTTGATGAAACATTCGATACTTATTCACTCTCAATCAGCGTCTTGCTATAAAGTCTATAGTGGTATCGAAAATCAATACTTATAGTGGTATTGAAAAAATTCTATCTTAATATCGTTGAAGCTCCATCCAAACTCTCTCCCTTGTTACCGATCATGGGTCTAATACCCAAGCCGAGAACATCAGCGGCTGAAAACATCACCGGCCGAAAACAGCACCGACCGAGATATCACTGCGTTCCGTGAAAGTGTACAGCAGAACAATTCCTCGCCGTGCACAAGAACTCGGCCTTTCGCAGACTTCAACTTGATGAATTTTGCATCAGGACTTGGACCTATACCCGTACAAGGTCCAACTGACCAAGGAGTTCAAAGTTCATGATCATAGATAACGCCGTTTGTTCGCTGACTAGGCTTCGGGGCGTTTGAAAGAGGACCCCAATTTTGGGCAAAAAATCATCTTTAGCGACAGTGCGCAGTTTTGGACGAATGTCTAGGTTAACAAGCAAAATTTCCGTATAAGAGACGACACCAACCCAAACGAAGTTCACAAGGTTACAGTGCATCCTCAAAGCGTCACTAGTCCGTACATTGGCGGTCACCGTCAATGCCGAGCGCTACAGAACGATGATGACCAATTTCTTATGGCCCAAATTGAACCATATGGACCTAGACGACATGTGGTTCTAGCATGACGGTGCTGCGCTCCACACAGCGGACGCAAGATTGACATTTAACATGAACGATTTGATGGTAAAGTTATCTCCGGCAGAGGTGACGTGAATCGGCCACTAAGGTCATGCGATTTGACTCCGCTAGACTTTTTCTTGTGGGGTTTCCTAAAATCGCAATAAACCACAATCAACCGATGCTCTTAAGGTGAATATTACCCATGCTATCCCTCAAATTCAGCCAGATCTATACAGGTGAGTCATTGAAAATTACACCACTCGAATCAGTACCACCGTGAGAATCCACGGAGGGCATTTGAACGACGTCATTTTCCATATATAATGGCATATATGGACCTTTCAAATGCAAAAAAGAACTTTATTAATACCACACACGTAGCTTGTTTTATTCCATTTCAACATCTACCTGCCTGTATTGAAAAACCCTTTATCATCGTGATTGAAACGAAAAGCTAAACATTAGGGTTAAAAACGTCATGTCTGAGAACAATTGGTGATGCATTCGGGGTTGTCGCGGATGGATTGAAGTATCATATCATATTCTGTACTTAAATATTGGTGTTCCCCAGGGCTCCGTATTGTCTCCAATACTTTTTGTCATTTTAAAAACCTCATTCTAACTTCTAATTTAATTGACTCCTTTGCCAATACCACTAGAATTACATATTCATTGCCAGCATTTCCGTAATGGAACTAGAACGGCAGCGTACGTGTCGTTCATTTAATTCCGATGTTGACGTCAGCAGCATTAAATATGGAAATTTGATTTTGGTGGGAGCTATACCCCCATTTTATTGCGCTTAATTCAAGCTAAATATGTAGCTTTAATTTACTATCTAGGAAACTAAGAAAGTGGGCGAATGAGACGAAGTTTTAGACAAGGAGTGCTGATGTTAAAGTCAAAAAGATAGGTTCATTGGAGCCACAGGAGGTACGAGAGGTGGGTACATAGAAGAGACATGGATTTCGTGTGTTATAAAGGGTCGCGCAGTCGATGGTACCTGAGAGGAGTCGATGGATATAGTCGGATATCCTTCTTAGTTCTTCTTAGTTCTTCCAGCGAGTTCAAATTAGGAAGTTTTAGGCGGTCTTGATAGGGAGATAGGATCAGAGGATTGTCCCAGGTTAAGCCACGAAGAGCGAAACGGACCAAACGATACTCTCGATTCTGGAAATGCGTGAATCATAGTAAGGTGACCACACTTGAGAGGCATATTCGAGAATAGGGCAAACAAAGGCTATGTAGAGAGATCGAGTGACGAAGGGATTGGAAAACTCTTTAGACCATCGTTTCACGAAGCCGAGTGCAGAATTGGCCTTAAGAATTATATCGTGCAAGGAAATTGAGTTCCTCGTCGCATAATACACCAAGATCACGGATCACCTGAACGGTAGAAAGGGGTTGATTATGGAGAAAGTAAAGGCGGGGAGGAGGTTTGTTACGTTTGCGGGAGAAAGTAGTAGATTGACACTTGGAAATGTCGAGTTCGAGGCAGTTCTTGGAGCACCAGGTGGAAAAGCTGTTGAGGTTCGATTGAATAAGGGAAGAGTCATGTTTTGAGGAAATGATCTTGAAGATCTTAACATCGTCGGCGTATAGTGAGATGTGGGAATGTTTGATAACCATTTCAACATCGTTAATAGTAAGGATAAAAAGAAGCGTGCCTAAATGACTGCCTTGGGGGACACCGGAGGAAGCAAGGAAGGGGTTAGAGAGGGCAGATCTAAAGCGAACGCTGTAGTGGCGATTTTTCAGGTAAAAGGAAATCCACTTTAATAAGATGGGTTCAAAGCCAAGGAAGTTTGAAGAGTATTAATCTGTGTGAAATTTTATCAAAGGGGAGTTTTTATGTCTAGAAAAGGGTACATAAAGGGAGAAAGAATTAAATATTTCCTTGTAGAATATAGATATGGCATCATTTACGGTAAGGTTGTTTAAATTAAAAGGACCACTATTGAGATATTCATTGATTTGACGGAAGTTGGCTTTGTGAAAATCGTGAGACATTCGAACAGTGGGGGGAGAGTTCTGTGTAGGGGAGTTGTAAAAGAACGAGAGAAGAAGGGGAGGGTGGTAGTTGTCGACGGTTGATAGGGACAGCGGAAAAGCTGAAGCTAAGGAGCTAAAGGAGTCCCTTATGAAAATGAGATCGAGTTGTAATGTAATTTACGATCAGAGAAGAGACATTCTTTGGCTGCAGTGGGATTAGAGGCAATGTAAAACGATTGGTCATCTGAAGAGATCCATTTAAGGTGAGGAAGGTTGAAGTCACCGAAAACTAGGATCTCGTCTTGGGGATCTCGTAAATCAATTAAATTATCGATTGTATCAGTGGCCGAGTTATATGTTTCAATAGGTTATGATGGCAAAATGTAAAAGCGGATGACGTAGAGCGATTTCCGGGGTAGTACAATCTTAATAGAAACAAAGTCGAGACATGTCGAAGATGATGTTGCTATGAGGGAGGAGTCAATTGAGTTTCGTACGGCTAAAAGAACATCGCGGCATGGACAATCATCAGCAGGTCGGTTAACATCATCGTCGCGATAAACGTTAAAGTAGGATGAGAATAGTTCAAGGCTAGGTTCGTTTCAGTTAAGGCAAAGATTTCAAAATGTAAAGCTGCAAGACTGCCTGAGTTTTAGGGCGCAGACCTCTTACATTCTGATAACAAAAGGTAAGAGGAAGGTTTTTGGGGAGCGTTAGAATGGCAGGACGGGGGAGACTTTTAGTGACGAAAAAACCTAACATGGTCAGCTTTGGTACGCTGAAGGCGCGATATACCCTTTGAGTGTATATATTGCCTGAAGGTATCAAGATCGTTTGATACTTTTTTGGGTGAGATATTGAAAAACTCGAGATATTTAATGAAAAGGTTCTTGAGGGTAGTGAAATCGGTGGGGAGACCTTCCTGTTGTATTGAGTATAGCTTACCCGTGTCAAATGAATATAATAATTTACGATAACCAAACATTTTTTGTATCGTTTCCAGGCTCCGAATTGGCGATTAAAACGTGGAAGGCGAAGGTGCGTCCCCAGAAGACGAAATTGTTTGAAACATAGGCATTACTGGGTCAAGATCCATTTCAAATGCATCAAAAATTAACAAGTCGTTCCCATCATATGAAAGCCGAAAATTAGCTTGATTAGTGGGTCGCATTACTTCAAGCTTACTTGAGACTTCCAAAAAGTTAAATCGTGGATCGCACTTAAAGATGAGGCATTCTTGCGATATGATATTCATATCCTGCCCAGAAGATTAGCAAACTATTAGCTAGCGATGGACAGTATCTTAACTGATAGTATATATAGTTCTTCAATTTCATTTTAAGTCCACAATTTTTTTATTGACAAAAAAGAATTAGTTCTAACTCCCAAAAACTAGGCAGGCTGTAATCCAAAACTTCTCTTAATCACCTGTGCTATCGTGTCGTTCGAAAAGAATAGAGATGCTAAGAGACTTCCTGTCAAGGAGAGGGTCATCATGATGGAACTACAGAGTGCGCCATCTCATATGGGTCTATGTAAACTTCGAATAACTTCAACAATTATCAACCGATTTTCATATGTCATAGCATTTTGGAAACGTAAATTCAGTACAATTTGAATCATGTACTGAACACCAAAAAAACGCGCGGAAATAGTTTCAATGTTGATTAAAATTGAACGCTCGACTGTGCTAACTCACCGTGCGTATCGTGCAAAATATCGTGATAGTGTTGCGCCCAAAAAAGATACAATTCGTCATTGGGCTTCAATTTTTTTTTCAATTTGATTCTATGGCAAGCCCTCGTGAACAACCTGGACCAGGTCCGCGGCGTTCAAACTCATCTATTTAGTCTGTGAAGGCCAAGTTTGTCATATCGGCGCCGTTCGCAGCAGTTAGGGGGACCACTTTGCGGAGAGTTTTAAAGGATGATCTTCACTTATTTCCATACAAAGAGCAGATAACTCAAAGAATTTTGCCACAAGATGAGCCACGGCGCTGGGCATATGCACAAAATGTCGTTGCAATGATTAATGCTGAGCCGGAGTTCTGGCACATTCTACGCTCTCTGGCTCAGTTAATAAACAAAATTGTCGCTTCTAGGGCACCGAAAATCCTCACATTATTCACGAAGAGCCGCTATATGATCAAAAAGTTACTGTTTGGGACGGTGTATGCGCCAAAACCATCATTTGACCGTATTTCTTTAAAGTTGGCGATACAGTGGATGGCGATCGATATCGGTGGATGTTGGCCCATTATGTGGTCCCAGAAATGCGTAAAAAAGGCTTATTTCACTTTTGGTTTCAACAAGACGGCGCGACGTGTCATACTGCGGACAAAACAATGAACCTTTTGCGTAAGAAGTTCCCTGGAAGATTGGTGTCAAAAAAGGACGATATTGACTGGCCTTCGAGATCGCCGGATTTGACTCCTCCAGATTTTTTTCTTTGGGGATACTTGAAAAGCAAGTTGTATGCTACCGGCCCGAAGACAATAGAACAGCTCAAAAAAAACATTCGTGCGGAAATCGCAGAAATTTCGAGCGAAATGCTCGAAAATGTCCTGGAGAATGCGCGAAAACGAGCCCATTTTTGCATCGGCAATAAAGGCGGCCATTTAATTGATATTGTTTTCAAAAGTTAAACAAGATAAATTGTTTAAGTTATTCGAAATTGATATCGACCCATATGAGATGGCGCACGCTGTATATGTGGCAGGTTTCGCAGTCAACTTCATTTCCATACCTTGGCCGCATATGTTTTCCCTTCGTTTTCTTGGCAGAAGCAATGCCTGAAACAGAACAAACTCGTTCCGATTGAGTACTTCCACAAGAACGTGCCCAGCACAGCGAATGCAAACCCTCAAACGGATGGATGACTATCGTCGTGAACATTTACTTCGGGTTGGAATGCGATTTCATCGACGCACTAGCTCAATTCCTCGGCGCAGATGTCAACACATGCCTGTGGTTACTTCCAAATGACTTCGAGAATCCCCGCCTGCTCTGCGCGAGTAAAACTCTAACGAGTGCCCGCCCAGAAAAATCATACTTATGAAGCACAGCAACACAATGACCACCGATATTACTCCTTTAAGAAACAAGCGTGTAAGCGAACTAGACGATCCTAGTCGATAGAGTTTGGGTCTCATCGACGAGTGGGGCCGACCGACCGTCATGCAACTTTGAGCTAATTAAAGAAGGGCTCGAGGACAAGCGCGAATGCCTCCGAAAAGTCATGGTAGAACAACAAATCGCCAGAGCTGGAGGGGACGCTAGGCGTGCCTTCTGATCGATCGAAAACTCCCAACGCCGAAGGATATTCCCGATTCCTGAACAAAACCAGAGGAGTTCGAACATCGTGGACGTTTGCCCATGAAGAAACTCAAATCCAATACTCCAATCGATGAGATTCGTAAACGAGTCCTTCGAGCGACATGTAAGATATATGGCATTGAGTACAAAGACGATATTGGATCGACGCCTACTACGCCCACCGTGAAACCTACGATCTCTAAAGAATTGAAAACGCCCATTGGAAGCGACCTTTCGCGCAAGAGGTCCACGTTTTATGAGAAAATGGACTTCGATGACTCTTCCACCAACAACCCAACAAAAACGCCAGAGCCAGTACCTCCGCAGCTACAAGTCGCGCCGGCAAAGTGGCCAAAAGTGAAGAAGCAGCTTCAAGAAAACTGAGTAAGACGATATTTCCGTGCAACGTTTCGAATCCGAACAGTTTAGCGACGAGACAGAGAAGATGGTCACTTGGCGTGTTCCCACCGAATTCTCGGTGTCCCGGTGATTGAAGACGTTTTCAAAGCAGTTCGTAGGAACAAATTAACGAGAAAATGAAACGTTTGCGTAGAGAAGTCTTATGAACTACGATCCGAAATCACATTTTTTTTAGTCCAAGAAGCCAGTAGAGCCAGAACCCTAAGGCTAAGCCAGGCAGCAAGAACCGTGGGAAGAAACTCCCTTCAACTTCATCAACCATCAGAAGCTGCTATACCCAAAGGCAAGGATTCCAAGGCCTAGAAGGTTACTGGCAAAGCTAAGTCGATGGTGACGGAATTGGCTGGCAAGCTAAGACTAAAGCCTTGAATTTCAAGAAATCCCGGATGCCCAAGGATACCAAAGGTCCCGATTAAAAATCGCATTCACCACTGAAGTTGTGATAAAGAAAATTGAGCACAACAACAGGTTAATATTCTTGACAGGCGAACAACAATCACATTCGCGCGTCTGGTGCTAAATTATACGACATTAAGGTAGCCAAAGTGAATATTCTACTCAGACCGGACTGACAAAAGGCGGCGTATGTCCGATTACCAAGGGATTATGATGCGTCGGACATTGCCAATAAGATGAACAGTCTTAAGAGATGAAAACTTTGATCAAAAGACTGACTTGTACGCAGATTTGAGGGAGACCTTAGGCTAAAATTCTACTTCTTTACTTATCTAAGATATCGTACTTATGACGTGAATAAATATATGTCTTCTCTTCTTAAAAATTGTATTTTTTTCTGTGGATTTAAAATGACACCTATAAAAGATTTGTTCAAAAAATAACAGGAATCTGTATATTTCTAGCTAAACTGTCGGTAAGATTGAAGCACTTATTGTGGATTGCGGCCTCAATTATTACTGCCTGAAATGTAGGGGACAGTTCATGTTCGATGTCAAAATCCAGACGCCCGAGCCTTTAATAACAATGGAAGTTGTGATAGTTACTGCTACTACTTCTAAGAAAATTAACCTTTGATAGAAACTTTCGAAGGAGATTGAGACACTGTAACTAGGAATTAACTACCATGACATCCAAATATTTTCAGCATGTTCATAAGTCACAATTCAAGCTTAGAAGTTCAGCTTATTTAAGTTCAGCTTTATTTATAACCAAGGATCGCGGGTTGGTATTGACGATACAAGTTAGTTATTCACAACCCATTTTCACAGTTATCTTTAGGCAGATTTGCGTCGACCCTTGTCACTTTCATATCAATATTTTCTGC
This sequence comes from Merodon equestris, assembly GCA_958301585.1. Classification (NCBI taxonomy): domain Eukaryota; kingdom Metazoa; phylum Arthropoda; class Insecta; order Diptera; family Syrphidae; genus Merodon; species Merodon equestris. Next base: position 17,795,252 of record OY284415.1, on the reverse strand, counting down.
CATGACTCACACGTCATACGTGTGAAAAATCACACACATTCCACCTACGAGCAGATATAGCCTTCCAAGGTTTTAAAACAATCCTAAGCATCACCCAAAAACAAGTCTCAACGTCCTTTACCCAGCCACCATGACTTCCAAGTACATCGTAAATTTTTATAACCCCCGCGGCACGTAAACTACTTTACGACCACCAGATATCGCGTGCCAAAGACATTTATCTGCTTGTCCCTTGCGTCTGACGTCAGCAAAAAGATACAGAAGTTCAGACTACTGATGGAAAAAAAATTGTCTGTGATTTTCTGTTTTTGTATTCGGCTTGCTATGGACTGTCGGGTTCGCTGGTAATTGATTAGATTACCTTCCGAAGCAGACGGCGACAGGAGGATCCATCAGCGTAGTCGTGACGTTGATGCTGAAGTGGGCTTGAACGAATGACGTCGTGTGTTGACATTGGGCGTGTATGACAGGCTGTTGCCTTTAACGTGCACCCATTAAAAAGAGCTTTATAAAAACCGAGAAATCCTTTGCTTAAGTCGAACTCAAAATCGTTCCAAGAAACCCACAAAATTAATCAAACGACAAAGGAAGCTTTAGGACTCCCATCTCCCGCCAGGCACCAATGGAGTCAAGGAACCCGTTACAGAATTTAATTCACACTCACTCACGCCAAACTAAAACAGACATTCCGTTCGAAATCTAATTCCTCCTCTCACCCAACCCCTCTCGGGGGGAATATTGTCCTTTCATTCATCGAAAGGACGAGAAATACAGCCAGAGGTGTATATATGTCTGTATCCATTGAATTGTTTACATGCGTTGCCTCGGTGGAAAGCATCAACTGTCTGCAAGAGCCATTCATGTTAGCAACAGAATCATGTCGAAGGGGTAGTCGATCCAGTCCCGATTCTAGCAGTTTTCGCTGAATACGTTCTGCGCATGAATAGGATCTGACAGACCGCCAAAAATACGACAAGTGGTGAAGTATTCCATTCAGCTTTAGGTTTTGCAGACAGGATACAGGCTGCGTGTCCTTCAAAAATCGACAGCGAGAGCACGCGACAGAGAACGAGAGCAGAAGAGTAAATAAGTAAATGAGCGTGTTTTGTGCAAGGACATGGCGTGCACCTTACACTACACTTAACCTATCCAACTGCTTACTTGGAGGGAAGACGAGAAGGTCCTGTAGAAAAGCGTCAGAGACACAATACCTGACTCGTTGCGCTTGGGGTGCACTTAATTCCGTGTCGTCCTTGTGTAAGGTGATGAATGATAATTGAATTCGAAAGAACTCGGACTTGGAAGGAAACAGAAGAAATACGTGGAATGATATAGGCGCTTTCGAATCAACGAAGCAGGATAATTACCACCGAGAAGATTGGTCACAAGGATCCGCTCACATGTTCATCTTCCATTGCCGTCGTGTTTTGCTGTGAGCTGTAATTCCTGACACGTCCCCGTGCCTTAATTCTTGGCTTGACTCCTTTACGCTTGTTGAGAAGTGAGAGATGGACCGTGCCGGTGAAATTAGGTCAGCGGGTGAAGTTTCCTTTTCTATTCCTACGTCGAAAGACTTAGTCGTAATCATGTCCTTAAGAAAGTGATTACTGACAACAGTAAAGCACGTATGGAGAAGAATTGCCTGAGGGATCGTCTCATGACTTATTCTACAGAACAGAAAAAAATAAAAAAAGGCATAACAAAAGGGCGACTCGCATCTGGGATGAAGGCAAACTTTTCAACTCATGGTTTATGGCTTACTCTTTTCATCCTTGCCAACAAACAAATAACAACAAACAAGCGTAAGTTATGACTTTGTTATGAAGCTCCCCTCTAAATCTGTGTGTACCTACTTTTCGGCAACAGAAAAAACGAAGAAAAGAAGAATAGGTAAAACACCAATAACTTGCTAATGGTTTTAGGTTAAGGCGCTTTGGTTATCCCGTGTCCTCCACTCAACCTTCACTTAGTCACTCGTTCTTCGTATTAGCGAAATGCTCTTGGATGTGGCGACACAATACAAAATCGTTTGTCGTTCTCCTTTGTTTTGCTTAATGCTGTCTATAAAGACCTGCCTCCTTCCTGTCATCCTGTCCGAATATTTGACAAGTAATTGCGAGTACTCTGTGTACGTTGTGTCGTTGGACAGTCCTCAGGTGCTGTCCTTAAGGAGGTTCTTGCCGCGGCAATAATAATACACAAGTTTGGAGGAAAAGTTAACTGTCGCCTAATTTCGGCAGCTCGACAGCTTGGCGGCGGGGATGGGCCTGACGCAATGTGAAGTGCTCACGGCGAATTTACGCCTATTAGAATTACTCAAGTTCGACGAATCGACGAACGTAGTAACATTACTATATCCTTGATGGTTTCAACATGCTTTGGGGTTGCCTGGTCATATTTTTGTCGAATATAGCCAAAGGAGCTGTTATAGTTGACCTTACAAGGATAAATGTGTGTTTTGTGTTCGTAATTTTTTTCTGTTTATTTGAAAGGACCTTGAGTCCTTTCTTTACCAATGGCGTTGCTAGTCGCAGAACACTTTATTTTTTTTCGGAAGACTCTCGCGTGGCTTTGTTGCTTACGAGTATTTTGTATTGAAGGACGATTTCCGAGGACTGTCACGATACACACGCCGGAGGAAGATAAATTCTTTGTTTTTTCCTCTTTTGTATTCGACTTTTAGTTGTTTTTTTTTTCTTATACATAGCCAGGAGCCGGAAAGTATATTTTCGTATACCCCTAGTGGTGGCCGTGGTTGAATATGAAAAGGACTTTTGGTCAATATTTCAGAGACAGATATTAATGACTAGGAAAATAAATTTCTGCGTCTAAAGCAAATAAGGCAGCCTGGTCAGTTGGGGTGGTAATGCTTGAATGTTAGATTGGGCGGACTTAATATTCAATTAGTTAACTCAGGGATATTTAAGATTTTTATTTAAAAAAAATAAGATTCGCAAGCAACTATGGATGAGTGGCATGACCCGATTTATAACTTGCAGAATTTTCACCACTTCTGAGGGACAATAAATTTGATTCTTTAATTAACACGAGTCATAGTGGCCGCTGCCGTCAAGAAGTGAACTTCTGAGAGTAAAGGATTAGTCCGATGTCCAATTGAAAATTCAACTACGAAGGCGGAAGAAATAACAACTTTCTATTCTCAGTTGTAGACAAGGTGTTGACTAAAAGGCTATATGAACAAATGAAAAAATAAAATATTTTATTGTACATTAAAAGCAATCACGAGGAGATTTTGCAAACACAAAGCTCAGCATTCTTAATAAGAACAACAGAAAAAAAGGCTTTATAAGCACAGCTATATTGATGCTTTAGAACAACGGGAAAAATCGCTGTTCGCTGTTGCTTTTTTCTTGAAGCTATATAATAAACATGCCTTCCAGGGGTAAATAGATTGAGAGGAGAGATATGGAATTCAGAGTTTTCCAAAAATCAGAATTGGATATATATCTTTTCATCATTTTAAGGGTTATCCAACAAGAGGTGTTATTTTAAGATTCCCGCCATTGTTGAGTGAACAGCTATGGTCATGGCTGCCTTCCATTCTTGACGGTCGCTGCTTTCAGTTAAGACCAAGTTGTCTAATATCCGTGATTACTTCGTCTTTATACCGGAGGTTCGGTCTTCCTCTTCTGCTCGAACCAGGAACCTCTTAGTTGGGGAGTTGAAATTCATGCGCTCGATGCGGCTAAGCCAGTGTAGTCGACGGGTCTTTGCCTTCCGGACTACATCGACATCTTTGGACAGTTCGTAGAGTTCGCGGTTATGTCTTCTCCTCCATTCATCTTCCTCACAGACAGGACCAAATATCTGACGCAGAATTTTTTTCTTTCGAAGGAACCCCAAATCAGTTCCGCTGTCCTGTTTTCCGCTCCGCACAACAAAACTGGCAATATAAGCGTTTTGGCATAAACATGACTTTGGTTCATCGAGTGAGGAGTTTTGACCCAAGTTGTTTGGACAATCCGAAGTAGCAGCGGTTGCCAAGGGCGATTCTATGCCGGATCTCCACTGTGGTGTCGTTTGCTCCGAGGTAGACAAACTCCTTAACCACCCCGAAATTGTAGCTGTCAATTGTTACGTTTTGTACCAGGTGGTGAGCGTATTTTTTAGCATGGCGCTACACAATCGAATCAGTTTTCCCGCGATCCCAAATTCAGCCATCGCATCAAACAATTATTTACCATGAATGCTGTCGTATGCGGCTTCTCTTCGATGAAGAGATGGTGACAATTTGGTCTATAGTCGATTTGCCGGGCCGGAAGCCGCACTGGTAGTGCGCAGCTAAAGGGGTTTTGACGTTCACACAATACGCTGGACAGGATCTGGTATGCCACATTAAGCAGGTATAGACATATGTACCTCTATATTTCTTGCAAGAGGTGGGATCGCCTTTTTTGTGGATGGGGCTAATAGATTCCAGTCGTCGGGCATGCTTTCATCTTCCCAAATTCTGTAGATGATCTGGTGCATGCTCCTTACCAGAACATCACCGCCAGCCTTAAAGAGCTCTTCAGCTTTTGAATAGCTGTGCCGACTTCTTCGATGCTGGGTGGGAGGACTACTTCAGCGAGTTGGGATTTCCTCGGTTCCTACCACTCTCTCTTGGTCGTGCTCGTTAAGCAGCTGCTGGAAATGATGCTTAAATACATCCACTATTTCCTGCGGGTCGGTGACAAGATTACCCTCGTAGTTTCGCCTGGGCGCCTTTCTTGAAGCCTCCTACAAGGCCTTTGGCTTTCTTATAAAATGCTCGAATTTGTATACTTATCCCTAGACTCCTCGATATTATTGAGCTGGAAAGCAGCGAAGATTCTATTCTTTTGTCGTAGTAGTTTTTTTTTCCTCCCTTCTTCTGGCTCGATACTCCTCTTGCGCTGCCCTGGTTTTTCGCTGTAGCGCCTTTTGATACGCCTCGTCGGTTGCTGCCTTTTTCTGTTCACACTCTCCATCGTACCACGGGTTTCTTGTCGGGGGTGATAGGTAACCTAAGGTGGTCTCGGCTACTTCCTGAATGGCAGTTGCTCCCTGTCGAATCTGACAACCTCCGGTGTGCTAAGGCGTCCAATATCTAACCAATTTCTGACATTGGACGGTCGAGCACTGAATCTAGCTGCTACGAGGTAATGGTCAGGGTCGACATTAGTCCCCGTGAATGAGCACATTATCGATTTGGTTGGCGGTTCGACCATCTGGAGATCACCAGGTTACTGTGTGGATTCGTTTACGAGGGATTCTTGAGCTACTTATCATCGCATTACGAGCTGTCGCAAGGTCCAGGAGTCCGTAGGCGTTGTCCAGGAGGTCATAGTAGTCCTCCTTAATGGGGTCTTCATCTTCGTCGGTAGGGGCGTATGCACATATGAGGCTGATGTTATAAAATCTGTCTTTGATGCAGATCACTTATAAGGCGATCACTTATAGGTTTAAAATCGATAACCTTCGAACTTAACCGCTTTCCCATGACAAATCCGCATCCCAGTATGTGCAATATTTTGTGACAGCTGTAATAAATGTAATAGTCTTTTCTCCTCATCATACCCTTTCCTATCCAGCGTACCTGAACCGCAGTAGTATCCGCCTTGTACTGCGTGAGGATTCTTTCCAGTTTATGAGCAGTTCCGGGGGTTTTGACATTCCAGGAGCATACTCGCAAATCGTTTTCCTTTTTTGTCCAGTGTCGTCGTTGCGTATCCATACGTTGATCCAAAGCATTTAGCTCATTCATAACTTGGATTGTTGATCCGCCGCACAACCGCCAGTCTGGTTGGAGTTTTGTAGCAACATTTTTTGTAGTGTAACATTTGTTCACCTCTCAACGGTTGTTGAAAAGGCTATCCAGAGGGCGCCCCGAGGAGGCTGTATGTCAACTTGACCTGGACATTGAAACATCTCGTCAGGTTGAGAACAATTAACAACTTGGGCCTTGGAATGAAGCAAAAGCAAGTATATTATGTGCCATATTCGTTGCAGCCGACTTTGGGAATTCGTGTGAAAACGGTTGCTTCAGCGACTCCAACAATAATCTAAAGCAAGATGTGGAAAAAAAAAGTTACTAAGAACTACAACCAACGCGACAAATTCAGTCGAATCTCTTAAAAAATCCTATTTAGGACAACCACCCCCGGAGACTAGGGAACGAACATCTTCGACACCAACCATCTGCATTCCGCTCAGGTTGTGTGACAAGCACCATACGAGCGTACACTCTTGAACCTGCACGAATTATAACAAAAAAAAAAGAGAAATCATAGGGTCATCGCGGCATGTAACAAAGCTCATGCTGTGTATTTTTTAGTACCAGCATGGTGGAACCATCACTGTAGGAAAAGTGACCACAATACGAGCAAGGAAACGGCAAAGAGGTTTTACAGCACGACAACGCTTGGCAAAATTGTCGATATATCGGTTAACCTACCTGGAAACATTAAGACAGAAAATAGGAAAACGAATGCTCTATTTAAAATAAGTCGGCGCTCAAACTATTGCCCATTGCTTGCCACTATTTCTTCTTATCTTTCTATCAGTTCCTTGAAATGTCGGGAAAGCAACACTGTTTCAACAAGCCTTTTTCTGGCATCTTTCTGAGAATCGGGGTTCTGTTAGCCAGACCATGTGTCATCGAACGGAATAAGTGATAACCGTAAAGGATAATGTATGGTGAATAGGAATAAGAGAGATGGAGAAGAAATTTCTATTTAAGTGTTTCCAAGTTTCCACCGATTTTGCAACACCCTTTTGCTGACCGTTGTCGTATAGACTACACCTTTCTGATCCCATCAAAAGCAGAGCAGGACCATCGAACCATGGATATGGCTGTCGACACATGGTCTTTAAATGGATTTGTTATATCGAAGCGCTGACATAAAAAAAATACTAGAACTGCAAGGAGCTTTCTACGCCGGATATACTCGTCGGCTCCGTGCCCAAATCCATACATTTAATTTCGTGACACTTACAGACTCACTAGCGGTTTCGGAGAAACAATCACACTGCTCTATCCTTCAGTACTTTGACCCGTCGGGGATTCTTGTCTAATGTGTCTGACGCGCTGACAGTATCAACCCTTCTGGATTAAAATTCGAGTTAACGGTTGGAGTAGTGTAAAGCCTAGACCGTCTGGACAAAAACAACAGGGCCCTAACTACAGTACAGTTGAACCTTCGAATTCGGTTATAGCGCTTGACCAGTCTTTTCAGGCTTAAAACCCAAGTCGGAGTACTAGTTTTCACGATATTTACCAAGGAAGAGTTATTGACTCTACTTGCTTAACGTCGTGTAAGTTAATATCCGAGTCGGAATATGAACCTTCGTGCTTTCAATACCTACTCACCATTCAACTCCTCGAGCGACAGTTCTAATGGACATGGGCCCCACGACCTACACTTTGCTCTAACGGCGTAACTTTTTTTTCGCACAGTGCCATATCACGCTTAGGTTCACTTCCGACAAATGCAACAAGTAGTTGCTTACCTCGAATGTCTTAATTTACACACTAAGTGCTGCAGAATGAATTCCCTGTTCAACCTAATGAAATTGAGGTAATCTACCCACAGAGTTTGTTCCACTGTTGCATCACACCTTACCTATCCACAAGAGGATGAAAAAGAAACAATTTCAAAGAAGGTTTTTTCTACTCCTGCACTTCTGTTCTAAAAATGTATTAAAAACAGAAGTGTACAGCCACAGCAAAGAGTATGTTTTTCACGTCTTCTAAACACTCTTGAGAAAGGATTCCATGTAGTCAGAATAATCCAGTGATTTTGAATGAATTTGACAGCATTTCCCAATTTGGTTTTGCAATGATAATGGTTCGAATTTTGTGGGGTTCAGACCGCAGTACCCCGAAAGGTGTATTTTGATATTGTTTTTACTGAAGTTTAGCAAATGTTTAGACTCCTTGTTGACGAGTCTTATAATTTTCAGTTATTGTGGCGAGTTTGCCTTCGCATGAATCTGCAATAGATAGGAGGTAGATGGCTTCGTTTTTATTAAAGCCCTTGTATCGGGTACCTACTAAAGCTTGGTCTTATCTTTCCTGACTTGCCCTGCATAGATTATAGTACGGTATCAAAACAATAGACATGTGAGCTGATGAGGTGTGAGCTAACAGACGATGTGAATGTTATCTGCCTATTACTATTACTCTATCAAATATGGTTGATCTTAGTGACAACTACCAAGTGTAGTCTTTAGTAGTTGTACCCATGGAGTCGTTTACTATACCACAACTCACAAACTTATAATGTAAATGGCCGCTCTGTAAAAGATAGTTAAAAATTAAACGTTGGCAATTTGCGGTGACTTCTAAAGACTAATCTTTATTTACACGTAAATAGAATCAAAATTAGGCAACGGCCTTTCGACCACCTACGACGTCGCCTATTCGTTAAGTCGATGTCGAAAAAAGACTACGTCCCAAATAAATAATTATGTGGTTGCTGAAATCGGGGCTGGAGAGGTAGCTACAGCGAATGGAGAGCATTATCGCAACATGAGGACCTTTTTTTTTATATTTCTTACAAATTTGAATCCATTGGTTTAAAATGTGCTCTGGTTTAAAGAGGACAGTTTTACCTTACGCACACCCTCCAAATAATCAAGAGTTGTAGTTCAAGTCCACCCATAGTCAAGAACAATTCTTATACTGAAAAACTGTGCAACAACATCAGTTGTGAATGAGAGATGATCAAAAAAAAAGACCACTTCAAAATGCATACTCTGTGTAACCATTTCCAATATAACACCTAATTGACATGGAAACATAAGAGTTACTGTGAACTACAACCAACGCAAATTCAGTCGAATCTCTCAAATCATATATAAGACAACCACCCCCGGAGAGTAGGTAGTGAACGAACATCTTCGACACAAACCATCTGCACCCCGTCCAGGTTGTATGACAAACACCATAAAATCGTAGACAGCGAATTGAGGCCCTTGCCCTTGTTGTTATCCTTTAAAAAAACAATGATCATTTTGACCGTTAATGTGTTGTCTTCTGACGCCCATGACACCTGCTTCAAATCCCCTAGGAGTCAAATCATCGAAATCGTAGTTTGCAGAGTGTTCGTGGAGTACTGACAAAACTCCCTAATTCATGTTTGTCTCGAAAAATCTTTTCGAACGTTGCAATAAATTCGGCAATTACCAATCGATTTCTGCCAACTTTGGGACAAAAAAAGAATGAATGAAGTTGGTTTCCCACGGACAGTAACGTTACAAAAAATAATAAGATTTTCTACATTACCGGAAACGACACCTCAAGACACTAAAGATTTATAATCCACCATAAGCCCGCTATTGATATTTCAATTGGCGAAATTTATTGAAATTAATTGCTAGCCTTATTTGCCCTCATTTCACTTATTTTAGGCCTCACGCTCACACCCTTGAAGTGGCAAATCCTTTAAACCTTCTATATGCAGAGATCCACCAGATATTGTGGTCAACAATGGACGATTTATTACACAAGCATTTCAATAACAAAGAGCTTCGCGACAAACTACGGCGCCAAATCGATTCATTCTACTTAAGGCAAACCGCGAATTAATTATCGATCGCTCTACTCAAAATCAGATTAAATTATTTCGTGATTTATTGAGTGTTAACGGCTTCGTTGCGATTAAACTAAAATATCCTTCAGGCCGGCCCAATGGCCGGAGAAGTGTTGACAACAGGCCATTTGCCTGGAATTAATTGAGTAGCTAGTGTATCGACTTCTCCGGGAGAGAGCATTGAATAAAAATCATTCCACTGCACTCGTTCTGTGAAAAGGGAAATTCAATTTCACTCCCAACACTACACCGGAAATTGGTTACAACACAAGAACACACAGCAAAAAAAACCCTTCTTCCCCCTTCGCCCGTATCACGGGTTTAGGGAAATAGTTGTGCATATGGCGTATATCCTGTACAACCGACACCAGATGCAATGTGTTGGAAAATTAGAAAAACAAGAAAACAATGGCCGAATACAAATAGTTTTCCGGTGGCAGGATACTAATGTGTGTCTTATGTGAATTTATAGCCATGGGTTGCATAACGAATCCTGACTAATTGATTACACTTAGCTTCGGCGAAGGATACGAGTAACTTTAACGTCAATCTTTTTAATCAAATAGATTTAGGAAATTAAATTTTGTTTATTTCGGATTTCTTAATTCGAGCTATTTGTTAAGATGATGGTCGTGCGCAGTGGAATGGTGAGAGGCAATGTTTATCGATGGCGCACCTTGTATCCCCTACAGAAGGGATAGAAACAATACAATTCTGGGAAGAGCAGTTTGTGTTTTTTTTTTTTTTTTGACTGCTTGTACTCGTGTAGTGTTTTGAGTGCGCTTTAGGTACTTATATAAGGATTATTGAATCAGAGCGGGAGCTCCGAAAACGGCCACTACTTTAAGCTAACACAGTCGTTCCTATATATTTCGCGAATTTCAAACTGAGTTATGAACGCTTATTATAATAGGAGCTCGAGCGCACTTTGATGGAGCAGCAAGGGCTCCTGTACAATCCTACTCTTGAATAGCTCGATCCTTATCTAACTCTCATATTCTGCTTCAGTTCATGTATTCATGAAATTATAAAACCTACAGCTTTAGAACTTCAAGTAAAAACCGGAGGCGAACAGTTAGATATCAATGGAAAATATTTCGGAAGTACCTACAAATACCACCACGTCCCGCCTATCTTTATGATATGTTAAACATTTGCCAGGTTTCCACTTAAAAATTATTTTTATTATTTTAAAATGGACTTGGACATGTCCCCATACTTTGAGGTTTTTATAGAGGTATTCGTACTATGGCTGGGAAAACTCTCATGCGGTCGTGTACTTTTTCGTCTCGCGTGTCGTGTGACCAAATTAAGATATTGTTTGTGTAGTCGTTTATTATTATTATTATCAGCCATTTGGAACTCGGAAGTTCGAGGCTTCATTGACTACCCTTCGCGAAGCCGCGCTGTTATGAGTGTGTTGATTCCGTATTTCGCATTGCTCTTCCATTTCTTCTAGGCTCATCCTTATATTGGCTTCCCATCTATAGCGCGGTTTTCTGCCGTTTTTTTTCTGTGTAACTGTGTCTAAAGAGTAGTTGGAATTGTATATTTGTACATCGGTCTGATTTATCTAGGTTGCTCTTTGTTTTGTTGATAAACATGTCTGAAGCATGTATCTGCAGATTCCAAGTCCAACCGGTTGCTAAGTTTAAATGATAAGACTTTATTATCCAAATGAGTGTTCGTTAGTGCAAATGTTGCGCACGTTGCGCCCATTTTACTGTAGATTTGGCGACCTTTCACAGTCAGCTCTTCAACGTTTCGTGGCCATATTTGAGACGACCGGTTCGTTAATTAGTCAGATAAAATTCGTACGTTAAAGGAACGTAAGACTGGCCGAGAATATGGCAGCGGTCGGTGAAAGTGCACAAGAACCCGGCCTGTCGAAGACTTTAACTTGGCGAATTTGGCATCGGGACGTAAGTCTACATCCGCACAAGTTCCAGATGACTCAGGAGCTCAAAGTTCATGACAAATGCTATTTGTGCGCTATCGGGGCTTCGGAGCGTTTGGAAGAGGACCCCAATTTAGGCCGAAAAATTATCCTCAGCGAAGAGGCGTATTTTCGGATGAATGGCTTTGTTAAGGAGCAAAATTGCCGCAAATGGGACGACACCAGCCCACACGAAGTTCTTCAGGTGACAATGGTTTCATTGGTAGGTTCCTTGTCGAAAACGACGTTGGTGAGTCGGTGGTCAATGGCAAGAGCTAAAGAGCGATGATCACCAACTTCTTATAGCCGAAATATATACACCTAGACGACATGTGGTTCCAGCAGGACGGTGCTGCATGCAACACAACGGACGCCACGATTGATATTCTGCTTGAACGACTTGAGTGTAAGGTTATCTCTCCCAGAGATGACGTGAATTGGCTATAAAGATCTCACTAGACTTTGTCTTTTGGGGTTACCCAAGTCGCAGGTCTATGTGAATAAACCACAATCGACCGATGTCCCTAAGGTGAATATAGCACAGGTCATCGCTAGAAGGAAGTAGTGATAAGTCGACCTATCTCGAGTGTGTTAGATAATGAGTTTTGTTCTTTAACTTATCCTTTCTTTTTAGGCATACTTGTAACAGTTTCAGTAACTTTTTGATCGGTTTGTAGAGTCATATGCTTTTTAAAATCTATGGATCGTTGGTACACATCGTGCAATTTCTGTTCCTTTTCTGGAAGACGCCGAGTAGGTGACTCGTCGAGTGGTTCGTCCTGCAGTCACACTAGTATTCTTCGATTATTTATTTAGCTTATATTTATTGGCTTATATTATATTATAAAGGACTTGACAGCTTTGAATTTAATTTGTGAACTCACGCTTTCACTAGTCATCGAACAGTCATTGTTAATTTATTCAGTAAACTCAACATTTTCATCATGGTAAAGTACATGAACGAGCAACGTCTGCAAATTATAAAAATTTTCTACCGAAATTCGGAGTCGGTGACCGCAACTTTAAGAGCGTTAACTCCAATTTTCGGTCGTAATTCTCGCCCTAGTAGACAGGGAATAACAAGCTTAGTGCAAAAATTTGAGTCTACAAATTTGTTGTGTGATGTTGCCGTGTCAGTGAGACAACGGGTTGGTCGAAGTGTCGAATATATCGCTGCCGTTCAGGCGTCCGTAGCAAACGATCCAAATCAGTCAATTCCACGGCGTTCTCAAGAATTGGGCATCGCTCAGACCACATAATGGCGTATTTTGCGTAAAGATCTTGGTTTACACCCATACAAGATCAAGCTGACTCAAGAATTGAAGCCGATGGACCATTTGAAGCGACGTACGTTCTCCGATTGGGCTCTGGAGAAGATGCGCCAAGATGATGAATTTCATCGCAAAATCATTTTCAGTGACGAAGCTCATTTTTGGTTCGATGGGTTCGTCAATAAGCAAATATGCGTTATTGGTCGGGTGAAAATCCACATGTGCTTCATGAATTACCACCGCATCCACAAAAAATAACTGTCTGGTGCGGTTTGCATGCCGGCGGCGTTATTAGGCCATATTTTTTCGTCGACGATAACGATCGTCACGTTACTGTAAATGGCCAGCGTTATCGCGCCATGATTACCGATTATTTTTATCCCGAATTGGAAGCTATGGACTTGGACGACATGTGGTTTCAACAGGATGGTGCCACAAGCCACACAGCACACGTTACAATCGATTTATTGAAGAGTAAGTTTGATGAGCATGTTATCTCAAGAAATGGGCCAGTCGATTGGCCGCCTCGTTCGTGCGATTTAACGCCTCTAGACTATTTTCTTTGGGGCTACATTAAGTCATTGGTTTATGCCAACAAGCCGACGACGTTGGAAGAGCTCAAAGCCAACATTGAACGCGAAATAGCGGCCGTTTCGGCCGAAATGTTTGGCCTAGTCATCGAAAATTGGGTCCAACGAATCGACCACTGCAAACGTGCTCGCGGTGGCCATATGAACAAAGTCGAGTTCCATTCGTAAATATTTTGATTGTACTTTAAGCCGATAATAAAGTTTTTGAAATATGTATCTCAAATGGTTTGCGTTTTATTTTAAAAAAAAGCTGTCAAGTCGTTTTTGGAAAACCCTTTATTAGTGATATTGTACAATATTATTCGGTAATTGTTGACTGAGTTGTTCCATTCCTCGGGAATGGTTTCATTGTTGCATACATCTGTGATGAGCCCATGTAACTTCTCTGTTAATTTTTATTCAGCATATTTTATAAATGTTGATGGTCTTAGGATGACTCCCTGAACCTAAAAGAGTTTACAATGGCAGCCTTCCTCGACATAGAGGGGGCCTTCAACAATGTAAACACAGGGGCCATAATAACAGCTCTAGAGGACATAAAAGTAGACAAATCCATTGTAATCTGGATTGAAAATATGTTGAAGAACAGAATTATCAATGCAGACATTGGACACAGCTCTATAAGGAAAGTGACAACTAGAGGCACACCACAGGGAGGAGTTCTCTCCCCCCTTCTTACAGTTAACAAAATCCTCAAATTCTTTATGGAGAAAGACACAAAGATCGTAGCGTACGCGGATGACCTGGTTATCTTGATAAAAGGTAAATTTCTACCAACTATCAGTGAACTAATGGAATCTGCGTTGAGGCAACTATCCTCGTGGGCAAGACAGAACGGTCTGAGAATAAACCCCGAGAAAACCGAGCTGGTTTTGTTCACCAGGAAAAGGAAAATTCCGATATTTGCTCCCCCAAAGTTAGAGGGCACTCCACTCAAAGTCAAAGCGGAAGCAAAATATCAAGGCATCATTCTTGACTCAAAGCTCTCCTGGAAAAGGAACCTGGAGGAAAGGATGAAAAAAGGATTGAACGCTTTTTATGCATGCAAAAAAACCTTCGGAAAAAGATGGGGCTTGCAACCGTACATCATTCATTGGATGTACACAGCAATCATCAGACCCATTTTAACTTTTGGGGCCCTAGTCTGGTGGACTGCTAGCAGCACAAAAAACTATATGAACATGATCAACAAAGTACAAAGGTCAGCCACTGTTTGTACAACGGGAGCCATGAGAAGCACGCCGCAAGCAGGGTTGGACATGATTCTTCATCTCCTCCCCCTGGATCTATTCATAAAAGGCTACGCTGCAAAGAGCGCTCTCAGACTAAGAGAGTCCTCTCTGTGGGAGCAAGCCAACTATGGACATGCGGCCATACTCAAGATAATAGACGACCTGGGAAGGAAACATGGTTTTAGTAGCCTCGCAGCTACGACCGATTATATTCCCCCCCAAAATGAATTCTCTCTCAGTATACCTATCCTTTTCCCCGACAGAGAAGAGTGGCTATCAAACGCCGTAATCAACGACCATGAGATCACCCTCTTCACTGACGGATCGAAAATGGACACAGGCACTGGGACCGGGTTCTACTCTGATACCCTCCACAAACAGGAATCATTCACACTCCCTGATCTGTGCAGCGTGTTTCAAGCAGAAATCCTGGCAATAGAGAAAGCAGCCAAACACCTACAGGTAGCCGATATCCCACCATCTTCGTAGACAGCCAGGCGGCACTGAAGTCAATAGAATCCTGTATAACGAGATCAAAGGCTGTCAAGAAATGTCGCGACTCACTGAAGTGTATCAGACACCACAAAGTCAAACTCTGCTGGGTCCCAGGCCACAGCTCAATCGCAGGGAACGAAAGAGCAGACGAATGGGCCAGGCAAGGGTCTGAACTGGACATCAGCGAAGCGGACACGTCATTGCAACCACCGATCAGCACATTATACCGGATCATAAACGACACAATCATCAAAGAAGCCAACTCGTCTTGGCTTACAAAAAACGACAGCTACACGACAAGATCATCGTGGCCAGAGCTCAATATCGGAAAAACAAAGAAGCTCCTGGCGCTTGACCGTAACTCGATCAGTATGCTCGTCGGAGTGATCACAGGACACTGTCCCATTGGAGCAATGCTCCGGAAATGGGACTCGGGATTCAGTGATCTCTGCCGGAGCTGCGGCGATGAGGAAAAAACTGAGACGATCCAACATCTGCTTTGCCACTGCCAAGCTCTCTAGAATCGACGCCTAGCGTCGCTAGGCCAAAGATTCTTTACAGAGATTGCGGGTGGAATCCTAGGATGACTCCCGGTCATTCTGTTTTTCTTAAGCCGATGGATTGCTTCTTTTATTTCCTCAATGGTTTGCAATTCTAGCTGGACCTCTGCTGTGTGACTAACATCGCTTGCTCTCCATGTACGTTAAGCTGTTCATCAAAATATCTCCTATACCGGGGAGCAACTCTTTCGTTTTTAGTAACAAGGTCCCCAATGTTGGTTATATCCAATAGTTAACAGAAACCTCCAACAAAGTACAATGAAGCAGTATTTGTATTTGAGTTTTCCAACAGATAGCAGAATGTTGCTCTTAAATCCTGAGCTAGCCTGATATCCTTTTCATTCAGCGTTTTGCCCTGCATTCATGGTTTTTCTAGCCGTACATACTTCGTGAATGTTGGCAAACTTTTTCCTTTGCCATTGTTACCTTTCATCGCGAAATAACCCTCCGACTTTCTTTCTTAGGTCTGATATGCGTAATCCCTTCAGCATTTTCGAAACTTGAAGCCTCAGAATCTCAATCGAACAGTTCGTTGGTATGGTGTCCTCGCAAAGTTTTCATCATTGAATTTGGTGACATCGATATTCTCACACCACCAATTCTCTCTTTCTGCACCAGGATATGAGTGGTTCCGAAATACCGCATTTTGAAGCTCCTGATTAGATGACCAGAACTATTCACTCTGTACACAGATTCGAAAAAAGTGCCGATCTAGTTGACTTTTCCTGTGGATCCTCGATTACAAAAAGGCTGTAGCCAGTATGGACACTCTCAGCACGTATGCCCACGTTTCGTAGTGTCGCTGTATTGTCTGTCGTCCTGGAGACCCGGACATAAGAGATATGGTTATGATCGTTTCTTCTAATCATGCTGGGACAATTGTACTTTATAGAACGAACTTTTTGCCTCAGTGCAAACTCAAAGCTTTTCTGTTTTTGATCACCGATTTTAATATCCTTATCTCCAGACTATGTAGGCTTACATTTTTTTCTGTGAAGCGCGTCGATGGTTGGTGTTCTATTTTTGTCGGTTTGATCGCTGGTCTGAATTATCAGTCCATTGTTCCTATAATGACGACGTTTTCTGGCAAGTGTTGGTTAATTTCGTTGCCTATCAACCCTCGGCTCACAGGTGGATTAATACCACTCATGCGTATCTCTCTTTTCAAAGATCTAGAGATGCATTCTGCATACCATCGACATTCGGGGCTAATTACTACACCTATATCAAAGCCAAAAGCGGGTGATTCATTCATTAAAAACTCATAGCACACTGCTCTAAATCGTACGTGATTTGCTGTTAGAAATAATGATGCTACCGTTCCACATCATTTTCTTAATTCCTTCACACGAGGTCATTAGGAACAACTCGAGAATACACGCTTACAAAGCTCTTTTATGTTATTACTTACCCAACAATGACATTGCCAATGACCATCAAAATATCTGACCCACATAGCCACTCATAGCTCATCATTTGTTGGCTCCTTGTCTAGCCAAGGGCAGATCCTTCAATCGCACAAGCAGCATGCTATTGCACATTCTTGCTTTCGCTTTGTCGTCCCGCAACAAGGACTTTGTTATGCAAATGTACACTATCATGTAAAACACCCTTTGCGGCAATGGACAGAGTCGAAAGGAGGGAGAAAAAATGGCTGACAAATATGGTTTTCGGCGAAAGTGAAGGATAATGGCAAATTAAAGGGTAGAGAGGACTTACCGAGCTAATAGCATTTAGCTAATCCTCTAAGCGGATTTGTGTATTATAATAATGTCAGCCAACACGTTCGAGTCTCGCTGAAACCCCTCGAGAAAATTGACAACCTTGGGAGAAACCACCCCTAGAAATGTGCAAAAATGAAAAATCGAGCAAAGCAATTAGACTCACATCGGAATACCACCAGATAAGTCGTCGCATTGATCCATCAACTTCAAGGAGGATGCCTAGCCCACCTCTCGATAAAAGATTACTCCCTAAGCCATTCAATTGCTTAGGCAATTGATACATCCATTAAGTATGCTCCGTACGTGCTGCCATTAGAATGTGCCAGCTCTTGGCTCGTCCCTCCCCATCATCCGTCCAACTCTCCCTATCCCCCTATCATACCAATAACGACGGATTAGACGGTAGGGAAATAAATAATACCATCGCTGTCAACTGATATCGCAGTCGAGTGGCAATTACCGTGATGGAATTCAATACGTGTTTCGGGCCTAGCAAGCATCCCGAGCAACTAAGAATACAACTTCACTTGACCTAGTTTCGGGTGTCTATCCGGAAAACTGGGGCATTTCTTCTGATTTGCGTTCTATTTGTATTGTCTTGGAACTCCATTGAGTTCGTGGAAAGAATTGAAATGGATTTCGGATGCAAATGTTTTAGACTTTTGAAGTTAATGGAAAAACAATTTGAATAATGGCCAGATAGAAGGAAGACATTATCCCCGAGTAACATGAGAATGGAGGGAATGTCGTTTGTTTACTCATTAGATAGGCATTATGCCCCGAATAGAGTTCGGAATAATCAAGTTTGAGTTTCGAGTCATTAGGGATTGCGTCAATGAAATCCTTGCTACATTGCGTCCTACATGTGGCATATGGCAATCTCCGAAACCTCCATGAAACACTTGAATAACATCTTGAATATGGGACATAGGCGGAAACAAGTAAATGACAAACTAAATAGGACGCGTCAGTCGTGCCTATTCCAAGACTTACTTCCGCGTTCATAGATTTTGGGTCAGTCGATGAATAAAAATCCTTTTTGTTTGTTTTCGTTCGTGTCACGAGGACAATCCTTGATTTTAGTCATTTCCCGCCCATGAAGTTGTCATGCACCCGGCTCGTGTAGGTGGATATGTATATAAAACAGTTAATCACATTCTTCTCAAACCAGGAAAAACGTCACAATGCCTTACCTAGATTTGAATGGTGGTAAAAGGACCATAACCTTTTGGTCAGTCTCGATTAGGGTCGAAATTTCTCTCCGTCCTTATTCCATTCTTTAAATAATCCTCCTCAATCACCCACCTACATTTATTTTTGTTACGACATTCGTGGTTATTGCATGCTATTAGGCCTCTTGGCCTTAAAACATTAGGAAATGGATCCATCAAATTGCAAACAAGTGTTTCCGGCATCCTTCAAATATGGTATCATGAAGAAAATTGTATAGCCAATGTACGCCTAATAAATCGGAAATTAGCCATCTACTTTCACCAATGAAGTGTGTAGAACCCGATTAACATTTGGTGCCTTTAAAGATTAGAGATCAGTGTATCTAGGGTGCCCTTACAATACCAGTTTGTTTCCCAGATATGAGCCACTAAAAGCAGTTGACAGACGTACGAATGTATATACATATGAATGAGAAATTAAAACTCTAGGCACCTCAGAATGTGTAGCTAATCGTATTAGGTATGACAACACACACGTGGTGATGAAGCACAGGTATTATCGATTAGACATCAATACGATAAGACTGGGTGGTAAGCCCTGGCTTCGATCAACGCATCGTTCTGGCCCCGTTGCTATAGTGCGTGGTGATTTATTCTCTGTTTACTATTCTACAAAAGTCTATGACCAAACTTAAGCGATTCACGTTGTCCTTCTGCACTTCGGTCTATGATTATGATATGAGTCATAATTGATAGACGAGGTATGGAGTCAATCCTCTTAAAAAAACAGTAATGTAGCGAGTGTAGTAATGGTTGCAGCAAGCTATTCAGGTTAAAACAAAGCATTTCGTCTGCCCTTTGATGCGGGCACGCATTGGGGTGATAAGACTCAATAGCCCCCCTAGTAGCCTCTTCCACCAGATTTCAAAACACATTCTGAAACGTCTGCACCCAGAGATTCTCGAATATGCCGAGTTCTTCATAAGTTGGACTTGGG
The DNA here is from genome assembly GCA_958301585.1 of Merodon equestris. Taxonomy (NCBI): domain Eukaryota; kingdom Metazoa; phylum Arthropoda; class Insecta; order Diptera; family Syrphidae; genus Merodon; species Merodon equestris. Next base: position 17,775,700 of record OY284415.1, on the reverse strand, counting down.
TGAGTTATAGTTCTATCGGGATGACCCGTACACATCCCACAAACCATGTAATAATCGATTTATTGGAGGTATTGCATCACCTTTGTGGAGATGCGATTTAACGCCGTTCACCCCTCCTACGCCTGAAGGGGTTCAGATATGAAAGTACAATATTTATTTAGCTTTTCATGAAATAGCATCTATCGAAAATATAGTCATGATTCGCTTCGGAGGGTATACTCTTTTTAATTATTATTATTTTTATCGGTCCATCCTTATATTGTACTTCCAGCTACGGTGCCGTCTATTTCCTATGGGTTTTCCACTTATTTTTCGTAAGACTGTTCGTTCTACGAGTACATGTCCAGCTTTCAGTTTCGCCGATTTGATGACTCTGATAATGGTTGGGGCTGAATAGAGTTACTCGAATTCCCGTTTGCTTAGTTTTCTCCATTCGCCTGTTTCTTCGCCCTATTTTCCAACAAAGATTCTCCTTAAGATCTTGTAGTCAAAGACCTGGAATCTATTTTTCCCCTTCTTAGTCAGAGACCAGGTTTCACAGCATTTCACGGCACTAGTATGATTTTATAAATGTAGTTTTTACCAGACAAAAGCGTTTTTTTTCGAAGAATTCCTTCATAGCAAAAAAGAACGAGTTTCCATTTATGCAGCAATTTACTTATTTCGATCGTTGTGTCGTTTTTGGCAGTCAATATAGTACCCCGACATTTGAAATCGTCCACTTTCCCAAGCGTTTAGAAGTCAAGTGTGAGGTTAGGATCGATGCAAGTCGATCAGTGACCATATATTTGTTTTTCCATTCATTTACGCCTTCTTCTTTCTTTCCTAGTATTATTAGGCTTTATACATTTCTCTTAACTGTTTCCGCGTAAGGTAGAACAGATGTCATTCCGCTAAGGATTAATTTTCTTAAAGGGGATCTTATTACTACTTCCAGCACCAAAGTAAATAAGAGAAGTAACCAGACATCTCCTTGGTGTATTCCTTCATTTATCTCGACTGTTTCGGATAAGATGTTAAAAATGTTCTTATTTTAGGGCATACTTGCATCATATTTAACCAACCCTTATAAAAACATGACACATAGGCGACCGAGAATCGTGGCTCGGTCTCTATGAGCTTTGGCACCGTCTTGTTGCAACCAAAGGATGCAGTAAAATATGGTTCTTTACTTCCCTTAGTATTATAAAAGTCGGACGAGGATGACTGTTTGAAAAGAACTTAGTAAGAAGATAATTTAAAAAAAAGGTCAAAAAATGATTCATAGCATATTTACGTAAACAACGGCTTAGGACTACAAATCAAAAAATAGGAAAGACGAACAGCTATAGCTGTCACCATCGTTGACTATTCCACAAATAGGGAAAATGTCTGTGACGATTGGAAAGTTGTCGTGCACAATATCATTCAACTCAGCCTGTTACGTACCCGCTTCGCGGCTGGGCCGACTGATCCAATGGAAAAAGGTCGTGGGCAAACTGATGGAAAATAAAAATAATATTAATGGGCGCTGCGCGATTGACCTTGGTGTCTCCTGAAAGAATCGCGACTGCCAGGAAAAGGTCCGCGTATCGTACGTATAATAAAAAAACCGATTTATTGGGTATATAACTTAATTCGTGCGTTTTTTTTTCAAATTTGAACGTTTATTTAAGAAAAACATGTACAATAGTATTATTCAAAGTATTGCCCATCTGAAGCCCATCTATGACTATGACCATCTTTCTGGCAATTTGTGGATCCCATCACAAAAGAACTGCGCCGGCTTGGCAGCCAAGAACGAATCAAGCCAATTTTTGATATTCTGCTCTGATGTGAACCGTATTTCAGTGAGGGCGTTCTGCATCGACCGGAACAAATGATAGTCAGAAGGGGCAAGGTCTGGGCTATAAGGCGGGTGGGGTAAAACTTCCAATCCACTGTTTTCTAAATAGTTCTTAACCGGAATAGCAACGTGGGGTCGAGCATTGTCATGATGGAAAATTATTGCCTCGTGTCTGGTCACATATTCCTGGCATTTTTCGGCTACTGCTCTCTTCAAACGGATTAATTGTGTTCGGTAGCGTTGTCCATTGATGGTTTCACCCGCTTAAGCTAGTTTTTAAGCATTTTTGTCTAAGGTAAGATAGATCTAAGAAGTTATGAATAAAAATGAATTAAAAACTAAACTAAACCGGTTTAAGCAGCTCATAATACAGCACACTCTTCTGATCCCACCAAATACAGAGCATTACCTTCGCGCCATGGATATTCGGCTTTGCCGTTGATTTGGCTGGTTGGCCGGGTTTCCCTTATGATTTTTTGCGTTTGGAGTTGTCGTAATGGATCCATTTTTCATCACCAGTAACAATCCGATGCAAAAATGGCTTCCTTTTGTGGCGTTCCAGCAGCATTTCGGACATGCAAAACCGCCTTTCGACGTCTCTCGGCTTGAGTTCATGTGGAACCCAATTTCCTTGCTTTTGAATATATCCAGCTGCTTTTAAACGTTTTGAAATGGCTGCTTGAGTGACACCCAAGATTCTGCGAGCTCTTCTTGTGTTTGGCAACAATCTTCGTAGAGTAATGCTTCCAGTTCTTTATCTTCAAACTTTTTTGTCTGCCCAGGACGTTCATCGTCTTCCAAGCCAAAATCACCACTTTTAAATCATGCAAACCACTTTTAGCACATTCGCTCAGCTAGCGCATGTTGACCATAAACTTCCACCAAAATACGATGACGTTTTCTTCATATTAAAGTAATGAAGAAGAACTCCCCGCAAAAACACTTTTTCAGGCACAAAGTTCGACATATTTGAGTGAAAAAAAAATAACTGTTAATGACGTACAATGAAAGTAGCTTTCCAACGCATGTTCCAATGGAATAATAAAAGTTACACCATCTCTTAGCGAACCGCACGAATTAAGTTATAGACCCAATAATTAAGGAAAAGAAATACAATGTAAACTTAATCATAAAAAAGAAACGAGAGAGAAAGAAAAAAAAAATAATAATATACAAGGAATTAAATTAAAGCCCGTCCCCTCGGGTTTCAAACCCACCCTTAAAGCGCCGCAACGTTGCCACCCTTTTGCTTTTTTTTTTTTTTTTTTTGTTGTTGTAATTCATTTTTATTCAACTTTTACTTAGAGCTATCTTACGCTAGACAAAAATGCTTAAAACTAGCTTAAATAACTGAACAAACTTAAAATACCCTACTGGCCCTATACGGACACTCTAAAGTACACAGAACAACTTAAACTATGTCTTTCGACCAAATGATCGAATGATGACACGGACCCGAGTCTCCCACACGTCTACCTATTGGTCCACGCTCCAGGCTACCGTTCACCTGTTATACAGCTTGCCGAAATTGTGTTTAGTATGGCGTACGGTCGATCGCGTTCTCGTCCGTTTGGGTGGTTCCTTTTCCGCACCAGAGGCAAAACCCACAGGAAAACCTCAAATTTTCTTTCGTTCGTTCCGAATTTTCTATTTTTGTTTTCTTGTTTTTCACGGCTATTCCTTCGTTCTTGCTCAAAGGACCACCGAATGATAAATTAAATACCAAATGCAATTAATCTGCACAAATGATCGTCACTATGAAACAAATTTTTTTTCTCGAACACAACACTTTTTTTTTTCCCCGTTTTATTATATTTCTGTTTTTAAACACACACCCGCTCTCGATGGAATCTTCTCGCCAAATGTCTCCCCAACTGATCGTACGACCACTTTGCCTTCACACCACAGCGATTACTTTCCAGTGTCCTTTTTGACCTCGAACCTCTGAAAGCTCCTTCGAAACCGAGTACTCCGAAAAATAGGCCAAAAAGGAAAAAAGGAAGAAAACACCGCTGTGGGACCCGATCCCACGACCTCCGACTCCTGGGGCAAGGTGTGGATCACCAAGGCTATACAGCAACCAACGAAAAGTTGGCAAAACGCCATGGCAAGGAGAGTTTGCGATTTTTGTGGTTGTGAAAGTGAAAACTTCTCCACTCGTAACAAGCCCTACATAGTAAAAGCGTTGGCTGAGCGACAGTTCGTTTTGAGTCCTTAATCGCCACACGCACATAGTGCATAGAGAAGACATATTAGAAAGTGAGTTAGAAGACAATTACATCAACATACAGAAACATGCATTTCGTGCACTTCGTGATTTTTTTGGTCAGCATAATCGACCAAATGTGTCCACAATCGGTAGAATTATGCGCAAATTTCAGCAAACCGGGTCTCTAGGAAATGTGAAAACACCTGTGCATGCTCGCCCAGTTCGTTCTGTGGAAAACATTGCTGTTGTTCGCGATAGTGTGGCAGAAGAGCCGTCAACCTCGACTCGTCGTCGTGCCCAACAATTGAACATCTCACGAACATCACTGATGCGAATTTTGAATAAAGATTTAAATTTACACGCTTACAAGGTTCAATTGACTCGAGAGCTGAAGCCTACTGACCATTTCAAGCGTCGTCAATACGCCGAATGGTTGGTTGAACAGACAGAAGTGAATGGTGACTTTACAAATAAAATCATCTTCAGCGACGAGGCACACTTTCACTTTAGTGGGTTCGTTAACAAGCAGAATTGCCGCATTTGGTAAATGAGAATCGACGAGTGATTGTTGAAAAGCCGATGCATCCTAAAAGAGTGATTGTTTGGTGCGGTTTATGGACTGGCGGCGTCGTCGGGCCGTACTTCTTCGAAAATGAGGTCGGCCAAGCAGTTACCGTGAATAGCGTTCGTTATCGCGAGATGATAACGGACTTCTTCTTGCCAGAAATTGAGGATATGGACCTGGACGATATGTGCTTCCAACAGGATGGTGCCACTTGCCACACAGCCAACGAAACAATGGCTCCTTTGCGCGAGAAATTCAATGACCGTGTTATCTCACGTCGTGGCGATGTTAATTGGCCGCCACGATTATGTGATTTGATACCGTTGGACTTCTTTCTTTGGGGATATTTGAAAGAGAAAGTGTACGTCAATAAGCCAAGAACAATTCAAGAGCTAAAAGATGAGATAATTCGGCACATTAACGACACTGAACCTCAATCATCGGATAGAGGAAGCCGTGGCGAGCATTTGGCCGATATTTTGTTTCACACATAATTGTCATAGATCCTTCTATCATAATAAAAAATATTAAGATAATTCTCTAAAAACTTTTTGTTTTATTTACAATTATCATCGTGCGTTTTCGTTGGACTACAATTTATTTTATCCAAATGGGCTTACCCGACCATTCGCTACCAGTCAGTAAACGAACACCCAAAGGGAACTGACTAGATATTGTCAATGTGATAGAATCAACGAAACGACCAAGGCACTATTACAGACAAGTGGAAGGACAGTTTGCGGGTGTCACAGAAATAAATGTATGAAACAGACCTGGACGAAGTTGGTTACATACGCATGTTAAATTTAAGTGCCAAATTCGATCACTTTTACACGAGTGGTGGTCGTGCTTGCACTAAACATGTTTACAGCGATCGATTTTTTGGAAACAATTTTAAGCCACTCTATTTACAAATATCGTCCGAGAAGTTGAAATTATCGCGTTTGATATTGTTCCTGAACTCTGTTGGCTTCTTGGCGCACACCATCGACTTAAAATAGCCCAATAAAGAAGGAATTCAACGGCGTTAAGTAGCATGAGCGAGGTGACCATTCGAACGGACTATTTTTTGAGATTACACCATTATCAACCTCCTCCTTCAATAGCTTTGTGGTAGTGGTACCATCTTCTTAGAAACACATATCTCTGATGCCAAGTCCAAATCTGGCTAAATACAGCCAATATGACACGATGATGAACTCCATTAACAAATCATAACAATCATACTCCGTCATACAATGGATTCCCTTGAAACACATATGGGTTTCGTGCTTCCCAATAACGCACATTTCGCTTACTGACAAAGCTATGAAGCTTTGAGCTTAATCGGTGAACATGATTTTCCGATGATATTTAGGACTTGTTTAAACTATCGCGGAGCCCAATCAGAAAATTCTTGGCGCTTCAAATGATCAAGAAGTTTCAGTTCTTGAGTTAGTTAACCTTGTAAGAGTGTAGTTCAAAGTTCCCCAATGGCCAATTCCTATGAATGGCGGCTGTACGTAGTCTCACTGGCACAGAATCATTCAATAGTGAATATGTTGACATTAACTTATACAGTAAAGCATGTACAGCCTATAGGGTAGGAAGAGGCGAGGAAATATTGGAGTAAGTGTTCTTATCTGTAGTTGCAATTGGCGACTGAGAAGTTCGATAATAATTTTCAATAATTTAACGTGGGTCGTATACTCGCCGGGCCAGGATCTGTCACATACATTTATTTGTGACACCGAAAGACGCGGTAGTGTAGTTGGCACACTGCTCTGTCCCTCTCTCGTCGTAGTGGCGCGTTTGTCACCTCGTTGCTGTCGGGTTAACGGCACCCAGTTAGTCCCCTTCTGGCTGAGAACCCGAGTCCGGATTTTGACTGGTGATGGGTTGCCAGGAGTAGTGTGAGCCCGAGCCTGTCTGGTTAAAAATCCGAGTCGAAGCTCTGGCTGTTGTTGGCTTGCGCCCTTGAGCGTGGCTATAACCTTTGGTCGTGACTTCCCTTCTGGGAGTAGATACCGATAGGAGTTGATCAATCTCGTGTGGGTTAAAACCCGAGTCGGAAAGTCAATTTCGTCCTATTAGTCCCCAATCACCGTTTTGCTCGCTGAGCGATATTCTTAGCTGGTGTCGACCACACGACTCGTCCCTCGTATCTTGCTCTTGCAGGCGACATAGTCGAAAGGAATGTTATATTACATTTTACATTTTTATATTTATTCGCACATAATTCATTACAATATTTTGCCATCGCACATTATTAACAAGAGATTCGATACAAACATATATGGTATCTTACATCTTTAATATTTTTTTTTTTAGTATTTTATTTTGTTTCTTTATAAATTAAATATAGAAGGAAAATACGAAAAAAAAACCTTCCATTAGAAAAGATAGGGAATGTTATATTTTAGTTGTTTTGTCGCAATATAACGCCACCTTAGAATCAACACTGCAATTTGTACCTTATTTGTGTGGTAGTTGTTGTTGTGGTTCTGCCTTGATTTAGCTTCGGCCGGACTTTTGATTTATTCGACTTCCTTCTTTGTTCTATGGCCTTTGTCCTTCTCCTTGTCGTTTGCTACTCCTTCTTGGTTGTCACTACTTCGTTGCTGTCTGCTACTACTTCTTGCTTGTCACTACTTGATACTCTGACAATTGCCTTGGCCTTTTATAACGGCGATGTGAACGACACTTTTCCAGTCGTCACTGACATTTACCCTGTTTATGGGATCTGTCGACGGTGATGAGAGCCGTAGCTGTTCATCTTTGGTGTCAATGGTCTCAGACAATGTTTAATTTTGTGTTTATTTGTATTATGATTGTAGAAACGGTGAGAGAACCCTACTTGTTCGTGAAGGGACTCTGTTCACTGTTTCATCACAATAAAAAGAAGGACCATGACGTATGTTTTGGCATCAACAGATAATGAAAAAAGTTTAAGGGTACGTTTGCATTAAAATACAAAATTGTTATGTCGCTATTGAAAAACCCATGATAAGGAAGCATGACGCTACCTCTTTTGACTAAAGAATGGTCGCACAACAATATGGTGAACATGGTGTATATATGTATGTACATAGTTTTTTTTTTTTAAAGAAAATCCGCCCACAGGGGGATTGTGAAAGTTTCTTAAACCGTCTTCTGTGATGAACCCACTCCACCCCTTAAGGAAATTCTCTCGATAAATCTACCTAAACAGATTCACGCCGATTGGATCAGATCTATATCATTATCTATCTACGCGTCAATCCGGTACCAAAAATAAAAAACCAACTTCGGGTTCCTGTAAACGAAACATGACCTAAGTTTATTCTTTCTGCGTTGTTCTTATCTGATTGGTAGCTGAATCTACCCTGACAAGGCAATCATATCTCGAGAGTTATGGTAATGATTGACATCCGTGAAATTCTACATCCTGCTTGTCACGTTCCGTTCACGATATTCGGGCAAACAATTTCATAAACAAATGTGAATTCCTTATCCATCTAATCATGTTTCGTGCTTCCCCACCATGACGTTTATCTAAACAAATAACACCTCAGTTAATCAGATTTACAGCTTTTGCCAACTTCGTATCGCGTGCACGTGAAGTGTTCGTACTCGATTCGGACGAAAACAAAAGGACGAGTGAGAGCACTGGGCTAAGACATACGAATTCCGACTTGCCTCCCCGGTTAGGGGTAGTGATAGGTTCAGCAAACGACCTTATGAGTTCTGGGAAAGAGTTCCAGAAATGTTTTGAAGGTAAGCAAGGAAATTCGGTTTCTTGGTCTGCGTCTAGACACCGTCGTAGGTCGGGTGAATGTCCCGGAATATGATGATTCATCACAGCCGAATAAGTGTCTGTAGTAATTGACTTTTAAATTGAAGATACGAGTACAAAGGTTCACCGAACTGTAGGAAATGTTCCGTCATTCCGACTGCTATCTGTCACTTCTTGGAAGCAGTAAAATCTGTGTTTCTGACGAATGGCAAACTTTTTTTTAAACCCATTGTCACAAAATTCAATTTGCACCCATCGCCCGAGATCTTTCCTGGAAAATCTCTCTGCTCATGGCATGTAGTCTATATCTATGTACCTATATGTACGTTCACAGTTCACACAAAAGCAAGGAACTTTTGTTCAATAGTGGACGGAAATCTCATGACTGAAGGCAGATGATGTTATCAGTCGAACATTTGCCTCATGACTGCTCGGTGGGAAAGTAAACTAGGTGCTTCCCGGAAATTCGTCTAAGGCACGGATAAACATAAAATCCTCACGACGGCGACGCCATGAATAAAGGCAATCTAGACGAAGACACGCATCTCCACGCGGATCATCCCGACGATTTAATTAAAAAAGAATCGTTGAACACAAAGGCAAACTTTAATTACCTCAATGTCGAGAAACAATACCGAAACGAAGCGAGTACCCAGTATGATGTGCGTCAATCCATTTCAGATTCCGCGTGCTTCCTTTTTAATCACATTAGTCTTTAGAGCTCTATCCGATGGTAGTTTCCACTATAGGTAGGCACACTATAACACGGTGAGGTGTTTCTTCGCGTCATATTTGATTCTTGTCACGTTTCTTTCCTTAATTCGAAGACGAAGCCCATCTACGCGTATAGTAGGTTCTCGCGTGGTATGATGATGAACAGCGGGGTGGATAAGAACTAAAACGAAACTGGGTCACGAGAAAAGTTTCCTTCGTTCGTTTCTTTCTTCCGCTGTGGTTTAAGGCGAAATCATGCTTTTGAGGGTGTGGTAATGGACAATGGAGGAGTGCCAGAAGGGTTAATGCGAACAAGGTTATTGGGATGTGGGAATTTCCTTCAGGATTAAGGTATCGAAAAAAGTTGAATAGGTTATTGGGTAAATGGCCTTCTGACGAAAACTATAACGATAAAGAGAATGCAGTGAAAATAATGAGATTTATTAAATCCAGTAGATTACCTGGCCGTATGCTAAGCTTACTGTAAGAAGGTCTGAGAGTCCATGTCTCATGGGCTTGCTCAAGTGTGTTTAGTTTGGCAAGCTATAAAAGACCTCGAGGATAAGCAATCATTAATTGTCATGCAATTTCGACTTCCTCTCCCGACCAAAGGACACTTAGAAGCCTTCCCCTTAATGCTTGTCCTGACCTCTACGTTCCACCCACTGGCTATGAATTTCCATGGCATTCGAATGCAACGAACTATAAAAACAAAATGCAATTTAAGGGATATCCTATTCAATGCCAAAGTAAACAGACTACAATGTATAAATGCTGACAATGAAACCCTCGGATCCACACATGCATGTCAAGCATCTATCCAATGTCAGTGCACATCTGCCCATCGCACAATACCTTTCTTAACAATCCCGTAAAAACAATGCTTTCAACATCCATGACATAATTGGATCGTCCAACTCATATTTAAGTGACAATTAAAAGGCCCAACAGCCTATTATAAAACAAAAGCACCCTCAAGGCTGACCTCGAGAGATTTGCCTTTTTTGTTTGCTGAAACTATGTCAACTGTTCCAACATGCGACACACCCACGAAATTAGTGACGTATGCTTGTGCTCATTTACAAGTCATAAACCTGTTGTCGACCAAGGAGGCCATCACGCGACATTGGTTAGGTGACAAAAAGTCCTATAAATCACTCAAGGGCAATTTCATTACAATAGCACCAGCCGTGAGCCATCTTGTCCTTTTGCCAGTTTGATGAAACTTCTTGATTGGATCATAAAAGAGCACAATTTTCAGTTTAATAAGGGCGAGGAGGTGGTGGTCATCATACTAATGATAATAGTTAATTCTCAGATGGGTTCCTCCGCCTGACACTTGACTGTTACGTGATGGACACTTCAGTTTAAAAGCCGAAAATTGGATTTTCTAATTTTACAGGAGGCAATTCACATTTGTAAAACCGAAATAGATGTGAGGTCGGGTTATTTCGGGTTGCAGGAATAAGGATACTAAGGAACGAGCGATTAATTTCTTGGAATGTCTGCCCCTAAAAGATTATCTCTGTTTACAGTGACCAAACAGCTCATGTGGTATACGACGACACACTCTTGCGTCATATGAAATTTGATACGAATAAAAAAAATTAAGAAAATTCGATAAAAAATTGATTCACATTGATCGCGTAAACCACTCAGGACAACCCACAAATAACTTGGGAACTTCGCGATTAGCAGCGTGTATCCCTTTTATCTTCGTATCCCAGGAGTGGCTCTTATAACGAATGGTTTTCTAACTGTCTACAAAATTTTCAAACGCATCCCTACGATTACAGTTGGCTACATTTTGCCAGTTCCGTGACGGGAGCGCTCATTTCAAGTGCCCATTTCCACCGCCCTAGAGGAACTTGTCAAACGGAGGTAGTGACAGGTACCTCAAATGAATGGATAATATAATCAACCAGATGATGGACAGAACGATATTGGGTCAAAAAAGTCACGATATCACGAGCATGTACCGAAACGCGACAATCGACAACCTGCACAGACAAAAAAGTTGACTACTGACAAGACTCAAGCTCTTATAGAGGTGGCTTACTGACAGTCAAAACCCGGAGGGAAGAACGCTGAAATAACTGATTAAAAATCTCCAACAGTTGAATACATATCTGTAAGTTTGCATTAGAACAACAAAATTCGTGTTGTAAAATCCAACAGCGGGAAATGTTCCGGAAATAAATACTAGGCAGATCAGTACGCGCGGGCTTAACTCCGCTACTGAAAATTTTTGATCGAGCGAGCAAATTTATTGTTTTATCAACCTTGCTCTCGCTCCGCATGGCACTTTTCTAAACTTTACTTCGTTATTTCTCACTATTTTTCAATCAAACAATTTCATTTGATAATTTATGGCTCATCTACAGACCTAGATCTATCGAATGACATGCTGCACACATGTGTGGTTATAGCCGATATCTACATTTAGTGCGTACAAGATTAGTCCGAAATCGTTTTCGGACCACTATATTCCCCGTACATGCACGCGCTAGGCCAAAAAGTGGGTGATTGCTCTCGCTCCGCTACGCTCCGCTCGATCAAAAATATTTCGGAGAAAAACTCAGAGTGACATTCAGAATTTGAAGCTTCCGGGAACGTCAGGCAATGAACGCTTACTATAAACAGTCAGTATGGATCCGGAGAGCGCCGTCTTGGACGACGATTTGTTCATGATCAAGGATCCTTAGGAACTGTCTTAACAAGGTGAATGATAGCATACGGCCGAGCCACGACTTGGAGAACAGAGCCCGAACTCATCACTTCTACCTTCGAAATGATATCGATCAATGACGATCAGAGAATCTTGGTTTTACCAGGTTCAATTAACATTTCAAGACACACAATGCCATCGCCAGTGAGGGGGCTAACACCCTGTTCATTTCGGCGGAAGATCTTCAGATGATTTTCGAGTCATTGAAAAAGAAAAAAATCCACGGGCGTCGACGGTATATCCAGTGGTGTGTTTAGGCACCTTCCGAAAGTGGCTGTAGAGAGGTACACTATCCCATTTAACAATGTGCATTATTCAGTGCACTGGAAGACAGCGGTGGTGCAACCAATCCCCAAGAGGGGTAAAGACACCTCTAACCCGGCAAATCTCCCGTCAATAAGTTTCGTGCCGAGTATTAGCAAGGTCTACGAGAAGGTGGTCCATAGAGCCACTATTCATACCGCATCGAAACTCGTATCGAAATGGAACTCTCCAGGGGTGGTTGTCCGAAATGAATAAAATAAAGATTCGACTGAATTTGCCGCATTGGTTGTAGTTCACAGTAACTGTTTTGTTTCCACGCCATTAAGGTGTTGGAAATGCACACACAGAGTATGAATTTTGAAGTGATCTTATGCGAGTGATATGCTGGCTAAGCATTGTTTGATCATCTCTCGGCCGCAACTGATGTTTTTGCACAGATTTTCCGTATAGGAATTGTTCTTGGCTACGGACAAACTTGAGACCTTCGGCTCGACAGTCGGTGGTGATTACCATTGCAACACGAGGGTTAGAAGGGTTTTTACTACAATCTCAGCCGGCTGGGCCTAAGTCAACCGCTGCTGATTCGTAGCATACAACTTGATTCCAATATGAAGGAATCTTCTACATTGCCTTAATCAATGCATCAGAACTTGCCTCGGGTTACATAAGACACCCGAATCTAAGTACATGAAATTTTACCCGAACGAGGTCCTACACTATAGGGCCGGGATTTTACGGGCGGACAATTTCCTGATACAATTTCGAAATCACGTTGCAAGAGCAGTGACTTTAGTCAATAACTTGATCTCCGGGGCTTACTACCCCAATTACTTGTACCACAAGAGCTGTGCCTTAATGGCTCTGTCCACCAGAAGCACTCGTCTATTTGGATCAATGTCGGCTGATCCAGGATGGACTGGCGGTTCCGCCAATCTTCCACGTGGCCTGTAATTACGTGGAGCAGCGGCTTTTCTGCGAACGTGACTTTGCGCTTCGTGAGCCCGAGTGCCTCCAATTAAGTAGACCAGTTTACGGATGAGCACGTGAAGTACCGAAAATATTATAGTCTTAAGTGCTTCAGTTATATTGGCTCACAAACGCAACGTTACCTAGGCGGGCGATCCTGTATCTACTGTGGTTGAATTTGTACAGCAATCATGAGTAGTTCTGATGAGGAGGAAGCTTTGCTTCTTCTTGCTTTAATTGAGACTGATAGGAGGAGGCGGTATTGGGTTCACCCAGTAAATAAAAGGAGGGAAGAACTCGGCGAATACCACCGTCTGTGCAAGGAGCTGCGCTCTCATGGAGATCGCCTTTTTGATTACTTCCGAACGTCAAAATAAAATTTTGAAGAACAGCACGATTTACTGCAGCCTTGTACTGAAATTAATACAACAAGTTGGAGGAGACCGGTTGGAACCCGGGAAAGATTTTGTACAACCCGAAAAGTAACGCCGCGTTCCTAAAAGCAACGCTGAGTGATAACGCCATGTGTCTGGCAGGGATGATGCAACGCAATGCAATAAAACCGTAACGCCGAGTAACGCGCTCCGTGTGATTGAGCCTTTAGTCCTCATTCAGGCGAATTTTGCTTCAGATCGAGTTTCTCAAGATCAATTAGCTCGACAAATAATGAATTTTGATCACAGTGATCATTTGAGGCGCAGCAAAACTTTGTAGAAAATCCCGAACTTCGTCAAAAATAGTCTTCAGCGAGTAAACTCATTTTTTCACTTTTGACTGAATGGCTTTGTCAATAAGCAACGTGTTCGCATGCACTTAAAAAAAAAGTGACCGTAAAATGTTCATTTCACGACGGAGGTGTGAATGGGCCGTATTTCTTCTTCGATGAAAGTGAGCGTCAGAGTATATATATATTTTTGGCGAGAGTTGGATGCACTACACATCAGCGATATGTAGTACCAAGATGATGGTCCTCAAATCAAACAGATGATCGAAAAATTGCCCTATTGAAGGGGTAGACATAGTGGTCGCTGGCTTACGTTAGAGATCAGAAAAAATATCGAACGCGAAGTTGCCAAAGTTCCGGTCGACAAGTGGCGGAAAATTGGCTCCAAAGGATCGATCGCTTACGACGTCCTCAAATTATGATGGAGTTTTTCCAAAGCTCATTCTTTTATATTCTTCAAGTTTTTATTGAATTTCGAGTTTATAAAAAAACCCTATACTTTTTCCTGATGCCACTCAGATTACGATCCTCGAAAAACTGCCAATTCGCCCCCAATTCCTGGTTCTAAAAGTGAATTTAAATAAAATATATTTATATTCCAGACTTCGATTATAGGTTAAGTTCAGTATATTGCTTGAATCCAACCATTGTCAATGGAGTATAACATCGTTCAAAGGTCTCTCACAGAAGTTCCTTCAGCACTTGACTCTCACAAGGTAAATTTCGATGACTTTTCGACACACTCAGGGCAATAACTTGGGGAATATTTGTTTTCGAAGCTTCAAGAGTTTGCAGATTGTGTGCCTGAACACGATTTTTTGCATAGCCCCAAAAATAAATCTATCGGCGATAAGTCACACAGGTTTTTCACGGCCAGTTCACATCACCAAAACTAACTTTTCCTAGCAATAAAGCCAAAGGCGGTCTTGTTGAAAGCACATATTTTCCACGTCCACACCTTCGGTTTGAAACCAAAAAAAAACATTCAATTTTTTTTCACAGTTTTGCCTTTAGTATGTTTAGGTGAACGATTATGTTGACCATAGTATGCTCGTAATGTGCGCACCTACTACTGACTCACTACTTTTGTAATAATTTTTCACAATTTTAGTAACTTCAATGGTTGTTTAATGTTCCAATATGTAAAATGATAGACCTTAAATGTACAGCCTCGGATGATAGTTCGGGCTGATGTATATGATTGAAGCAAGTATGTAAAGCCGGACCATGAATTGGATCAGCCTTTATAAGGAAGACATAATAACATATAATGCAATAGGCGTTCTAGGATGATAAGTGCGTGGATGAAATATTGGAAAGGTGATTTTGATTGATCAGTGGTAAATGATTCTTATCGAAAAAAGATTCCGCATGTGTAATCTTTATTAGCTAACAACAGACTATTTAACTTGGCTAAAAATATACAGACGGATTTAGCCATGTTTACCCACATAAAAACTAAAAAGGTCAGCCGAAAAGTTTTTGGCATTTTTTTAACTCAAACCTTACAATATATTCAATAAAAACATGTGCGAGGTATGACAGAGACCTTCAATGCTATTTATTATTTAAAAAATGATATCACACAAAGTATCCTCAGCTTCGCTCATAGGAAATCCGATCCGAGAAATCAAATTTTGTAAGGATCTGTTGCCGTCAATGGCTTAAGTGGTGTTCTTGCCGTATACCATTGCCTTATAGTCCAGTCAAATAAGACTTTGAAGGTTACAATAATTCCCATAGAGCTAAAAATTGGTATGAATGTTCAGAATACCATTATAAATGAATTGTGAAAAGTCCCCATCAATCCCCCTTGTGCAAAAAATTTTATCGATGGTGAAAGTTTGCAAAAATAGGTTTTTCGCGTTTTTCAGCTTAACGGTGAGTTTTACAGCAAAAATAGTTCAGACAAAAATTGTAGATCATCCGATTCTCTACAAAAAATGTATCTACACTTTTTTTCATAAGTATTGCCATTTCCGTGATATAGCGGTTGAAAGAATTGAAAAAAATATTTTATTCGTAATATGCACGTTAATGTACTTTTATATACATTTTTGAACCGTTATATGAGTAAATACATGAGTCCCTATGTCTTATACATACAAATTATAAAATTCTTAGAATATAAATGAACGTCAAAAACTCCTCCCCTATTTTCATTTAGTCGCATGGCCTTGAGTAACATCTGTCTTCCATTCAATTGTCAGCGTGGCGATGCTCGTATACCTTCTCCGTTTCGAAGGTCTCATACTCAACAAAATACTGTTAGTCGTAAGCATTCCTTCGTAGTGACAACTCGTGGCTATCGCTTATATTTTGTAACAAAGTTTGTGCATTTTACTGTTTTTAAAAAAAAATGTCGCAATTCTGCTTTATTTGTAGTCAACCTTTGACTGAAAGTGGAGTTGTTACTGTTGATCGCATTTTTCAAGAGGGGCAAAACAACGGTTTTGAAATTGTTCGAGAAACAAAATTTAATTAATTGTGCTGAAGTTTTTAAAGATAGTAACTCTACTCCAGAAGTTATAATCACTAATGGAATTCGCTTTCTTCTTTCTATGTACGGAGCTCCAAAAAAAATTACCTGCTTGGATAAGCTCCGATACTTATCTTTTGCAAAAAAAACTTATAATAAAAAACAAGTGCAATTAGCTTGTCTTCCCCCAACCTCTGCTGCTGCTCAACAACATCTATTCCGGGTATATTATCAAGTTCAAGTGTGGCTTGGTAATAAAATGGATCCAGAAGACTGGGGTTGGAAGTTAGTTGACAATGCATTGGAACCAATTCATACGTTACTCCCACCTGCACCAGAAAAACTCCTTAACACCATCTTTTGCAATTGCAAAAAAGGTTGCAATGCTAAATGCGGCTGTAAAAAGGTTGGACTGTTTTGTTCTTTAGCATGCACCAATTGTCAAGGACAGTCGTGCTCCAATGTTGAATCGATATTAGATGAGGATAATTACGATATCAGTGATGAGACATATGATCCATCACTTTTAGAACATATTTGTGTCCAGCAGGAAGATGAGGAAAAAGAAGATGAAGAAAAAGAAGAAGAAGAAAACGAAGACAATATACTAGAAGTTCCATTGGATTATTATGAATCCGATGAATAATTTTTCCAAATTATTTTTTCATTTATGTATTACATAATTTACGCAGCTTTCATCATTTTCAATACTCCATTTGCATTCAATAGGATCATAATAGATCGTGGAATAGGCCTACCGGGGAAACCACGTTAAAAAAAAAGCGCCAAGCACACTACCTCATAGGTGGTGTGGAAACGTGTGCATATTACGAATAAAATATTTTTTTCAATTCTTTCAACCGCTATATCACGGAAATGGCAATACTTATGAAAAAAAGTGTAGATACATTTTTTGTAGAGAATCGGATGATCTACAATTTTTGTCTGAACTATTTTTGCTGTAAAACTCACCGTTAAGCTGAAAAACGCGAAAAACCTATTTTTGCAAACTTTCACCATCGATAAAATTTTTTGCACAAGGGGGATTGATGGGGACTTTTCACAATTCATTTATAATGGTATTCTGAACATTCATACCAATTTTTAGCTCTATGGGAATTATTGTAACCTTACCTCTATTTTAAGGACTAATTTGACTGGACTATTAACGTAGTCACAGATAAAAAGGTTTGAAATCACGATATTGGCAGCCACCTTAGATCGCCTCTTTTAGAATTAACGCGATCTATTAAATTTTGTTTTTTTTTAACCACATGTCGTCCAGGTCCATTTTGGAGAAACGGCGATTTATTTTTCAATATAGTCTCCTTTTAGCTCGATACACTTGACCCAGCGATGCTCCAACTTCTTTAACCTATCTAAAAAATACGCCTTCTCGAGGTCTGCGAGGAGGCCTATTCCGTGGCGGCGATGACCTCCTCATTCGACTGAAATTTCTGCCCGGCGAATCCACTGTTTCGACTGTTCCTTGGTCTCTGGTGTGTACCAGTGGATCCATGTTTCGTCGACTGTCACGAAACGACGCAGAAACTCCTTCGGATTGCGCTTAAACATTGTCAAACACTGCTCTGAAGTGGTCTCACAGTTGCACTTGCTGTCCGGAGTGAGCAAACGCGGCACCCATCGCGCCGACAGCTTTCTCATGCTTTTTCATGCAGGATATGACCCATGCGGTCTTTTGAAATGCCTACTGTCTCAGCTATCTCGCGCACCTTCAATCGGCGGTCTGCCAATACGAGATCGTGGATTCCTGTCACGTAATCCTCTGTGGGAGCCGTTTTCGGGGCACCTGGACATGGCTCATCAAAAACCGACGTGCGACCAGGTTGAAACTCGTTAAACCAATTTTTGATGGTCGCCATCGAAGGAGAAGAGTCACCGTACACAGCATCCAAACGCTCTTTGATTTCGCTGCGCGATTTACCTTCCAAAAACAAGTATCGAATCACCGACCGATATTGCTCTTTTTCAATTTTTCTAAAATCCGCGGACACTCCAAAACTAAACTACGAGTCCGATCCCGCTGAATTTCGACAGTAGCCATCTACTAGAATGTACTACACGATAGTAAGTATCGACACGATTGCTCTGACGATACTGGTGCCATCTGGTGGTGAGGCTAAGTACTTATCGGACCACCCTCGTATATTCACCCTCAGTGTAACCATCTTAACTTCGGTAGATGTATGGACCAATGACATCGCCTGGCCAAAATCCACATCCAACAGTAGGTTTCTCTAAAACCTACAATGCAATGAAGACTCTTCATACTACTGCGGGTAACTATCTTCTCAATAAGGAGATTTTGTTTGTTCACGAAGTCATTCAACCGAAAATGTTTTTCATAACTAAAAACTAAAAACGATTTCTTCGAAAAAAAAAATTTAATTTTTACCTCTAAGCTGGATAAAAAGTCTTCTTTAACATTTCATTGGTGGGCATTTGTTGTACAGAGTGCGCCATCTCATATGGTTCGATGTAAACTTCGAATAACTTCAACAATTAGGCATCAGTGGGACCACTTTGCGGAGAATTTTAAAGGATGATCTTCACTTATTTCCATACAAAAAGCAGATAACTCAAAGAATTTTGCCACAAGATGAGCCACGGCGCTTGGCATACGCACAAAATGTCGTTGTAATGATTAATGCTGAGCCGGAGTTCTGGCAGCAAATTTTGATGACCGATGAGGCACATTTTACGCTCTCTGGCTCAGTTAGTAAAAAAAATTGTCGCTTCTGGGGCACCGAAAATCCTCACATTATTCACGAAGAGCCGCTATACGTATGATCAAAAGTTACTGTTTGGTTTTAACAAGACGGCGCGACATGCCATACTGCGGACAAAGCAATGAACCTTTTGAGTAAGAAGTTCCCTGGAAGATTGGTGTCAAAGAAGGACGATATTGACTGGCCTTCCACATCGCTGGATTTGACTCCTCCAGACTTTTTTCTTTGGGGATACTTGAAAAACAAGGTGTATACTGCCGGTCCGAAGACAATAGAACAGCTCAAAAGAAACATTCGTGTGGAAATCGCAGAAATTTCGACCGAAATGCTCGAAAATGTCATGGAGAACGCGCGAAAATGAACATCGGCAATAAAGGCGGTCATTTAATTGGTATTGTTTTCAAAAAATCAAAAGAAATTGTGAGTTGAATAAAAGTTTTTGAATTTCCAAAATCGGTTGAGAATTGTCGAAGTTATTCGAAATTTATATCGACCGATATGAGATGGCACACGCTGTAGATGTCCGAAAATATATTTAGGCCATTCCATGAGAGGAAACCTAGCATTTTTTGTCACCGATAGTATGAATAGAACCACATATACTGTGAAAAATTGAGGCAGAAATTCCTAGTATTAAATAAGTTACAACTCATAGTCGCCGACGCGCCGTAAGCGACTTTTTCTGCTCTTGAGACTTTAAACGCATTTTTCTCGAAACATATTTTTCTAAGACTGTCATGGTCCTAAAAAAACTATTCAACCGATTGCTTTGAAATTTATATGTGCTCTGCTACTCATTAATGGTTACCGGCCGTACCAAAATTGCTTATTTTCGAAAATATTTTCTTATTTCTTTTAAACGTTGTTTAACAAAAAAATTAACCAAGAAAAACAAGACCTTTTTCTACAGTCCGCCATTTTTTTTTCAATGAAACTGATTAAGTTTGGTAGGCCCGATAGCGACAGACCTTCTGAATAATAATCCATTCGAGTTTTTTATTTCAAAAAACATGAACAGTTTAATTTAATTTAAGAAAAATGTAAAATAAGAAAAAAAAAATTTTATACAGCTTAAGATACAAATAAAAATATACAAAAGATTAAAATTATTGAATTTTATTGTCTTATAAATAAATTCCCTAAAAAGAGGTAAAATGTATGCGTTAACATGAGACTATCCCTTTAAGCACTACTTGCAGAAGGCTTAAAAATTTGTAAAGAAAAAATTAGATAACTTGCAGTGGCGTTGACTGATCACTTTTGTACGACTTCTGTTCACCAAGTTGTCGAACTACTACAAGCAAGTTGTCGAACTACGCAGAATTCCCGATCGAGGCGAACCACCAATTCTTGATCTTTTAACAGCATAGGACGGAAATGGAATCTCTCCCTACACCAGTGGACTCCTTCAATATAAATAAAGGAACGAAGCTAATATGACTTTCTTACATCCTTGAAAAGGTCGTGCAGAAGTCGCATCTATATCAAGTGTGGATAACGTCTTAAGGCTGGAAATATACGAGTAACTTGCAACTCATGTATCACGAGCGAGAAAATAAAAAAAATCCATTTTGTAATCACACTTACCCCTACATACCTTCATTACCATATGTTGCCTTGCATACGCAAAGACCTGCCAACCACTGCCCTAGGCAAACAATCCTATGGCATGGAAACAATAGACTTACGTTTTGTTTAAACGCGTCTGCAACAAGACGTTCGCGAAAGTCCTTGAAGTAAATGGAGATTTCTCATCTTGGAAATGGCATTACATTGTTTACCCCGAGGTCTACATCTAAGTGGATGGAAATGCAAACTTTCCCCACATGAGTTCAATTGTGCGTCGACTAAGGCGGAAAACTTTATATTCAACTCTAACATGACGGGGCCATTTTAAGGCATTAGGCGGAACGACTTAAAAAAGAAGGATTACAAGTAGGAAGAAACTACTCGTGACGTGTGGCAACGATTAAAATGTCAACTCAAGCAAGGAATATAACTTTCAAGCAATCCTGTTTGAGTTGGTCTTGCTGCACCGCCTACTCTTAAGGAAAGAGCGAATTTTTCCTTTTCTCCTTTGTTGGGTTAGAGGAAACCTCTCGACTCGAGGTAGATGTAGTGACTGTATTACCCACTTGGTGAGGGTGCTTCGTTCGGCGAATGAGTTTTCATTCTGGGGCAAGTGTAAAGGGATTCGATGACGAATATAGTCTTGTGTGTCACTATTCACACAATAGGCTCATCACTGTGCCATTTCAGTCTGTTCTTCTAAGAACTCGGAGTAGTCGCCTAAACGGGATTAGATTTCATACAAAGGACACAAGATTATCGATTATTTCTGGATAAGAATGTGACGTCAATATTTGCATGTTAAAAACTAACCTAAAATACCTCGCTTTCTACGAAAATGACTTTGTACTGAAATACGAGACGAGCGAGTAGGCGTCTTTGAGCAGGGTGAACTAGTTCGATAGTTGACGTAAGATATTCCGTTGTCGGTTTCTATCATTGTTTGGCTGATGAGACTTTCGAATGCGATATTATGTTACAGGGCAAAGAGTGCCCTTCTTAATTGAACTATCCCATACTGCGTTTGGTTAAGCATATTGTATTCGGAGGTTGATAGCGTCATCTGACAATAAGAATTAATGGTTGCTAACGGTCGGATCACACATAACTTAGGTGATTGAGAGACTTACTTCATGGTCTAGAGAGTGTTTTTGTCAGATGCAGACAACTTTTAAGTGAGGCTTAGGTGAAGCTGACACAAATTTGTCGTCAGACACAATTGCAAAACGCTTAGCGATGGATCAGACGTTAACACTTTTCTGTCGCAAGAACTGGATTTTCTGGGGTCACTTTGACCATCGTACGAATCCACTCCGCACAGTGTTCATTGATGCAAAACCTACGTCCCCTGCCATATAAGAAAGTTTCTATCACTTCCACTTTGAGGAGTCGGAAACCTAATTATTTTCAAGTTTCATCTGCATTACTGCATCACTGATTCACTCTTCGTATTACTCACACCATCATCGTCCTCCGACCATTTGTTCTCATCTGGCGAGAAAAGAAAAAAAAACCTTGCTGCGCTCCAACAATGCAGATAAATGAATTTTCCAGCACCGATGAACTTTTAATTTCGGTTATCTCACAGGCTTTGTGGATGAAGTGAAGCTTAACGAAGGAATAGGTTTATTGCCTTGAGGAGGAACTTTCGGCTCGTTCTGTCTGTGCTTACAGTACATATAGTGCAGTTTGGTTCGGTTATTAATGGTTATTACGAATATGTACTCTGATGAGGAGCAGTGTTGGTTTTGTACGAGTATTTTGAGAAGTGACATGTTCTTTAGGTAAAAGACAGTGTATTTTGTTTGGGTTTCAAACTGATTTTATTGTCTCACATCCGGTCAATCATGTCATATTGTTGGAGAAATTATTAAAAGCTGGCTTAAGTTGAGTAATAATTTTGTTCGAACTTGAAATTCAGAGAGCAGAAAGTTAATATTAGTGACATTTGTAGTGAATCTTCTTTCAAATCTGGTGTACTGCAGGGCTCAGTTCTCAGCCCTATATTGTTTTAGTGTAATGTTACCTCTCGTAGAGGCGAGGTGAATTGGCCACCATAGCTCAAAATTCAGCCGGATCTATACGGAAGAGTAATTGAAAATTGGACCACTCGGATACGTGCCACCGTAAGAAGCCGAGGCGAGCATTAGAACGATATAATATTTCATACAAAATGGCATACATGTGGGCTTTGCCCAATGAAACAAAGCAACCATAAATTTAAGTATTATAAATACTTCAAGTATTTATTTGAGTATCTTCATTCAAGTATAATGACGACAAATACAATATAATAACAAATTCGAGTCCACATAGTCCATGTACACGTCCACATCCACGTTCGCGTTGCACAACAGCCGGTCGAAGAAGAATAATATTCGGAGAGCGATGTGTGCTTTTCTACTCTCCTACCACCCCACACTCAGCTATTCCATCAATCATCTGCCTCAGATGGGTCATTGATGGTTGCAGCACCATTAATCGTACATTCAGGTTCTTCTACTCTCTCACTCCATTAATAGTCGTAGTCGTCTTCCGTGCCGCCGTCATCCACCCATGGCTTCATCTTGTCAGCACTAGTGTTTGTCGTCTTTGGTCCATCGTGCTCGCCAACTTTTTGCACGTCATAGCGGTGAAATCCATTGCTTGCTGTGATACGATATGGCCCAAAGAATTTTGGGCGGATCTTCAGCCCCGTTCAATGGTCACGAGATCACCCACAGAATAACTCGTCGCCTTCCGCCTTATCTTGTTGAATCGAGTCCAATTTTTTGCCTGAATTGCCGCTATAGCTCCCTTTGCTTGATTGCGTAGTTCAAGCCTTGCCTCGTCATATTGCTTCTGAAATTCTTCGTCGATTAGTTTCATTAATTCAATTACTTACCCTTCTTCATCTTTGTCCCGGTCATTAGTTGAAATAGTCTTGCTTTAATGGCTCGTTAAAACGTCGAGTTTAACACCCGTTGAAGTGGTTTTGTGTGCTGATACCTCTTGTCAGGACACCTCAGCGACGTATAAAGACGCTCGATTTGACCATTTTCACGTGAAACGCCAACAGTAACTGAATGCACTTTCCCATCGTAGTCTTTGCAATACTGTTGGAAGCTGTTAGAAGTAAACGCTCCTCCTCTATCGGAAATAAGGTTTTGTGGTTAACCGAACGTTTCAGCAATAACCTCCATCTTCATTGTGACCTCCTCTGAACTAAGACACTTTGTTGGAAAAAGCCAGCAGAATTTTGTGAACCCATCCACGAATGCCAGTATGTAGCGACAGCCCTTTTTCGTGTCTTCTATCGGACCCAGACGATCGACATGCAACATTGCAAGTTGTATATCGCCTTTTGGTATTGGATGAAGCAGACCCTCTTGTTTCCAACGCTTTCTGAGCGCCAAAATACATCTTACACAGCTGGAAATGGATCGCTCTATACGTCGGTCTAGGTTAGGGTTAAAGAATTCTTTTTCCAGGATCTCCTTCATTTTCTGGGCTAGAAAATGTCCCCCTTCATGAGCATTCCGAATGATGGAACACCTTATTGACTCTGGAAGGACAAAAACAATACAATTGTTTATATTCTTGCATAACAAACCTTGGTAGACTTTTTATAAGGACCCTCCTCAAGAGCACTAATAATAGCGCTTATACCCTCGTCCTTTCACTGGGCATCAGCGAATTTTTTAAAGAGACTATAATCGTCTCTCAGACACAGTGCCGGACTGCGATTTAAGGCATCCACATGCCTCATGCTAGTTCCGGCAAGATGTTCCACCCACAAATCGAACTCCTCGAGAAAAAGCGCCAACCTGGCTCCTCGTGTTGTTAGATCTTTCTTTTTCATAGTGCACTCGAATGCCTTGCAATCTGTTACCATTTTGAACCTTTTTCGAATAAGGTATATCCGAAACTTTTTCACAGCCTCAATCACTGACAGCACCTGCAACTCGTAGCTGCAATATTTATTCTAAGCATCCGTGGTGCTTCCGCTCATATAATAAACGGGATGTAGAGTGTTATCCTCATCGTCGTACTAAAGCAAAACAGCGCCAAATCCTTCCTTGCTGGCATCTGTGTGAAGCTCGGTAGTGCTGCCGTATTTAAAGATACTTAAGACCGGTTTTGTCGAAAGGGGATTTTTTAAATCATCTACGGGAAAGAGTTCTCCATTTGAAAGCATGATTCGAGATGGTCCACCTTTTTTAGTATCTCCGTCAATGGTTTTACTCTCATTGAGAAGTTAGGGATGTACTTCCGGAAGTAACCAGCAAGGCCCAGGAAACAGCTGATTTATCGTTGTTGGTCTTGGGAAGTTTAACACTGCTTTTACCTTTGCGCTGCACGATGAGACCTTGCCATTGCAGATTCGATGTCCCAAGTACTTGATCTCCGTTGTACATTAGCTACTGCCGTATCAAGCATCATCTTTAAAAAACTTTAGCGCTTCTTTAATCGCCTTTGCTTTTATTACGAGATCGTCTATATATGTATGTATGTATATTCTCAAAATTCCTAAACGAAATAATATTTAAAAAAAATTCATACTGATCATCTTGAGTTATAAAAGCGGTGCACTTCCTACTTGTCTCCTCAATGGTTACATGGAAAAATCCATTTTCCAAGTCTAGTGTCTTGAACCAGACAGCATCCTGGAGAAAGTCGATTTCATCCTCGATTACTGGTATCGGCCACCTATCCTTATGGATTTTTGTGTTTACTGCCTTGTAGTCGACACATAGTCTGCATGTCCCATCCTTCTTTTTCACTAGCACCACCCGACTAGCATAATCCGAAACGCTTTCCCGTATCACTCCGTCTTTTAACCACTGTTCAACAGTGCTCCTAACAACCTCCCTCTCCTATCGAATCATCTTGGCGAAAAATAAATCGGTTCATTATTTAAGGGCACGATCTTCATTGTCACGGGCGAATGCTTGAGCCTCTCTGGAAAATAATTTGTAATCAGGTTACAAAGACATCACGCACCTCCGCACTCTGGATGTTAGATAAATCCGGCAATTCAGAAAATGTTCACCCATGGTAGCCAAGTCTGCAGTGGCACCTTCGGTACCCCTTCGTTTAACTTGGACTTAATAACTACACCTCGGTCGATCTTCACTACGGATTTGTTTAGAAGACTCATGCCAATAATGACGTCGGGCTTTACGAAGCGATTTTCCACGATATAAAATTCGATGATGTCGAACATAACACCATCTATACAGACGTTAGCTCTACACACTCCATCCGTAACAATGTTTGAATACCTGTTAACGAAAAACGACAATTTTTTGAAAAGCACTGTGGCCGGATTTTTTTTTCACTTGATTTCGTTTTAAAATGCCGACATCGCTTCCTGTGTCTATTAGTCCATGAATCGCAACGTTGTTCACCATAACTTGACGCATCATGTCAGTTTTTTGGATTAAGTTTGCTGACTGTCTAGCATTAGTCGGACAATCTGGGCGCTTGTGGCCGAACTTACCGCATCCAAAACATTGCGCTCCCTGTTGTAAACCGTTTTTAAATATGAAAGATCCTGCTCGAAGTAACGCTATCAAAATAACTCCAAAATTCTTTCCCCTAGTCATTACGAAGATGATGTATAGATGTATAAGATGATGTATCTCGCATACCTAGCCTGATGAGCTTGTAGATCAGACCTTCTAACTATACAGTGTCGGAGGAGGCCTTCTCAAAATCGACCAGAAAATCCCCGGTAAATTTTTGCTTTATTCTACTGAATGTTGTAAGCCAGTTTTGGCACAGCGTGAATGTGCACACGCCGGGTTAATGTAAGGTGTTGTGGGTAGAGGCCCGAGGATATTTTTCTGAGGAGCTACGACATTAATCTGAAATAAATTTTAAAAGTAAACGTTTTCTTTTCTTATCCGAAAGCAAAAATCTGAAGACGAAGAAGATCAAAGACTGCTCCTCAGAGGCGGGCACTTTACACAACAAAACCCTTTCCTCTGGAAAGGAGATACAAGTGACCGTATAGAGTCGAGACAAGCACCTCTCCTACAAAGACGTAGCCATCTCCTCTGAAAAGGTCAGGATGAGGAAAGCTACAATAGCAGTGACAGCAGAATGACCAGCGCAGATTGCTAACACTGTGAGGATCATCTACTGGAGCTAGCTTCAGCAACAGGTTTCTGTTTTCAGCCGGAGAAGTCTGCTTTTATGAATGGTACTTTCGTACCATTGTATGGTATGCTGAATGGTACTTTCGTACCATTGTATGGTATGGTGAATGGTACTTTCGTACCATTGTATGGTATGGTGAATGGTACTTTCGTACAGCTCACCGGGAACATGGTGCCGAAAATCCCTCCCCTGGGAACGACTACCTATCAGGTAGTTAGTCTAGCAAAATTAGCGCGTGCCATCTGCTGGATTCCGAGAAAACCTGGATACAAGCTGAAAGTGCTAACGCGACTAGTAAGGGCTCTCTGGAAAAGGAGGGCTTCACTCCGGTTATGGTATTGGACAACGGCTCTGTCGAGACCCTGAAACCCGCGTACGACTCACGTCCCCACTTCGGCCCACTTCGATTTTGATGTCAAGTAGTCGAAGGGTGGAAGGTGCTCCACAGTCTGAATCTATGATTTTCACTCAGATTAGGCAAGGCTGCTACCGCTCCTCTCAGCAGCAGAATTGCATGCAGTAGTACAAATCATCACATTGTATCCATTGAGCAACCATGTTGGTGGAATAAATGCCGGTGTGGTCTCGGTGGTAAATGTTATGCTACTTATGATGAGCAATCCGAAAGACATAGGGTCTGCCTCATGGACTTAGGGTCTGTGGATAAGATCTGGTGGCTGCGAAAGTTAGCTACAAAGTGCACGGAGAAATTGAACACTTCGTCGTGGCGTCTGCTTACTTCCCCTACAACTCGGTACTGCCCCCGCCACCTAAGACGGCTTCTGAATTCGTAGAGTACTGTGAAGCCAAAGGGATTGGACTCATCATCTGTTGCGATGCTAATGCTCAAAATACTGTTTGGGGCAGCAGCAAATGCAACCGGAGAGGAGATCATTTTTTAAACTTCACTCTTTCGTCTGACCTTATCATCAAAAATGTTGGCTCTCTACCAATCTTTGTGACTGCGAGACGACAAGAAGTGATTGACCTAACCCTGTCTAATAGGCATGTGAAGGCCATCACTAACTGAAGAGTCTTATCAGATGTTACGCTATCAGATCATAGATATATCGAATTCCAATTGAAGTGTGGGATCTCCCCCTCGCAGCCCTAGCGGAATCCGAGAAAGATGGACAAGATACGATTCAGAGAGGAGCTTGAGAAATCCGCTCAAGCCCTACCTAAACTCAAGACAAGCAATTAGTGGAGGATGTTGTTCATAACCTGAGCAGCGCCATCACCAACTGTTTCGAACACGCATGTCCTGTCAAAAAATCTCCCAGCAGGAAGCCGGTGGAACGCTGAGCTCCAATGTCTTCGCAGGGAAGCCAGAAGATGTCCTGAATAGATCGCTTAAATCGAACTCGGAAGAAGACTGCAATAAATATCGATCGAAGCAGAAAGAATATAAGTAGGTTAATTGTAGATCGAAGAACGATTCCTATAAGTCCTTCTGCGAAGATATAAAATCCCTGAGTGAGACCAACAAGTTGGTTAACGTCCTCAACCGATGAAAATCAACAAAGCTAGATATACTCAGAAAATCTGATGGTACCTTTACTTAGTCTAAAGCGGAAACTCTTAGTTTATTGCTTCAGACCCATTTCCCGGGAAATCAGACTGTCATCGGCTCGTTGCACACTCCCTCATTGGAAACTGCGACTGAAACGATGAAAACAACTCAGCGTAGCTGGTATGTGTCGTCACGCGTGGCAACTACTCAGGCAATTGAATTTGCTGTGGCATCTTTCGATGGCTTTAAGTCGCCGGGAACTGGTGGGATATACCCTGTTACGCTGCAAAAAGGTGTAAGACAGTTCTGAAAAGAATTTTCACTGCTAGCCTGGCACTTGCCTACATACATCCGTGGCGCGCGGTGAAAGTGGTCCTTATTCCCAAAATAGGGAAAGGAGATTACTCACTCGCCAAGGGTTTTACACCAATCAGCCTAACATCCTTTTTGCTGTTAAGTATGGAAAGATTAGTAGAGTTGCACGTGCGCAAAGTTACCCTTCGAATGCATCCTCTCTTGGACATGCAACACGCTTATCAGCGCGGAAAATCCTGCGAGACTGCGCTCCAAAACCTAGTTGGGAGAATTGAATGCGCTCTCGAAATAAAGAGTACGTACTAGGCATTTTCGTCGACATTGAAGGAGTTTTTGATAGCGCTACTTTCGACAGCATGTGTAACGCTCCAAGATCAAAGCAATGCTTTTGCACAGGACATTGATCGCTGATGCAGGCCTCAAACAATTTGTCAAGTCTGGGGTAAATAGGGGCTGCTCGCAAGGTGGCATCTTGTCTCCGCTGTTATGGTCGACCACCATGGCGACTCTCTACTCGATGCTCTCAATACCACTGGAATCTATGCCCAGGCCTATGCGGATGATGTTGCTGTTCTCTCTGTCGGCTAATGTTTAGCGCATGTCTGTCTCAAGGCGCAGGCGGCGCTAGATGTGATCGAAAACTGGTGCATGAGAAATGGGCTGTCGGTTAATCCTATTAAGACTGATGTCGTTCTCTTCAGAAGGAGGAAAAATACTAGCATTACTCAGCTGGTGCTAAAAGGCATTCCCATCCCTATATCCAAGGAAGCTAAGTACCTGGGAGTCATCCTAGATAATTTAGTAACGATATTGGCCTGTTTGAGGATACTTCATGAGAAACTTCGCCTGGTTTAGGGATCGTCATCCTATCTACAAACTACAACAATTGGAACATACTCACGGCTATTGGTTCGTTTCATCTGTCTATCCCATTCTTCAGTAGTTGTTTTAGAAGTTCCGCTCTGATCAAGTCGAAAACCGGAGGTTTTTTTCTTTTTAAGCATACGTACGTACGTTCGGAGGGATCGCAGAACTGTACAAGCAGCATCATTAGGCTTAAAAATGTTTGCTAAGTGGTTGGCAAAGGCTGTAGCTTTTTCGCAATTATTTTTCAAAGTGAAAATTTAGTACTCTATTTAATACTCTAAAAAGATACATTTTTTTTCAGTGTCTCTTCTTCTTCTTCTTCTTTTCCTTTCTATCCCGGCGTCGTTATGGTCAGAAGTGTAGGACCATAACCTTCCCACTTAACTGCATTCCTACTGGTCCGCTTGTGGGGTCCGCCGGTTTGACCTCGGAAAGTAGCGGCAGGCTTCCCGGTTTGGGATTACTTAATCGCTGAGGCCAATCAAATGCAGGTGTTTTTGCATTTGTTTGCACCAATTGTTTTTCGGCCTGCCTTTTTTGCGTGTTGAAATTGGAACGTTGATTGATATCGCCTTTTGGACGGGGTTCAAAGGATCTCTCCTTTGAACATGGCAATACCAACTGAGTCGGTCGCGCTCTATATTTCTTGTGATGGTTTCTTTTACGTGGAGGCTTCCTCGGATCTTTGAACTTCTAATTCTGTCACGCTTTGTTACCCCCGCTGTCATGCGAAGCATCTTCATCTCAGCTGCCGTTAATTTGCTCTCATACTTTTTGTGCATTGTCCAGCATTGTGAACCGTATGTGAGCGCCGGACGTACAACTGAAGTGTAGAGCCTTCCTTTCAGCTTAGGGGGCATTTTTCGATCACAGAAGATGGCGGAGTTTTCCCGCCACTTCATCCACCCTACGCTTACGCGATGTTTGATGTCGTCATCACAAGTTGCTTCTCTATTAATCATAGATCCCAGATATTTAAACTTTTCACACTTGGGAAGCACTCTTCCATTCAAGTAAATGTTTGGAATAGGCTGATGAGGGTCAGAGAACGGGCAGCACAGATACTCTGTCTTCTTTGAACTAATGCGATACCCGTGTCCCTCAAAAATGTCCACCCACACATCAAGTGCTCGTTGTAGGGACGCCTGATCATCACTTATAATGGCCCCATCGTCAGCAAAGAATAGCTGGTGTACATTGGGGTCCGTCACTTTTCCTTCAAGTAAGCAATCAAGGACTGCTATAAAAAGCAGTAGGCTGAGGACACTCCCTTGGTGTACACCGACTTTGATTGCGAACTCTTCGGTGACTCCTGCGGTGCATCTTACTCTTGTCGTTGCTCTCTCGAACATGTCCATAATCACTCGCACGTAGGTTTCTGGAACTCCTTTTTGTCTTAGCGCTACCCATAAAAGATCTCTTGGTTGCCGGTCAAAGGCCTTCTCGAAATCAACCAACACCATATGCAAGTCCTTTGAAGAATCACGATGCTTTTCCATCATGATCCTTATACTTTGGATTGCATCTGTTGTTGATTTATCCGAGACAAACCCGCACTGGTCATCGGATAGTCGTATTATTTTCCGCAGTCGGCTATCTAATACCCGTTCAACGATCTTCATGGTGTGCGACATCAGCTTGACAGAACGGTAGTTATCACAATTTCGCGTATCACCCTTTCCTTTGTGCAATGGAAGAAGATAGCTTTCCCTCCATTGATTAGGCATAGTGCCGCCTCTCATAAGTTTGGAGATAAGAACCATGAGCCATCTAGACCCGATGTCTCCCATCGTTTTCCAGAACTCAGAGGGTATCCCGTCCGGCCCAACAGCTTTTCTTTTCTTGGAGTTTTTAACCGCGTACCGAACTTCTTCGACTGTAATGTCGGATATTTCGGCATGATTCGGGGCGGCTCTTGGAAAGTACACTCGGGGAAACTGTTCGTTCAGAAGTTCCTCGCAATACTGTCGCCATCTGTGGAGAATTTTTTCGTCTTCCACAAGGAGTTGGCCTTCAGCATTGTTAATAAACTTTGGGAAACGAATCTCCTGAGCATTTCTTCTTCTCTGGGCGGCTATCTTACAGATATTTACTCCTTTGTGCAAATTGCTTTGTCGAAGCTCCTGGGTAGCCTGGTTCCTGTCAGACGCGGAAGACGATATTTCTTCCAACTCCTGATAGAGGCCTTCCATGCTTTTCGCTTTGAATTCGGCGCACTTTTTCTTCGCGATACCTTTGCAATATCTATATACCTTTTCACGGCGAGCTTTTTCCTCTCTATTAGTAGAAGAGCACTTTGACCAAGCTTGGAAAGCCATTTTCTTTTCGTGTATCACTGCTTTGGCTTCGTCTGTCCACCACCAGGTTTCTTTTGCGTGTTGGCAGGGGCCTTTAGATGTTCGAGCAGTGATTTGGCTTTCTCCAGGCCAGATTGTTGTAGGGAATCCCACATGTCTTGTGCTCTGCACTCCTCATTACCGACCTCATCGATAATGGAAGAGAGGTAGATTTCCATGATGGTAATAAAAGCTTCGCCTTTTCCTTTATCCAGCTTATACCACTTGATTCTCTCAGACACCTTCGTTTGCTGCTTTGACTTCTTTCTCGCATCCATAAAAAATTCAGTCAGGAGGAGACGGTGTTGAGGGGCGATCGCGTCTCCCAGGATCACTTTGCAATCTTTAGCTCGTGGCTTCATGAAACTGGATACCAAATGATAGTCTATTTGAGTTTCATTTCCGCCGCTGCTATAAGTGATCAGGTGCCGGCTTTGTTTGACGAACATGGTATTTAGCACTATAAGACCGTACGACTTGCACATGTTTAGGATATCTTCACCTGAAGAGTTCCTGGTGCCGTATCCCAGCCCTCCGTGGTAGCCTTCATAGTCTTCGCTTGTCTTCCCGACATGTCCGTTTAAATCTCCCCCAACAAACAAAAGCTCTTCCTTTGGGATGATTTTGACAAGGTTGTGGAAATCTAGCCAGAATGCATCTTTTTCTTTTTGTTCGCATCCTACTTGAGGGGCATATGCGCTTACGATGTTCCACACCTCACCATGCATCACCAATTTGAGAGCCATCAAACGGTCACTGGACTTTGAAATGGTTAAGACGTTGCCAAGTAACTCTGCCGCAAGGATGATGGCGATTCCGTTTTTTTCCTTGTTCCAATCCATAGTAAAACATCTTGTAGGCTTTTGTTTTAACGTCCAAGAAACGTGCCCGATTACCGGTGTTTCGCCCTTTTCGTCTCTTGTACGCACAGGATGTCTACTCGCCTTCTAACCATCATTTCTTCAAGCTCATAGCTGCGCCCACTCATGCTTCCAACGTTCCAACTCGCGACTCTTAAATGTGGCTTACGCCGTTGCATTACTTTGCTATCCCCCGGAAATCCTATAGCTCTGACCCGAGCATTGCTGCTCGTCCCAGGATCACGACCATTAGTAGTGCCTGGCGGGGTAGTGCTTTTGCTTTTAGCGTTCTTTTCCATAATGCTACGGTTTGACCGTTTTCTTTCTTCCCTTCCTTTTTGACACGGGCATGCTCCAGATTTTTTTATTTTTTTTTTTTTATTGATCTTACTCTTACAACACCGGTGATCTCCAGTCGTGTCAACCCACTGATTTGCATGCACACTTGTGGGGCAGTTTAATGGTGGTATATGTGTCCCTAGGCTCACCTTGGTGTTTTCTAAATTGCCTAGATGTGAGTTTTGTTTACCTTTGTTTAGTCGCCTTTTACGACAAGCGATAGGTATCGCTGCAGGGATATTCTTAACCCGTCCCTGCACGAGTTTTTTTTCAGTGTCTCATTCTGGATTAACTTTATCTTAAGCTTAAGACATTGTCTGGCCTTGTTAAGTCTAACTTTATCCAAAACTGACCGAGTTTGTTGCCACTTACAATAAATTTTTCTTTATATCTGAAGTCCATGAAGGTCGTATTACAAGCCT
The DNA here is from genome assembly GCA_958301585.1 of Merodon equestris. Lineage (NCBI taxonomy): Eukaryota > Metazoa > Arthropoda > Insecta > Diptera > Syrphidae > Merodon > Merodon equestris. The sequence continues at coordinate 17,742,357 of OY284415.1, read as the reverse complement.
GGAGCCCACTTCTGCAAAAATTGATCTAATTAATGTCCAATCGGCTTTTGGGCAGTGCTACAAGTTGACGGACCTCCCGCAATTTGTTTTTTGTCTTTTTGTACTACAATATATAAGTACGTGAGCTGGACAGCTTTGTTTGTTCACTGTTATTCGTACCAATTAATTTTGAATACGCTCACCCAAAGTTTCAACAAGAATTCCGTGTGACCAGGCGCGGTGAAAAAAACTGCACGTAATTTGAAGAGATCTACAATTCAAACCAATTTTTGGCTTCTTCGAAAAATCAGATCAGTGTTGCTCACCCAGGCCGATGATTCTTTGAGCTTATGAATCTGCCAGTTTTTGCTGCATTCGGCATGGATCTTGATTGAGGAACGCCTCCATTTTAGTGTCTGGAAGCTCTTTAACCAATTCGTGTACTCCTTTTCTTTCTGACCAGCGTACACATTTGTATTTCGAATTTATAAAAGCAATTACTAAATGAACGCAAATAAAACGTGCAAAAGCCTTCAACACTTTCGCTATGAATATCACAGTTTTTTATTTTCGGATACTTGACAATGGTTTGTACAATTACTGTGATTTTGTTGATCACTGATACCTGTTACAAGAGCTTATGGTGTAAAAAGCGGAAAACACAACGAGCGTAGTGTAGTGCAATTACTCTGATTTTTTATTTTGCAAACCAAGAAACAATCGTCGTTTGTAAGCTCTTTGACAAGTGACGGCATTCAAGATAACCGATTGGGTACGTTCTAGATAAGTATGCTTATACAACAGCAGAAGAAAATCATCGAGTAGGGCAAATACAAGTAGCGTGATAAACAAATTCCTGTTACTTTTTGAACATACCTTGTTTATCTCTATAAAAATGATTTCAATTACAGAATCTTGGAAGGCGATTTCCAGATCTATTATGCGCTGACTGGTTATTGCTTGCAACAGACTTATTTATTATGCATAAGATGAAATTCCACAAGACCTCCATTGATGGTCATGATTGCCCTATGCAATTACTAATTTACTTACATCCGCACCATGTGCTCGCGTCTAAATATAGACATCTCATTCGCTTTGTGACTCAGCAGCCCTTAGAACACAAAACCCTGTATTGTGTTCGGTTAGCATACTGTCCGCGGCTACGTGACCGATCAATGCATGTGTTGTGCAATATGTAACAATTATCAACATGACTTGCACTACCTCATCGAGTTGGGAATTTATATAAATCTTCATCGTTGTGACTACTAATCAGTTGCATTCTGTCGGTAGTTATGGAACGTTGGCAAAATCGTGTCGCAGTAGTCACTGGCGCGAGCAGTGGAATTGGAGAAGCGATCGCTAAAGACTTGGTTACGGCAGGCGTGCGGGTGGTAGCCGTGGCTCGGCGATTGGAACGCCTCGAAGAAAATCGTTCAAAAGTGCCTGAGGCACTCCAAAAGAATTATTTTGTGAAAAAATGCGATGTATCCAAAGAAGCCGACGTCGAGGCTTTATTCGATTGGGTCGAGAAAACGCTCGGCGGCACAGACATACTCGTGAACAACGCAGGTGTCGCTCGGTCGGGTAGCATAGTCAACATAAAACCCGAGCATATTGACGACATAATCGATACCAACGTCAAGGGTGTGATCTACTGCACTCAGGCTGCATATAGGAGCATGAAAGCCAGGAATTTTGATGGTCATGTGGTGACTATCAATAGCATTGCTGGACATTATATACCGCAGTCCGTGGAAATCGTCGATTTAAACGTGTATCCATCGTCAAAATTTGCAGTCACTGCATTTAACGAAGTATTACGGACTGAGCTGCGCAATTTGGGAACCAAGATCAAGACCACAGTGAGTAGATGACCTTTGGATCACCCACTTCCATTATATGGTTTGTATGCTTGTAGAGTATCAGTCCAGGTGCTGTTCGTACAGAGATCATGCCTGATGCGATGTGGGAAACACTGGATGCGATTTTGAGGGCGGAGGATGTATCGCAAGCGGTTATGTTCGCCATCGCCACCCCACCACATGTACAGATCCATGAGCTCACAATCAAGCCAGTGGGGGAGAAGTTCTAGTCATCAAGATGTCCATTGTGTAAATGAAATTTTGCTATGTAATGTGCACGTCATTTTGTCAATACGGAATATATTGAGTGCGATAGGAAAAGCAACAGGTTATATAATCAACACTTGAAATGGACTGTAAGTCAGCCAAAGATATGTAAAAGTGTGCCTGACCGGGTGTCATGGATATCGTTTTGCAACCTCCTCCAAAGGTTGTCGATTGATTAAAGTAATTTTACCAAGGTACGAAAGGGTACAGCCAATTTCCATCATTTCAAAATTCCACTAACTGCCAAAATGTGAGTGATTCCCAGCTGTTTACTAGTAACATGATTGAAAATTCCCATAGCTCTCAAGAATTCCACACATTTCACGCCTGTAATTTACTCCAAAGGCACTACTGGATTCCTTGGCATGGAAGTGATACGACTACATCGGTTCATTGACCGCTAACGACCGTCCTTAACCCACGAAACGACTCGAGCGAATACGAGTGTGTTAACCCGGGTGATCAATCAACTGTCAGATGCATTTTGTAAAAACAATAAAATCCGATGTTCTTTTATTACTGAGTGATTGCCACGGTCTTCAGTGCCTCTTTTCGATTTCTTTTGCTTCGGTTCGTTTGTTACCATTCCAGAATGGTTTCGAAACAATATATCCGAATCAACCAACTGTCAGAGGCGGATCGATCGATGGGACAAAACAAATGTTTTTCTCAGATATACATCTTCTGTCATTCGACTGGATTTTCCGTTTTCCTATTTTTATTTTGTTATGTCCTTGCCGGAATATTCGTTGTGCACTTTGGCTTAAAAGCATAACCAAAAAAGTTTTCAGATTGTCCCTGGGGTGATTGTAACGAACTTTCCAATTGATTCGGATGAGTGTTTACTTCGATGACGATAAAGATGAAGGACTTTTACTGGAACACTTTAAGCCCGAGGCGTTTGAAGGGTCATTGTCCTTATTATGCTCTACTACGTGCCTGTACATACGGTGATGTACGGAGGAAGAAATATTATTACAATCAGAAGCGAGTACGATAATATCAATATTTCTGGAATTAGTAATGAGCTTGAGTGGGAAGGGCTTTCGTCTTAGATGTGCAGTTCAGATGGGTTGGCAATTCGTATTTTTATTGCCGCATGACAGGGTCAACCGGTCGTGATAATTGCGTCATATCTAAGCCACACGTGGCTCGTCTTGAACCCCGTTCACCTTTTAATGGCTCATATGTTGGATTTAATCTGCAGTTATGCGCATATGCTGGATTTAACGGTGTATGGTTTTAATGGTTCCTTGGAAGGTGTTTTAGGTGATATTTATAAATCTCTCTATGGTGCTAGATAAGCCTAATATTTCCAATGGAAGTGGGGACAAGGAGATTCAACCCGAAAATATGTTTATCTGCTCATCTCTTTTAGAAGATGTGTTGTAAGCAGCCCCAACACAAATCATTTCCAACACTTCTGAAACGTAGGTGAAAACTTAAAGTGGAGATTTGCGGGCATCTACTCATTTTTGATATAATACATAGTTACATGGCTCTGCGTTGAAGGAACTCACCTCGTAGGCAGGACGGAACGGTCTGAGAATAAGCCCCGAGAAAACCGAGCTGGTTTTGTTCACCAGGAAAAGGAAAATCCCGATATTTGCTCCTCGGAAGTAAGAGGGTACTCCACTCAAACTCAAAGCGAAAGCCAAATATCTAGACATCATTCTTGTTTCCAAACTTTCCTGGAAAAAGAACTTGGAGAAAAGGGTGAAAAAAGAATTGAATGCTTTTTATGCATGCAAAAAGACCTTCGATGGGGCCTGCAACCGTACATCATTTATTGGATGTACACAGCAATCATCAGACCCATTATGGGGCCCTAGTCTGGTGTACTGCTAGCAGCACGGAAAGCTATATGAGCATGCTCAACAAAGTACAAAGGTCGGCCGCTGTTTGTACAACGGCAGCTATGAGAAGCACGCCGCAAGTAGGGTTGGACATGATACTTCATCTCCTTCCTCTGGATTTATTCATTAAAGGCTGCGCTGCAAAAACCACTCTCAGACTAAGGAAGTCCTCTTCATAGAAACAAGCCAACTATTGACATGCCATACTTAGAATAATAGATGAGTTGGGAATGAAACATGGTTTTAGTAGCCCCGCAGCTACGATCGTCTATATTTCCCCCCCAACTTCTCTCTCAGAATACCAATCCTTTTCCCCGACAGAGAAGAGTGACTATCAAACGCTGTGATCAACGACCACGAGATTACCCTCTTCACCGACGGATCGAAAATGGACACAGGCACTGGGGCTGGGTTCTACTCTGATATCCTGCACAAACAGGAATCATTTAGACTTCCTGATTTGTGTAGCGTCTTTCAAGCAGAAATCCTAGCAATAGAGAAAGCAGCCAAACACCTACAAGTAACCGATAATATTCCACCATCGGATATTACCATCTTTGTAGACTGCCAGGCTGCACTGAAGTCACTAGGATCCTGTGGAAAGCGATCAAAGGCTGTCTGAAATGTCGCGACTCACTAAAGTCCATCAGACACCACAAAGTCAAACTCTGCTGGGTCCCGGGTCACAGCCCAATCGCAGGGAACGAAAGATCGGACGAATTGGCCAGGCAAGGGTCTGAACTGGACATCAGCGAAGCTCACACGTCATTGCAACCACCGATCAGCGCATTATACCGGATCATAAAACACAATCATAAAAGAAGCCAACTCGTCTTGGTTTACAAGAAACGACAGCTCCACGACAAGATTATCATCGTAGCCAGAGCTCAATATCGGAAAAACAAGGAAGCTTTTGGAGCTGGACCGAAACTCGATCCGTATGCTCGTCAACGTACGAGGGTGGTTCGATAAGTACTTAGCCTACAAAAGAAAAACAAAAACTTTGAAGAAATGGCGATTTATTTATCAATATAGTCTCCTTTTAGCTCGATACATTTGATCCAGCGGTGCTCCAACTTCTTTAACCCGTTTGAAAAATACGTTTTTTCGAAGTCTGCAAACTAGGCCTCCGTGGCGGCGGTGACCTCCTCATTCGACTGAAATTTCGGAGCCAAATCTGGAGAATACGGTGGATGGGGCAGCAGTTCGTAGCTCAATTCGACCAATTTGGCCGTGGCAAGGGCGGAGGTGTGAGCGTTATCATAATATTATCATAAAGCCTAATAATTTGGAATATTACAGCCCTGTGACCGTTTTGCCCTTCTATATGTAGTCGATGTGGATAACACCTTGTGAATCCCAGAAGACGGTGGCCATCACCTTTCCGGCCGATGGAACAGTCTTCGCCTTCTTCGGACCACGTTCGCCGGGTGAAGTTAACTGTTTCGACTGTTTCCTTGGTCTCTGGTGTGTACCAGTGGATCCATATTTCATCGACTGTCACGAAACGACGCAGAAACTCCTTCGGATTGCACTTAAACAGTGTCAAACACTGCTCTGAAGTGATCTCACGGTTGCGCTTGTTGTCCGGAGTGAGCAAACGCGGCACCCATCGCGCCGACAGCTTTCTCATGCCCAAAATTTCATGCAGGATATGACCCACGCGATCTTTTGAAATGCCTACTGTCTCAGCAATCTCGCGCACCTTCAATCGGCGTTCTGCCAATACGAGATCGTTGATTTTTATCACCTTATCCTCCATGGTAGCCGTTTTCAGGGTACCTGGACGTGGCTCATCAAAAACCAACGTGCGACCACGTTGAAACTAGTTGGGGGTCGAAATCTGTAAATAAGGTAGAGGCTAGGGTTATAGGACCAAAATGCAGCCTGCACATTCCAGTCTGTAATGAGTCCCATACATTTCAGGCCGAGCTATTTGCAACCAATGAAGCAGCACATAGCAACAGCGACAAGAGATACTCTAGACAACCGTGCGGTTCTTAAAGCGATGAAGAGGTACACCTTTAATTCTAAAGCTGTCTAGTAATGTCACAAGACACTAACCAAACTAGCTGTAAATAACGGACTTTAGCTGATCTGGGTGCCAGGTCATTTGTCCATTTGCACAAATGAATCTTTAAACAAAAGAACTGGAACAGACAGGCGGGTATTACACACTCAAGAACGTTCATGGAACAGAATTACAATCCCAAACGTGCCAAAGAAGCTCTAGAACTAAATAATGCCGACAAGAGTGGAATGTAAGGCACTAACAGGACACAAAATCCATCTCAGCAGCACAGAAACCTGTAGGCGATGTAGGCAGGCTTAGGAAATTGTCGAACACATACTGTCTGTCTGCCGAAGCTTGCCCGAAAAAGATTTAAAATGACAAGCAACACAACCATAACCAGGAAATCCAATCTACAGAAGTTGTCAAATTTTTGAAGGCAGCATTCAAATCATACACCAAAGGACTAAGATCTTCATGTGATACACAACTCAATTCGCTGGATCGCTGGAAGCGATGGCTTATCCGTTTGAGCTTAGCGGTCTTCCTCAAGGTTGCCGATATTCAGAAATTGCTTGAGGAGCCGCCAACGCGGAATTCATCAGCATACGCGAAGGTCTTGACCAAGATCGAGTGGGCCATAGCTCGAATAGGAAGGGCGAGACCTGAAACGTAGACAAACCTGATGATGCTTCTAGCCAAGTTAGGTGAAGGGGATGAGAAGTAAAGTCAAGGCTTGCACCCCGTTCTTCCTGTCCCATCCACCACCGTAGCGGTGAGAGAAGTCGTTCCCGTGGTTAATCGGACGGGAAAGGTTGAGAACTTAGCCAAGTGGGACTTGAAGTTCTCAGGGGAACGATGTGGAGCGTCGGCCAATTACTTTTTAGAACGCCTAGAGGAGCTTAGGGAAGCTAGGAACGTTGGTGAACACCAATTATTTAGGTCGGCGGTTGAATTATTAACTGGGAAGGCGCTTTCATGGTTTAGGGCGATTAGGAGAAGCGTGGATTCGTGGCAGGGTTTGGTCCGAGAGTTGAAGTTGGAGTTCCTCCCCCCAAACTATGACGATCTGCTACTTGAGGAGAATCGTCGAAGGACCCAAGAGTCTATTGGGGTGTATACTGCAGTAATGCAGAATACGAGTTAGGCAGAAGGTTAGAATCGGTGAGGGCAAACGTGGAATCGTTTAATCGCGGATTTCGTAGCTAAGGCAGGGATAATCCCAGATGTGAGCACAGAAGAGTATATGTTTTCGGGACAGAGGTTGTCCATGGCGGGAGATGAACCTGACGCAAGGGGCGTCGAGGTTAACAAGAATTCCGAGGAAGCCGAAACTGAAGAGGGACTTAATGAGACCGAGGCTAAGCAACTAGATGAGTTAGTGACAAGGTTATTCAGGGACATGCCTGAGGGCACCTACTCCATTAAGAGAAAGGTATTCTATCTCCTTGCATTGAAATCGTTTCAGCGAACACCCTTTACAGACATTACTCGAAGTTAATTCGGTTAATTAAACTCGTGAATATTCAAAATGTTGCCGGTCATGCCGCACGTACCCTGAACTTGATCAAAAAGTAACGATAAACGCGTATTATTGCAGGGCCTAATTACGTGAAATCTATTGTTTTCACTCACGTATACCCTCACTAGTAGCGAGCAAAAAAATCATATAAATAGTTCACCTTTTCTGGAAGATACATTCATTCAAACACGAGCAGTCGAAGAGATTACATCAAAATGGAGAAAAATGAAGTGAAGAGCCGTCAGTTGCGGGAAGCCATTAAGGAAAAAAGGCGGGGCAAATTGTGTGCGAAGGTGTTGTTTCACCAAGGCAACGCACCCTCTCACAAAGCTCAAGTTCCGTTGGATGCCATACGGGAAGCGAGCTTCGAATTGGTTGAGCACCCTCCCTATTCTCCAAACCTAGCCCCCAGCGACTCTATCTCTTTCCTCGCCTCAAGGAACACCTCAGAGGCCAGAAATTTGCCGATGATAGTGAAATGATGGCTGCCGTACAAGCGTTTTTCGAGGAGCAAGATAAAGATTTTTTTTTAAATGGAATACAAGCTTTAGAGAAGAGATGGAATAAATGTATAAACTTATTAGGAGATTATGTAGAAAAGTAAATTTAATTTGAAAGAATAAATGTTCTTTTATACATTTATTATCATTACTTTTTGATCGCCCCTCGTATTAAGTTAATGAAATTAATCTTTTCGGGTAAAACCTGAGGCATAAAGTCGTTCAATGTCTCAAAGGTTGTTGGCCATTCGCCTTGTCGTAGTCAATACCCACAATCATTCAGATTGAATCACCAGCTGTCATGCTCGTTGTCAAAGCCAAGTCGGCCCAACCTGTATTAGAGTGCTACAATGGTAACGTAGGTACGGCGCACTTCCACACTAAGACAGTTGCAAGAGTTCAACGTCCGCAAAATCGTGTAATTTTTTCGTGTGAATAATAATAAGCGGTTCATTTCCTGTACGATGCTTAAATGCACGGTCAAGCGTGACCCAAATTACTCGATCCATCTTTACCATGTTAACTTGGCGAGGAAACCTAGCATCCGTACAAAATAAATTTAACACAAAAGCTGAAGTCTCAAGATCACCATACTCGTCATCCGTGCGCTGTTTGGTCTTTGAATAGTTGGGAATGGATCCAAGCTTTGGCGAAAAATAAAATGATCTGTGATGAAACATATTTTGTTGTTCTGAAAAAACAGCCCACCATGCTCCACTATACCATCATTACCATGAATTATTGGACCTTGTACCAGTATCTCCCACAACGACTACAAATGATAGCTTTCTTTGGAAACCTTCTACTTGACAAATCCATCCCCTATTTTAGGTTCCCAGATTTCGTGGATTCCTTGAATTTCACCATTACTTTTTACCTCTCACCTACCCTTGATAAATAAATTAAATCTACTTAAACAAGGTTACAGGGATCCGCGCCAATATTAAATTCACAGCGACACGTTTCAAGCCCAGTCGAGACGTTGGTCATCTCGACGCTGGTCGTCAATTTTCACTTTACGACTTATAAATATTTGATTTCTGTTGATGTCCAACGTTTGTTCTATATATCACCGTTGACAGCTTTACGACCCTTTTTCCTATTTTGTTGTTTCGTTAACTTGCTCATTTCAAAAATTGCCGAAAAGAAAAAAGGCGATGAATCACAACGCTGTATATTTCACAAGCGGCATGTTATAAAGATATAATTTAGCAGATATATCAAGATAGCTGTATCATCATAATATAGGGGAAAAAAAATTAAATTGACCGAATGAGGGTGGCATACCTTGCATATTCCTGGAACTTTTTGAACAACGTATGTTAGCAATGAAAATAATAACTGCAAATTGCGAGCTCGATGACTGGACTATTAGTTATATTTGATTCAGTATAACCGGAGCCTTTCTTCAATTTTTTCGTTTCCTTATTTAGGCAAAAAGACGGTTTGAAATATGAAAATATGGCTTAAAACAGCGTGCCGCGGTTATTAAGTTCCAACTTCTTCCGCCCATTCTAGCCAGAGAGTAAATTTATCTACCTTTAGTAACGGTGGCAACATACTTCATTCACGTAAACACCAATGCATTTAGAGTGTCTCTAAAGTCGACCCATAACCTGTCCCAACACAAGCATTAATCCAGTGGGGAAGTCTACCAATATCTAATACTAATCCAATGCTCACCGCAACACATGCCAAAACCGAAATTATCTACACCACTTACGAATACTGCTTCATTCGCGCCAATTAGGTATTCCCCGTCCTTTGCCCTCTTTCTCTGTTTTCAGTCCATGTCCTAGGACACAAATGTGGGTCTACCCATTACACTTCCGAAGCAAAGTACTGCACAATTGTGCCACGTGTGGATGCTAATGTAGGCGGCGGGACTTAATCGTAAGTAGATTTCAACAATGTTGTGGCTATAATGGCCTTACCACAGTCGACCGCCGGCAATCTGATGGTGGTAATTTTATTACCCGGTAATTTAAGGTCTATTAAAACGTATAATAATTGGTAAGTTAGCCCCGAGGGGCGTTATGAATAATTTCCGCACCTAAATTGAAGTAGGCTTTAGGGCACAAGTCAGTGATTGCCCACGAATAAGTCATGCATTTATCGATTATTTAGTGATGAAGGAAGTTTTTGACTATCATGCCCGTTTGTGGATAGAATATTTTTATCATTCTCTCACGAAAAGGCTCTATCGAGATTGATTGCCTCGTCGCATGTGTGTCAACAAGAGCATTTATCGTTTGTATACAGGGCAGAGCACAAATTATTCTAATTCATTAAACAAATTCAAGCCGAACGTGGCAGAAACAATTTATGGCCATGGCCTGATCCCATTTTGTAACAAATTACTGACGGGAAATGGACAATATTGCGGCAAGTGTTGAAGAAGAACAAGTTCACAAATGTTAAGCAAACTAGGACAAAAAGGGATTGGAAAGTGTCTAGGATTGTTCAGCACATAAATATTGTTTTATTATTTCTTTCAAATGCATTTACCCTGAGTGAACGTTAAAAGCAGTGGCGAGGATCATGGCATACCTTGCAATTAGTGGTGAGCAAACTATGCTCGTTCGCTGGAGGTAAGAATGTTGGAGGCGATTTTAAATACATAACTCGTGATGCTAAGAGTGTTTAATTATGAATGCAGTGAGAGTGGTTGCTAGTTGCACTATAAGGTTGCATCCTTATTCAATTAGCGTGGGGCAATTTAAAAACGTTTGCTAGGAAATTAAATATTTGCGTGGAATGTAATTCTAAAAACGAAGCACAATTTTTATAGTAAGCTTCATGTCGGGATATGGCGCAGTTGCTTCAGTTACTTGAAATAAAAAAAAAAATGAAATATATAAAAATATTGGCTCTGGCGGTGCTTTTGGTTAGATAGTTGAAAAGCCGTTATATAATTTCATATTGCTTGTTTAAACATCACCCTTTCAAGTTCACCCTATCTCCCTGTGCTCACTGAAAGTCCTTCAGTGTCCAACGTTGGACAATGCTAAAGTAAATTTGTGTTTCTCGCACTTCCAATATTCTTTTCGGCTAGTCATAGCTCTTCACTTCTCTACAATGAATTATTCCTCAAACTCTAGGAGAATATCTAGGAGGATTCACATATCACCTTTATCCATACTGTTCAAATTGGGCCATAAAAAAATGGTTTTTATCGTTCTGTAGCGGTCGCCATTGGCGGTCACAGTCTCACCAACGTCATTTTCAAAAAAGTGCGGAACAATGACACTGAGGGCCCAAAATCTACACCAAACGGTCACTTTTTGAGAATGCATTGTAAGTTGGTGAATCTCGTGTCCTCCTCCAAACGCTCCGAAGCCCAGACAGCTAACTTTGAACTCCTGGGTCGGTTGAATCTTGCACGAATGTAGGCTCAATTCCTGACGCTAAATCGCCAAGTTGAAGTCTGCGAAAGGCGGAGTTCTTGTGCACGGCGAGGAATCGGCTACCTCGGACTCTGCTGTACACTTTTACGGACCGCGACGATCTTGTGTTCTTTTGACTACAAATGTTAGCTGATTGATTACCGAACCAGTCGTTTCAAATTTGGCCACCAAACGTTGAAGAGTCGACTGTGAAGGGCCATCACGTCTACCGTAAAATTGGCACAACGTTTGCACTAACGAACACTCATTTTGATAATAAAGTTTTATTATTTGCACGTGCTATTTAATCGTGTAACAGTCGAAGAAAAGAGTAGCAAAACGTTCACTTTTGACCGAACTTGGGGTGCTTTTTTCTATCTTGATTGGGCTTTGGTTTCGACGACATATCCATATACCCAGCAAGTGAATGTCGCTGTGCTGTATCAATATCAATTCAATATCTCTCTCCAAATAGTATCAAATGATCTAGAAACCTCTCGTCAATATATCCACTTAAAACTGACTTTTTGTATATCTTTCCGAAAAGAGTATCATAAGTTAGAAATTATAGTTATTAGGTGTGCAACTAAGTTCTCGCTGTTTATCAAGAGATGGCACCAGTAGTAAGTGCTGGTCCATTGTGACGTATTCAAAAAGTCACGAACCAAGCTTAGATATATGGTGAACAAACCGCTTTGACACATTACTGATTTTGTTTTTGCGTCATACTTTTGGTTGTGTGAAAATATCTGATTTTGTGCCAAATAATTGTCATTTGCGGCAAGTGTTGCGTTTCTCCTTTCATTAAAAAAAAACGGCGACTGAAGCGCATCGAGAACTCCAAAAAGTTTACGGAGATGCTGCTCTAAGTGAAACAACGTGCCGTGATTGGTTCCGTCGCTTCAAAGACGGTGATTTCGATGTTGACGACCATTGGCTTGAAGAAGGACCAAAAACCTTTGAAGACGCTGAATTGGAGGCATTGCTTGATGAGGATCAATGCCAAACGCTAAAAGAGCTTGCTTCAGTATTAGGAGTTACCCGCCAAATTATTTCCAAGCGATTGCATGCGTTGGGAATGATTCAAAAGCAAGGAACTTGGGTTCCTTATGATTTGAAGCCAAGAAACGTTGAGCATCGTTTTTCCGCCTGGGAACAACTGCTCCAGCGGCAAAAAAGGATCATCGCATCGTTACGGGTGATGAAAAATGGATTCATTGCTGCAACACAAACAGCAATGGTGAACAAGAATTAAGTTAAATTTTATATTTATGAAAATCATTGTTTTGCGTTCTAAGAATCCTTCAATTTGTTTTGCGTTCTAAGAATCCTACAGGCTACGACGACTTACATATTGCTTTTGCAGTTACATTGTATTTGTCTCTTAGATGATACACTTCGTGTTCGTACTGCGTGCTAGCAAGCTAATTAAACAAAAAAATTATTACAAATCTGCTACTTACCATAGAAAATTAAGGTAAGTAATTTATTTATATACATATTTCATAAATACATAAATTTTCTTAAACTTAGCTTAAAATACTCGTAGTCTTCATATTTTATATTGATGACAAAAAGTATATCACCGACCTTAACCTTAAAAGAAATTTTAGAAAGAAATGTACGAATAAAATTTTGCAAATATTTTAAGTCAATCAAACTAATTTCGTTATAAACAACAATAAAATATGTGCATGTAAATTATGTTTAGTGCAAACTAATTCGGCGAAATTTTGCCGATGTGAAACGAATATTTGTACTGCATGTGTTTATAACATTTTAGTAATTTTTTTAATTCTCATAGACATATAATATTGTAGTTTACTAAAGAACAGTTAGATAATCACAAATTAATTTAAAATTTGAATTTATCTTTAAGAATCAAAACATACAATTATACGCTTGCCGATTTAAAAAATCGAATTATTACTTGCGTGTTTTTGTGTATAAAATAATTTATAATTTGATTTAATTTTTTAGATTTTTAACAAAATTAGCAAGAAAAGAGGATGTAAATTCAACGATGATTTAAGAAGTGAATTTCCTTTTATTAAAAAATCTAAAAACGATTACATAGTAAAATGTGAGACATGTAATGGCGAATGTAGTATTTTGCACGGCGGGAAGAATGATATTTCAAAGCATTTGGAGACACAGAAACATAAAAGATGTTTAAATACTGCTGCATCATCTTCCAAAATGCTGGATTTTTTTCGAAAAACAACTTATGGAGATGAAGAAAAGAATTTAGCAGAAGGACTTATGTCCTGACAAAAATTTACAAAAATGAGTTTTGGATCCATATATTCTGACGCATCTAATTATAAAGAAATAAAATTATTTCCAACCATTATAAGATATTTTGATTCAGAAACTGGAATAAAAATTAGAATTTTAGATTTTATTTCCTTGCCCGGTGAAACTTCTGAAATAATTTTCAGTTCCATTATTGATATTTTGGAAAAAAAAATTAAAACAAAAAAATTATTGCATATTGTGCAGACAACACGAATACAGGCACGAGTACGATAACTTGGCCGCCAAGATTTGATAACGGGATTTTGTAGGGAGGTCAAAAACAAGCACTTTTTACTATGGGAGGGGGGGGGTCTATCTCCTCCCGTTTAGGAGGTAGGGGCACTTTTAGGGAAAATGGTTTAAATTGGGAAGAAAATATATTAAAAAACAACGGCAATACGTACAGTAAAGTGCTTTTCAGCATTTGAAAGCCAGAAGTTTGTTCTATAATCTTGCATTTAAATTAAATTGTTCATGTTAATGGTTTTTGAGAAATTCACATTTAAAGTCCAAATTTTGATAAAAAACCTGAAAAATAAAAGTTTAAACCGATTGTTCTCAAAATTTTGAAATGAAATTGTAAATTAGCTTAACTTAACTTTCAGTTCTTAATCGAACACAAAAAACCGCATGGTTCTATGTCTTCTAGTTTTTGAGAAAATCGAAAATAACTAAAACTACTTTTCTATGAAATTTTTATTTTTTCCTAACTTACATAAATAAATCAGTGCTAGCTTCCAACATTACAATATATAAACAGTAAAGTATGTAAGGGGGGCCATGCTGCCCCCCTGCAACCCCCCTGCTTGGCCGCTATAGGAATTGGGGTTGGTGCGAGGTTGGGTACATGCAAATTTTCTTTTGCATTCACAGAATCTGTATTTAAAAAAATTCAAATTTATTCTATTTATCCAATGTCCACTAAATACATATATGTATATGTATATAAGTAGCCCAAAGTTCCAAACTTACAATTTTCAAATATTAAAATGTAATGCATTATGAAAAATTCACATAAACTTGGCACTACTGCTCGACTGCAGCAAATATATATAATTTCTTAATATCAATTTGTACCGTTGGTTTTTGTTCGTTAATGAAAAGGTGGTACTAGTTATTGTTGTTATTGTTTATTAAGGTCATTCGAAGTTCAACTTTTGTAGGAGCGAAGTGTTTTTTTTTCTAAATAAAAAATGGCGTTTAAACATCGACTACTCCATCCCAAATTGAATAATTTTTCAATATTTTCTTTTTTCGGTGATTTAGTGTCGACCAACGAAAAAAGCATTACTTTTTTCGAAGAAATTGGTTTAATACCAAATAAAAATTCAACTCCCCCATTGTGTTGCAACATTCTTATGAAAGTGGAAAAAAATAATAGTTGTAAGTTTAATTGGAGGTGGCGTTGTGCACAAAAAACTTCTAAAAAAACAGGTGACAAAAACTGTTATAATACAATAAACCCATCCATCGGCACATTTTTCCATGGGCCTCATTGTCGACTTGAAATTCGCGAAGTGCTAACTATTATTATTTCTTTTGTAATGAAAATACCTGTGAATACGGTTTTTCAGGTAAATAAATAAAATCTGAAAATTAGGGATTTTTTAATTATTATTATTGTGTTTTTTTTTATTTTAAAATTAGCATTTAATCACTTGGCGCCATCAGGACCAAAAATATACTTTAAGTAAATCTACCATAATAGACTATTTCAACTATTGTCGCGAGATAGCCGAAGTGATAACTTCTCACGTTGAGGTAGACATTGGCGGCGAAGGCAAGACGGTATAAATTGATGAAACCTTTCTCACAAAAAGGTAATATCATAGGGGTCAATTTACAGAACAGATGACCTATGTAGTGTTGGGACTATTCTGCAAGGAAGACAAGGTCGGGCGCTTTTTTAAAGTAAATTCGAAATGCAAGCGAGATTTGTGGCCTTTCACATACAAGTACGTAAACCACAACACCAGTCGCATTTGTACCGACAGTGCACGCCAGTACATAGGAGTTGAAAGAATGTTTACTGCTTCAACAATCCATGCAGTGACGAACCACAGCATAGGGGAATATGTTGATAAAACCGATGCGACCAACACAATAAACGATCTTGAAAACCAAAACAAGCTTCTTAAAAAAAACATTATATGTCGCAAAACAACAGACCATATTCACCAATACATGGCACTATTTTTCTATCGAAAATACTGCCTAGAAAGGAAATATAAGGATGACTTGGGTTCGCAAATAATGGAGTTTTTATTAGATATAAAAAAAGTTTACCCTTGTTATACCGATGGTGATATATGTGAGGGTTTACAATTAAAAGACATCGATCCTCCCATCCTTCAGAGCGAAAATTTAGAAAGTGTTTTACCGCCAAAACATCCTCGGCTTCTCACCATAAACGAGGAACTCAACGAACTCGACAGTAATAGTACGGACGATGACTTTATTGACGAGACTTACACACCTTTTTAATACATTTTGACCTTTTTTAACTAACTATGACTGATTAACGCCTGACTAACTGACAAAATGACTGACACAGACGCGGAATGCCTTCCAATTCTACCTCCTCGTGGTGCATTCTGGGTAACGCTAAATGAATTGCTGTACTGAACTAACAAAGATACATTATGTCTATTAACATTAATCCTTAAAATGGAATCACCGTCACCAAAATCAAAAAAAGTAGTTTTGGTAATTTTCGATTTTCTCAAAAACTAGAAGACATAGAACCATGCGGTTTTTTGTGTTCGATTAAGAATTGATAGTTACATGGAACACATATAAGCTAATTTACAATTTCATTTCACAATTTTGAGAGCAATCAATCTAAACTTTTATTTTTCAGGTTTTTTATCAAAATTTGGATGCTTTAAATGCGAATTTCTCAAAAACCATTAACACGAGTAATTTAATTTAAATGCAGGATTATAGAACAAACTTCTGGCTTTCAAATGCAGTATAGCACTTTATTGTAAGTGTTGCCGTCGTTTTTATTTTTTTATTTTCTTTCAATTTAAACCATTTTTTCTAAAAGTCCCTCTACCTCCTAAACGGGGGGAGATGGACCACCCCTCCCATAGGAAAAAGTCTTGTTTTTGACCCCTCTACAAGATCCCGTTATCAAATCTTGGCGGCCAAGTTATCGTACTCTCCCCCGAATACAAATTTCGGAGGAAAAGCGAGGAGAGGTACAAATAATATTTTTTTATAAATTAACGAAAGATCTGAATCAAAATCTTATTGGTGTTGGGTGTGCAGCGGATATAATACATAACGCTATTCAAACAGCTGCTGATTTGTTCCCCGTAGATGTGGAAAATATTGTTGTTAAAATATATTCTTATATACACTGCACGCGTTGAAATGCTTAAAGAATTTTGTGAAACTGCGGAAGTTGAATATCAGAAAATACTTGGATACAGTAAAACGCGTTGGTTAGCTCTTCTGCCAGCTATCGAAAGAATTTTGAAAATGTGTGATCCTTTAAAATCCTACTTTCTATCACAGGACAAATGTCCTAGAATTTTAGAAAAGTTTTTTGAAAGAGAATCTTCAAAAATTTGGCTAGAGTTTCTACAAAATCAAGCTGCTCTTTTTCAAAACGTTATAAAACTTATTGAAGGTGACAAAATATCGGCAATCGAAGCAAATGAAGTTAATAATTTAAAATGTCAATGTCAAGAGAGGTTAGAAAATAATTTTCTACCGTTAACTACCCGCAATAGTATAAACCAGCTCGAAGAGCAAGGTGCAATAAATGGTCAAGATATCATGAACCATGTCAAAAAGTTTTATAGTAACTGCAAAGATTATTTGGAAGACTGGACGGTACAATATAATGATATTGATCATTTTCATTGGGTTACATTAAAACCAGAACTTAATTGGAACGATGTGCAAAAATCATTTGATTATATTTCTCAAAAATTCCCAAATAGTAATATTTCCGAAAATGATCTTCTTAATGAAGTGTCATTAGTAAAAAAATATATTGATAAGGAAAAGCTTAAATATTGGGCATCAGAAAAAATCACAGTAGAAAACAAATGGTTAGAAATATTTCATCATTTGGAAACAAACTATGCTCAACAAATTCACTCAAATAAAAAATATGTCAAGGAATAAAATATTATACATTTTTTTATATTTATAAATTGTACTTATGTTAAAAATAAAAAAATATTACGATATTATTTTTATTCTGTATGAACATTTTTGTTGTCCCCCCTCCTTCAGAGTGGTCCCGCTTTGCCCATCTAAAAATCTGGTCACCTTAGCTATGGGCGAAGTTCAATCCCTAAAGTTGCTTTAGGGTGTAAAACTGAGTACACTGAATTTGTTTTTTCTAACAATTTCTTATTTTCCATTCTGATTGAGTACGTGTTCTCTTCATTGATTGTTTGCATCTATTAAAGGACCCAGCAAAGCGGGTACA
This sequence comes from Merodon equestris, assembly GCA_958301585.1. NCBI lineage: Eukaryota > Metazoa > Arthropoda > Insecta > Diptera > Syrphidae > Merodon > Merodon equestris. Next base: position 17,724,220 of record OY284415.1, on the reverse strand, counting down.
TCCAGCTAGTTTAATTTAAAATTCTGTGACATAATTTCTTTTTGCTGTCAAAAGACCACGGCATTTTGCTTGTTGCATTTTGCTAAATCCAAAGAGATGGAAATAAAATGAAATGAAATTACTCCACCGATAGGACATAGTCCTCAGCAACTCCTCTGATAGTTATAAAGTGTGTGTTTTTTAGAAGAATACAAATTTAATAAAATATAACACACTTAAAGCTAATGTAAGTGTCTTTGATATAAGCTCTAAATTAATAGATAATTTTATGCCATTAGTATTTAAGTATAATTTTGGGCATATGCGCGCCAGGGCTAGCTCGAATAAAGCGCAATCCTGAAGTCCAATTTTCGACAATTTTTTCAAACAACTGTGGCATTATCTGCAATAGCGTCTCTGGTTTATCAGCTTAGACGAAGGACTTCACATACCCCCAAAATAAGCAATCTAAAGGTATGAGAACACAGGATCGCGGAGGCCAGTGTAGAAGTCCATTACGCCAAATTATACGCTCAGCGAATGAATTGATGTGGCATCTTGTTGAAACCAAAGCTATATCATGTCAATGCCATTCAATTGAGGAAGGAAGAAGTCAGAAATCATGTTTAAATAGCGCTCTCCATTGACTGTAACATTCTGGCATCGTCCTTAAAGAAATATAGACCGATGATTCCACCAGCCCAATAAGCACATCAAGTTCTAATGGTTGTAAGGGCGCCTACTGGGTTTTCTCCTATCACAAGCTATTGAGCTATTTTGCTCATTTACATATCCATTTGACCACAAATAAGCATCATCTGAGAACAAAATTTTGCGTTGAAAATGAAGATCAAGTATTGAATCACTCATCACCGAACCTACGCTGAGTATAATGATCACGCGGTTTCAACTCTTGCACAAGCTGGATCTCAGAAGCTTTTAAGCGAAGATCTTTCCGTGAAATCTTCCACGAAGTGGATGGAACTTGATCAGATGGACGATTATGTCTTTTATTTATTTATTTATTTATATATATAATCTACAAGTTACTTACGTACTAACAGATTTTATAAAGTATACAAACATAGCATAATAAAAACATTTGATATACAATATATGTAAAGAACATTTTCATATGAAAATTCATTAAAAGGTAAAAAGGCATAATAATGTGCTTTTAAAATGAAGTCGGTTGTCAGATAAGTCGAGGTGTTGAGAATATATGTTAAAGACTCTGATTATCCTTGTTAGAGGTTCATTTTTTCCGTATTCTGTATTATGGAATATTTCAAATAATAAACGTCGAACACGGAGCGACCTAGTGGGCAAATAAAATTGAATCATTGCTAGAAGACAAGGGCATTTTATTTGATTGGAAAGTATGTCCCTAACAAACATTACGTCATGAATGGTTCGTCTAGTCTTTAGGGATTTTATACCAAGCAGTTGGCACCTTGCAATGTAGCTCGGGTGAAAATTCCAATGCATTTTGAAAAAAGTAAATTTGGTAAATCGTTTTTGAACTTTTTCGATACGGTCGGAAAAAGTAATAAAGGAAGGATTCCAGACAACCACCGCGTATTCAAGGAAAGGTCTGATCAGCGAAATGTATAGAGATAATAGTGTAAATGGATTAGTGAATTCTTTAGCGTTACGCTTAATGAAGCCAACAGCTGAATTGGCTTTTGATAAAATATAGCTAATATGAGAATGAAATGAGAAAGATGAGATAAGCATAACTCCCAAATCTTTGACAATATTCGCTTTAGAAAGAAGTGTAGAATCAATGGTGTAATTAAATTGGATAGGGTAGGTTGATTTCGAGAAAGAACTGGATTGACACTTCTTTAAATTTAGATTAAGATGGTTATTATTGCACCACTCGAAAACGTTATCTATATCTGACTGTAATAATAAGCAGTCACTAACATTTTTAATGCTCATGAATATTTTCATGTCATCGGCGTAAAGCAAACACTTACTGTGGTTAATTGAACGAATAATATCGTCAATGAAAATTATGAACAATAGAGGACCCAAATGACTTCCTTGCGGTACACCCGAAATGCATTTTATTTGCATAGATAACGAATTTCCGATTTTAACTCTTTGGGTACGGTTTGAAAGATAAGAGGATATCCAGCAAAGGAACTGGGAGTGGAATCCGAAAATTTCAAGCTTATTGATTAGCAGCGAATGGTTAACGGAGTCAAATGCTTTACTGAAATCAGTATAAATTGCATCTACCTGATTTTTGTTTTCTAACTCATTTATTATGAAAGAAGTATAAATGGATAGATTGGTTGAGGTTGAACGACCCGATAAGAAACCGTGTTGCGCTTCCGATATGTGCTCTTTGATGATGAAATCTATTTTATTTTTTACTATACATTCAAAGAGTTTTGGAATTGTTGAAAGCTTGCAAATGCCTCTATAATTTTCTACATTATTCTTGGAGCTCGATTTGTGAATGGGAACTAGGTATGATTCTTTCCATTCGTCAAGAAAAACTCCTTCAAACAAAGAACGGTTGAATATGAGAGAAAGTGGGTTGCAAAGTGAATTAGCAAAATTTTTAAGAATAATTGAGGGTATGCCGTCTGCACCATAATTGAGTTTTGGCTTTAAACTACTAACGGCAAGGGAGACGTCGGCTGAGCTTAAAATTAAGGATCCAATGTCTACTAAGCTAGGTAAACTTTTTCGAGTTGTAAAATTAGGGTTTGTGTTATTGGAATCAGAAAAAGTGGACTGAAAGAATTTTGTAAATAGCTTAAGGGTAGAGTCAATGTTATCAGATTCTTCTTCCTTGAGATGCATTAAATTAGGAATTCCCACGGATTTCCTTTTGGAGTTAATAAATTGCCAGAAAGATTTACTATCATGTCTTATATTGTTTTCAATAGAAAAAATGTAATTTTTATAAAGGAACTTGTTAAGAACGAAGAATTCTTTACGTAAATTACTAAATTTAAGATAATCAGAAGCCTTCTTAGAGTCTTTGAATTTCTTAAAAGCCTTGTTTTTAAGGTTCTTAAGGGTTGATAAGTATTTATTATACCAAGGTGGTTTACACGAGGCACGCACCGTTGACACGGGAACATACTTCTCGAATCCTTTCCTAAGGATTTCAACAAAACGATTATACATTGGTGTTAAACTTAAGTTGCAAAATTCATTATGCCAATTTAGCATATTATTCAATTCAATAAAATTAGTTTTAGAAAATTTAAAATATTTTTTTGTTGAAATAATTTCTGGTTTAAGATAACTATAAGATAATTCTATATAAATTTGTTTATGATTCATTGAATCCTTTAAAAGTGGTAGAGGAGCAATATCAACATTAGCAATAATCTCATCAGTGCAGATAAAGATTAGATCAAGAATTTTTAAAATAGAATTTTTTAGAGGATTAATTTGTTTTAGATTCATTGAGTTTAATTTATCTAGGAAAATATATTCATAAGCATAGGCTATATTCGATGCATGGGACTCGTATATATGTTGTATACTTCTAGGTGGTATATAACTAGAAACCAAAAGCAATCGATTATTTAACATAGAATCAAAAGTTATTGAAATACAAAGTTGTTCGACATCTGTGATCAATAGGGAAATTTCTTTACATGTAAAACAAGTACGGACTGCAACAATTATACCGCCACCACGATCCTTTGCTGTTTTGCATCGATCAATCCTAATCGAGTTGTATAGTTTGTTGTAGCTGTATAGATTATGTCGACAGTAAAATGGACGTGGCGCACGATAAGTTTGGCGAACCGAACCGTGGTTTTCAAAATAAGTTTCGATAATTTACATGTTCATCGCAAAAAGGGTTTGAAAGCATAAAAGTATCAAAACCCAGAAACAAGAAAATCGGTTTTTTCACTAGCGACTTACTATGGCAATAAACGTTTTCTGCATCGTTTTCTGGCTGGCGATAAAAAGGCGATCCATATGATAATCAAAAAGCGAAAAGCAACAGAAATTGTGAGGGCGACAGCCATGCATCAATAGCGACGGCCAAGTCAAACTTCCATGGATCGAAGCGTATGCAGTGTATTCGTATTTAGTGGAACCAGCTCGCCGTTGTACGATTGCAGACGGGTGCAACCATCACATAAACTTGCTATCGAACATAAATAATGTGTTTGAGTCCAGGATTGAATTAACACTGGTAATAACACGTGCAAAGAACACATATGTTGCCCATATCATTAAAATGGGCTATCTGTACACACCCCCGTATTCTGCCCTATTCTTCAGACATCACCCCTTTCGACTACCAACTTTTCCTGCCAATCATAACGCAGCAGTCATGCAGCACTTCTGATCATATGAAGAAGTCATAAGTTGAATCGATTCGTGGATATCCTCAAAAAAACGTGCGAATTATTCCAGCACAGAATCCGTAAGCTGCAAGAAACACGGGCAAGAGTTGAACGATTTTATCATTCATATTTACACCCGATAAATTTTTTTTTTTACTTTACGCAATATGGCTACAATTATGTGAAAATATGACAAACAATTTCATTAGAAGTTTGCTCTTTTTAGGCATAACCGATGTTATATTCCAGTACTAACGCCAGAGCTTGGGCTTTAAATAAAAATAAAAATATGACCACTTCTCACGAAAATGTATGATGTAAGCTGACACCTCTTGTTGGCTGACCGTATATCACTAAAGTGGCTTGTAAGCAAATTACCTTCGCATCGCCTTTCGGAAATGAGAAACACTTCCAAAAAGGAACTCAGCAGATTGGATAGGTTACTGTTTACAAATGAGCTTATTTCAGTTAATCATATCGTTCTAACCGATCTGACATTTACTACCCTCATGTTCGGTATTGAATTAGTTAACCCAACTTGGATAATGGAACGAGGGATAAGGTTCGTAGGGCAAAACGATATCTAATGAAATTATGTAAATTGGTTTGGTTATTCAATACTTAGATGTTAAAGGAGGACGAGAAGTGCTAGGAACAAGTAAGTCAACACATATGCTATAGAATATGAGGAGTCGCAAGGATGTTCGTGGGGGCTTAGAATGTTACGGGGCGACAATGTTAATTTATGATCCTTTTTTGTCCTTTTGGTTATTGGGGCATATCTATTTGTAAAAATATAATATTAGAAGGGCAACTAACGATTAACTTCAATTTATGAGAGGATATTTAACACATCTTTCTTCCACCGACATCGAGGATACTTTTTGCACACATATCCTTTAAGCTGCTTAGAGGCGAATGCCCCCATATGACAGCCTACCGAACTGACATGAAATGCTCCAGCTCTTCGTCGTTTGCCTTAATCTACTTACTTCTTGTCCAAGAACGCAGGATAATGTGATTTCGAATATCCAATTCTGCGAACAACCATAAATGTGACCCAAATTTCAGTCGATGTGTGGTGTCCTGACAAATATTTATGGCAATATTATGACATAACGTTAATAATTAGACAGTTGTCGATTGGGGCGTGTATGTTACAAGAATGTAACCGGGTCATTAGCCGATTATATCTTATATATATATATAATATATCTTTCCAGCCTAATAATTCGTGTCATCCGTTTTAGGATCTAGGCCTGTCGATGAGTACTCAATCAAATCGTAATACTATGGTAAAATGTGTCCCTCAATCAGTCAGTAAGGTGAGGATTAGATGAGGTATCACCAAGGGCAATGCATTAGACAAATTTTTCCTTCGAACTTTCCATTTTTTCCAAGTTGTATTCGAAAGGAGTCCTTGAAACTTTTTTGACTTGACTGAGAAGCAAATTAGATTCACCATATAAGAGAGGTGATATATATTATCAATTTCATGGCCTCGCTCCCTATTTCACCTAGCTAAGCCTTTTAGAGATTATTTCACGAACTATTTCTCCCTCATCTAGACCCCAGAGTCTAAAGCACAGCATTCAAGCCATCCCAGGGTGCAACTCATCGGAATGGAAAAATAACGATAAAAACCGAAACAAACTTTGTTGCACTCCGCAACTCACACGTCTTTTCAAGAGCATCCAAAAATATTTTGCATTACTCTTCCATTCTCTCAGTCTGACTTGGCGCATAAAAAGACTCTATTTAGGTCGTTTCGAGTCAGGGTGAGCTAAGGAACTTTACAACTTGCACTTAATTCAAATGCTGTCATCCGTTCGTTCAATGCCCCGGCAGCCATCTTAAGACTCCACATCCGCCTCGAGGGGATCTGGAACACACCACATACATACGGTTCCAATGGTGGGCACTAAACAAGGCGCCAAAAGCATTGAGCACTTAAACTTTTCCCATCATGCATGCATTGTCTCCGTATCACCATTCCGTAGGCGATATGGGAGCGGCATGTATGGGAGCAGCATTTTTAAATTCCATCGCCATGGACTAGTTTCTAGGATGCTTCGTTTTGTGATTTCATTACATACATCCTCGAATAGAAATAGAACCATTAAAATCCCTGTGTTGAGGCTTTAAGTTGCGAATGCATTTGAATGTGTGGCACATGTCCTGCAACAGGATGCGCTGTTGTTGCTAACAATGCCGGACTGATTTTCAACTTGTCGACGAATGAATAAATGTTCATCGTTTTTTCTCGCTTTTTTTTCCGCCAGCTTCCTGGCAGTTGCAGTACGAGTACGTGCTCTTCAAATTGAATAGCGAAATCTAGAGCAATGGATGAAGGATTTTAATGATGACATGTGCCAGAGAGGCTTTACGGTGGAGAGAATGGATTGGGGAAAATGGATGGCGATAGTGAATGAATAGTTAGTCAGAGTTCCAACTCGATGGTACTTTTTTTACCTTCCTTTTTCCGATGCATTGAGTGAAGAAAGCGAACCCGAGTCAATTGGAAACCAGTAATTGAAAAGAAAAAAAAAATGATGGAAACTCAAAATTCCCTCGGTCCGATGGCTTTACATTATTGACATGGTATGAATACCTTCCTTCTCTCCATCGGAATGGTCAACCAAAACTAGAGAGTATTCAGGAATTTAATAGAATCTTTTTTGAAAGGCCCGCCTTGGATCGTTTTCCCGTCTGCGGGATTACAATAGAACTGGCTTGGTAGTCGTCCCGAGGGCTGTTAGTTTGAAGATAAGTTAATTTGACTTTGTTTTTTTTTTTTTTAACAATTCGAACATGCTCCAAGGATTTTGGGGACTCAAATTTAGTTAACAACTAAACGGTTTTTAAAACCTTCTCTCGCCATCAGTCCCTAAGAATGATATCTGTGAAAAGGGGATATGCAGGGTACCCAAAAACATCCGCGCCATGTTTTTTTTATCTGAAAGGACTCGAATTCATAATTTTCTTCCAGGACTTCTTGAGAATGATGTCGATAAGTGGGTGCGTCCATTATTGATGGCCATTTGGACTTAGTGCAGTGACTCTATGACTCTGAGTTGATATAATTGCTCTTTGTGAATGAAATGTGGATTCTTTTAATGTCAGTAGCAATTTCTCCGACTGAGCACCTTGGAAATAGAAACTTGCATACAACAGATGCAAACTATTCCTTTCAAAATTGCCATTGTTTCTGCAGCTGCGGAAGGACCAAACGATAATAGGCTTATTCCAGCTTACTGAGTGTCCCATTACATGGAAATAGTTTGACAGGACTTTAATGTGACTGTGCTCGGTTTCGTAAAATTTTCCTTACATACACCACATTCAAAACAACATCAAAAATCGTTGACACATATTGATATTAGTCTTTTTTGGGTTAAATATTCCAAAGGTAAACAAGTACCCCGATCGGATCTCCAGGGAAGAACTGTCCAAGGGAAAGCATCCATGAAAAGAAATGCACAAAAATTTGTACAACGAAAATACTTTTTCAATGATTGCATAAAGATCATTTTAGAGTCAATAATGAGTCCCAGATATTTGAACTCTTCTACCCTCTCTACCAAAAAGCAGTCATCACTGCAATGTAGGATGTTACTAAAAGTGGGACAAGATGAAGCTGGCACACCGGAGCAGCCTACTTTTTTGAACTTTTGGCAATCCGTAGAATGGATATAAAACTCAGCATTAACGTCAGTTGTGGTGATAAATTGAAAAACATTATTTCAGAGCTAATCCCCCATTTATGATCAGCGAACTATATCCTTAGTATGTTTAGATCCCAGTTGATGTCAAAAATCAAATTTAAGGCACTTTCTGAACCGTAGCAACAGCACACATCATCTGCAAAGGCAGTAAGAGTACCTTTAAAATCAGGCTCATGGAGTGAATTAAAGCATATAAGGAACAGAACAGGACCCAACACAGAGCCTTGAGGTACTCCCAAATTCTACCGATAACACCATCGAATGATTATTTCGCGGCTTCTTTCCTCGGCGGGGTACTGGCAAACCCCCCCGTTGTACACTTGCCTTGAAAAAGCTTCTCGCCTCTCGCCGCTCGGAATCGGCATTAAGCTTTAGGTTCCGTTCAATTGTGTGAAAAAAAAAACAAATCGCACACAATATGGGTGAATAAAAAGAAGGTTGGCTCCGGCTCCTAATGAGTTGTAACGCCATCTAAGGTGTCTGTCTGGCAGTACAATGGACCAGTATTTGTGTCTGAATTATTTAAATTAAATATATAATGTCAGAAGATTATCTTTCGAATAAAGTCAATTTCATGTCAATTTAAAAAAACCCTCTTTGATTTATTCCATTTTAAAGTTCTATACCTCTATAAAAAACACCCTACATTAAACACTTACCAAAATCTGGCATAAGATATCTAACGTTCCTTATTGAAGCCGATCTAAAAATAGGGTACTTCCCTGATGCTTGGAAACAATCAAAAATTGTCCCTGTTTTTAAATCTGGAAAACCACCCTAAAGTCCTGAAAGTTATAGGCCAATAAGCCTGCTCAGTAGTCTTAACAAAGGTGGGAACCTTTGCTTAAGGAAAGCAATTGGTTTGCCCTCTACCGCAGGATATGCGAAATAACGCAGTACCCCGCTGAATAGGCGGCAACTCAATTGGGAAGAGTAATCGCGGATTTAGGTTCAAACCAGAGAGGCGGTAGTGTACCCCCGTCACTGGGAACGTCACTATAAAAAATCTCAGTCCTCTCGTTGTAAAGGCTTCAATTCCAAAAGGCACTAGTGTACCGTCGAATTGGCCTTGAAGCGATCACAACCAGAAGCAGAAACCACCAATGAGACGTACCACTTAAAATCGTACCACAAATCCGGACATTTTCGAAGAGGCAAAAAACAACGTTGTTGTCAAAAACAGACGCTGATGAACACTAATTATTGTTGACAGATGTCACACCTTTCCAATGAAGTAGGTAATCGCTTCCAACATCAGCCACAACCAGAAACGATGAGACGTACCACTTAAAATGACCGCCGACGTTTGCCTACAAGCTCGGGCGAGCACGTGGGAACCTCAAGTGCTGTCAAAATTTTGTAAACAATCACGCACATTGTTATAATTCCATGAGTGTGTGTGGCGGGAGTACACTGCGGTAAAATGAAATGAGCTCACACGTATTCACGGATAGAAGCTCGTTTGTAACGGGTTTTGTCGCTACGAACCTGAACTTCTTTCAAAATTTCAGGGTGTCACGGGGGAAGACGTACGAAAGACGCACGTCCCATTCTGGTTTCTGAAGTGATCTGACCAGAATTTGCGTGCCCTTTTATACCCGAAATTCCAGAGCTTTCCACTCTTGCTTAAAGCTTTGTGAGAGCTTAATACATATTTTAGCACACATTTTAGTACTACTCTAATTTTAGTACAATTATCATTTTAGTACTAATTACAGTGTTGGTTAAATGTTTTCTACATTAAATAATATAAAGTTATTGATAAAATTCAATACTTACAAAATACCATTTTATAAAAATAAAAAAATAATGAAAATAATTCAAAAAGCAAAATAAAATAAAAAAAAGCGTTGATTGGTGTTACAGTTGTCTTTAAACCATGTGAATTTATAGTTTTTCTGCTTTCTTACTTCTTTTGTATGTCTATAGAAAGCCCGTGTGTAATTCGTAAGTGCATCATTTATGAATATGCTGGTTCTCTTGCTGCTGCCGCTACTGCTTTCACTCCTGATGTTACCGCTTCCGCTTCAAAGAATGCTTGATTTGAGTGTGTTTCTCTTCTTCTATTTCTCGCTCATTATTCGCTCCTTAGTAGAGTGGTCAGAGAATCTGACACAGATGATGGCATTGTGTGAACAGCCGCTTTTTTCTCCTTTGTTTCGCACTTTCTTGACAGAGCATTTTTCAATTTTACCATCGGGAACATCAACGGACAAATCATTTTTAAATATTTGTTTAGCTGTGTCGGTTGCATTTTCGTCCGTGACGTTTGGCAATTGTTGCCAATTCAGCCTGTCCTCCAATAATTCCACTTTTTCTTTTATCTCTGTGTTTTTAGTCGATTGTGTTGATGGAAGCCAGAAAACACTTGTTAGTTTCTTCCAAATGTGAGAGCTTTATATACGAGTATATCATTTGGAGAGTGTAATCTCCGTCATCATTTTGTGTGCCCAATGTAGTTGCTGTAGACGGTCTGTTGGTACACGGTTTCTGCGCTTTGCCACCATTGGAAGAAGATGAAGCACTTTTTTGTTTAACTTCACACTACCTGTTGTTGTTGTTATCCAGCATTGGTTCTGCCGTTTGCATATACTTACGCCTCAGCATAAGGTTTACCACTTGTTTGAATGTAGTCTGCATCTTCTTTAGTCATATTCACGCAAGAAATATGAAAATAGTTCAAACAATCCATGCACGATATTTTTGCATTGCAGTTCCTTTCAATTTTTTCTGAACAAACCGAACACTTTATTTTGGAATGATATTAAATTTGAGTGTAGTTTGATTTGATGCGCACCCCACAACAGTATAGACTAGACTGCATCGGGACTTGGGCGTACATCCGTACAAGATCCAACTGACCCAGGAGCTCAAAGTTTATGACCATAGACAACGGTGTTTCTTCACTGTCTGCACTTCGGAGCGTTTGGAAGAGGACCGCAATTTTGGCCGAAAAATCATCTTTAGCGACGAGACGCAATTTTAGAGGAATGACTGTGCTAACAAGCAAAATTGTCGTATATGAAACGACACCAACCTATACAGGGGGCAGTGGCGGCGTCAATTGTCCGCACTTTTTCGAAAACAACGTTGGTGAGGCCGTCGCCGTCAATGGCGAGCGCTACAGAACGATAACGACCAATTTCTTATCGCCGAAATTGAACCATAGGGATCAAGACGACATGCTTTGGCCACCAAGACTAGACTTTTTCTGGTGGAGTTTTCTGAAGTCGCAGGTCCATGAGAATGAACCACAATCGACCGATGTGCTTAAGGTGAACAAAATGGGGCCATCGCTCAAATTCAGCTGGATCTATGTGGAAGAGTCCTTGAAAATGAGACCACCCGGATCCGTGCCACCGTCGGAGCCGAGCTTGTTTTATTCCATTTCAACATCTAACCGCCCTCATTAAAAAATCACTTGAAGGAGGCAGCGGAAAACAAATTAGGCTATTGTAAATGAAGTAAAAGTCCGTAGTGTTCCAGACTTCAAGCTCTGGAAAATAGCGAAAAGATCAAACGAACAAGAAATCAAACTCTATGAAAGGAAGTCAGCTCCTTCGGGATAAAAAACGACAATAATCAAAGACATATTTTTCTAAAATTCAGGATAAACGTGCGGCTAAAAACGCGAGGGCAATGTATGCAGGGCTAAACGCTGTAGGAAAAGGATTCCAGGGCAGTTCAAGGTTTGTTCTAAATGATAATGGGGAGCACGTTTCGGTCAACGAAAGAGTTGCAGCTCATTGGAGAAGGTATTTCGATGAACTGATCAACATACTTGGAGAGCAAGCAGCATTGGGAAACGATATTATCTACACACCAGAAATTCAAATAAGGAAATAAGGAAGGAGTCGACCGTATACCATCAAAATTAATAAAATATGCAAAAGAAAAATTAACAGAGAAGTTACATGGGCTCATTACAGTTATATGGAACAATGTAACCATCCTTGAGGAATGGAAAAAACTCGATCATCATTCCCGTGTTGAGAAAGGCTGACCGAACACAATGTAACAATTACCGGGGATCGTCGTTTTAAAGTGTTTGTAAATAATAGCTCGTCTAACTTGCTAAGTGTGCCTGCTGGTGTTCCTCAAGGATCCGTACTAGGACCAATTTTATATAATTTATACACATGCGATGTCCCAAACTTACCAGGATGTGAATTTGCTGCATATGCTGATGACACAGCCATATTTTCGTCACATGTGTTTGGTCTTAACATTGAGACGAACCTTATTAATGCGGCGGAAATATTCAGTGAATACTGCAACAAATGGAAAATCAAACTTAATTTGGGAAAAATACAACCTGTCTTTTTTACCAGGAAAAGAAAACCTTGTTTCCTCCCATCTGCTCAAATCACGGTCAATGGGCAACCGATACCCTGGGAGAACACAGTCAGGTATCTGGGGATTTATCTCGATAAAAGACTTACGTTTCAGGAACACATACGAAGAACTTTACACAAAATTAGTGTTGCTATAAAAATGATGTACCCCTTCATAAACAGACGGTCTCATTTATCAGAGCAAAACAAATTAGTGATATACAAAGTTATTTTTCAAGCTCTCTTGCTTTATGGTTGTCCTGTGTGGGGAAGCTGTGCAAAGTGTCATATTAAAAAGCTACAGATTCAGCAAAATAAACTGCTAAAAATGATGCTAAACTTACCTTGGTACTATTCTACTTCTGAATTACATAGCTTAGCTAATGTCGAATTGGTCTCTTACAGAATTGAAAGGCTAACTAATTCCTTTCTCTTAAAATGTAGCATACCGGAAAATCCTCTCATTAATGAATTAAATGAAACATAGCAAAAGCTGAAATGCAAATTCCATATTCTTACTATGACAAATTGTCATGTTTTTGCTTTTTTTTTTTTTCTCTTTTTTTTTCTTGTTTGTTTTATGTTGCTCTACGTCAAACAACAAATTGTGTATTTATTTATTTATTTTCTTTTGTTTGTTAATTTATTTAACTGTTTTGTTATTTATATGATTATTGCTTTATATTTGTTTAATTATTTACCCGATACATACATATTTATTTATTTATTTAATTATTATTTATTTATTTATTTATTTACCTACTTATTTATTTATTTATTTATTATTTATTTACTTATTTATTTATTTATTTAATTATTTACTTATTTAATATATATATATATATATATATATTTATTTATTTTTTTTTTATTTTTATTATTTTTTTTTATTTTTATTTTTTTTTTTTTTTTTTTTTGCTTTTATATAAGGGTTTTTCTACTTGTTTCCCTTTAAGAATATATTTAAAAATACTAAAAACAAATCGTAAGACTATTGTAATTTTTTTTTTCAGAAGAAAGATATATTAAATATCATATCTCTGTATGTAAATTGTGCGGTGGCAAACCTTGTAAAATGTTATCTTGGAAAATAAATAAAGACTAAAGACTTGAGGAGTGACAAAGGCCTAGAAGTATGGACCCTATCAAAAGTGTTTTTCAACCACGGCCTTTAGCCGTTTCTGTGTGTGTTTTTGGTTCTACAAACACGGACAGAAGAGAAGATTCAACCACAAACTGTCCGGGTTGTAAAGCGATATGAGCCTAGTCAGGTGTCTACGGACTCTACGCCTAAGCCATGTAGAGTGAATGGATACCACAGCTTCAGCCCCGGGAGTCTTCGGATGCAAACCCGAGGGACGACAGAGTAGAAGACGGCCGCACCTAAGGTGGCGCACACAACTCAATCGGGGGGTGCGGTGATAGGGGGAACTAGTGAAAGATCGCGCTAAATGGCGAGGCATGTTGGCTGAGGCCCAGGCTCACCCCAAGCTGCAGCTCCCGTTGAAAAGGAGAGGATATGCTTATGTTCAAAATGAGTTGATTTCACACAGTTCACCGGAATCGGAATCTCTCAGTCCCCCTTTTGACGAATTTTGCGTAAAGATCTGCGTCTGACTCAAAAACTGAACAAGGCTTTTAGATTTTAAGTGCCGAAACCTCTCCAATTTGGGTCTGCAAAAGTTTCAAGAAAATCCTGAATTTCATCGAAAAAGTCACTTTTAGTCTTCTACCTTACAAAGCTGGGGTGAGAAAGACTTATTAAAAGGCTTTACTGGCCGAGTAGCTATGAGTCTGAAACTTGGCTATGTAGTATAGGACGTGATTCTGAGCTCATAGCGGTTTTAGAACCTTAGCTATTGTGGTACCTGAGATTCAGGTAAGTGTTTGCAAAATTCAAGACCTGGAATCGTAGCTTGGCTCTCGGTGAGCTTATCCCATCTTGCCTTGCCAATATGCACCGTTTGTGTTACTGACAAGCAACAAATCCTTATATGCTCCAAGAGACTCCACTGCATCTACAAAAGTGACGTTGTGCTGTGGATTTAAAGCCGAAACTGTGACCGTATTTTTCCATTGAAAATGATCGCCATGTTATGGTCAATAGAGCTCACTACTGTGTCAAGGTGGAAGACTAACAAGTGGTTCCGGAAACCTTAAAAATAAATATTCGCCAAGTTCTGTCCGACTTATTGCTCGATTGTGTCGAAAAGTCATCGAAAATTACCTTGTCGAAATCGAGTCCTGCAAGTTAAAGTTTGTAGAAGCCGCGATCGGCAAATTACCAAATGATCGATTATAGCTTACTGGCCTCGGATATGTGCGTACCTTGGTTGCAATAAGGTAAAAGCTGGAAGCGACTCCTCCAACAATGTGATCGACAATTATTTGATCAAAAGACCTTTTGTGGATGATAAGTTAAATTAAACGCATATTGACTTCTAAGAATTTTCCACAGAGTCCAGAAACCCGAAGCCATTCCAAGAACCCCACCACCTAAGATGACTCAAGTATGTATCGCTTACCTGTCAGAGGAATAGTGATGACTGCTAAAAATAGAGAAAATGCTTGAAATATCCATTTCCAGGTAGAATAGGTACCTATCCTCACAATAGATACTCACAAGCCAATTATTGAGAATCTGTTTCCGACGTCTATCAATGGTCCATTAACCTCAACAGCAGACTCTTACATCAATTTCCGTATTTCCGAAAATCAAAGAAAAAATCCAAACAAAAAACCCACAAGACAAGGTGATTCCCCATTAAGCATCCGGGAATCCCATAAATCACCAAGACAGTCAATTGCCAAAAGACTAACAACAGACATTCTCGTTCCACTATTCATGAACTTAACTTGTGCCTGCCGGTGATGTTCCATCGATTGTTTTGCAATATGATGCTCCTACGCCATCTCCATCGCATTGTCACTATGCCATACGAAAACTAGGTCAGTATGCCTGCAGGAATTGTTGCTGCTGACAATCAGTGGATAAGAATATCAATGCTTTACGAAATCAGTGTACCACAGCGATAGCTTTAATCGTATCCCTGTTTTTGGCATCTGTTCCGAATAGATGCTGTCGAAAGATGTTCTCCTGGGGATTTATAATGACTCTGGATTCCCATGGCTTTGATTGTTTGATTTTTTTTTTCCTTGTTTTGGTGAAAACAAGAGAAAATGAATGAATTGGTAAAATCTTTTGTTCCACTTAAGTCGTCGTAAATCTTCTCTAATTCAGGTTGACAATAAATTTTCAACGAAGGGAGACTGAAGCAGTCGGAAGCAGATGATCGTTTTAATTACACAAACTGCAGGGTGGTATGGCAGATGATGGGTGAATGGGGTACTTTGTTGTATTCACTAACATCTGCTGATGCTTGGAGTTTCCAAATACCACTCTACTTAGATGTCATTATCTATCTAATCCTTTTCTAATGACCTTAAGCAACTGAAATCCCCAAAGTCAAGAATTCCCCAGCACTTCACCAAAGTGGATAAATGCGAATTGCATAACATCGAGTGCCAAGGGAGGAGTATATTGCAAACGATAAGGACGATAATTCCAGGATGTGCCATTCGAAGGCGGATTTTCCTCATAACAACATTATCCAACACGACAGTAGAGTGTAGTATACCACAACCGGATGAAGCACTTCCGGCAAATGCTCAACGGAACTGTTGCATTGTTAATGGTACAGTCTGGTATCCTGTAGGTTGCTGTTGGCGGGTTTTATAGTTTTGAAAAATGTCGTTCAGGACTCACTGACCAGTTCTTTGGCCACCACTCCATTGTAAATTACTTCGACCTCAGCACTTCCGTGCATTTAAACTCCATTTATATCTTACCCCACTGAATTCTACTTCACGCCATATCCCATGAGCACTCGATACTATGAATTACTTCCAATTACAATTCGGCAAAGGATGGAAATTTGGCACTTGAACACCAGGAATAACGGAGCCACTACACCACACCAACCGAGGCGAATCATTATCGATCGCAAGTCAGCTGAGCCACCAGCCCAACGACAGAATCCATTGCATTATTATGCCATACATATATCCCAGTTACGCTGGTAATGCATAACAAGCACATGCAATAACAAAGAGCAGCATGGGATCCCGACGATCCACAGGGATACAAAGTCAACAAACCAAAAAGGGGTGAAATGTGTCCGACATGTTATTGTGGGTTATGTCGATGTATCGTGTTTTACTTTTGCTCTTTTGCTGGATCCGACAGCAGGGACGGGCTTATCAGCGCAGTAGCGCCGGCACTCGACAATGTATTCAAAATCAGCAGGACAATAAAATTGCACACAGCATGGGATGGAAATAATATAAATTCAGGTCAACTAGGGTCATGGTTAGTGGCACAGCATCAGCAGTAGTAGAAGCAACATTGCCAGTGCTCTCTCCCGGCTTAAGCTTTAAAAGCTATCATATTTCATTAAGGAATAAGTGAGAAAGGGTGTTCTAGCGGCAGGGCAATGGGGTGGCAGGACGTTTCGTTTCATTTAATCGTATTTTGTGGGGAATTTTTGGCGTCAATGTCAGTATCTCGGGATTTGTTTCGTTTCGATGTGGTTAAGTTAGTTATTGTTAAATGGGGCGCTATTATAGGGGGAATCGTAATTCATTTCCTGGGGTTCAAGGATTACTTGATTCCGCGCGAAATTAATTAGTTAATGCGATTCACAATCAATGATATGGAATTACGATTTAATGTAATCGCAGGGGCTGGTGGGTGGGCTCTTGGAGGCGATATCGAACTAGGTTTCGATTGTTTTACTGCTGCTACCAGGGGATTCTGATGATTATATTATACTGTTTAGGGGCCATTGAAACATGTATGTCGGAGGCAGTTACCATCGAACTGGTGGTCTTATTCATTTATTAATTTAACGCTGTGTGTCAACGCGGGCCTTAATCTGCAGTGTTTTTCGGTTAAGCTGTAAGTTTGGTTTGATATATGTATGTACAAAGACAAAAGCAAAAAACAAAACAACTTGTAGCTGCAAATAATTGTTGCCAGCAACCCAAGGTATGAATCAGTAAACCCATTGTTGTAATAAATAACTTGCTTGACGATAAGTAGGTTTAATGACAAGACGTCAGATGCTCGAGTCTACATGTAGTAGACTGGTGAAGCTTGGGTTCACATTCATTATGAAAATAGCCAAAAAAGATTTTACCCTGTAGATGTCTTTCAAATGGAAGCTGAAATCCCCCCCAAACCTGGACCCTCCCCCCCTTCTGAACCCCCGCGCAATCTAGGAACTAACTGGGAATTAAGGCAGGAATATTCCACAATTTCTCCCGACTTCTTCCTCTCTCAATAGCTCCCAAATCAACAACTACGCTCAACATCCCTCCACCTAATAATATTCCTAACAGAGCACGTGCCCATAACTGCGTATCCTTTAACCTTGCGCCCGGCCCCCGACCCTCATCCCCCTCACCGAATATGGTTAATTCAATACCCAATCCCTACACCCAGGCTTCTCGTAACAGCCGCACGTATCCACAGTACCCAAATTTTATACATTCTCACACTCTGAACCCAACTCCCTCCACCACCTCAGCTTCTTACAACACCCGCCCCTCTCTCCCACGGCCAAACTCACCAAACATCTCGCCGAGCTTAATGCCGAAGACCGTTATGTTATGTCACGTTTAAGAGACAGAAGAATCTACGAAAATGTACTCCTCTAGTTGGGCTAACTCCACGACAAACCTGACTCCATTTGTATCGACGGCAAAACTAAAACCAACGCCCTAGTTTCAATTCACCAAGGAGACTTACCCACAGACCCCCACGCGTTAAAAAAGACCTTTATCCGATTTCATGAAAGCCTTAATATCTCTCCCATTGATGTAAATAACGACCTCTCCACATTCGCAGCCCACGTCAGTTCAAAGCGCATCGCACACCCGCTCTAATCTCAAAAACTACAATATTTTAAATCCTAACCTTTCCGGAAAACTAACTTCGCGAAACTAAATAATCGGCTTAACAATATTAATTTTAACTTTCTTCTTAACCCTAACCTACACATATCCAAACGAATCCTTTGATCTATTTTATTCTAAAATCCTCAGCTGTTTCATTCTTCCAGTCCCATACTCACCAAAAAAGAACTACACTTCATCTCCGCCCTGGTATACCAAGGAACTACGCTCTTTGCGCAATAAAGGAATCAGAAATTGGCACGCCTATCTTAGATCTTCCTCTGCATCTGACCTTTCTAATTACATGCAGTCCTACATTAAATTTGCTCAGCTATGTGAATCACTTTACCTCCGATACCTGAACAGAATGCAATCCTCCCTTATCTCTGACCCCAAGTGTTTCTTCCACTTCATTAATACAAAAAGAAAAACCGATAGCTACCCCGCTAGATTTCATTTTCTCAATAACTCTTCCAACGAACCCGAAGTAATCGCCAACTTCTTTGCTCATTTCTTCAGCCAATCATTCACCGACCGGGATCTTCAACCCGGTCACGACTATTTTCGATATTTGAAAGACTGCCCCCAGACGTCTCTTCTTTCACTGAACATAACTCCCGACCTAATCGCCGCAACTTAAAGGATGACTACTCTCCCGGTCCCGACTGTCTGCCTGCCATAGTTTTAAAAAAGTGCGCGAACCATCTTATTTTAGCCCTTAATGCTAATGGGTTCCTAAAAGGTCGATCGACAACCACTAATCTAGTCGAGTTTGTTTCACAATGTTTGTGTGCACTCGAAGCTGGCAAAGAAGTAGATGTTATCGCCACTCGCCAAAGCCTTTGACAACATGTCTCACCAAATTATTCTCCTCAAGCTCACTGCCCTTGGTTTCTCTCCCGGTTTTATCTTATGGATTAAATCTTATCTTGAAGATCGTCAATGTAACGGTATCTTCAGATCTTCTATCTTTGAACCAATTAATGGTACCTCCGGTGTCCCGCAACGTAATCATCTCGGCCCACTGATATTTATTCTAACCATTAATGATGTTGACAGCGTTATTCTGAACTCTTAGCTCTCCATATATGCTAATGATATGAAAATATTTAAACACATATCATCTCCTGTCGACTCCTGCTCTCTCCAATTGGACCTTGACAGGTTCACTATATGGTGTCAAAAAAACTAGCTCAATGTCAGTAAATGCCAAACCATCACTTACTCCCGCAAGCGCTCTTCCTCACCACCCAGAACCTACACTATTCGTAATGAAACCGTTCCCCCTGTCAACTACTTGGTTGATCTAGGGGTTATTTGTGACCGTGAATTCAACTTTGGCCTCCATATCGACAACATTATCAAACGTGCTAACTCTGCCCTCGGTTTCGTGAAACGTTGGTCCAAAGAATTCTCGAATCCTTACGTTGCGAAATCATTATACATCACTTTCGTTAGGCCACTTCTCGAACATGCTAGCCAAGTCTGGTCCCCCTCTTACGAACCCCATACTACGCGTATTGAAGCCATTCAACGCAGGTTTATCCGTTTTGCCCTTCGTGGCCTTCCCTGCACCGACCCCCTTAATTTACCACCTTATACGGATCGCCTAAAATTAATCAACCTCCAACCCCTTAAAGAACGACGTGATGTTGCAGATATTCTATTTATTTACGACCTTCTCAGCAGTAACAATGACAGCCCCACATTATTGCACATGATTCCCCTTAACACCAACCCACGTAACCTTCGGTCCACGCCCCTTTTCCGTATAAACACTCACCGCACAAATTATGGCTACCACGAACCATTGTCCTGAATGCTGCTCAAAGCTGACACCAATCTTTTCGACCTTCACCTCAAAAAGTCCAGCCTTAGAATTGCCCTATACCACAACCCTTCACAATTTCCTTAATCGTTTCCACCCTGCCCCACCTAGTTAATAAGTTATAGTTAGGTTATAGTTTTTTTGTTAAGGCTTGCATTAAGCTAATAAAGTGCCCCTATGGGAACGTCAAATCTGCGTTCAGAAACTATCCTTGTTTTTGAAAAGATTTTTTTGATTGTCTACATTCGTGGCAGATCCGTTTAACTTGTGTAGTAGCGAGAAAAAATTATACGAAGACATGTCTGGGGGATATGAGGAACAACATTGCAGTTGTATTTGGCCAGATATTGGATTAATCAATAAGATGTGTTATTTTAAGTTAATAGAAATTGTATGTAATTATGAAAAAAAAATTTTACAAAAAGTGGTGGTTAAATCCAAGGCATAATATCTGGGGTTACAAATGTCAGTCAAATATCTGTTCCTATTCTGCCTACAAATTGAAAATTCTTCGATGTGATCATTCATTAAATTTTCTCACAATTATGAATGTATTTTCTATTAGTGCATGAATCGTTATGGAAGCAGTAGCATAAACCTTATCTTTAATGAAGAAAGTCTTATGGCACCCAAGTCTACTTGGCACCCAACTGAAAGCTTGAAGAGATTGAGAAATCACACGTTCAGAAAAGTTGCCAAACAATTGAAACATTGCCACCGGCCTGCTAAAACTAAACATCATCCGTGTCCATAGTACCAATTTAAGGCAGAAGAGGCGTCGGCTTTGGTAGCACCAGCAGCATTTTCGAAAGAATATTTGGCCCGAAAACCGCATTAAGCTTTCAGTCGAGGTAAATGGAGAGATTGTACCACTTTTTCATTAAGATTTTCTGAGCTGTTGCTTACGTTGCCAGCCAAGTGGAAATGAGATTAATTTTGTTCGAAAAATCATGATCATGTTCATTAATTTCCAGCGCCTTATCGGTCAAAGGACAACGTTGTGTGGGGTCTTATGTCAACAGGGCGTTATTTGCATGAAGGTCCAACAAGATGCTAACAAGAAAGTTTGCTTTTGAGCTCAAAACCGTTTTGGAAGTCTCCAATTCTATTTTGAAATGCTTGCGGTTTTGATGGCATCTCAAATGTTCAATAAAATTTTGAACCAAATTTTCAATCTCAGCTTTGATTTAAGATTTTTCCCTCTCATTTGCGCATAATATTTGGTAGAACCCTTTCAGTTGCTTCGAAGTGCTTTCGCTCGCCCTGCTTAAGGGCCTTAGCTTTAACTAAAGTTGTCTTTTCCGGTGAGGGGTATGCAAGAAAAGCATTATAATGAGTCGGGCGAATAAGTGGGCCATTCATTTATTAACACGCATGTTGACACCTTATGATCCTATGCAGGTTAATCAGTTTGGTTTTTGCTTGTCTGCTAATCACTTCATGCACATACAACAGGAAGTCACCTACTCGCAGCAGCTACTCGCCTTTGCAGAATCCACCATATGTTCGTCACTACTATCTGATGATCAGCCGATATCTGGCCGATCCTATAATGGTCTACCACTCCCTGCTGAGTGCATAGGCTGGCACTTGTGATTATAATGAATATCACGGGGTTGTTCAAATAAATCTGCCTAGTGGGAGCAACGATGAATCAGCAGCACGTATAAATAAGTACGAGCATATACCCATGTTTCATCATCAGTGATGATATTTTTCAGCAAATCTAGATCGCCATTAACGTCATCCAACAGCTCCTGAGCGAAGCTTATGCGACGGTTCTCTTGGTGAAAACTTCGGAACAATTTCGGAACAAATTTCGTCCACACAGGTTTAATGCTCAAAGTATCAGAAAAAATGTCAAGCATAAGCCAACCGATATGCGACTATCCACAGCAACTTCCCTGATAGCGATTCCACGATAAAAAAAACTCCAAAATAGTATGTGCTTACCATAGTTTGCGAAATTCACAAAGTCACCTTATTTTTTGAAAAAAAAACTTTGTCATCAATGTTGCTGCATCGCCTGTAGAAACAAGTTCCTTCGGGGACCGGATGTAATTGTCTGCTGGGTGGAAGTTCATTATTCTTCCATATTCTTCTATGACTGGGTGTTTTGTGGATTTTTTTTAACCCCTTATATTGCGCCACCTACCTTTTGGCCTAACGTTGGCACCAGAGATTGTTCAAAGGATAATAACAGGTATCCTAAAATATGTATAACGAAAAAACGCCTCCAAAAATGCGGTGCTTAACAAAAGCAGAAAAGTATAAGAGCAACAAAAGGTTCTATCAATAGAGAACAACAATAGCGATGAAATGTACAAGCTAGACGAAATAGCAGAATGACATGATGACAAAAACTGGTAGTCACATCAACAACAAAAATATAAAAATTAGATTTGATTCTGATTCCCAGTGAATTGTCCTACCAAAGTGTCTCGTCAAAGAAGCAAACATAAAAAGAACGCCTTCGCCGAGTAGTGTAAAGTTATTAACTTTTAGTAGCCATAAAATGGTAGTAATGGAAAAATGAACAACAACCGAGGTAGAGATGCACTCCATTCGAGAATACCATAGATCATAAAAAAGTTGTTAATGTACGAACTGGATGACACTGGACGGGGGTGGTCGTGGTGTAATGGTAATCATAACGGACTGTTGAGCGGAAGGTCTGTAGTTCAAGTCTGCCTATAGCCAAGAACAAAATTCCTACAACATCAGTTATGAATGAGAAATGATCCAAAAAATGTTGACGAAGTTACTGTGAACTACAACTAACGCGACAAATTCAGTCGAATCTCTCGAATCCTATCTAGGACAACCATCCCGGGAGAGTAGTGAACGAACACCTTCGACACAAACCATCTGCACCCCGTCCAGGATGTATGACAAATACTATAAAAACGTAACTCTTGAACTTGCGCGAACCCTATAAAAAAAGGGGTTAAAAAAAGCGTGATAAACCCACGGAAGCAACAAACACTTTCCTTCGATATAATTATTATCCTACTTTCAAATAGCTGCAAAAGTTTATGAACACTTAATAAGAGGGATGAACAAACTTAGCCTAAACAAGAATCTTAAAAATTAGCTTAAATAACAATTAACTTAAAATCTCTTAATGGGCCTATATGGACACTCTAAAAGGAACAAAACATGTCTTCAGCCTACGATAAATTAAAATGATTAATCAAAAGCAACAATTAAAGCTAAGAACTTTTTTTTTTTTAAAGAACTTAGCACCAGAACATACTTTCTTTTGTAAACTTAAAACTAGCTTTGAGAAGCATCGACTGCAGCTTTTTTTTGACTCGCTTATACGGCTTCATGTGGTGCGCTGAATAACGTAATACTTATACAAATATGTATATGGTCTCGCGTAGGGCCGTGGTATGGGCAAAGATAGGTGGTATCTTGTCTTTAGTAGGATGTTGCTTCCGTTTTGGCTGCTGTTGTTATGTTGGTTGTTGCGGCTGTAGGTGGGGAGCTGTAGCCTATATACTCTGGAAGTGCAAACTGCAAACTGACTATTATTTGGCGCTATTGAACCACACCCAATACACCAGAGAGTAAAGAACTGGGATCTCCGATTCAATACTTAATGAGCCGCCGAACGAGGACAACGATTCCTATATTCTAAAATATCGAAAAATTCAGTCAAATAGTACCAGGCTGACGTCTATTTCTTATTGACGAAACTTGAAAAAATAGTATTCGTGCCTTTATGCCGAATGGGCGTAGGTCTTATCTTTCACATAGATTAAAGATCGGCGTAATAAGGAGAAAAATTCAGTTCCTCAGGTGGAAATACCTCAGGATTCTGTATTGGGACCCATTATTTTTCCTGTCTACATCAGTTCACTATTCAACCTTCACTTTAAGGACACATGTACTGTTTACTTAGATGATTTCTGATAGCTCAAACAGTATTTTAAAATTGTTGTTCTTATTGAAAAAAAACGTTAAGTAATTGGATCTCAATATTGACCCTAGGTTTAACTTTGCTTACCAAACGAATTATTTTAGATGAACTCGAAGAATCCTTTTTACCTCATTCACCGTAATAACGAAAATGTTTGCGAATTAGCCTAATATGTATAATCCGGGAAAATTCCTGTTACTTTTTGAACATGCTTCTGGTTCTTAAGCACCTTAAACCAATTTCTAAAATTGAGAGTACATTCCCCATGACAATGGAATAAAATTAAACACTTTTCGTAAATTGAGAAATGGAAATTCTTTTCTATAATGGATTCCTACTTCCCGATCAGTTATTTCATTTAATTAACAATGACCGAAACTATACGCCCATACGAGTTCCAGATTTCTAGACTGAAATTCTGAAATTCCAAACACAAAATCAATCCATTGACCCCATCCATAAATTAATAATCCCATCCAAACGAATTCCCGCCCAATGAGGCGTGAAACAGCACAACAACATAACAACATTACCTTTAAAGTTAAATGAACTGTTGTATTGAAATATCAAGAAATGTGGATACTGTCTGTCTTACAAGTGTTTGCCAGTTTGCACCCAAGAATATTCATTACATCGCCGCCCCCTGCTGTGGCTTATAGACTTGATTATAGTAGTTTCCCCATACCAGAAATTTCTACCCCCGACGGGCATTCTTGGCACAATTTATTACTGAAAGAGAAACACTTTCATCTCTATGTGCGACGATTGGCGTTCGGCATAGAACTGGGTCAATGGGTTGATGCTGGGTATTAAGAAAATTGAGTACAAATCAATAACGAATGTCATCAAGGCGACGAAAGGAAGAAAAAATTCTTTAACAATTACAAAACGTTTAAGGAAGACCTTTGAAGGTATTTTAATTTGCATTTTCCGTGAGCGCACACTGCCACGTAGGTACGAAGGACTTCAGACTAAGCACCAGTGTAATAACCATTCTGCTCGAGCCATGCAGCTTGGGGTTTGAAAGGACGACAGAAAGTATTTAATTATTCCAAAATGCTTTGCGGGCAAACATTCCTGCACCTGCACACATCCTTGCACGGAAACGAAGGGCACGCAAGTAACAGCAATAAATTGTATCCTTTGTCAGTGAACATCAGGTTATGAGCTTAATATTTTTGCCGCGGTGTTAAGATAGGGATAGACGAGAATTCATTTCTAAAACCACCAGGCGCCATGATTCTCGCACCGTCTGCCAATAGATTTTGACTATAAACAAGCCTCCGTCATCGCCTTCCAAGCATTAAGAACTAAGTTATAACAAGAACTGCATCCAATCCGTGATGATATCGATTTCTCTATCCAAACCGTAAAGTGCAAAAGTGTGTTGAACGAAATAAATTATCAATGTCAATGCCCGCGGATGTATAGTACTTTGTCAACAGGAGGTAAAAAGCAAACGTCGTTCTACCGGATTTTATGTGTTTTTGTTTCTTTTTGTACCCTTCCCAGTGGAAAAATCCATGTCCGAGCTGAGGGGAAATGTGTAATTTAATTCTCGAATGGAATTTTTTCCTCCGACTGACATAGAAACAGAGAGGAAAGCATTGAAGCCTTTTTTGCCGGAATCCAACCGAGTGGAAATGGTGATTATATCCGTGGTCGTTTTAAAAGAGAATGCCATTTAAGTACCTACTGTCCCATTGGAAATTCGTTTAATGACATTTTAAATCGGAACTTCATGAAACGGCAATGTAACGAGTCGAGTCTCGACTACACTGTTATGCAGGCAAGCTAGCTGCGAGATCAGAATGTACTGAAGGCGAAATGGAGATCGTAGGTTTGTTGCCCTCAGAAAAGGTTTAGATACTATAAATCTTTATAGTATTGAAGGATCTGACCTGGATCTAAGAAATAGCTGTTTATCTTCCACTTCAATAGCTTTCATTTCTAAGTCTGGAGCCGTCCCGGCCACGCATCAACATTGACGGCCAAGTCATGGATCGAAGCTCATGCTTTGTATTTGGTGCGACCAGCTCGGCTAGGTATATTATGTTTCACGGGTAAAATCATAATAGGAGACTTTCTATAGAACTAGTATGGCTTTGAGCTCCATCTTGAAGGAAAATGAGTAAAAATGATTCCTTTTATATTTTGAATCAAGTTTTATTTAACCATTACTTATAAGTTATAACTATCTTCCCTAGACAAAATGATTAAAGTCAACGTGGCTTCGGACCAACTTACCCCGTCCGGGTAAGATTTCGTGTACTCAACTTTTTAACAATTCAACTACTCAATAATTGATCGAAGTGATTCTTTTAAAATTGACTGCATTGAACGCAAATGTTTGTTCCATTGTGCGTGCATTAATTGAACGTGCGTATATGAACTCAAGCAACAAAAAATTACGGGGAGTGGTTGTAGTGCAATGGTAATCATCACCAAGTTGAGCCGATTGTCTGTAGTTCAAGTCCGTCCATAATCAGGAACAATTCCTGTACGGAAAAACTGTGCAACAACATCAATGAGAATGAATGAGAGATTATCAAAAAGTGTTGACGAAGACATAACACTCGCAGCATAAGATCACTTCAAAACTCATACTCTGTGTGTGCATATAACACCTTAATAACATGAGTTACTGTGAACTACAACCAACGCGACAAATTCAGTCGAATCTGCCAAATCCTATCTAGGACAACCACCCCCGGAGAGTAGTGAACGAACTTCTTCGACACAAACCATCTGCACCCAGGTTGTGTGACAAACACCATAAAAGCGTACACTCTTGAACCTGCACGAATTATAAAAAAAAAATATGGATTGGAATAAATAGAAACACAGTTTTCTATTCAATAATTGTATTATATGACGAACGTGCGAAACCAATGTTATTGATCTCAATTGTATGAGAAATGAAAGTAAGGAACATTCAATCTCATGAAGAGGGGAAACGTGTGACAAAAATCCTTTAATTACGGCCATTTTCCTACCTTGCGTTTATAGGAAATCTGACAGTTTCTTCTGTCTGTAATTTTTTTTTAAAAAAAAGTTCTCTGTTCAAAAATTCACGGGAATTTTCGAAAATGTACTGTACTAAAGCATTCTTACGAACCTTAAAGCTTCATCTCTCTTGCTTTGAGATTTATCTCTTTTCATAGCTCCTAATCATCTCTCATTGGAGATCAATCTCACCTTTTATCTCTTATAATCTCAACCTACCTATGTTCCATTTCAGTGCCAAAAAGCCTCTTTGGAATTGAAATAAATATGGCCTTAGAGCTACAATTCCCTAAGACTTTTGGAGTAAGTCCCCTTGGAATAAGTGGTGTGCTAGCCACCGTCCATATACCACTTCCATATACATACTCGTAAGTGTTTTGATCCAATTCCCCGTATTAAGTCAATCATACACAGGTGCTAATCTCCTCCAATAAAGTCAAGAACACGAATTACTTGATTTCATTTGTGTCAGCTTCTTCGATATTTACATCACGATTTCCACGCAAAAGTGTACGTGGAAGCACCACCCAATAAGGAGCAAATGTGTTTCCACTTCGAATGCTAAAAGAGTGTCAAATGCAGTTGAGCAAAGATAATATTTTCCATTCACTTATCATACATCACCATTGAGGGAAATGACAAGGAAACAACCAACAACATGAAGTAAAATTAGTTTTAGCTATCGAAGGACAACAAAGGAAAAGAATCCACCCTCGCGCATATCGTTGCATCTGATAAAAATGCATGAACGTGTTGCATTTCAATTTATCTATAAAGTGGATCACTTCAGCCGTCCCCTCGTGTGAGTCTTACACGACGGGGATTCTATCGAACAACATCGAGTTGTCGTGTCTTAAAGCACATGGATCGGTTGTCAGGATATAAAATAAAATTGGAATTCGTTGGCTGATTGTTGGCTTACTGATTGGATGCGTTGAATGTTGACGCGCAAGACTAATTTGCTTCAGTGAAGAGCTTAAGTGAAGAGGAATGCCACAATGTCCATAAAATTCGGCAAGAAATTTGTGATACAATTGACAAAGAAGCAAGGAAGGGATGACGCAACAGATAGGGCTAGCCAGTTCGCCCCTTGGACTAAGTTCTCTAATTAAATGTTGAAGTTTTACGAAAAACAAGGAAAAAAGGACGAACTTGAAGTTTTGTTAACACCTCTGTCACAATTACCTCTAGCTGCACGATGCACTTTCTTGAGTTTGTTAAGAACAGTTTTAGTTTGTTTCTGTTTTTCACTTTTTATTTTTCCTTGTCAGGACGAAATTGAACGTGTTCTTGGGAAATGTCTCGAATCCAACGTGCTTTGCTTGGCACAACTAATTCGACAAAGTTTTCCTTCGTCAAATCTAATTTGTTTTTCTTTCGAGGACTTTGCGCATCCTGCTTTTTCTGCTTCAGATGAGGATGACTAAAAAGTCAATTATACAATTGTCCTCTGGCCTCGGAAAGTAGTTTTGTCGAATGAAGGCCCATCGTCAATTTTTTTGCTAATAAGTACAAAAGGAAACATGAGAAGTAATTAATGGAAGACTTTGATTTCAATAATGCAGCTACATTCGGCAAATAGTTGCAGCTAAATTTCAAGCTTTACTTACTTGAAAGTCATAGAATATCAAAAAATTTAGAAAAATATGAGTTTTAATATGCTTTCAGTACTACCATTTTCAAGCATTGAAGTCGGCTACGTATCAATAGCTTCGAACTATTAGTTTAGCAAATACAGGGTTATCCAACAAGAGGTGTCATTTTAAGTCAAAATAATAATGCAACATTTTTATGGAAAATGGTAATATATTTATTTTGTATTAAAGTGGAAGCTCTGCGGCTAGTGATGTAATTAATATCTGCCAAAAGATTTACCTGAGGTTCAGCCACAATCTCATCAGCCGGCCATCCTTGTCAACGAAGGTTGAATGGAGTTTTATCATCAATTTCCTATTTAGAACATTCAAATTTATAGATTTATTTTATTACAGCTTTCTGAGAGAACGTTTGATGATGATCAAAAGCATTGCACAACTGTTTCGAATAATGTAAAATGACACCTCTTATTGGATGGCCATTTACCATACATGACGGGAACCCATATGTAGACAAATATTTCGCCCATTTAAAGCAGTGTGTGCACTAGACGCTCGGAAAGGTTATCACCAGTTCTTCCGAATTATTATCACTAATTTCAGGCCGAATTGGACTTCATAAAGACTGGTCCCAAAGCACTTAGGAAGCCAGGATTTGCTGCTTTCCGCTCTACAAAAGAATTATCTACTTGATCAATACCACCTATTATTTGGTCTCAGTATAGGCTGCCATAAGTTTATTGAAGGAGAATTGGAAGAAATTTCTTAAGCGTTAAGAACAGAGTTATTTGTATAGTAAACTTGACAGATTCTCTATATTATAAGGTTTATGGTTTATAGATAAACTCTTAAGCCCCATGGCCCTCCTTAGGGAAAATCGTTTAAAAATAAATTGGCCACGTTGAATCAGTTTCCTACTAACAAGAATAAATGATGTCCAATTTAAGCCATATGCGAGAGAGAATCCCTTCATTAAAATGCCGGCTCTTCCTTTATCAAAGTGAAATCAATCGCTGAAATATTTTTTTCTTCTTCTTCTTTGGTGATGCTACAGTCCAGGGTAAATCTAGGCCTCAACCAACAAATGTCTCCAGCCAGCATGGTTTATGGCTAGCTATTTCCAATGCCGCTCTTCAAGTTGATTAAGGTCCCCTTCCAACTACGAGTATATACGCCACTGTAGATGCAGTCATCGTCTGATCTGATGATTCGACAACACTACGGTCCGGAGCTGCGTTGGCCATGTGTTTTATATGGCCCAGTCATCTTAGACGTTGGGTCCGAAGGCATCTTACTAGGCCGAAGTCGGATCTTTTGCTCCAAACTCCATTTATATAAACGATACCGTAGATTAGACGTATAATTTTCCTCTCAAAACGACCAAGCACCTCCTCATCCGGTTTTGTTAAAGTCCAGGCCTCTGCGCCAAAGAGGAGGACCGGGATGATTAAGGTTTTGTAGAGTGCAATCTTGATTTTTGAGAGAGGGCTCTACACTTCAAATGCCTCTTGAGCTTAAAGAAACAGCAGAAGTTTTACTTCATACTTCGGATTATACCTATAGTTGCCAAGAGTGACGTTTGGTCAAAACTTCGGTGTGCATCTTTCTTGATGACAGCATATACAAGGTAATGACCCGAAGACCCATCTTAGCTGCTTTTGCCTCAATGCCTACAAAAGCCTAATTTACGTTTCGCTATATCCTTTCAATCATGTCGATGGCATCCGTGTACGTAAGCAATTGCTCAAAATTGAAATAGTTAGTACATCTTGGGTTGGCCGGTGACTCTTGCACGATCTTTTCTTTTTTAACATCAAATTATTAGTTCACTACCGACCTTAATAGACCAGGGCGAGTTCACCATTGTCATCCCAAGGTAAGACAGTCGGCTTGGAATTTCAGGTTTGTCTATTGACCACCGGGGATCTCCAGAGGTATCGTTAGTATGATTGTCGATTGGTATGTCGGGATGACGGCGAATAGCCTTCATAAGCAACTCTGGCTTGAGTAGACCAGCCATGTTCCCGATCGATAGTACCTGCCAGTCTTGACGAGTTCTTCCGATAGATTTAAGTAGTACTTGAGGGCGTACTTCGTCTTAGTTTTGTCGCTTATATTACCGCTAGGAAATCGCGGCTTCCACAATAAAACCAGCGCCCTTCCGACAGCTTCCATACCCCCCACAAGTTCGGCAGATAGTTAAGGGAGTGAAAGGCACGAAAGATATCCAAGCCGGATTGGACAGCAAGCTCGCAGAATTTTTTATTTTAGAAGCCGATCCTTGACGGTCAGATTCATGGGAAATGACTTTAACGATCAATGAGTCCGAGTAGGGGGAAATAAAAGCGCCAGCGAATGCTGAAACAGAGGTAAGACATATACCCTCACTTAACGTAAACACTTCTAGATGACCGGTGCTGAGCTGGAAGCCATTAGCTGGATCTCATAGACTCATGGTACGATATTCTCTTGGGTATAGCCTAACTCGGGAAGAGTTATGTCGGCGACGCGAATTTGCGATTGCGCTTTCCTCAGTCACAGCGTGCTCGAATTGTAATCTTGCATTGACTTCAATGAACAAGAAGTCCACAGTTCCAATATTTTCATAGCCAATGTGTCTCGCCAGACGAACAGCATATTCAGTCATCCTGTCCCGAACCTCTTGTGGCAGTCAACTTTTTGATGACACCGAACAATTCCAGCACGATATTGCCAGCCTTATCACCTAGCAACTGCACTTCGATGGGACGTGGTCGTTCAATGAATTTCTCAATAAACATAGCACCATTTCCGAAGGCAGCCTTCGCCTCGGAACTTGCACCTTGGAACAACTCTTCGACATCTTCCAAATTACTCTCATACCACGACCACCGATACCATAGGCAGTTTTAAAGATCACTGGAAGACCATGCTTCTTAAAAAATCCAACGCCTCCTCTTAGGTCGTCACCGGACCATCGCATCGGTACAGGGAACGATTGGCACTCCGCCTTCGATAGCAACTGCACGGGCAGCCACTTTGTCACCCATAGGCTGGACAACCTTGGGCGACGGAGCAATAAAACTTAGTCCAGCATCGATTTGGTGGCAAGCCCTTGACAACTAGACTAGGCTTTTTGTCTGTTCATGTGCATTTTATATTTCTCGAAGCAGACGGCTACTGATTTGACGCCCAATTCTGTGCAGGCACGGAACACTCAAACGGCAGTTTCTCCACGATTGGCCACTAAGACTGAACGGATCGGTTTGTATTGCACCTGACTTGAATAGGTTTGTTTACTGATGAGCGTTACGCATTTTCGTGGTGTGTTTTTGTAAGCTCTGAAGGTCCTTGGTGCACCGGTGACCGGGAGGGTCATTTTGAATGTGCTTAGTTTTCGCTTACATCGGAACGGCGTTGGAAACCGCAATCAGTTGCTTCAATATTATGTAAAACACTTGACTCCAAACAGAAAATTATCAAAAAAAAATCACAACTTGATTAGCTACCGGATAATATTATGTATAAAATCAGGACACGGACGCAGTCCTCCCCTTTCGTGCAGGATCCTTTCTCTATACGTAATTCGTACTACCGCCGAGCATACCTTAAACCGGCTTTTAATTTAAAAAATATTTTTGTTTTTAAATGTTCTTTTCTCTACAAATTTTTGTAACACCCTCGACTTGGTTTGAATGAAGGACTCATGTACAGTGGCGATGTTTGAATATAAATATGAAAAAACAAAAACTTGAAGTAGACCCGCTCGAACCGGTGCTGTGCAGGGACGGGTTAAGAATATCCCTGCAGCGATACCTCTCGCTTGTCGTAAAAGGCGACTAAACAAAGGTAAACAAAAATCACATCTAGGCATTTTAGAAAACACCAAGGTGAGCCTAGGGACACATATACCACCCCAAGCGTGCATGCAAATCAGTGGGTTGACACGACTGGGGATCACCGGTGTTGTAAGAGTAAGATCAAACAAAAAAAAAATAAAAATCTGGAGCATGCCCGTGTCAAAAAAAGGAGGGGAAGAAAGAAAACGGTCAAACCGTAGCATTATCGAAATGAACGCTAAAAGGAAAAGCACTACCCCGCCAGGCACTACTAATGGTCGTGATCCTGGGACGAGCAGCAATGCTCGGGTCAGAGCTATAGGATTTCCGGGGGATAGCAAAGTGACGCAACGTCGTAAACCACACTTAAGAGTCTCGAGTTGGAACGTTGGAAGCATGAGTGGTCGCAACTATGAGCTTGAAGAAATTATGGTTAGAAGGCGAGTAGACATCCTGTGCGTACAAGAGACGAAATGGCGAAACACCGGTAATCGGGCACGTTTCTTGGACGTTAAAATAAAAGCCTACAAGATGTTTTACTATGGATTGGAACAAGGAAAAAACGGAATCGCCATCATCCTTGCGGCAGAGCTACTTGGCAACCTCTTAACCATTTCAAAGTCCAGTGCCCGTTTGATGGCTCTCAAATTGGTGATGCATGGTGAGGTGTGGAACATCGTAAGCGCATATGCCCCTGAAGTAGGATGCGAACAAAAAAAAAAAGATGCATTCTGGCTAGATCCTCCACAGATGGCGACAGTATTGCGAGGAACTTCTGAACGAACAGTTTCCCCGAGTGTACTTTCCAAGAGCCGCCCAGAATCATGCCGAAATATCCGACATCACAGTCGAAGAGGTTCGGTACGCGGTTAAAAACTCCAAGAAAAGAAAGGTGTTGGGCCGGACGGGATACCCTCTGAGTTCTGGAAAAAGATGGGAGACATCGGGTCTAGATGGCTCATGGTTCTTATAAATAATACGACTATCTGAAGACCAGTGCGGGTTTGACTCGGGTAAATCAACGACAGATGCAATATAAAGTATAAGGGTCATGATGGAAAAGCATCGTGATTCTTCAAAGGACTTGCATATGGTGTTGGTTGATTTCGAGAAGGCCTTGACCGGCAACCAAGAGATCTTTTATGGGGAGCGCTAAGACAAAAAGGAGTTCCAGAAACCTACGTGCGAGTGATCATGGACATGTACAAGAGAGTAACGACAAGAGTAAGATGCACCGCAGGAGTCACCGAAGAGTTCGCAATCAAGGTCGGTGTACATCAAGGGAGCGTCCTCAGCCCACTGCTCTATATAGCTGTCCTTGATTGCTTGCTTGAAGGAAAAGTGACGGACCCCAATGTGCACCAGCTATTCTTTGCTGACGATGGGGCCATTATAAGTGATGATCAGGCGTCCCTACAACGAGCACTTGATGTGTGGGTGAACATTTCTGAGGGACACGGGTATCGTATTAGTTCAAAGAAGACAGAGTATCTGTGCTGCCCGTTCTCTGACCCTCATCAGCCTATTCCAGACATTTACTTGAAAGGAAGAGTGCTTCCCAAGTGTGAAAAGTTTAAATATCTGGGATCTATGATTAATAAAGAAGCAACTTGTGATGACGACATCAACCATCGCGTAAGCGTAGGGTGGATGAAGTGGCGGGAAAACTCCGCCATCTTCTGTGATCGAAAAATGCCCCCTAAGCTGAAAGGAAGGCTCTACACTTCAGTTGTACGTCCGGCGCTCACACACGGTTCACAATGCTGGACAATGCACAAAAAGTATGAGAGCAAATTAACGGCAGCTGAGATGAAGATGCTTCGCATGACAGCGGGAGTAATAAAGCGACAGAATTAGAAGTTCAAAGATCCGAGGAAGCCTCCACGTAAAAGAAACCATCACAAGAAAGATAGAGCGCGACCGACTCAGTTGGTATTGCCATGTTCAAAGGAGAGATCCTTTGAACCCCGTCCAAAAGGCGTTATCAATCAACGTTCCAATTTCAACAAGCAAAAAAGGCAGGCCGAAAAACAATTGGTGCAAACAAATACAAAAACACCAGCATTTGATTGGCCTCAGCGATGAAGTAATCCCAAACCGGGAAGCCTGCCGCTACTTTCTGAGGTCAAACCGGCGGACCCCATAGGCGGACTAGTAGGAATGCAGTTAAGTGGGAAGGTTATGGTTCTACACTTCTGACCATAACGACGCCGGAAAAAAGGAAAAGAAGAAGAAGAAGACCCGCTCGAACCGAAGTTTCACATCCGAATGAATCAATTAAATACAGAAGCTAATTAATTGTGAAATATTAAAATAAATAAAGTTGAAATTAATTGTTCTACAACTTATCCATATTGTCCATCTTACGTATGATTTCTAACAGTATTTTTATCTTGAATTCGTCTATATTGGGTGGACGGAATTCTCTTACGTCGAATTGGTCATTTTGCCTAACAGCGGTATCTTGCCTATCATCGCCATTATACCAGTCTACGGAAGTGGTCTTTTCGGTCTATTACTAATTCTCCATTCTCCTCATTCCTGCAGGTTTCTGCTCTGGTAAATTCCTTTGAAATGTTCCTCCTCAATCTGACGCTTTCCGTGCTTTCTTTTTTTCCTTCTAAAAAGCGTGCGTTCCTCCCTTCTTTTCTGCTTCAAGGCCCAAATAAAGTTTAAAAAAAAACAAAAATAACACTAAAACTAGCTATTATTGAGCCTGTTTATCGATTCCCAATACTATAGCGCCCTAAGCCTATACTAGGCTTGAAAGAAACACTTTCGAAGGCACGAAATGCCTTACAATATGACTCCTCCATTACATTTAACTTTTACGGTTTTTTATTAACTTCAAGCATTTTATGATCGAAACAGCTGAATACACGTTTAGGAGGTAAGGATCTTTATGGTCAAGGAAACAACAACACCACTACCAAAGTCACGATTTTTGAACGCCGAAAAGAGCGTTTGAGATTTTATGACACAAAAAGATTTCAAAACATCACCTACATTAAAATACCGTTAAAGGCAACAAACAAATCCTCATCCTGATTAATACCGTACATTTTCATAAATAATTCTCATCCAACAGTCGTGATAAAATATCATATTCATGTCGGAAATAAAATAAAAGAATAGCTATAGAAGAGGGAAAAAAACAAAAACATCCGGACGTGACTACTCGGCGTAACGTCATAAAACGTACGATGTTTACGCAACGACTGACAGCTGTCTCGTCAGGCATTCACGTGATAATATATTGTATCTGGCTTAGTGCAGCTGACCTATATTCTTACTTCAGTCTATCGCAAGTCCGAGTATTGACGAAACAACGTAAGGAAAAAAACAATCAAGAGATTATGACGGAAACAAAGTTCAGTTGCGTCGAGTGTTGAATAAAACAAAAGACGATGATGAAAGCGAGAACAAATCACCCCATGAACTTATCATAAAGGGATCATGCCTACTTGTCAGGATATACTTCCTTATATAGATTGTCATAAACTGAGTCAAGTCAGAGGGGTGACGTTAGACAGCGGCAATGAAAGATGCTATTAGGGTTTGTCCAGACGGCCCGAAGTAATTCGTCAAACATTGCACGGACGGCTGACAGGGATGAGTTTTCTCAGAAAGGATATTTTACTGGAAAACTTTTCCTTTTCCTTGAGAGACACAAAAACCTTTAATCCGCTTGAGTTTGAAGATTTAATTTTAATTTTAATCCAAATCCGTCACACTCTACCCATTCGCCTTTCAGATGCCTATCCTAAAATTAATGTTTTTCCATTTTAATTACAGAATTACTTTGGCGACGACGGAAATGATATATCATCGGATGTGACTTGGTAGCAACAGGGACTATGTGGAATACAAATGGCCTTAATTATCCCATCCTCACTCAAAGTTTTTACAAGGATACACCTGCTTTGGATATATGTTTTTGTTTTTAACGCTTCGAAAGCTGGGTGTCCTTGAGGGTTCGTTGAACTTTTCTGTTTGCAAAAGCACAAAAAAAAAAAAAAAAAGGACCAATATTAGATTGGTAGATTAAATAATGAAAGATACTTGAGTTGGTAGGATTTAGGACATTAAATCAACTGAGATCTGGGAGAGATTAGGGCGAATAATGCCACAGTTTCAGATGACTGAGGGTATCCTAACGAGCGGTCATTGACATTGCGCCATTTATAAATCAGTTGACGAATAATTTGTGGAACGAGATGTCCTTAAATGCGATGGATATTTGCTTGGAAAACTTCACTGTTTACCCTCACAGTCAATTAATTTTGATTCCTATAGCTTGCAGGAAAGCGTTGCCTTCTTAGAAGTGAAAGTACTTTTCGAAACTAGCTGATGTGGGCGTCAAAAGGCGCTAAGGACACGGGACAATTCCATTTAAGTTTGACAAGAAATCACTTAGAAAATATCATCGTAATCCACGCAAGCCATGATATTCCCATTTTGCTATCCGATATATCCTGAAAAGGGAAATCTACTATCAGAAAACGATCTATTCAAGGCGAAGTTGTGTACGAAATACATTGAATCCATAAATCACCTTAAAGAGGCACTGTCCTATTTTATCTACCCGCCAGATGACACTAGAAATGATTTATGAATTTTCATCCTTACAGGAAGCAGTCTAAAACCAACTAAATATTCATTTACTCGTCTCATGATTAGCTTGAGATAAAGTTGAAATTTAGCTGAGACAACATGTACATATGTTTGTAGGAAAGGATGCACCAAATCTAATTCGCACGAATTACATGAATACAAACCCAAGCGACCGACCGAGTGACACCAAGGAAACCACATACTATAAATCCCGTTCCGGGTTTGGAAATAGAAGAAGCAAAACAGGGATATCTTACAACTCCGCTTACTTCGCACGCCTTTCTACCCTTTCTTTAGAAGTTGCTCTTCGTCCGGAAGTCCCTCGTCCTTACGGTAGACATATTTATCGGTAAGTTTTCCTTTTCCGTCTCGTTGTCGTCTCATTTACATAATAAGTTAGTGTACAGCTGGAGCGACTGAGATTACATGCCCGCAAAAATGTCGAGATGGGGACAAGGAGGATAGGAAAATATGGTCGCGAGGATGATAAAGACGATGAAGACGACAAACGCACGACTGGTTATGTAGGTCAAATAACGTCGGTCATGGTTAATGCCATTGTCGCATCTGGATAAGGGCTATTCGACTAAGGAGGTGTATCCCTGGTGGTTGATGATTTCGTTTATGAATTTACAATGACTCCGAAGGGGAGTCGTAGGTGGTAGGTGGTATCAGATGCAAATTGCCGGTTTAGGGTGTTGGTTTTGAAAGGATAGAGGGTCATGGGTTTCCAGTTAAAAGTCATGGGATACCCATCAACAATTCTTAAAGCGAACCAATGGATTTAAAGGAAGAAATTTTGGGTCCAAAAATGGTAGGAAAAATTCAAATGAGTCAATTGGAAGCCACAGGACAACATAATAGCAAAATGAACTTCACCCTTTCTGGCGCTAAAAGTTTTATGAAACATGCTAAGTGACTATTATTATAGGAGAATGTCATAACTATAAATCAAATGCAACAACACATTCACGTACACAGGACCATGCAGAGAAACATTTCATAAATCCTGTGCACGGAACGGTGGAGATTGCTTGCATGCCTGATGCACACCATAGGATGGTAAAGAGCAGCAGGGGATCATGGCAGAGAGAGAGGTTAAATGTTAACAATTTTATTTATTGCAGCCAGGGGATGACAGCGTGTTGCTTACGTTGTCGTCTTTCCCGATTTTTGTTTCACTCGCTGCGACTGCAACTGCCAGATACATTGAAAATATTTTCACAGATGTCTTTGGTGTCTCAATCCCTGGTGTGGATCCATGTGAAACGGCCCGGACCCGACGTTCGAAGGTGAAAAGTGGGCAAAATGTGTCCCAGAGAAAGAACAGTAATGGATGGGTTCGCTTAATGAATTATTAAAAAAAGCCCTGCAGCAGAGTTTCACTACAACATGAAAAAGGTTTAAGCCTATTCTATGAATTTCAGGTTTTAAAGCCCAAAGTTTATTATGGGCAGATGGTAACCCATACTAATCTGAAATTCGAGCGATTCCATCGCATGAGAGAAACCTCAACTTCCCACATCACGGATTTTTCTTTAACGTCCCCATGTTTAAGGTCAATTTTGAATATCTGTAGCCTCTCAAAGGGATACCCGATACATATCGATTCCATTTACCAGTGGGAGTAAGCCCAAAATGTGTTTATGTGTCTCTTGTTCCATGACCTTTTTCGGTTAATTCGCAGCCCCTAGCGGCGATATAAAATTCATTGCTATGAGAGGGACAGCTGCTGTTAAAGGAAAGGATTTAACCTTTAAGTATTGAAAGCATAGAATGTACATACGTAGTAGAACTGAGTTACAATGTAAAAGTGAAGGGAGTGAAAAGTAGTAATACGTGAGAGTCTCTTAATAAAAGTCGTTAGTGTTTCTACAAACGTAAAGCTGCATGCAATATTTGAGTTTGGTGATAAATATTTGATTTTATGTCCTTTATGAGGTAGATACCTTGGCGGTGCGAAAGTTAGCTTTTAAAGCCATTGAAATGCGGTTCGAATCCTATAACCTTTAAACCCCTTGTAGTATATGCCGCTTGTATGGACGAGCCTCTTGGAACTCACTGGTCGAGTCTGCAGTAAGTCCGTTTCAACCCCTACACCCCCTAAATCGTACAAGTTTAAACTTTTTTTCTTTTTTTTTGATAATTCGTGCAGGTTCAACAGTGAACGCTCTTATGATGTCTGTCACACAACCTGAACGAGGTGCAGATGGTTTGAGATGGTTTGTGTCGAAGATATTCGTTCACTTCTTTCCGGGGGTGGTTGTCCTAGATAGGTTTTGAGAGGTTCGACTGTCTTTGTCGCGTTGGTTGTAGTTCCCAGTAACTTTATTGTTTCCATGTCATTAAGGTGTTATATTGGAAATGCACACACAAAGTATGAATTTTGAAATGATATTTTGCTGCGAATGTTATGCCTTCGTCAGCATTTTTTGATCATCTCTCATTCACATCTGATGTTGTTGCACAATTTTTCCGCATGGGAATTGTTCTTGACTATGGACGGACTTGAACTACAGACCTTCGGCTCAACAGTCGGCCCCACCACCACCACGACCAGCTTAAGGCTAACTGGTCTTAGAGCCTTATTTTGTCACGTAATATTTTCTTTCATCTGGCAATGATTAACCCGCTACTACGTTTTAATTCCTTGCTCATTTTTGTCGAGTATTATTCTCTTCTTTCGTCTCCCGTATTAGCCATTTGTGCAGGCGGACCCATGGATCACTGGCGGAGAACGCTATCAAATACTCATTTTTCTCGAAAAAAGTTTATTAGTTCACCAATGTCGGCTTCGTCTTTTTCAAAGTAATCCTCCTCAGATATAATAAACTTACCCCAACGGTTTTGTAATCGAAAAAAACTTGGCGTGCTTTTTTCGGTCTTGGCTTTTCTGATCGCTTCCACTGAGATTATTGGATTTAGGTTTGAGAGCATACTTCTGTGTTGTCACCATTGATGACCCTTTTAATGATAATGCCACGGTTCTTCTGGTCAACGCTTATCTTACAAATATTAATAGGTTCTTTTGATGAAGTCAAAAGGCCGAGAGAAAAATTTTATTGTTTTTTTTAAAGTTTTTTTTCTGTCGGGGTTACTTAAAATTTTTAATTTTATTTTTATTTTATTCCTTTTAAATTACTCGTGGATCTTAATTGCGATAGGTAGCTACTAAAATTACATTTTTCTTAAGTATTATGCAAAAACGCATAAGGGTGGATTTACAAGGTGACGCAAGATTTATCATCCAAATTTGTTTTTCAATAACTTTTTTATTAAATGAAAAAAAAAAAAAAAACATTTGAGTGATGGAAATCTTTATTTGGACCTTTCTTTTTTTTTCGGTTATGTTATGCGGTTATGCTACCGGCAGTGTTGATACATATTTGTACCTACATAATACATTAGGGCTGAACTTGATAAGGACAACCTAACATTTTTGATTCTTTTAGATTTCTCTTAGGCTTAGGTCAATCATGCTGAACTTTTGAGGAAGTTGCGTCAAGAATTTAATTTGTTCCCAGAAGCAATAAAATTAATCTCGTCCTATCTGAGTAATCGAATGCAGGCCGTTTGCATGGATAACAATCTTCTAGAATTTCTTCCTTTACTACAGGGGATTCCTCAGGGCTCAATTCTGGCCCCCTTGCTATTTTCATTGTATTGTATATTAACGAGATTGCTTCCATTATTCGCCATGTGTCTAAGCAAATCTACAGGAATTACCCTATACGTCTCAATGAAAACTGCGTGCTCATTATCAACCAGGAACTTGTTCAGATTTTCAATTGGGCAGACTGTAATGGTTTGGCCCTTAACGCTAACAAATGTAAATGCTTAGTTATTTCTAAAAAGGTATTGGATCTGTCCTATTTTCCACCAGTTATGC
Source organism: Merodon equestris (assembly GCA_958301585.1). Lineage (NCBI taxonomy): Eukaryota > Metazoa > Arthropoda > Insecta > Diptera > Syrphidae > Merodon > Merodon equestris. The sequence continues at coordinate 17,683,218 of OY284415.1, read as the reverse complement.
TCAACGGGACTGCCTTAGGATTTCTTAATACCTCTAAAACCCTTCGGTTGGTATTTAACAGAACTCTTACTTAGAACGATCACATAAACTCGGTAGTTGCAAAAGTTTATGGTAGTCTTAGAATCTTATGGACTGTTCAGGAGTGAACCCCCTCAAAACTAAAACCATTTTCGCATAAACTTTAATCTTTCACTAATATATAAGATGATAAATAAACTTGAAACTTCAGCTTGAGACATCTTTCATTTATAAAATATCTGAAAAATCGACGATTCTCGACAATTTTCTTCACTGCTTCAACGTTTTTATCCATCGGAGCGTCCAGGCCGAGTGTCGTCATTAAGAACGAACTTTCCGGTGCTCTGTGAAGAACTTCTACAACTCATAAAATTTTGTTTTGGGCTCAGAGTAGACTCGCCAAATGCCACAGTCAACATGTCAAGTACGTTGGAGCACTTCATTTTATTTTTCACAAAATTCGCCAAGCACACTCAAACACATCTAACATTTATATCTGTGGAAAACAAACTATGTATATAAAATGGCTGAGAATATTAACACATATTTGGGGGTATGAAATCGAATGTACTTATCACGCGAAATTCTAGCAGTCACCTTATTTTTTGAACAAGCCTCATATTGTCCAGTCTTGTAGGGCAAAGACGAGAGTCTAACGAAGCATAACTTTAATCTTGGAGAGCGAGTGCAGTGATATTGAAGCTGATATGTACGAAGATTTTGCCCTTTTTGAGAACGGCGAATCCGAGTCTGAAATTGAACTTGATGACGATGAGCCAACGGGACCTATGTATTTAAATTCAAACCGAATTAGCTTATAGAAGAATTTGGTTGGAATCTCTGATGATAAATAATCAAGTCTTTTGATAAATAAATTTCCGAACTTAACTATTAGTCTTAACGGAGTTTAGCTGAAAAGCCTTAAAATATAAATTTGAAATTTTAAGATTTGCCGTGAGTAGGTCTAATTAATGATAGACTTCTTAGAAGTTCAGACGCCTTATCCCTAATGAGTTAATAGGGGCTTCCAATAAGAGGTGCCATTTTTAATTTCATGCCATCAATGAGCCGTCGATCTTCTACGACCATTGCCGTGATATTTGGTAAATAAGAACTGTAAAACTATTGAATGTGGACGAAAATATAAAATCCACTGCAACAACGGTGAAAATAAGGCGGAAATATTAAAAGAGTTTGTACTGCTTTTGGTCATCATCAAGCGCCTTCTCTAATGGCTATGATGGATTTAATCAACCAATGTGAAGGTTTCGGACAGATAAGCAACATGAAAACTTCATCTTGTGTTCGTTCGGCAGCAGAAAATATTGCTGCTTCAACTGAGAGTGTGGCTGAAAACCATATTTTAAATCACCTTCAGTGAATGGACAGACTCATGAATTTCCTTCGTATTGTGGTCCTCATCATTAAAAAAACTCACAGACACACGGGTGTCAGGTAAATCCAAGGAAAATAGTAGAATAGTTATGTACGATGTTATACGGTTGTACGAAAAAGGATGTTCGTCTCCAGAAGAACAGCGATAAGCAAAATTTTGATAAGTACAAAAGAAGGCAAAATGTTCACAACATGAAGCTTAAAAGAGAAGCAGCTGGCTTGTTTTCCGGGGAATCTTAAAGCACAAGCCTAAGCTGAAATATATTCTCTTCAGCAAATAATTAATGCTGATGAGATAGGTCTCTATTGGAAACACCTGCCGAATAGAACATTTTTTACAAGGGAGAAAATTCTGCTCCAAGACTCAAAGTAGTAAAATAACGAAACGCTGTTCTGTCATACGTAAGCGGTATGAATATAGATGTAAGCCTTTGGTTATTCATATGTACATCAGAAAATCGGAGGGCGTTTCATTTACTGAAGATCAAAGAAAAAAATCCTGGGTTATTCCCTCCACATTCAAAAAGACGGTTTGCCAGAGAGATCGAAGAATATAGCAAAAAATTCAACATTTTCTTCAAAGCGTTATTTCTTCTGGACAACGCACTATCACATCCAGCATATCTTTGATGCAATCCACAATATGGAACTACTGTGGGGAGAGTTGAATATGATCAACTCTACAAGCCTTCTAAATCAATAAGACTCTCCAGGTGACATAAAATTTGATATGGAAGGACTAATTGAAGTTAGTAGGAAAATTGTTGGAGAGGTTGCCATAATTGACGAGGTAAAGACCGCGTGGTTAGAAGAGATCAAGGCTTTTCTGTTTTTTTTTTCTTATAGGGTCCGCGCAGGTTCAAGAGTTACGCTCTTATGGTGTAACACAACTTGGACGGGGTGCAGATAGTTTGTGTCGAAGATATACGTTCACTACTCTCCGGGGGTGGTTGTCCTAGATTTGCTTTGAGAGAATCGACTGAATTTGTCGCGCTGGTTGTAGTTCACAGTAACTTATTTTTTTCCATGTCATTAAGGTGTTATATTATAGCGCACACCGAGTATGAATTTTGAAGGGTTTTATAATCCGAGTATTATGCCTTGGTCAGCATTTGTTTGATCATCTCTCATTTACAACTGATGTTGTTGTCGGTGATGATTACTCTTGAACCACGACCACACCTAAAAAGTCCATATCAGAAACGCTTGGAGAATTGGAAAAACGCTAGCACAAGCGTATTATATCCGAAGACGGTTACTTTGAAGTGGACAAAACTGCAGTTGAAAAGGGTATGATCGAGCTGTCGGACAGGTACGATGACACACGCGATCAAGCGCGAATATTTTGCTGTTCCTAAAAGTGTGGCTCAATATCCAATTTGTCGATTCCTACATAAGGGCTTAGCTTCTCTGCGGCCTAAATTTTTCAGTTATAAAGCAAATTTTTTTTTTGGTTGGACGACTTCTTGAATAAGAAAAAAGGCATTTGAGGGGAGAATAATGCACTGTAGTATCAAGAGTCACGATTGAATGTGTCGAAACTTACTGCTTGTTGTTCATTTTGGACAGGCAGCATCATATGGCATACATCTTCCGAACGAGAATGACCTGATGGTGGTTGTCAAACTCGAACGATGCCGGGCTATAACATTAGAAAGAAAGAAAGAAAAGATTAGAAAGATTCCGAGCGATTTATGCAAAATTGAACTGTCTTCGAGCGAGTCCTGTAAGTAAATCAACGAAAGCCAGTTGAAAGATATCGTTTGAGGATATAATGGTATAAAATAAAAACTTGAATCTGTGGTTAAGGTTTCTATCATATCTCACATACAACTGTTCTAATTTATTTGAAAACCTAAGACATCCCTTATGAAAAATCCTTTACTTCTACTCAATCAACTTTTAATGGGGCCTGGCCAAAAAGACTTTAATCAAAGCTCTAGTTGTCCTTAACCAGGTCATTTGACCCATCAGGTTGACTTCGTAACCCTACAATATTCATCACGAAATCAACATTCAGATCGAAATAACCTTCCAGCAGATTATTTCGCAAAAAACTGTTTTAGGCGCGACAAACCCACAAACCACATACTTCCATGAACGCGTTCCATCACTCGCTACCACTCGACAACACAGCACATCACACGGAAGAGGAGGCTTTCTACGATGTGCAATCCTTTTCCATGTTTCAACTTTTATTACACACCGAGCAATCCTCCGCATGCTGAACACGGTTGTGATTCATCTGCATAATAAATGCAGAAACAGCACCGCACACAAAAATTAAACGCAATCCTTGTTACACTTTGATGAAATTTAGTAGAGAGCGGTGAGCGCAAAAAAAACTGCTTACTCCTGCGAATAGTTCGAGTAAGTATCTAGGTCATGGCTAATTTGTTAACCTTTTGGTTTGTTATATGTATATCTGTCAAATGTCATCGTCACTCCGTCGGGCAGGGTTGCTTTTTCTGGATGCAGTAATTTGCATACTGATTCTTGATTGGTCGGTGTCTGCATTTTAGGAAGATTAAAAGTTAATGAGCAAGGGAAATGAGAATTTTCAGCTGCAAGGGATTAAGAAGCACTCGAAAGGGGTGGCAACTCCTGAGGAATGCAATTAACTGTAGAACGACTAACAGATTCAAATTCGAAAATGGCGCACAAGGACGAATGATTGTTGTCCTGCTCAGTGAAAGTATTTCTATCAATTGCTCGAAATTCATTCGGATCAAATGATTCCCATTTCCAACTCACGATGCAGATCTCATTAATATTTTATGTAGCACGCCGCCAAATCTGACTTTTATTACTTCCTAACCCCGGCAGCCAGCATCCACTACTGACCCAGTTAAGCGTGCAGCCAAAAAACCGAAAAGTTCAAAAACTCACATGGAACCAAGTACTGAAAATCGATGGAAGGATGAGTACGATACATCCCGATCCCGAGAAGCTATTTATGTGAAAAGTTTTCTGGCAATAAAGGCGGACATTGTGGCGACTGGAACTTGGATTCACCATGATTGGATTTTAATAGTATTGAGCTATGGACGTCTGACGATGGGTATAGGTTATAGCCATCACTAACGACCTGGGCGGATGGAATGGAAGTTTGATCTCTTCTTCGAGGTGTTTGGGAGATTTATGGTTGTACCATATCGACCTAGCAAAATGCATTCGAACTGGTGTTAAAGTTTATTTTGCTTAAATCTCTCCTATTTTGGGCAAAGTATCTCGTGAATTCTCCAAGGTGGATTGTTTTGATTACTTCCATCTCGAAAAGGCCATTTCATAGAACGAAGGAAACTGGGATTTGACGAAAAGAAAAATGATGAAATGCAAAGATTTTTCGGGGCACAGAAGGGAAAAAGGAAAACCAGGAAGTCTGGAACTGGGTCAAGGGTGGCGTCACACTTGGATATTTATTCATGTGTCAAATTGTTTTGTTATTCAAACGAATTCGAATTCCGTTTCCTTGGATGCTCGTTACCCAGCCATGCAAGGAAAATAGGCAAATTATTTGTTTCTCCTCGATTTTTTGTTTCCTTTTTTGTCCCACAAAGCCGTTTCGGAGGTTATTTCAAAGAGGCCTTTCCGAGGAAACCAACGAAAAGGAATACACGAAGTTAAAGTGGCTTTTATGTTGAAAAGGATGAAACCAGAAAAGGAAATTGAGTTAAGGGTCTTGTTGGCAAGTTCCATCTGAATGTTATGCAAAGTCGGAATCCAACCTAAGACAAGAAAAAATTGTATGGGGGAGGTCAAGAGAGTCGTATGTTGCTATCTTTACTACGCAGGAAGCACTTATTAGATTTAACTTAATGTTGAGTTAGGATGTATTGAATGGGCATTTTATTGGACAGCCTCACTTCCTTGCTGGCATCAATCAATCTTCGATCTTATTGGTTCGAAAGGTATATTGATCCAAGTATGTGAATAGGACCATTTGCGGGTTGGGAACTCATCCATCACATAGGCGGTTCACAGATCAACGCTTAGTGAAAAAAGGCGGGAAGGCTTATTTTAATAGTATTCATGGTTTCTATGGCAAAGAAATTTGTTTATAGAATCCACCAGAAACACGAGTCTTGTACTGAAAGCAGGAATTTTAATTATTTTTCTTACTGTGAACCAGAACAATGCAAGAATTCTGTGCCCCACGTGCAACTATTGATTCTTGATTGGTGTTAAATACTGATCAAACACTATGAATGCGGAGGATGAATGTAACCTCGATATTGAAGAGCTGAAATAAATAAAAAAATATTAGCACAATGATTTTTCAGAACATGCATTAAGAACTACTCACGTTAGGATAGCCATAGGCAGCTTCAGATATAATGTTATTCGACAAGCGGTGTCAATTTAAATCTATAGAAAACTATTTTTTTTTAGAAAAGATCTGATTTTCACAGAATTTAAAGTTAAATAATCTGATATAGGCTATAGACGTATACTTAGTATGGAAAATTAGTTAAATCGCACAATCTCGGCGGTCAATTTAGGTCTTCATTTGGAGAAATCAGACGTCCAGCAGATAAGGCCATTACTCTATCGGCTGTCGGCATATGGGTTTTTCTTGCTGAAAATAAAAATCGTGTACGATAATTGCACCAATTTCAAGCAAAAGCAAGTCATTTAAAGTATACTCACTGAAACGATTGCAACTTTCTTCTGTCGAAATAAATGGCCCACTGACACCGCAAGCCCTCAAATCACTAGATTTTCAGCTCAGACGAAGACATAACACTCGCGACATAAGATCACTTCAAAATTCGTTCTCTGTGGGTGCATTTCCTATATAACACCTTAATTACATGGAAAGAAAAAAGTTACTGTGAACTGTAACTAACGTAAATTCAGTCGAATCTCTCAAATTTTATCTAGGACAACCACCCCCGAAGAGTAGTGAACGAACATCTTCGACCCAAACCATGTGCCCCCCGTCCAGGTTCTGCGACAAACACCATAGGAGCGTACACTCTTAAATCTGCACGAACCCTATAATATAAAAAAAAAGAAAAAGATGTAAATCAGTCTTCACACTAAGAATAATTATGTGTGAAAAACCGTAATATTGTTCATCAATTTCCAACACCCAATTAGTGTTAACTGCTGGTTTAAATGTCTTTTTACAAATATGCTGGATCTTTACAGTTAATGCAAGTCTTCTCGGTTAGCTTGCGATTCGAAAGAACCCGCGATGACCCGCGAATAATGTACTTTTGAAAAAAAATGTTTCCAAGATATTTCCACCATTTGGGGGAGCATCTATATATATAATACGCCAGTGAAGACGATTCTCCTCCTAAACTAAAAGTCGCACAATCAAGTGCGATACACCGTTGGAAAGGTATTTGTCTGAAGTGGTGCACTATGTAATAAAATTTAGCAAAAACTTAATGCTGGAGTGATTTAAACCGGATTTAATTAAATATTCCTTTATGTAGTTTATTTTATATTCCGTCAAATACATGAACCACATTGACCACTAAACCCAATTCCCCAACCGCCAATTGATTGTTGCATTGCATATTTTTAGGAGTTAATCGCCATCTAGATAAATTGATAAAGGATACATACAGGCACTATCCTATTAGCAATAATATTTGGTGTATCTAGAAAACTGGACCGAAATTGCAAAATATTTTAGTTTTTCCTTGATTTATACACTAAACACTAATTGTATTCTAAATTTCAAGCTTCTATGTCTGCTAGTATTAACTATTTCAATACCTTCCACCAAGTTATGTCATCCACGATCGATAACACTAAGTGCTAGTCTCAAATTCGTCACAATAATAACAGCGCGAAATTTAAAATGACAGTTCTTGTTGGAGGACCCTTTAAAATACAAGGCAATCCGAGAATTATAATATTTGAATTACTTTTTGAACAGATATTGATACCTTCGTACACTTCAACTTTATATTATATAAGTTGGAATTAGTTCGTAGCGTTTTTTGTTTTGTGTTTTTTATTTTTTTAATATTAAAATATAACTTTATTGAAATTATTACTACTTTTTCCCAATTTGTCATGAATCGATTAATTTTTACAATTCTTCTAAAAGAGGCTTGTTTTCTCACCAGCCATGAGTCATCGATCGGAGCAAGTGGTAATCAGAAGTCTAAAGAGTATGGCGGGTGAGATAAGAGTTTGAATTTGAGCATTTCTAAGTATTGTGTGTACCATTGTCGTACTGCATAATCACTTTATCGTTTCTTTTGGAGTATTCGAGCTGTTTTTCCTTTAACGTTCGGTTCAAGTGCATTCATTTTAAGCCCTGCAGTGATCGTTTTATTCGGTTTGCGTAGCCCGTAGTACCTAGACAGGCCCTTCTAGTCTTTCTAAATATAGACGAGAGTTGGAATGCATGGATATTTGATTTATATGAAAGATTAAAACACCTTGTCACCACTTCTTTTTAATTTGGGGCTAGAATTCATAATTGAATTACAAGAGAACAATCGGAAATTCAAATTACACTGGGACTAAGTGATAGTGGGAGATAGTGAGGAAAACAGTAACGAGAAACACGAAGAGTATAATAATGGTAGAGAGTATGCTCAGAAGAAAATAAAGAGGAGGCCAAATATTGCCGACTGTACGCGACAGAGGCCATGTCGTGAAATAACGCCGAGTGAAATAAGGCCGCGTTCTCAAATACTTCCTTATTTCGTATTTGTAGTTGTAAATAAAGTCGAATTTTGTGATTTTAATTATTAGTATTAAATATTAGTATTAGAGTGGCTCTAAGCCAAACTCGAAAAAACAAGTTCAAAAGTAAAAATCTCTGAAATAAAGCAGTAAATAAAAAAAGTAAACAATCCATAAACAAAAACAAGAGTTATTATATAAACAAAACTTTAACTTCTAAAAATATTCACAAGCGAAACCCGCTCGGTTTCCTTTATTTCAGCATTTCATATACGAGGGTGGTCGTATAAGTACTTAGCCTACGAAAGAAAAACAAAAATTTTGGAGAAATGGCGATTTATTTTTCAATATAGTCTCGTTTAGCTCGATACACTTGATCCATCGATGCTCCAACTTCTTAAACCCGTCTGAAAAATACGTTTTCTCGAGGTCTGCAAAGTAGGCCTCCGTGGCGGCGATGACTTCCTCATTCGACTGAAATTTCTGCCCGGCGAGTGACTTTTACAAGTTTGGAAACAAAAAGAAGTCATATATGAAGGATTTTATTCAAACACACTTGGTTTTATTTTCTAACAAGCGTATTTTTATTATTTTATTATTACTAATTATTATGGTTAAAATTTTATACTTGGCGTTGACGACGACTAAGAAAAACAAAAGAGAACCGCCTGCCCTGGGTGACTGCCGTTGAACGAATGGTCTGTGTTGTTCTGCGTGTTCGTCTTCGTCTCTTTTGTTTCGTTACGTTTGTGAATGTTCTGCAATGTGTGTACTGCGTGTGTCGTGTGTGTTATGTGTTGGATCGTTCGATCGTTTTCTGGTCGGTGTCTGTACCGTAGCCTAGTCGCCTGATTGTTACCCGTTAGGTCGTCCGTTTGTGTGGCGTGATAGTCGTCGCCGCAGTTCGTCGTCGCAGTTTCGCTCCTATCCCACATATATTCAGTTTTTTCCCTTTTCGGTTAATATTTTGTGTGAAGTGCTTTATTTTTGTACATCATTTTCAACCTTGACATCATCGATTGGACCAATCGTTTGCAATATGCAGGCTCAATTTTGTGCTACAACCTCTTAAGCTCATTATTATTTGAAAACTGAGTTTTACGAATTTTTTTTTAGATGGTTCCAAATTTTTTTTTATAGGATTGATATCCAGACTTTAAGGTGGAGTTTGTGTCAAAGCCCGGCCCAGCACAATCATTATGTGCCCAAAGCTGACAGATCAAGCATCGAACCCAGAGTTCTCCCATTGTGTTCTCTGAAAAAAATTGCTGGTAGAACTCATGTACATTCTGCATCTGCAAAATGAGGGGCTTCTTGGCCTATTATCGGATCTAGATCAATGTCCGATTCTAAGGGGATATCCTCTTCACCTTCACTATCAACAACTTTATTGTCACAGGTTTCGTAGTTCTTTTTTTTCTTATTTCTAAAGTTTTTTTTCTGTTTTTAATTTCTTCTTCTTTTTCCAGTTTGTTCTTATTTTTTCCATTCGGTGATTTTTTTATGAAGGTGAAGTTATACTCTATACCAGAGGTTAACAAACTTTTTTTTTTTCTCATAGATCACTTTCAAAATTAACCTGACTTCGGTAGACCTCCTGCTGCTAAATTTGTACCATATTTCCAAAACTCGTCAAAAAATGTGAAGATTAGATCTAACGATGTAAATTTTCATCGCGGCTGAGTTCCTACCCTAAATTCGGAGTGGTAAGAATAAGAAGAACATGTACTAGTATATTTTCTTATGTTCTGTTTATTAAAATAATACGATTACAGACTTCATAGAGCTAAAATTAAACATTTATAACGAATCGTAACTTCAACAAAACAAATCAAAAATTTAAAAAAAAAATTCATAATTTTCAATATTTGGCTTCAGATTTGTAAGGATTCATTCTGCCCATTGTTAATAAGTTTGTAACGACAATAAAAACCTTTTTCGACAAGGTTTGATGAGGGAAACACTATCAAAAGTTTCCTCTCAATTTCCCACAGCCCAGGATATATTTCGGGTATTTCTGCCTGCAGCCAAAATGTTTGATAGCCTTTCTTAAATTTCACCTTCAGCTCCTCATTCGTACTAAGCTCGAGTAGCTCCTCTTGTAATACTACATTCGACACTTCTGTTTCATCAAATGGATTTATGATCCATGGTGGTATTTTCATCGTGAGAATATCTTCAAATCTGTTTTTGAAGTCATCACGCAGGGCATTTAAATGCTGAACGTATGTCTGAATATCAAGACATTCTGCCTGTGATAAATTTGGAAACTGGGAGAATTCGCGCAGACTAATATCTTGCTTCATAAATTTAAATTTTCCAAGAAAAACCGAAATTACACCCTCTGTTTTTATTAAATTTGGGCTGTCCTCTTGTAACTGCAAGTTTTTTGAACAAATCTGTCAAATATGCAATGTGTGCTTTCAATGTGATTAGGATTTCTTTTAGATCTGAATCTTTACTTTCCAGAAACTCTGAGACTGCTACAAAAAGTAAGTAAAATCTTGTTAAGCATGCACCTTTCGACAACCAGCGTACTTCAGTATGTAAGAGTAATCGTTGGAAGAATTCATCATTTTCGTCGCACGATTGTGCAAACAATCGGGTATTCAACGCATTGCTTCTTATTTTATTAACTGCTTTAACCACAAATTGAAGCGATTGGTACGATCTATCACTCAAATTGTTCGCTACTAGGTGTTGTCGATGGATGACACAGTGAATTGCAGTTACTTCTGGTATAATTCTTTTAGGATGGCTTATAAACCCACGATATCGCCCGAATATAGCAGGAGCTCCATCTGCTGCCACCGAAATGATGTTTGTAAATTGAATCGATTTTTCCTTAAAAAAATCACTCAGGACATTAAATATTTGATTCGCCCTTAATATCCGCCTCTAAAGTTATCGCGAATAACAGCTCTTCATGGATTTCTTCGTCCTTAACAAATCGAACATATGCCAATATTAATGCTTCATAACCAGGTAAAGTTTATTCGTCCAGTTGAATAGAAAAATGAGTTGTTTGCAGATACTTACACAAGAAGCTTTCAATATTAGAGCTCATAAGCAATGAGATATTGTAAGGTGCCCGCAAGCCATCATCGTTACTTTAAGACGTTGAAGCGAACATACTGTGCATGGTGGAGTTCTGTTCATATTTTATTTCCCAATGTTTGAAAATATTTTAAATCTTCGCCTATTTTATCAGAATGACATCTTTTTAGATGATCTTCGGGCTTTTATGGTTTCATAGAGTCATTGCTCCAAATTTTGTTTCATAAAAGACATAGGGCAATCGTGTCTCTGCATTTGGTGGAAGAAAACCAAATTTCAAATAATCAACACCGTACTGTCGACATCTTTTCTTAGATTCAGCCATATTTCATATCAGTTACCTACCCATAAAAATGTTTGTTTTAGTAATAATAAGGCGATTTTAACAGGGTAGGTTAAACAAAAGAGGTTCTCACAAAATGGCTGGAACTATTTTAATGTAATATAAAACATTCTTTGATTAATTATTATATATTTTGATACATTTCTGTTAATTCGAGAGCAAAAACCTATGTACTTTTAAAAAATATTTCGACATCATAACTCCACGATTTCAATCTTCTTCTTCTTCTTTTCCTTTTTTTTCGGCGTCGTTATGGTCAGAAGTGTAGGACCATAACCTTCCCATTTAACTGCATTCCTACTGGTCCGCTTGTGGGGTCCGCCGGTTTGACCTCAGAAAGTAGCGGCAGGCTTCCGGGTTTGGGATTGCTTCATCGCTGAGGCCAATCAAATGCTGGTGTTTTTGCATTTGTTTGCACCAATTGTTTTTCGGCCTGCCTTTTTTGCGTGTTGAAATTGGAACGTTGATTGATATCGCTTTTTGGACGGGGATCAAAGGATCTCTCCTTTGAACATGGCAATACCAACTGAGTCGCTCGCGCTCTATCTTTCTTGTGATGGTTTCTTTTACGTGGAGGCTTCCTCGGATCTTTGAACTTCTAATTCTGTCACGCTTTTTTACTCCCGCTGTCATGCAAAGCATCTTCATCTCAGCTGCCGTTAATTTGCTCTCATACTTTTTGTGCATTGTCCAGCATTGTGAACCGTATGTGACCGCCGGACGTACAACTGAAGTGTAGAGCCTTCCTTTCAGCTTAGGGGGCATTTTTCGATCACAGAAGATGGCGGAGTTTTCCCGCCACTTCATCCACCCTACGCTTACGCGATGGTTGATGTCGTCATCACAAGTTGCTTCTTTATTAATCATAGATCCCAGATATTTAAACTTTTCACACTTGGGAAGCACTCTTCCATTCAAGTAAATGTCTGGAATAGGCTGATGAGGGTCAGAGAACGGGCAGCACAGATACTCTGTCTTCTTTGAACTAATACGATACCCGTGTCCCTCAGAAATGTTCACCCACACATCAAGTGCTCGTTGTAGGGACGCCTGATCATCACTTATAATGGCCCCATCGTCAGCAAAGAATAGCTGGTGCACATTGGGGTCCGTCACTTTTCCTTCAAGCAAGCAATCAAGGACAGCTATATAGAGCAGTGGGCTGAGGACGCTCCCTTGATGTACACCGACCTTGATTGCGAACTCTTCGGTGACTCCTGCGGTGCATCTTACTCTTGTCGTTGCTCTCTCGTACATGTCCATAATCACTCGTACGTAGGTTTCTGGAACTCCTTTTTGTCTTAGCGCTACCCATAAAAGATCTCTTGGTTGCCGGTCAAAGGCCTTCTCGAAATCAACCAACACCATATGCAAGTCCTTTGAAGAATCACGATGCTATTCCATCATGATCCTTATACTTTGGATTGCATCTGTTGTTGATTTACCCGAGACAAACCCGCACTGGTCATCAGATAGTCGTATTATTTTCCGCAGTCGGCTATCTAATACCCGTTCAACGATCTTCATGGTGTGCGACATCAGCTTGACAGAACGGTAGTTATCACAATTTCGCGTATCACCCTTTCCTTTGTGCTTTCCCTCCATTGATTAGGCATAGTGTCGCCTCTCATAAGTTTTGAGATAAGAACCATGAGCCATCTAGACCCGATGTCTCCCATCTTTTTCCAGAACTCAGAGGGTATCCCGTCCGGCCCAATAGCTTTTCTTTTCTTGGAGTTTTTAACCGCGTACCTAACTTCTTCGACTGTGATGTCGGATATTTCGGCATGATTCGGGGCGGCTCTTGGAAAGTACACTCGGGGAAACTGTTCCTCGTATTCGCAATACTGTCGCCATCTGTGGAGAATTTTTTCGTCTTCCACAAGGAGTTGGCCTTCAGCATTGTTAATAAACTTTGGGAAATGAATCTCCTGAGCATTTCTTTTCTCTGGGCGGCTATCTTAAAGATATTTGCTCCTTTGTTCAAATTGCTTTGTCGAAGCTCCTGGGTAGCCTGGTTCCTGTCAGACGCGGAAGACGATATTTCTTCCAACTCCTGATAGAGGCCTTCCCTGCTTTTCGCTTTGAATTCGGCGCACTTTTTCTTCGCGATACCTTTGCAATATCTATATACCTTTTCACGGCGAGCTTTTTCCTCTCTATTAGTAGAAGAGCACTTTGACCAAGCTTGGAAAGCCATTTTCTTTTCGTGTATCACTGCTTTGGCTTTGTCTGTCCACCACCAGGCTTCTTTTGCGTGTTGGTAGGGGCCTTTAGATGTTCCGAGCAGTGATTTGGCTTTCTCCAGGCCAGATTGTTGTAGGGAATCCCACATGTGTTGTGCTCTGCACTCCTCATTACCGACCTCATCGATAATGGAAGAGAGGTAGTTTTTCATGTTGGTAATAAAAGCTACGCCTTTTCCTTTATCCAGCTTATACCACTTGATTCTCTCAGACACCTTCGTTTGCTGCTTTGACTTCTTACTCGCCTCTATAAAAAATTCAGTCAGGAGGAGACGGTGTTGAGGGGCGATCGCGTCTCCCAGTATCACTTAGCAATCTTTAACTCGTGGCTTCATGAAACTGGATACCAAATGATAGTCTATTTGAGTTTCATTTCCGCCGCTGCTATAAGTGATCAGGTGCCGGCTTTGTTTGACGAACATACACTTACACTATAAGGCCGTACGACTTGCACATGTTTAGGAGTGGTAGTCTTCATAGTCTTCGCTTGTCTTCCCGACATGTCGGTTTAAATCTCCCCCAACAAACAAAAGCTCTTCCTTTGGGATGATTTTGACAAGGTTGTGGAAATCTAGCCAGAATGCATCTTTTTCTTTTTGTTCGCATCCTACTTGAGGGGCATATGCGCTTACGATGTTCCACACCTCACCATGCATCACAAATTTGGGAGCCATCAAACGGTCACTGGACTTTGAAATGGTTAAGACGTTGCCAAGTAGCTCTGCCGCAAGGAGAGCAGTTTTATCCTTGTTCCAATCCATAGTAAAACATCTTGTAGGCTTTTGTTTTAACGTCCAAGAAACGTGCCCGTCCAAGAAACGTGCCCCGTGTTTCGCCATTTCGTCTCTTGTACGCACAGGATGTCTACTCGCCTTCTAACCATAATTTCTTCAAGCTCATAGCTGCGACCACTCATGCTTCCAACGTTCCAACTCGCGAGTCTTAAGTGTGGCTTACGCCGTTGCATTACTTTGCTATCCCCCGGAAATCCTATAGCTCTGACCCGAGCATTGCTGCTCGTCCCAGGATCACGACCATTAGTAGTGCCTGGCGGGGTAGTGCTTTTCCTTTTAGCGTTCATTTCGATAATGCTACGGTTTGACCGTTTTCTTTCTTCCCCTCCTTTTTTTGACACGGACATGCTCAAGATTTTTTTTTTTTTGTTTGATCTTACTCTTACTGATTTGCATGCACACTTGTGGGGCAGTTTAATGGTGGTATATGTGTCCCTAGGCTCACCTTGGTGTTTTCTAAAATGCCTAGATGTGATTTTTGTTTACCTTTGTTTTAGTCGCCTTTTACGACAAGCGAGAGGTATCGCTGCAGGGATATTCTTAACCCGTCCCTGCACAGGTAAACTCCACGATTTCAATAATTTATTTATTAATTTGATGTACGTTACGAGTGATACCTACATACATGAAGAAAGGTACAATTTATGAAAATATTTTTAGTCATCTGGTATTAGCAACTATGAGGGCTATATCTCTCCTTTAATGAATGGCCACATTTGGGCAAATAAATAATTAAAAAAAAAAAAAAGTAATACTAAAAGTTAAATTTTTCTCAGCTTTCTCTGCTTTTAAAGAATTGTCGGATAATGGCCATGTTCAGTATTTAATTTTTATTACGTACGTACTACACGCAAACATAACAAATATAATACTATTATAACATAAAATAGAAGTATGCATAACAAATGTAAGTATAAATAGGCCGGTACTTACCGTTTCCGGTACTGGCAAATACTGCCATCGATTCACTCACACTTTTCTTTTCAAAACAAATGAGCGTTTGTCCTTGGCAGCATTCGTATTTATATTGGTGAGGAATCAGACAAGTTCATGCACGACTACAAGCATAGCACAAGTTGTCTTTCGTCCCTTTGCACGTCTGAACAAGCGTTGTGGGCGGGATGGCGGCGCTTTGCAAGTCTCGACACGCGTTGCACTGATTATCAAATATACAAGTTTCTAAAAGTAACAGTCGCTGATCTTCTTAAAAAAGGGATTTCATGCTAAATAAACATGCTATCTGATCCAAATACCAGCCTAACCGAAAACATTGTTCTTTACTATCAAAACCAGATAAATTTTCGTGGACCCCCACTTACAACTGGTGAACCTCCATTTTATTCATGTCAACGTAGACTCTCGTTGAGTCTCCCGTGGACCCCTGGGAGTCCACCTGGACCACTTTGGGAATCACTACTCTATACTCTAAACAATAGCCATGCCAGCTTTTCTACCCCTATTAGAAGTCTTTCTGAATTTTTTTGGTACAGGCCTTATGTCATAAGGAGCTGCTACAATCAATTCTGGTAGAGGATGGTTCGCCACTACGGGTAGGTTTATATATAGTTCTAGATGTAAATGTAACTGAAGGTTAAGGTTGAAAGTTCAAATGAAAGAGTATTTTTTGTTTCAGATTCATACCTTGAGATTGATGCTGCGGTAGAAATCAAATTGTTGAAATGAGTAATATCCATCTTTGACAGCATTTTGTTCCGCTGCAATAAAATCTACATCGCTGAATATGTTTTTATTTAATGACCAAAGTCCTTTAACGCGGAATCCGTTTGCTGCAATTTCACCAATTTGCGCTTTCATATAAGCTCTTCCAAATAGCTGCACAATGTCAAAAGGGCTTAATGCTCGGTTATTATTAATGATCCTGTTTCGCATTTCTTCACTTTACATTTAAGGTCCCATAAAGGTTTTGCCTAGTGGCTGCATTTTGTGTATTCTATGATGTGGTGAGGATATAATATCAACGTTATTCTCTCTAGCCAAATCTATTACATCAATGTCCTTGGTGTGGCTGAAGTGTCCATCTAAAATCAGTAAAATTCTTGATTATGGTGTTGAGTTTGTGTATTTTATAAAATATTTGAACCAATCTGTAAATATATTCATTTGAATCCGGCCAGATCGATGTACAACTCCTTCAGCTCCAGGAGGACACCCTCTCATCAGTTTCGAGCTCATATTTTTTCCGTGGAAAAATTATGAACGGAGGAACAAAATGGCCAGTGGCATTCATGCACAATACAATTGCTATGAAAGAACCCATTCAGCAGAAGTTCGTGAGGCTATTTGCCGCTTTTCACGGTGTCGAATTACTTGTGGAATTTTACTTTGTACAACTATTAGACCAGTTTCATATAAGTTGTAGATGTAGCCTAAAGCAACGAAGCTCATTTATGGCAAATAGAAATGTTAATATACAAAACAGCCATATTTGGTCCGATGAGCAACCTCAGGCAATACAAGATCTGCCAATGCGCTCGTAATAATGCACTGTTTAGTGCGATTTATGGGGCGGTGGAATCATTGGCCCCTATTTCGAAGGGCAGTGAGAATAACGTTAACATCAATTGCGCCCGCTATCGTTCAATGATTTCGAACTTTATTTTACCCAAAATGCACGAATCGAATCTGATCGACATATTGTCTAAGTACGACGGCATCATATACCACGCTTGAGACCAGTCAATTGGCAGATCATGTGATTTGACGCCATTAGATTATTTTTTATTGGGACACATGAAGTCACACATCTACATATACCGGTCAGCCAGCTTCAATTGGAACCTGTGAAGCCAACATTATAAGTGCTATTATCGAGTGTTATTACTCGAAAAAGTGACACAAAAAAATCTATGTATGAACTATAAAGTGTACAACTTTTCTTCCGCCGTTTGCCGATATGTGGCGATAACGGTAAGTAGCGGTCGAAAAAAACAGATCGTCAGGCAGTTGGCTTGTACCGCGGTCAACAGAACGCCATTCAAACATTAGTCGATTTGCGCCTGCATCATAAAGTTGTTCTCGATTGAAAATGTCAGCTTACGAGTAAAATTCTCGTCATTTGCGGGAGGTGTTACTGATTTGTTTCAAAATGAAGAAAACAGCGCCTGAGTCTCATCGAATGCTCTCAGATACGTATGGTGAGGACGCTATTAGTGAAAGAACGTGTCGTGAGTGGTTTCAAAGCTTCAAGAACGGTAATTTTAACGTCGAAGACCGGCATAGTGGTGAAAAAGAGAAAGTTTTCGAAGATGCAGAATTGGAGACATTGCTGAGGGAAGACTCGCGTCAAACTCAAGAAGAATAGACACGATCAGTGGGAGTGACACAGCAAGCCATTTCAAAACGTCTCAAGGCCATGGACATGATTCAGAAAGAAGGAACTTGGGTCCCGTATGAGTTGAAACCAAGAGACGTTGAACGGCGTTTGTGTGTTTGTGAATAGTTGCTTCAGAGGCAAAAACGGAATCATGAGGATATCCCGGCCATGCTTCCAATTCGACGGCCAAACCCAATATCCACGGCTCCAAGATCATGCTCTGCATTTGGTGAGACCAGCTCGGCGTCGTGTACTTAAGGTGATAAAACTAAGTGAAACAGTCACAGGTGCTCGTTATCGAACGCAATTAATGCGTTTGAGCAGAGCATTAAAAGACAAAAAGCCGCAATACAGCGAGAGACACGATAAAGTGATTTTGCAGCACGACAACGCTCGACCCGACGTTGCAAAAGAGGTCAAAACGTACTTGGAAACGTTAATATAAGAAGTCATACCCCACCCGCCGTATTCTCCAGACATTGCTCCCTCTGACTTTTACCTGTTTCGATCAGTGGCGCATGGCCTGGCTGACCAACACCTCATGAAGAAGTTACAAATTGGATCGATTCGTGGATCACTTCACAAGATGAACAATTTTTTCGACACGGGGTTCGTACACTGCCCGAAAGATGGGACTTGCGATGGAAAATATTTTGAATGATACATGTGTAACCAATTTGTTTCATTAAAGCCTCAAATGTTGGGGAAAAACCGGCGGAAGCGAAGTTGTATACCTAGTACTTAAAACGTAGTTGGGGTCAATCTTTACAAGAAATAATCTCAAAAGGCAAGAAATGTGGCAATCAAAAACTAAGCCCTTAAAGGATCACATATTAAAATCGCGTAGAACTAATGGACAGTGGACGAACAGTCAAAAGAATAATTAATGGAAAGTCCGCGTGAAAGGTCGCGCCATAGATTGGGATTGGGATAGACCTAGAAGAAATAAATCAGCACAGCAAAACATGACAGAAAATTAATTTAATTAATGTTGATGATAGACTGCACTCAGTCATTAGTTAGACTGAAGGCACTGGGGGTTGTCGTAATGGATCTACTTTTCATCGCTAGTGACGATTTGGTAACAAAATCAGTTTCCCTTTTGCCTTTGGGCCTATTGTTCACTGAAAATGCTTTTCGGGTCTTGGTTTCTATTCCTATGGGACCCAGTTTACCTTCTTTTTATTAATCTTACAGCTTTACAACATTTTCCCTCCGTAGACAACACAACTCCCATTGATTCAGACAATTTTTGATATGCTGGACATTGGTCTTTATCGAGCATTTCCTCCAATTTTTCGTATTCGAACTTTTGCCGCACTCCAGGTCAGAAACTAGAATGAGACCACTGACCTTAAGCCTGAAGTTTGCCTAAAAAACAGTAACAAGCACGTAGCACTCAGGGTTTGTCAAACTTATGTCAACCATCACGCACATTTTTATGTAGTCAGAAACCTGAACAACAATGTAAATAAATAGGTTTCGTCGTTATAGGCGTACGAAAGTCGGAGATTTCATCCTTTTTTCCTAGGCGAAAATTGCTTGTAATTGTCTATTCTGTCTTTGAACTCGTATACTACAGCAGTCAACTTCAAATGTACTTCTTTTCAGTCAATCTTTTACCCTTTAGCTTAACAGTTTTAGCCAATCAAGTCCTGCTGTCCCTTTCGTTCCCCACTGAATCCGGCCGACATCTAAAATTTGTTTTCACTGTCACTGAATCACTGAATCCTTTTCCAAGCTGTGAATCGCACATTTCTGGACAGAGCGAATTAGATAAATAAATCGTGCTATTCTTCCTCACAAGTATGAAAAGAACCAGGATTATTGTAAACCTACTTTGTCAGTTATTATTGAGAATATTCTCTACCTTAGTCCTGCATCTGTAGCTAAATTTAAACTGACTAGTAACTCGTAAGTACAAAGAGCGCCCGAGCAACATTCATGTCTATACGTCTGTTATTTACATATTTCCTGCGGATATTTCCCTAAGCATATACATACCTTCCCTCAAATAAACACCAATCCTTCTCATCCCTTGCAAGGACGAGGGGCTATTAAAAACAAATGAATACTTGAAGAGCTTCGTGCACGGCTTTTCACGTCCTCAATCGTCCTCCCGATGATCCCCAACTCCCCCCGTCGCCCTCATCGGCAAACAAAACAAATTGAACTGGAAAGAAAAAAGACCCACTAACAGGGAACGAAAGTAAGAAGGTTAAATGCAAAGACCAAATGACGTGTCTACAACGAGCAACCTTCTCCAGGTGATGGCCTTGCACCAAACGCGTCGCCACAATATCCCCCCTTCTCGATTCTTACTTGCTGCCACAGCCCCTTCATCCCCTTCGTCATCCTTTTGTCGTCCCATCGCTTGCGTAAGTAAACGCAACCAAGTCTGAAGGCCACTCGACTGCAACCAAAACGCTGAATGAAATCCCACACCCTACCATCGACTACTTTTGGCGGTCTTTCGACAAGCCAAACGCATGCGCTGTATATATTCAGCGAAACTGCTAGAATCCAAACAAAACCTACTCCAAGCGTCGTCATCTGCCATCTGCAGCCAAAGACCATCAGCTTCACAACCCTGTTGATAACATCATCCGTTTTTCTAATCAGTTAGTGTTCTCGACCGAACCGGAGCGGACGCGACTATCATATCCTCCATTCGACTCGATTAATATCCCAATATCCCTGGATAAATAAAGTGCAGAGTTGTAGTAATAAAAAAAAAATATATACCCAAGTGGACCGGAATCCTTCAAGTCAAGGTTCTTCTCTTAAGTACTTTCGGTGCATTGTTGAGTGTGGTGAACCATTCGGAAATTCGTGAACTTGGGATGCGTGAGAAATAAGATCCTTTTTTTTACTGAAAAGGGATCCTTTTGTTTGCTAAGGAGTATCGGTGATGAGGTGGTGAGAGATAAGTGCTTAGCCGCGTGTGGATTATTGTCCGTGATACAAAACATTTGGATAAAGACCAACTAAACATCCCGTAAGTGGGTCAGCATGGATTAGGAACATTCAACACTTCCGGGAAAGATGTATTCATCGCATATCATTCGGTACGTACCTAATATTATGCCTACATGTTCAAACGTTCGAGGGCGACGACATTTTTTAAGGACGAACGTATCTTCACGTGTGCCCTTCTTATCTTATGCTATGTGACTGGAATTCTGATTACTGTCATACTACGTAGACGATGACGGTGAAGATGGATCTTCAGACGTGGTGTAGTCGCCCTCGCTCAGTCTCACAACGGATGATACTTGAATGATTGCAGCTTCTTGTGCGGTTATGCTGCACACATACTTGTTTGTGTTGTAGTCATTTTTCTTCCTGCTTCTTTGGTCCTTTATGGGGGGTGTGTAATGGGAAAATTTAGCGTTCCATAGAAACGAACGGACAGAGTACGTGTCAGTTTTGGTAATGAGGCTTGTGCTTGCCATATGTGACAGTTGCAAGGACATTGCAGGAATTTCCATTGGAGAGTAATTGATGGGAACGTGTTTTGTTGCACGATATGTCAAATGGGCGTTTGCTCTCGACTGGTATTTGTGGGGGGGTCGTGATTAATGGGGAATACATACGATACGCTTATCGGAATCGCATTATGGAGATGATAATGCGGTGATAATCGTCGGCAATGTGATCAGGGGCAGGAGTCGCTTATTGACGTTTGCGATTCAGTGGCGTTTGGAGGATCAGAGAGGCACGTTTGAGCAAGCGGAGGATGATATATGGATGTCTGCGAAATCAATTTATTTTCGGATATTTTTTTTTCTTTTTGCTGCTGCACGTGCCTGATTGATTACGATAGTAGGGATGTTATGAGCTAGTCATGCTTTTGTGATTTGTTTACCCATTCGAGACATAATCTGACACAACATGTTGGTAGGAAAAAAAATGACAAACAAGCGAAATTAGGGATTTTATATCATTCTTTCTGTGCAATAAAAAGAAATATGTTGCCGGAGTTATGTATGTACCTATAGGAGGACGTTGTCGTTGATGGTCGTAAATTAAAGTGTGTCAATAAAAATAAACGAAAGCACCAATTTCAGTCCTTGCCAAGCGGTATATTTTGAATCGTAATGAGGTTTATGATATAAGTCACCTTGGAACGCCCATACAAAAAAGTTAATTGCTTGGGTGACATTCCAGGTTCATAAAAATCATTAACTTAGAAGCTTATTTGGCTATTACGATAAAAATGTTTGTCCGCTTCTGAGTGAATTTCACATTCAATTTCTAAAAAACAAAAAAAAAAAGTTGATGTTGGTAATCGGCAGGCTGAAGTTCTTTATAGACTTGTCGGCAGGATTCTTTTATTTGAAATTTAGTGTGGTCTGGGATGTGTGCAGCTAACGTGGAAGAAAACTTGAGCTTTCTGCCACATAAAACCACGACTTGTAATTATGACTACGATTAGCTAAATAAAAGTTAAAACCTCCGAAGTTTTTAGGAGTTATCACTACAACTATGAGTTAAATATTTTTGACGTTAAAACTGTCAATAAATACTTTCAGTAATTATTGACTATACATAGATCTTGTTATTGAAGATATTTTAAACAAAACTGATTTTAACTCGACTCAGAAATTTAATTTTATTTAAGACGTAACTGGTGGATGACGAAGTGTTATACAATTTTTTAAGTCTTCCTGAATTGCTGTTTTAAGTTATTTTTGCTGCAATTCTCAATCGAACTCAAATCGGACCTTTTACCAAGCAAATCTAGTTTTTTTTAAAACAGATGTTTGTCACAAAATCCTTTCCTTTCTAACTCTAAATCTAATTTTATAACAAATGAATTTGTTTTACTCACTCGAAGACAATATGAAGGATAATCCTCAAAGTTAGGATCAATAGTGGCTGAAAACAGGTCACGTAGGCAGTAGCTAGTTCTTTCGGTTTTTAAACCGGGATGAAGTATTGATTCGCCTTCACCGAAATGAAACCCCATCTCATGAAACATGAAAATGATATTTCTTGTTCGATCAAGTTTTGATGAACCTAGCCGTGTTTTTTATGTGTTTTTTTTTTGAAAAACTCCGACTGTGTTTGATATGGATATCCTTCGGTTTTAGAATTCGGTCTTTGGTCCCTTTGGTTGCGCCTTGTTAGCTTCACGTAGCGTGGGCTGCATACACTCCAATTTTTATGATAATTTTAAAACTGTCATATAAGAGGGTTGCAATTAATATTTGAGCCTAATAATGAAAAGAGAGTAAATTGTTATCAAAAATGGCTCTATTGTTTTTCGAAGTATTCTCCGTGATGATCAATACACTTTTGCATGCGCTCGAACCAATTTTCGTAACACTTTTTCCACTCCGATTAAGGTACCTCCAAAACATGGGTTTTAAATGTATCAACGGCTTCTTCAGGCGCTAAAAACGTTGGCCACGCAATTTATTCTTGATATGTGGGAATAAAAAGAAGTCATTTGGTGCCAAATCAGGGCTATATGGAGGACGACCCATCAAATCGACGTTTTGGCCAGTCAAATAGGTGGTTGATCCAGTCGATGTGTGAGAGCTTGCATTGATATGATGGAGGATGATCCTTCGTTGGCGCTTCTTTTTTCGTATTTCACCAAGCACTTTTGGCAAAGGAGTGGTTCTGTACCATTCAGAATTCACCGTTCTACGTTGCTCTAATGGCACGGTTGTCACATGTCCAGCTATTCCGAAGAAACAGGCGATCAATTGTTTCGAAGTGCTTCGCGCACGAATCACTTTTGTCGGATTTGGAAGAAACATAAAGTGGATTGCTGTTTTGTTTCGGGCTCATACGCATAGGTCCAAGATTCGTCACCTGTATAGATGTTATACACAGCTTTTGATGCGCCGCGATTGTATTTCTTGAGCATTTCTTTGCACCAATTAACACGAGCACCTTTTTGAGCTTTTGTTAAATTATGTGGGATCCAACGCGAACAAAATTTTTTTCACAGCTAGATGTTCAATGCTAATGCCCGAAGATACCTCAATCTCACGATAAGTCACATGACGATCTTGCGATATCAGTTCGCGCACAGCATCAATGTTTTCTGGCACATCAATTGATTTTGAACGACCTTCACGACTTTCATCTCTGAGCGAACTGCGACCAAGTGGTCGTAGTAAATTGAAGAAGTAAGTTGATTTATGCACTCCTGTCTTGATAATCCACCTCGAAAGTGGTAAAAAATCATCGCACGAAAATGTTCACCAGCTAATTCCATTTTTTCGCTGAGACAAAATTTGCAAATCTCTGTAAACAACACAAATTGTACTGAAATGATAAAATTTTCTGAAGTAAGCTAAAAAGGTCATACTTTCAATTGGTAACGTCAGTTGGCGCCATTAAGCACTTAGTGTTGCCAAGGCTCAAAATATAAATAGCAACCTAGGTATCTGCATCAAATTCTATTAGAAATACCGCGGACTGAAGGCTATATTTTTATTCAAAAACTCATTAAACCTTTTTGTTCACTGGAAAGTTTTTAATCACTTTTGATTAAACTGCAAGTGATTTTCAACTGATGACATAATTTTACTGCTCGGACATTGATTGCGGCTGAATAAAGTTCCTCGAGTTTTTGATTGTGTAGTTTTCTTCATTCGCCTGTCTCTTCGTTCTGTTTTCCATCATAGATTAGCCTTAAGATCTTGTTTTCAAAGACCCAAAATCAAATAGTTAGAGACTAGGTTTCACCTCCGTAAATAGATATAATATGGATTTTAACATTGTGAGACTAAAGTTCAACGCGTTGCCCATATGCAGCCTTTTATTTATTTCCATCTTATATGGTTTTTAGCAATCAATGTGGTACCCATACATTTGAACTCGTTCACTTTCACAGCGTGTTTGTGGAGTACAGTCAGGTGTGAGGCTTGCACCGATCCAAGTCGGTCACTGACCATATGTATTTTGGTTTTCTCTTCACTTGCTTCTAGACCTGCTTCCTTTCCTGCCATTATTAGAATTTTTATATTTTTTTAAACTGTCTGCTAGTAGATCCAGAATGTCAGGTTAGAACGGATGTGGTTTCGTTAAGAGGGTAGTCTCATGTGAACGCATAAATTTTACCTCTTTTTAGGAATTTTTTTTTATAAGACAATTTTATTTTTTTTATGTGTTTTTACTTGTATCTTAAACTGCATAAAAAAATGTTTTTTTTTTCTTATTTAACATTTTTTATATATGTATATTTTTTTAAATTAAATAAGACACAAAAAACAACAGCAGGTCACTGATCATGGTAATAGCGTCTGTTCATGTTGTCTGAAATAAAAAATTCGAATGGATTATTGTTCAATAGTTCTGTCACTATCGGCCCTACCAAAAGTAATCAATTTCATTGGAAAAAAAAATTGGCGGACTGTATACAAAAATCTTGTTTTTTTTTTTGTTAAAAATCGTTTAAAAAAAATAAGAAAATATTTTCGAAAATAAGCAATTTTGGTACGGCTGATAACCATTTATGAGTAGAAGAACATATATAAATTTCACAGCAATCGGTTGAATCGTTTTTTTTTTAGGACCATGACAGTTTTAGAGAATGATGTTTCGAGAAAAATGCGTTTAAAGCTTCAAGAGCAGAATGTTCGTGGAAAATTTATACTAAAATTAATCTGCTATGCCTGGACCATACAATAACCCTTCGGTGGCTTCATACGCACCATTTTCTGCCAGTTTTTGTTACCTGAGGGAAGCCCTTGCCTTTTTGGATGCCTCGGACGTGGATCGATCTGCACGAGTTATTCGTCGTTCATCGTACTCCTCGTTTCGGCCGAGTAGGCGTTTCGGCCAATTTGCGAACCAAAAATCTGCATTATTTTAAGGATGGGTGAAAATCCTTCATTAAACATACACGCAGCTGTCCATGAAGCAATTTCCAGCGTCTTTTTTCCAACAAAATGATGCTTTGAAGCCAAGTTCCAGATGCAACTATTCAACGACACGTTGTTGTTTTGAGTGTTTTTTCCCAAGCACTTTTGTATCAGGTCATCAGATGATAATTCTTCGTAAATTGGCTTCAAAAAACTTGCTGTTTCTTCATCAAATGCTGGAGGATGTGTGTAAATTTCCTCTGTAGTCTCTGTCGTATGTCGTACATACTTGCACCATGCAATTGAACAGTACAACTGAACAGGGGTTTTCATCGGTTTAAATGTAATGATAGTATGTAGCCCACACAGCTTTCTTCATTTCTTTTTGAGAATCTGGATTTCTCAAAATAGCCAAACCATAGTATGTACTTAGCTTAACCATCATGGCATTGGTCAATGCAAGAGCCGACTTCTTGGTTGCAGCACTAGTGGATGATTTGTTTTTCGATGTACATTTTGTGACAACAACTTTACCTGCTTCATCTTTTTGATTATTTTTGGCCTTCGTTTTTTCAGCTTCTTCCAAGCCTTTTTTAGCTTGTAAATACTGGTTGCATGTTTTTTAGCTTCTTTCACTCATCTATATATTCCAACAACAGGATCGCCGTTGTAAGGATCGGCATCCAGTAATTTTTTAAATGTTTTGCTGTCATCATCTCTAATGTGTTTACTATATTTTACTTTAAAGTATTCGACAGACCGCTGAAACATTTCGATCGATCGTCCATTTTACCGTTTATGCTTTACACACTTTTGATTTGACAATTAAATCTACAATTTTATTTGAATATTTCCTTATCAAAGAAACAACACCCAGCAGTGAGGTAAAACCACGCTTGGCCCATGATCTATCACCAGAAACTGTGATTTTATCTTCAGCACAACCGTTTTCAACATTTAATTTTTTTTCTTCTGCAACGGCTTTTTTGAAAACAGTATCAACTACTGACCTTACATCAATATAAATTTTATCGAGCATACCATAATATCCATTTTTACTTATTCCATTACACATGTCCATTAGCGAACAAAATAAATTTATTCCAGGTCTGCCTGACTCCAAGTAGTTGCATAATAAACACAAAACGTCTATTGATTTCGTAAGTATTTTTGGCCATAGGAGAAGAATTGATATCAAATTCTTGGCACGAACACTTTACACATAACTTGAATCCTAGTCCTCGTGGTGATTTTTTCAAAAATCGCACTTTAAAATTGATTGCAAAGCTGTAAACACTTGCGAGAAACACAGAATGCTGTAGCTGAATCTTTCGTCAATCGGTGGATCATAACACTCTTATCTTTTAATTTTTCAGCTGATGTGCTCACAAGCTCGGTATCGGTTTCAGTAGTATACTGATTCCCTCGAAAACTCCCTTTTCTTTCTTTCTGCCCTGGATATTTTGTGGAGCTTCTCGAGCCTTTCCGACCCATTTTTATTTTTTTTCCTGTTTGATGTTGACACACAGAGCATTAAAAGTGAACTGCTTAATTTGTTCTAGAATTATATATATTCACGACAAAAGTTTATACACACTATTCCACATATAAACAGATAGGTAATGTACTAAAGTTGACCGTCAGAAACTCCGTACGCAGGTATAAAAGACCAGTGACAACAATAGAAAGGAAGCAGCTGCAGGCCTGGCGCGCGGTAGACAAGTCGCTTACGGCGCGTCGGCGACTATGAGTTGTTACTTATTTAATACTAGGAATTTCAGTCTGAGTTTTTCACAGCATATTTCCGATAGGTTTTACTATCGAAATATGAAAAAAAATCGATTTTACAAAGTGGTCACATGAGACTACCCCCTTAAGAATTATTCCCCATTCCTTTTCTTCAACGGATCTCATTACGACTTTCAGCACCAAATTTAATGGAAGTGATGACAAGACATCTCCTTGTTTTAAGCCTTAACGTATCTCGAATGTTTCAGATAAGACAGTTCCTGTTTTAACTTAGTCATACTTGTATTAGTTTCATCAACTTTTTCGGGACTACGAGCCTTACAAGGACGTGATACAATTTCGATCAGCTTATAGAGTACGAGTAATATGCCATTTTAAAATCTACGAATAGTTGGTACACCGTTTCATGAAATTCCCATTTCTTTTCTAAAGACTGCCGAATACTAAAAATCTGCTCACTCGTCGAGTAACTTCTTATGATGCCAGGTAATTTCCGATTATTTTCTTTACCTATGATGTCAGTTTTTTTAAGAGAATATTCGACAGTACCTTGTAACAACTTGGTAATAGAGACATTCCTAGATAAATGTTGCTTTATTTACGGTCACCCTTTTTAATAACGGGAAAGGTGACAGATTTTTTTCGTTACTTTGGCATTGTTTCAATGTTCCCTGTAGTTGTGATGAGCCCATATAACATCTCTGTTAATTTTTCTCCTGCATATTTTATTGCTTCCGATGTCATTCTTAAGCAGATGGATTGCTTCTTTTAGTTCCTCAATGATTGGCAGTTCTAGCTGACACTCTGCTACCTGCAGGGTACCCGGATTTCGGCCATCATAAAATACTACGTCCGTTGCGTTCAACACAATTTTATTGTTGATTAGCAGTCCAAGATTGTGGATATACGTACCGTCACAAACGAAAGTATACCCGTCCTCAACGAATGTTCAGTTTGAAAGTCGAACTTTTTGTACCGCTGCGATGTCCAATTACCTAATTCATTGAGTCCTGTTTGGAAAGCACCTGGACTGTACAAGCTGCGTACATATGTTCCACGAGCCTATCCTCAAAGTTCGTGCATTTCTTTTCATGGATGCTCTCGCTTGGATGGTTCACCAAATGGAGATCAGCCAATTTAATACCCAAGTGGGTCGACGATTTTTGATGTTGTTTTGAGTGTGATGTTATAATGGTGTAGTGTGTAGAATGTGAGTAGGTAGCTCTGCGCCTGCCTCTGATTTTTTTTTATGGGCAGAAATCCATTAGAAATCCACTTGCCTCTTATGTCTGGCACCCCACAGGGGGAATAAAAGAGGTACTAAGAATATTAATTTTACAAGGAAAAACTCCAAGGCACCTTCGAAAAAAGAAAATGGGCTCAACAGCTTGATGTTCCACAAACAACAACAGCAATACGACGCTGGGCTCTACAAACCTGTTTTCGAAAGACAGTAAAAAACACAATTTTTTTAAAGAAAAAAATGGGAAGCTCGCATAAATTTTGGCTAAAACTCACTTTGAATAATCAAAAATGGAAAAATGTGTGAGGAGCCCGTATACAGAATGGTAAATGCCGCTGGTGTGTTGGTTTCAACACGATAATTATTCCAAACCCACCTCGAAGCTGGTCAAAAATTGGATCGCGGAGAAAAATATCAATAATCTGCATTAGTTACCGCAGTCCCCAGATCTTAACCTATTCGAGAACTTATTTGAGGTCGTAAAGAATAAAAAGGAGAACACGTATTTAAAACGAGAACTGTTCCCAGATGTTGAAAGGCATCCGATAGTAATTTATTGATGGTTCCGTTACGTTGATATCCAGGAGATTTTATATATTTCTTACGTAAGACTGGTGCAAGTACAGAACCTTGAGGTATTACTGCAAAAAATTTGAACGAGAAAAAGAGAATAATTATTTATGAAGAGCATCAGTTGGACTAAAAACTCTACAATTTTAACAATGTATAACGGAAATTGAAGCCTAATTATTTTGAGTGTAACTCAATCATGCCAAACTATATCAAATGGCTTTTTAATAAAATTAACGTAAGCTACGATTATATTTTATATGTAACATCAGTTATAATGACTCTTTAAAAAAAAACATTATTCACCTTCTCAATCAGTTTCTCCTGAAACACTTTATTCGCACTGTAAAATGAAGTAGGGATATTTCGTCCTGGCTTTAAGTGCCTTCTTAAAGAGCTGTAGTGAATTGAATCGCTTAATTCGAACATTTTGGGCAGGTTTGTGATATGACTCCAAATGATGTTCGTCTGTTAATTCCAAATACCGCCACCGGAGTTAAAAGTTAAAATGATAAAAATTGGTCCTATCTATAATCCTTTTGCTCTGCTTTTGTATAAAAACCATGGCTTACAAGCTTCTTCCCTCTAGCTGGCTAAAAGTGAGGCGACAAATCGGCAACAAATTGACTCTGAGTGCATTTGATGCTGGCGTCTCTAGTGAGGATTGATACTATCCCAAATCCGCTGACGTTTCTTCTTTTCACATTCATACATCCAAGAATGGTTTTGTCGAAATTCGGGTCAATTCGGATCCCAATTAGCTAACACAAGGCGTTGTCCACGCTCCTTTAAGTTCCTGGATCAGTTGAATTTTGCGCGGCTATAGTAAAAGTCCCGATGCTAAAATTCGCGAAACTGTCGTTGCATTGCAATTGATTGCATTAGGTTTTCTGCGTACTCTCTCATGCACGACAACGATAATTTCAGGCTTTTCGGTGAACTACTAACAGTATTGGCTAATTATTTATTAGGCTGGTAAACTCAAATTTGCCCACCAAACGTCTGACAGTGGACTCGTCAAGACGGTTGTGGCAAGGATTAAAATCACGAAACGTCCGGAGCACTTGTTGAACGTTGCAGTGATAAAAAAAAATTACCACGGTCACTTGCCATATACTACCTAATGATTCACAATCAACCTAATAGATGATACTTTTACAACATATCCGCTATAAACAAACCAATTTCAAGCGTCCCTATTGAGGGACCCTTTATTTCGAACGACTTTGTCTTTATCATCTAATTAAATTAGATTAAAGTTGGAGCATTAAATACTCGTATAAAAGCCAGCTATTGATGATCACTCAACCGGATTGAATGAACACTTGAATTCCTTATGACATAGGAATTACCGTAGAAACCAGATTTGATATACTTTCCTCGAGGGCATTGTTCTTCAATCTAATAAATGTTGTATTGCTCTCATCATTTCATATTCCATGATTTTGAAATCCCTGCCTTCCTGTGTACATACAATTGATATATAAAATGATACAGATGATGTTGGCTTTGACCTATCCTGTTTACTTTGGTAATAAAAGGACGAGGGATCTTGTTTTTATTTTCAGCATGTAGGTGGTTTAACCACCAACCAACCCTTTAAAAATCATTTTTAAGGTTATGTTTTGCCTTTTCCCTAGTCCGTATAGTACTTATGGCCTCCTTAGCATATTCATTAGAAGAACTGGTGATGGAAATGGTTTACATTTTTTTCGCACCATTTTTTTTTTTGGTGGAAATGGTATCATAATTCCTTTAGATTTTTTATTTTTTTTCCTACTTATATCGATTTGATGCAAAGGTGCCCAACAGAAATTATATGAACTAGGCAATAGAGCGTGCTTCTTTGTGTAAATTTTTAAAAACTTTCTTATTGGGATTTATTGCAATCTTTCCGACGAAAAATTCCTTCTTCCTAAATACGAGGATTTTATTACTTTAAAATTTAGCTGTGTACTGAAACTATATACTCTAAACCTAAGACTAAAAAGTCAGGGCAACTTCGAAAACAATGAGACCACGAGCTATAATTATAAATATTAACGGCCAGTTGGAACTCAGAAGTTCAGAGACTCGTTTCGTCATCTCCCTGTCATGAGTGTATTCCTTCCATGCTTCGTTGTTCTCCTTCATTTATTTAGGTCCACCCTTGTGTTGAAAACGGCGCGTTTTCTACTCATTATTCTTTTGACTCATTCTACGTGTCTTGCACATCTTAGTCTTTGCGAATAACTCAGACAATGCATGGGACTGAATAGGGCTCCTTGAGTTCTTTACTTTGTAGTTTTCTCAATCCGTCTGTAAATCTATTGTTCTCCTTCTCAATTTAGACCTCTACAATTTATTTTAATTCATTTTTGATTTTAAAAACAATATCAATTAAATGACCGTCTTTATTGCCGATGCAAAATGGGCTCGTTTTTGCGCATTCCCCATGATATTTTCGAACATTTCGGTCCAAATTTTTGCGATTTCCGCACAAATGTTTCTTTTAAGCTGTTCTATTGTCTTTGGGCCATCAGCATACACCTTGCTTTCAAATATCCCCAAAGAAAAAAGTCTGGAGGAGTCAAATCCGGCGATCTCGGAGGCCAGTCAATATCGCCCTTTTTTGACACCATTCTTCCAGGGAACTTCTTACGCAAAAGGTTCATTGTTTTGTCCGCAGTATGGCATGTCGCGCCGTCTTGTTGAAACCAAAAGTGAAATAAGCCTTTCTTACGCATTTCTAGAACCACATAATGGCCAACATCCACCGATATCGATCGCCATCCACTGTATCACCAACTTTGAAGAAATACGGTCCAATGATGGTTTTAGCGCATACACCGGCCCAAGCAGTAACTTTTTGATCATATAGCGGCTCTTCGTGAATAATGTGAGGATTTTCCGTGCAATTTTGTTTATTAACTGAGCCAGAGAGCGTAAACTGTGCCTCATCGGTCATCAAAATTTGCTGCCAGAACTCCGTCTCAGCATTAATCATTGCAATGACATTTTGTGCGTATGCCAAGCGCCGTGGTTCATCTTGTGGCAAAATTCTTTGAGTTATCTGCACTTTGTATGGAAATGAGTGAAGACCATCCTTTAAAATTCTCCGCAAAGTGGTCCCACTGATGCCTAACTGGTGCGAACGGCGGCGTAATGACAAACTTGGGTCTTCTTGAATACTGGCCTTCACAGACTGAATAGATGAGTTTGAACGCCGCGGACGTGGCCTAGGTTGCTCACGAGGGCTAGCCACAGAACCAAATTGAAAAAACTTCAAGGCCCAGTTGGCAGTTCTACCTGAATCTCTGCTGTGTTGATGACACAATTTCAGTTTATCGAAATATCTCCATCACCGCAGATGTTTCCCATCAAGGTTACGAACAATTGTAAGCATGGCTGTTGTGTTTTTCATCGCACATTCTTTCTTTGTTGCCATAGATGTTAGGGCAATATAAGGACGGACCTAGAAGAGATGGGTCAGAACAATGAAACTTGGAAGGACACTCATAACAGGGGGGAAGGGTAGTCAACGAGGTTCTGAAATTCCGAGTTCCAAATGGTCGGAATGATAATTATAAAAATAAGGAGTTTTCCAAAAAGGACTGGTAGATATTGAAATAGAATAAAACCGGCTGTGTGTGTGGTATTAACAAAATTCTTTTTTTATTTGACAGGCCCATGTATGTCATAATGTATAAAAGACGACATCGTCCAAATGTCGACCTTGGCTTCCTACGGTAGCACAGATACGAGTGGTCCAATTTTCAATGACTTTCCCTCATAGATCCGACGGAATTTGAGACATGGTCTGTGCTTTGTTCACCTTAAGGGCATCGGTTGATTGTGGTTTATTTGCAGGGACCCCCACAGAAAAAGTCTAAAAAAGTGGTGGCCACTTCACGTCACCCCTGCGAGAGATAAACTTACCCTCAATTCGTTCATGAATAATGTCAATCGTGGCGTCCGCTGTATGACACATAGCAACATTCTGTGGGAACCACATGCTGCGGGAACCATCGTGCGGGAAACACAGTCGATTGGGGCCATAAAAAATCGGTTATCATCGTTCTGTAGCGCTCGCTCACCAATGTCGTTTTCCAAAAAGTGCGGACCAATGACGCCGCTGGCCCAAAATCCACACCAAACGTAACTTTTCGAGGATGCATTAGCACCTGGTGAACCTCGTGTGGATTTGTGTCATCTCCTGTACGGCAATTTTACTTGTTAACACAGCCATACATCAAAAAATGCGGCTCGTCGCTAAAGATGAGACGGACACAACTGGGGTCCTCTTCCAAACCCTCCGAAGCCCAATCAGCGGCCCAATCAACAAACGGCATTGTCTATAGTCACGACTTTTACCTCCTGGGTCAATTGGATCTTGTACGGGTGTAGACCTAAGTCCCGACGCGAAATTCTCCAAGTTGAAGTCTTCGAAATGCCGAGTTCTTGTGCACGAAGGGGAATCGACTGCCTCGGGTTCTGCTGTACACTTTCAAGGACGGCAGCGATGTTCTTTACCGACCTTGGGTTCCTTTGACGCATGAATGTTGGCTCATTAATTACCGAATTCGTCTCGAATTTGGCGTTGAAGAGTCGACTGTGATGGGCCACCACTTCTGTGAAATAGACGCAACACGCGTAACGTCGGCACTCATTTTGATAATAAAGTTTAATCATTTGGACGCGCTTTTCCATCATGTAACCTGCCATGGTGATTTGGTATCAGTAAGTGAGTAATAAACAACAGATTTGACAGAGGTTATCAAAACAACACACATATCACTAAAATATACCCGCCCCAATTGAAAAACCTCTTAATAAGTTGGTTTAAGAAAAGTCCTAATAAAATGAGACATTGAACGCGGGATTTTGACAACTCAAATAAAAAACAAAATTTAGGCAGACGGCAAGCAATTTATTACTTCATTAAAGACTTCTTAGACTCATTATGAGTTACTTGAATTTTTGTTAAATTTAAAAGAAATGTCTGTTCGGTCTTGACATAAGACTAAGCCTTATTTTAGTATTTCCCTCCAAATCCAATTAGTTGTAAAATATTTGAATAAATCAGTGCAGCAACTAACTAAATGATATTTAGTTGTAAAAAAAAAATCAAGCTTTAGTCCACGTTTTATTACATAAGCCGACAATTATCATTTTTTAGAACGATATAGGCCGGTAGCTGAACATTTCTTCAGAGCTATGGAGAAGATAACATCTAAACCAGCGGATCCATGCATGTTAAGATCAAGACAAAGCGGATCTCGCAGTGTATTCAAAGTTCTCAAAGACGAAAGCATAACACTCGCAGCATAAGATCACTTCAAAAATTAATACTCTGTGTGTGCATTTCCTTAATGAAATGGGAAGCGGTAGAGTTACTGTGAACTACAACCAGCGCAAATTCAGTCGAATCTCTCAAAATCCTATCTAGGACAACCACCCCCGGAGAGTAGGTAGTGAACGGACATCTTCGACACAAACCATCTGCACCCCGTCCAGGTTGTGTGAAAGGCACCATAAGAGCGTACATTGTTGAACCTGCACGAATTATTTAAAAAAAAAGTGTATCACGGGAACAGATTGTGAGTATGAAGTTAATTGCAAAATACACATCAAAATGAGTGGCTAAATATAACAACTTAATTGCCATTGTAAGTGAGCGTGGGAATTGACGCCTAATCCTTGACACATTTAGAATACTCACGATCGCTTATGACACAAGGGTTAGAAGATTACTTTTTATCCTATCATCCAGGCGTAATATTTTATTCCACACGGGTAAATGGAATTTATGTGCTTTTTTATTGATCCCCATTTTACATTTACTTTCGTTCCTACACCCACTCGATGGGAAATATTTTCTCAACTTCCACACAATCCGCTTTCAAAACTGGAAAAAAAAATCTCAGTTATATTGTACTCCCACAATAATCCATTTTTACTACCTCACGTGGCAACAACACTAAAGCCACTTTTTTCGGTTCCCATCAATAAACCTGCCTTTGTTATGGAACGTCTGACCCAGAAAGCATTTCTTCTAATTTTCATCCCCCATCTGCTGGAGAAATACAATATTTTGTTTGTTTATTAATTTCCCAAAGTGACTTAATCGTGCCTTTGACGGTTATCGATTCGGATACAGGTCTGTACTTTGTTAAACCTCTGTCAACACTGCCAATGAGCCGTGAAGCGAGGGCGGTTGCTCTGTATAAGTTTGGTGGGCACTGGTGCTTGGTTGCTATGAGAAGGAAAATTTAAAACCTTAATATCGCGAACTGAACTTCACGGTGGAGGGAGGAACTAATATAAGTAACATCATGGCTTGTCCGAAGAAGTATAGCTTGCTCTAGCGCCTTGTTCCGATCCGATTGACATCAATATTAAATGGTGGTACTATTGCTAACGAACTTTTCCAATAGCCTGTTTTTGTCTTTTTTTCTGTGGGAAGGAACTGCTCGAGGTGTGATGGTAGGGCGAGGGACCTCCTTCATCCGATTAAATTGTGATTATTTTCCTGCTGTCTGTTCTCTATGTTTGTTGTTTGATTTTTGGATAATAGTAGCTTAACACCAGCAGCGGCATGAATGAATTTAATCAAGCAACATTGGGCACACAGGTGTGAAAATTTATTTCGCTATGGCGATTCATATGGAAAGGAATAAGGTGTTCGGTTGATAAGGGTTATACGGGCTGTGCGGGGGTTGTTTCCTTGGAGGTATCTGTATCGTTGCCGCACGTGTAAGCACTCATATCGAAAATAAATATAAATCGAAACGATTCCCAGAAGTTGGGTGCGCAAATATTAAAACTGCCTGGAATACATAATGCTGTGACTAAATCTTTAAGCAAATACTCTTTAATGTAATAAAATCCTTGAGAAATATGAGAAGCATGAAACGAGTCAGAGTCATAGTTGGCTTCACTACTTCAGTTGTCGCTCTTACTACCATCGCTATCACTGAATGTCCTGACGTCGAACACAACAAGCGTTGCTCGATTACCATCCCCTATTCATAATGACATTGACAGCTTCAGGTACAACGGTAATTGATTCGATTAGCTCTATTAGAACAAAGAACGTAAGTCTTCTCGACAAACGAGGACTTCCTTCCTCCCAACAGCATGAACGTGTCACTAATCACTGAAAGTGAACCCGAGTCGAACCCCTGCCTGTCTGTCCAAGTCTAGACATTACAAAGTTGGATGACCTCCG